>OY756208.1:81632177-82875511 GCA_963576795.1 Metopia argyrocephala
TAGGTTGCTAAAAAAAAATTAAGTAAAATGTTGTTGGAGAAAGTCCCTGCCTGTAGAATAAAAGTACATAGAAAATAAATAAAATTAGTATATACATATGTACTAGTTGACCGGCAAACGTTGTTTTGCCATATAAAATTGCTCTAGGAAACATTTTTTTATTTCAAATATATTTGATAATCTTCACCGAACTGCAAAAGTCAACCTTTATATGAGCAATCAATGTCTGTGTTACTAATAATTTTAATAAATTATTATCCGCCATTTTCTGTACTTCAGTTTAATAGTTGGCTATAGGGAGAAATATCCCCTGTATTGTCCCCTCTGAGTACCACTTAATAAAAAAAACCTAAACCATATGTGTCCTACGGTACGCAGATATATATTATCTAGCTTAAAATTTCATCGACGTCTGCACGTTATTTAGGTGAGGCATAAATTTTCCCCTTGGAGCGGGTACCTTTACATTTAGGGGTATAAAAAATAGACGTGAAAATTTACATTTGTTAATCTAACGTTGTGTTAAGACATAAATAAAATTTAATCAAAATTAGTTTGTTAGTTGGGGATAGGAAAAAGTAGACCTTGCACCGCCCCCTGTGAGTACTTAAAAAAAAAACCTAAACCATATATGCTCTAATCTATCTAGTTTAAAATTTCATCGAAGTCAGTACGATATTTAGGTGAGGCATACATTTTGCCTTGGGGCGGGTTAGCTTAATATTTATTGGTATGAAAAATAGATGTTGGCCGATTCTCAGACCTACCCGATATGCACACAAAATTCCATGAAAATCGGTCGAGTAATTTCGGAGGAGTTTGGCAACAAACACCGCGACATGAAAATTTTATATATTAGAAGATTATCACAGGTACCTGTTTGCAGTCTTCTTCTGGCAAAAGCTCGGAGAGTAACTGATTGTCATGAACAAGTTAAGTCTGTCATTCGGATTCGACGTTAAACTGTAGGTTCTGGTACTCATTGATAAAAATCGACGCACACAATATGGATGCTGTGAGAAGCTAAGCCGTAATTCTGAAAAAGGGTTTTAATGTCCAGTTATCTAAGAGAAATGAAGGATCAAAGTTATATGGAGTATATATATACCGTTGTAATAAAGTCTTGAATGCCACTAATTGAAGCAATGAAAGTCATGTAGAATGGTTCAAGGGAGAAGATTGATGATATGCCAGCCAGCCAATATTGCTTAGTTAACAATACATTGTGCTGCCTAATAAGCGGCATCCTAGTCTCTTCATAAATATGATCCAAATTGGTCATCTTGGCACATCCACTTACGATAGAGAGTGTATTATTCTGAGCTGTCTGTAATACTCGCCATTGGGTAGATCAGAAGAGATCGGCCAATTGATAGTTATATTATTCAATGCCGTAGTTGTGTTGAGGTATTCTCTGAAGCAATATTAGTGCCAGGCGAGCTGGAAATGCGCCCTTAGTGATGGCAACAGTAGCGATCCCAAAACCTTTGCCACGGCTGATAGTAGAGAAATCGGAAATATTATTTCCCATTTGCAGTAATTTTATCTGATTTCAGTATACGAGTTATCATCGGAATCTTCCAGATATCTGATATCATCAGGTGTCCCATTAAGAGATCTAGAACCTGTTTGAGATATTTAATTGCTAATGCACCACGGTTCTTTAATATGAGCATAGAAATACCACCCGGACCTAGAGCCTCGGAGGACTTTGATATGGAGATTGTAATTTCAACTTCATAGGATGTGGAGGAAAAATATTCTGCATCTCTAACGAGACATCTGATTATCCGTTTCACAGATCTCTTATTTCTGTTCAGCGAGGTGGTATATGCTACAAATTGCTGGCAGAACAGTGTAGCACATTTCTTGCCAGTTGTATACTGGTTGCCATTGAATACTACCCATTGGGCATTTTTGTGCCGTGACCAGCATTTGTAAACAACCATTTATTTCTAAAGAAATTGTTTACTTTTATTTTTCAAATAGTAGAAATATTTAAAATTAGCAATAATTTTTTAATTAATGAAATGTATTTTTTTTTTCTTTAATATTCTGTGCTCTTGCTATTTATTTTTTGCAGAGTAATTGCTGAGAAAATAGCGCCACCAAAAGAGTTTTCACTTCTCTCACGTACCGCAGATACAGAACAGAAAGCTTGGCGTAAAAGACAAATAGCCTATAAGTTATCAAAACGGGGAACCGTAACACAAGCTGTTACTGATATAATATTGTGTTCAAAATTAAAAATTGCCCCAGAAGGTTTTAAATTGGCGGGGTAAGATTTAAATCATCTAATAAAAACATATTTAAAAAGTTGAAAATTATTTTCTTTTACAGAGATATAAACGGTATATTAATATGTTATAAAACTGGAGCTATACCTCTACGCCTACCGCCACCAGTACCCACATTAAATAGTCAATCAACAAATAATTCTAGTAATGGTAGCACTGAAATAGAGAAAGCTTTAAATCGCTTAAATTTAAACAGTTCAGGAGCAGGTAATACTAGTCAAGTAATGGGTGTTCGTAATCAAAAACAACCAGTAAGTAAAAAATATAAAAGTCAATTAAATGTTTTAACAGGGTATTGAAACTAAATTATTTTGAATGTGTTTTTTAGCTGCCACCTTTACCCAAACAAGAGGATCATGATTATGAAGAAATTCAACTCTCTTATCCAATAAATTCGCCACAAAGACCTGCTCCAAGGCCACCAGTTAATAGTGCTAGAAACTCTTGTTCAATTAATTGTGTAGGTACTTTAGGTACTTATACCGAAATGGAAGGTGTGCCATTCGTTATTAATTCTATGCTTAAATCTATTAATCCTGATGAGGTAACTATTTTAATTTAATTAAAATAAAAAATATTAAATATTTTTTAATTTGCCTTCTTTCAGTATTCCACACTGCCACAATTAACAGATTTTGTTTATAAAAAAGATCTCGATTATGATTTTCAACTGGAGCGTCAAACATTATGTACCATGAAATCTTCGGCTTCCAAGAATCCATTTTTTAAATAAATAATACTAAATGTTTTTAATGAACTACAACTTAAAATATGATAATTAATATTTATATATGTAAATGTTAGCATTTAAATACTTTACACCACTCCCTATTTAAAATTTTTTTTAACCCAGTTATTATTATTATTAGGTGAGATATCCTTTGAATTTGCTAAACTCGTAATAATATGTTTATGAAAGTTTGAGGGATATAATAGGTTTTTAGCAGATGAAACGATTATCTCTATTATTATTATTATTTTTTTTAATTTTTGTATTATTTTCCTATGTAAATAAAAATGTTAAATTAATTCAAATTTTTTCTCAAAGGAGGAAATCTCATTAAATAAATTATGGTTTAGTATAATTGTAACATTTTTTTTTTAATTTTAATTACTTTGGAATTTCAAAATAGAAATTTGTCTTTTTTGCAGAAGTTTTTTTTTAATATTTAAAACCTTATACATATTCTAATTATACAAATTTCTAATTATATTAAGCCTTGTAAGAGAATTTCTTAATTAAAACATAAACATTTTAAAGCTTAAACATCAAATATACGAGTATGTTCCGAAAAACAAATTCGAATGAAATTTAAAACTAATGTTTTTTTAAAGGTAAATAAAACTTAAATGCGGGAATTACTTTACTGCTTTTCAGTTTAACATTTCAAAAGTATAGCGATTCGAAACTTCATTCGCTTTCAATTTCACTCGAATTTGTTTTTCAGAACATACCCAATCGCCAGTTATTCTGTTAAAAGAACTTTTCAGACAATTTAAAAACTTATATTTAAAACAAAAACAAATTTGTTTTGTTTTTTTTTATTTTTTTATTTTTTTTTTTTTTTTCAATACACAGTCGAATTCGGATATAAGCACACCATTTAAAAGTAAAAATCCCATAATTGCAAATCAAATGCATTTACTTTTTTTTCTATTAAATTCAAAGGCATTTAACTCCGTTTTAAAGAAAAACCACTTAAAAGAAACAGATTTTGCGTTAAAAAGCACAAAATTGTATAAAAAGAACTCCGCTTAATTGCAAATACGAGTATTAAAAATTTGTCGACGACAAAAAGATTTTAGCACCGGCTCATTTCTTTTCTATTTTGTGCATGCCTACATTTTCAAAAGTCTTTTTATGGCAAGAATGTTCATATATTGCTGAAATTGTTTATAATTTGTCTGTAAACTTTGTCAGAATATGAATTTTCCTAAAACATATCGATTTGTTTTATTTCTATTTCAATAATATTTTAAGAGTTCGTTTAAACGAAATAATTTTGCATTTATCCGAAAAACAAATGCTGTTTTTTACATTTTCTTATAACCGAATTCGACTGTATATCCCAAAACGTTTATAAACGATTTATTTTACACAGTGAGCGTAATAAAATTTTGAATTATATGAATTTAAAATTAATGACCTGTTTCTCTATGACAAACAATTTCAAACGATTGAAAATTTGTATAAAAAACACTAAATTTTTCAAATAATTTTGAGCATTTTTCATACAAATTTGTATGAAACAGGTCATATATTTAAAATATATGTATAATATACATTCATTTCAGTTTATACAGAAATTGTTTAATTATTTTAAGCAGTGTTCGAAAATTTACCTTTATAATACTGTTCTGTACCTACTCAAAATTAAACTTAAACGTTAAATTTTGTGGTGTTTTTTTTTTCGTAGACTTCGAAATAAAGAAAATAATTTTTCTTTATCTTGAAATTATTGACAAAAAATCTTGAAAAAAGAAAATATTTTCAAGTTTTGGAAAAAAACTCAGGAACAGTACAGTAACACTAAAAAAATAGATATCGTTTTAATCGGCATTTACAGTATAGAAACTGTAAGGCAGATATTTTCCCCTTTGCTTTTGTTTTTGACAAATAGTATAATAGTGCATTTACATATACAGAGAAATGTAGAAAAATCGAGATTTTGCTGGAAATCTTGTTAAAATCTCTAGATTTTTCATACAAATAAAATCTAGAAAATTTTGTAGAATTTCAAAAAATCTAACAAAATTTTCTTGATTTTCGAGAATACAGCTCTGTTTTCTTAAAGATACGACACTGTTTTTGGGACTATTGTGACTTATTTTTTAGTGTTTGACAGCTGTTTGATGTTTGTGCTTTAAAAAAAATAAATAAATAATAAGTTCTTAATGCATAAATATTAAGAAGTTAAAAATGAGTGATGTTTCCAATAAATCAAAAATGATATAAAAACAAAATAAAAATTATTTTGTAGTTACATGTATCCATTTCATCCTCTATGTAATCATTTGTGAATCGTAAAATTGCATATGATTCTCAAACATAATATTAACTAAATGCTGTCGTCTTTTTTAGCAGCCATTCTATTTGCATTTGGGTTGTATTAATTTAGATACATATGGTATAAATAAAACTTGTCTTTTTTTATAATTATCCATTTTATAATATATTAAAAAAATTTAATTTGGCGCAGTAATTGACACAGCTGTTTAAAAAATTGTTTGTAAACATAAATCAGCTGTTTCAGAGCAAAATCTAGTAATTTGATATGTAAACGGTGCAGATTTCTGAGAAGATTTAAATGAAAATCTAGGAGATTTCATCACATATGTAAATGCACTATAAGCAAGAAGTGAAAAGAAACACGAAAAATGTCCGGTACAAATGTTCGTGTACTACACTCATCATATTTTCATCCTCAACTCTACAAGCTCGTATGTCTGTCTTTCAATTTATAAGTTGTTAATCCCGACTTGGGATTTGTGAATAATGTTCAGTTTATTTTCTGAATTAAAAATATATGCCCGTGTTCATAAAAATATTGTTGCTATATTAAGGGTTTATTTGACAAGTTTTGCATTTGAATACGGGCAATAAATTTTACAATCTTAATTTGAAATATTAAAATTTAGAATTTAATAAATTTAAAATATACAAAGCTTTGAAATTTATATTTTAAGAAAAATGCATTTGTAAATAACCCAAATTTGTTTAATGATTTTTTCGAATATATCTCTAAATTTAAAATTTTGTATTTATTTTATTGTTATAATGATTTTGAAATTTTTGTCAAAATATTATTGTAAAGGAAGATTAAAATTGTATACATACTTTTATATGTAAATTCCCTAGTTTAAGAATTTTTAAGTTATTCAAATTATTGGATTTAATTTTATGTGTTATTGCTCTTATTACGCATCTATTTCAGTTAAGTACACCTAAAATAAAAAATTTATTACTTATGGTGTTAGAAATTCCCTTAAACATTTTATCTGAAATATACAAATTTATTAGCAAAAATTATAAATAATCTAATATTTAATTTCTTTAAGTATATACATATTTACTTTCAATCAAATTTTAATTCGCAAAAGCTTTTATCAGCATCATTTCTAATGTGTTAAGTCCTCGACATTTATAATTGATGGTATATACATTGTAACACTGAATGTAAAAGTATTTTTCCCACAAGTTTTACAGTTCGACCACGGTGCGACTGATGGCATTCTGGATGCCCTTATTTTTCCATTTTCTTCTCTCCGTTTCCTATTGAGGTCTTTCTAGCAAATAATTTTCATCCCGCTCTCTAAAAACAATTTCGAAGAAAAAAAAAAAAAACAAAAAAAAGAAACACCAAAACGCCATATATCCGTCCCTTAAGGTTCCCGATGAAACATTACGCACGTGCAAGGCTAGCTAGCTCGCATATAGAGAAATGGGCGGGGATCTTGTCCATCAGGTTATCCCATTAGCCGGATCACAAAAAAAAAAAATCACGTGCGCTTTACTAAAGCCCTTTAACAGAAATACATCCACTCAATCAAATAGTCTATATGCACCAATATCAGCGAGCCCAGATGTTATGGCTCTGGCCGTCTAAACCCTCCCTACCTGTGGTTTCCCTTTGGCCTATGTTGATTTTTAAGAAACCCCGAGTACCGTTTACCTTTCCATTAGATATCCAAGTTTTCTTAATCAAATAATTATTTCATATTATCAATAACTAATACAACTTTATTCATTCAGATAACATTTTTTTTTTCTATCAATAATTCACCTTTCTAATAATAATAATCAAATTTTCTTCAATATATTCCTAAATCTAGTACTAACAAATTTTAATGAGTGTAAAAAAAGAAATATACTTAATATAGATATATTTACATATAGATATGTGTATGTTATATGTAGATGCGATAATAATCCCGAATACTTTTGTTGATACAAATTATCAAAGAGATCTTAAAATATTAATACTCTCATTAATAAGAAATCTTAAGAAATTCAATATATTTTTTTTTTTTTTGTTTCTCTTTCGTTATAATTTAAATTTTTGTTTGTTTTTTTTATTATATTTTTTTTTTTTGCTGTATTATTTTAAAATCTCTTTGCAAAGAAAAAAAAAATTTTAAGTAACATAAGAGTAATAATTCATCTACACTATTTATACCAGTTCAGCTTATAAAAATTTAAATAAGAGAATAAAAGTATCACTTACAGTTCTCTTTATTGTACTTTACTCTTAATGTGACTCCAACGATGCTCGAAGGCCTCCAGCAAGTTGATGAAGTTCTTGTTGTTTGTAATGATAGCTATGATGGTCTAAAAGTGTTATACTCTCACGTTTAACAAATAATAGTGGTAGATCATAAACTTAAGCAATTATAACCTCATAAAAAGTATAAAAAGAAATTTATGAATACAAAAATAGGGTTTTCGATTTTGGGTAAATAATCTAAATAGTAAGGAGATTTACGTATAATTATTAGTATTTAAGTAGAGTTAATAGAAACAAAAAAAAAGTATTTCGTTATCGTTAAAGTTATATTAAAGTAAAATTAATAATAAAAATAAAAACAATACTTTTCCCTCAATATGAGAAATCAATAGAATTAATTTAGTTTAATGTAATATATATATGGGTTATTAATTAATGATGAACATTTTCATAAATTTACTTTTTAACTAAAAAAAATGTTTATATTTTAAAGGCAAAAGTTGGTAGATCATTTCCGAGATAAGTTTTAATAAAATTAGCAATTAGGGGAATTTATCTTTATATTAGTGGGAGTAATAGTTTTGTTTAAAATTTGCTTGAAAGTATTCTTTTTGAAAATTTTTTTATAAATTTAGTATAAAAATTCACTACTTTTTATGGTGTAGAAAAAAAAAAAATTAAACTCATCTTTGGATACATGAACTTTCTGATGATGACAATTTGAAGGTTGTATATAGTTATACGTTGAGTTGAAATTTAGTGGGATTCATGTTCAATTATTTTAAAACTGATCTTCGAAGATCTTTTTCACCTCCTGGCTCTTCTTGACAAAACAAAACTCTCGTCTAAACCACAAAAAAAAAATGATAATTGAGACATCAAAATGAAAGGATGTTATCCCGGGGTTGATATGTACCACCACCGGGCCCTCAGGCCTTGTGATTTTCTGAAGAAGCTCTTGCAAGTATTTTTCTTTCGAAGATGACCGAATTAAATAAGAAAATTTCTTTTCCTTCTCCGAATTAAAATTCCGCAGAAGTTCTAGGTGTTCCCACAACGTGTTTACAAAATTTCTTTTATTTCTTTTTCACTCAAAAAAAAAATATAAAAGATTATAGTCGCTATACACACTTTTCGCACTATGATGGTGTTATAACCATGTAAACTTCTCGAATCGCATCAAATATTCAAATTAGAAGCCAGCAAACCCAGTTTTCCTTTTATTTTACAAAATGTAACACAAAAAAGCTCTTTTAACACTTTAGCTCTCTACTTCACACCTATGAAATTCAAGTAATTTAAATACAGTCTTCTCCCTTTATTACACCTTGGTTAACTGGTAAAAGTATACAAAATTAATATCCACGTCATACGTTTTTCTTCCGTTATCATGTATAGTAACTTTTATACGTCTATCGGTAACATTATCACTAGTTGGTTAACATTCAATATTTCTATCCCTTTTTCATATATAATGATAAATCGATCAGATTAGGCATTTAATGCCCTTCTCATTTACCATGTATGTAAACATGCATGGTATTTTATATTTTTCAATTGCATTATCAAAAAGGGATAGCGAAAATAAAAAGCTCATCTCTTTTGTGACTCTCTCATGATAATATGAACGAGACAATTTCGAGTATCTATACAAGATGTGTAAATGTATGCAATCATAGAAAAAATATACTTCCTATAAAAATACGATATTACAAAACAGGTTTTGACGAATTGTATGCAATGAGACAAAAGCTGAAGTTAACTTTTGATATCTTTTGCATGAAATAAGCCAATGTTCCTACCAGACATGTCCTGTAATTCATAGTAATGTGACCCGCGTTTTCCTATCACTTTTGCTTTTTCAAACTGATTTGCCAACTTACTATTAAAATGATCAATGGCCCTTGATTGCGCGAAATTGCGTCTAAAAACAGTCTGACCTATTTCAAAGCCCACCGGTTTAGACCTTAAGTTATAATATTTCGAATATCTAGCATAAGCCTTTTCAATATTTGCCTGTACTCTCTGTCTTATTAACTCTAGTTTTTCGTCTTTACGAACATCAGAACTAGGGTCACCTAATAAATGTAGTTTCCTCAACAAATTATACATTCTACCATTTAAAAGCATATTCTGTCCAAATACAATATAATAGGGCGAAAATTCGGTACTAGTATGAATTGAACTTCTTAACGCACAACTTATATGAGAGAGTTTCTCGTCCCAATCTTTCTGTGATGGTCTAATATAAGCCCTTATTGCTGACAAAACCGATCTATTTACCCTTTCACTCGCATTAGCCTGTGGGGAATAAACAGCAGTGAAATTATGAAAAACTCCATATGATTCTAAAAATTCCCTGAATAAATTTGATCTAAACTGTGCTCCATTATCCGATGTAATCACTTCCGGCACCCCAAAAATATGGAAAATTCTCTTCTCTAAGAATTCTATTATTACATTGGCGGTAAATTTCTTAATGGGCTCCAAAAAGTTAAATTTAGACATATGGTCCAAAACTATGATTATGCCCACATTTCCAGATTTTGAGCGAGGATATGGTCCCAAAAGATCTACATACATTTTCTGAAATACTCGGTCAGAAGTAGCCTGTTGTCCAATTAAAGGTCGTAAAATTTTATTGCTATGTTTTGTCTGTTTGCAAATCTCACATGAGAGAACATAATCCGCTATTTGTTTAGTCATCTTTGGCCAAAAGTAGAATGCTTTCAAGCGACGTAAAGTTTTGCCTACGCCTCCATGCGCACAGAGTGGGTGTTCATGAGCATTTTTAATTAATTTCTCGGTCATAGATGCTGGTATCCACAGCTTCCAAGACATCTCCTCCTGAACATCATTACCTGTTGCGTGTTCAACTCTTCGGTATATAAAACCATCTTCAATTTTAATATCCGGTAGAAACTGTAATTTAGGCCGAAGCCTATCTATCAATGACAGATATTCGTCAGATTTAAATTCCTCAGATTCTAGATCTATACCTACAGAGCTATCCAGTTCATCTACCCACAAACAATCAACTTCACCTGATCCTATTTCACTACTATCCCCCTCATATACACGAGATAAAATATCAGGTACTATATTCTGAGTTCCTTTCCGATGTCTGATTATAAAATTGAAGCCTTGTAATTTCAACGCCCATCTAGCAAGACGGCCGTTTAAATCCGATTGAGACATCAACCATTTTAAAGATGCATGATCTGTTATCACTTCAAAAGGATGACCCTCAATATAAGCTCTAAACTTCTTGATTGCCATCAGTGCAGCCAAGCATTCTTGTTCTGACACGGAATAATTTTTCTGTGCAGATGACAACTTGTGACTCATGTACGCTATAGGGACTTCATTTCCTTCACCGTCCTTTTGGGCAAGTACAGCACCAATCCCATATTTACTTGCATCACATTGCAACGAAAATGGTCGCGAAAAATCCGGGTTATGCAAAACTGGAGCTGAGCATAAACAATTCTTAAGCTCTCCGAAAGATTTCAAAGCTTCTTCAGACCAAACAAACTTCCTTTTCTTTTGTAACAGGTCAGTTAAAGGTGCTGTTACGGTCGCAAAATTACAAACAAACCTACGATACCAACCGCATAAACCTAAAAATCTTCTTAACTGGCGGATCGTCTTAGGCAATGGAAAATTCTTGATAGCTGTAACTTTTTCTGGATCCGTTTGAATGGTTCCATGTCCGATTATATGACCAAGATATTTTACCTCCTTCATCACAAATTTACTTTTCTCAATATTCAGCGTAAGATTCGCCTTTCTCATATGCAAAGCCATTTCATGCAGTAACAATAAATGTTCTTCAAAAGTCTCCGTTATCAAAAGCAGGTCATCAAGGTAAATGAATACCTGTGTACGCAGATTTGCAGGAATCACCTTATCCATAAGTCGGGACATCGTCTGTGGCGCGTTGCACAAGCCAAAAGGCATTGTCACAAACTGATAAAGTGGACGACCAGGTACAGTGAAAGCCGTCTTTTCCTTAGACCTCTCATCAAGCGGAATTTGCCAGAAGGCATCTTTCAGATCAAGGCTTGAGATAAACCTTGCCTTTGGAAGCCTACTTAAAATGCCGTCAATGAGAGGCAACGGATAAGCGTCTTTCACCGTGACACTGTTCAATTTCCTCGCGTCCAAACACAATCTCACTTTCCCTGGCTTGCACACCAAGGCCACAGGCGATGACCACGGACTTTGAGATTCTTCAATAACACCTAATTGTAGCATCCTGTCTATTTCTGCAAAGAGAACTTTCTCCATAGCTGGTGATATTGCGAAAAATCGCTGCTTAATTGGTTTATGGTCACCCGTGTCTATGCTGTGATTAACTAATGAAGTCCTACCTAAACCCATTTTTGCGTAAGAAGGAAAGGCATTGATAGCTATCTCGAGTCTCTCGCGGTCTTGCCTACTCAAACTGTGGACATTATCATCTGCCCCCACTTCGCTCAAAACTCTATCATTATCAGAAGGATAGCCTGTTGTAAACAAGTCTCTTCCCAAATCAAAAGCTCTTACAAAATCTATTCCGAGATATAAATCCTGGGTCAAATTTGGAATAATCAAAAAGCTTATCTGTTTTGTACAACCTCTAAACGTCACATTAGTAACGATTCTACCCACTGTTGAGTGTCTTGCTCCATCAGCTGTCTTTAACTGAATTTTAAATCTTTCATATTTGAACTTATTCTGTTCCAAGAACTTCCTAGCATAATTTGCCGCAAAACAGGACACAGTTGCACCTGTGTCTATTAAACCCACAACATCCTCATCAAATATTTTCACAGAAGCATAAGGTCTCAAATCTAATTGATTATGCTCTGGTATCACTGCCGATAATACAAATTTTCTATTTCGTAAAACCTTTTTCCAAAACTCTCTTAACCTTTTAGTCGATCTCCTAACTTTTCCTACTTTATTTACTTCATCTTTAAATTCCTCATTAAAAATTCTGCGTTTTATTTCCCTATAATCTCTAAGTCGTAAGTGATAAGGTTTTCTATACCTTGGTATACAATCAATATAGTTATAATTATCCTCTAATAAATTGTCCTTGTCACTATTAATTATATCAGTCTGACAATGAACTGTTCTTAATATTGGGTTGCTTTTGAATGAAACTGGGCTTTCTGTACTCGGGGCGCTTGAAAGTTTTTTGAAAATTTATTACATTTTGAACAGTGTGGCTTAAAAGTGTCCGGACTGCCACAACCATAACAGAAAATTCTCCTCTCTTCTACACAATCTTCAAATTTATGCCCCTTTGCTGAGCAGTTCCAGCAGGATATTTCTTTAAACTCTTCTACTTCTACTCTGGTTTTATCCTCATCATCCATAATTTCCACTTCAGCTACCCTATGCTGTGCTGGATTTCTTCCAAATCTATATCTATTCAATTCTTCATCAAGTAATTCATGTTTTCGTACAAATTCTCTCAATTCCGAAATTTGGTTGATGTTAAAATGTAAAAGTTCCTTACGCACTTCTGGTCGTAGATTACGCTTCAATATTTCTACCAGTTCAAATTCGCAAAAAGGTGTATGAAGTCGATCAGATAACTGCTGTATAGAATCGTAGAATAAATCAAATTTCTCTCCGACTTTCTGTTTTCTATTTCGAATTAATTCTTTTAAATCAAAGTCTGTTCTACGATCTCTAAACTGATTTCTTAATTCAAAACACAAAGTTTGCCAATCTACTGTTCTTACTGTCCTATGGAAGCGCCAAAACCAATCGTTTGCCTTTCCAGTGAACAAAAGGTGTAAATGTCGACATAGAGTATTAAAATCTCCTCTCAAACTTTGTACAGTCAGAGCGTGAACTCTATAAATAAAGTTATCGACTGATAAACCTCCTTCATCTTGACCACTGAACTTAAGCTGCCAACTCGACACAATAGTAGAAATTTTATCCGTGGATAAATCGAGTGGTTGCAGATTCACTTGACCAATACTTGGTCTATTCAGAGAATTTCTAGTACCTCGATTTCTATTATTATTATTAACACTTCTATTTGTTATACTATCCCGATTAGGGGCGTGATTCATCTGAGAAAGCTGGTTTCTTACCGCCTCATTAATTAAATTTTGCAATGTGTGATCACTAATATTTGGATCAACAGAATCCCTAGACATAGGTAACAAATCATCCAAGGGTTTGTCCTCACTAAAATTATCTCCCTTCGCTACAGGTGACAGTATATTATCAAAATTCCTATTTCCCTTTGATATTTTAGCCTTCGGAATGGCTCCCTGATTTAAACGGCCTAGATCCTGTTCCTGTGTACCAGACGAAGCTCTATCCTTTCCCGAAAAAAGGTTATACGATTTAAGCTTATTCTGCCTACATGCCTTACTACATGTCGGGCATGCCAATGTCTCCTTCAAAACTTCTACTATACATGTCTTATGAAAAACATGATCACAAGGTGTCGAAACTATGACGTCATCTAACTCGTACGCTGATTTACAAATACTACACTGAGGCAAAACATGGTTCCCCCCTTGCAATAACACAATATTCTCACTATTACTAGTCATATTAAACAAAATCAATAATAATATTTGTAAATATATAATTTGCTAAAAATAAAACTTGGACAATCCTCTGGAAAGGTATGGTATTTTTAAAAATAAAAGTATATATAAAAAAATATAGTCACTGGTGTATATAAACGAATCTGAAAGTTTGATCACATCAATATACTGAATATATTTAAAAAGCTCTACAAGGCCTTGAAACTGGACGACTGGAGAAATCTCGGTTTCCTCACACCCGTAATTCCTAATATCAAACCTTATAGCACTCCAATAAATATTTCAATACATTGAAAGATAACCTAGCGTTCATTCTGATATAATAACTTATAAAACATAAAGAAATGATTTACCCATAAAATTAGAGTGGATTGCAAAAGCAATAAAAATAATCTAAATACAATATTCCAAACCCTAAATTATGGTCCATGCATACTTGGTCTACACCAAATTAAAAAGACAAACACAACTACAAGATTATTAAATCAAAATAATCGCTCAAATAAAAGGTGTATTCCCATAATAAAAATAAAAGATGATATGTGAAAAACCCAAAACCATTACACACTTCGATAAGATATTAAAATGCTAGAAATAAATTTCATATACGATAAATTTGGTGTGACGTTTTTGGGCCCCACGTTGGGCGCCATTTTATTTTGTAACACTGAATGTAAAAGTATTTTTCCCACAAGTTTTACAGTTCGACCACGGTGCGACTGATGGCATTCTGGATGCCCTTATTTTTCCATTTTCTTCTCTCCGTTTCCTATTGAGGTCTTTCTAGCAAATAATTTTCATCCCGCTCTCTAAAAACAATTTCGAAGAAAAAAAAAAAAAACAAAAAAAAGAAACACCAAAACGCCATATATCCGTCCCTTAAGGTTCCCGATGAAACATTACGCACGTGCAAGGCTAGCTAGCTCGCATATAGAGAAATGGGCGGGGATCTTGTCCATCAGGTTATCCCATTAGCCGGATCACAAAAAAAAAAAATCACGTGCGCTTTACTAAAGCCCTTTAACAGAAATACATCCACTCAATCAAATAGTCTATATGCACCAATATCAGCGAGCCCAGATGTTATGGCTCTGGCCGTCTAAACCCTCCCTACCTGTGGTTTCCCTTTGGCCTATGTTGATTTTTAAGAAACCCCGAGTACCGTTTACCTTTCCATTAGATATCCAAGTTTTCTTAATCAAATAATTATTTCATATTATCAATAACTAATACAACTTTATTCATTCAGATAACATTTTTTTTTTCTATCAATAATTCACCTTTCTAATAATAATAATCAAATTTTCTTCAATATATTCCTAAATCTAGTACTAACAAATTTTAATGAGTGTAAAAAAAGAAATATACTTAATATAGATATATTTACATATAGATATGTGTATGTTATATGTAGATGCGATAATAATCCCGAATACTTTTGTTGATACAAATTATCAAAGAGATCTTAAAATATTAATACTCTCATTAATAAGAAATCTTAAGAAATTCAATATATTTTTTTTTTTTTTGTTTCTCTTTCGTTATAATTTAAATTTTTGTTTGTTTTTTTTATTATATTTTTTTTTTTGCTGTATTATTTTAAAATCTCTTTGCAAAGAAAAAAAAAATTTTAAGTAACATAAGAGTAATAATTCATCTACACTATTTATACCAGTTCAGCTTATAAAAATTTAAATAAGAGAATAAAAGTATCACTTACAGTTCTCTTTATTGTACTTTACTCTTAATGTGACTCCAACGATGCTCGAAGGCCTCCAGCAAGTTGATGAAGTTCTTGTTGTTTGTAATGATAGCTATGATGGTCTAAAAGTGTTATACTCTCACGTTTAACAAATAATAGTGGTAGATCATAAACTTAAGCAATTATAACCTCATAAAAAGTATAAAAAGAAATTTATGAATACAAAAATAGGGTTTTCGATTTTGGGTAAATAATCTAAATAGTAAGGAGATTTACGTATAATTATTAGTATTTAAGTAGAGTTAATAGAAACAAAAAAAAAGTATTTCGTTATCGTTAAAGTTATATTAAAGTAAAATTAATAATAAAAATAAAAACAATACTTTTCCCTCAATATGAGAAATCAATAGAATTAATTTAGTTTAATGTAATATATATATGGGTTATTAATTAATGATGAACATTTTCATAAATTTACTTTTTAACTAAAAAAAATGTTTATATTTTAAAGGCAAAAGTTGGTAGATCATTTCCGAGATAAGTTTTAATAAAATTAGCAATTAGGGGAATTTATCTTTATATTAGTGGGAGTAATAGTTTTGTTTAAAATTTGCTTGAAAGTATTCTTTTTGAAAATTTTTTTATAAATTTAGTATAAAAATTCACTACTTTTTATGGTGTAGAAAAAAAAAAAATTAAACTCATCTTTGGATACATGAACTTTCTGATGATGACAATTTGAAGGTTGTATATAGTTATACGTTGAGTTGAAATTTAGTGGGATTCATGTTCAATTATTTTAAAACTGATCTTCGAAGATCTTTTTCACCTCCTGGCTCTTCTTGACAAAACAAAACTCTCGTCTAAACCACAAAAAAAAATGATAATTGAGACATCAAAATGAAAGGATGTTATCCCGGGGTTGATATGTACCACCACCGGGCCCTCAGGCCTTGTGATTTTCTGAAGAAGCTCTTGCAAGTATTTTTCTTTCGAAGATGACCGAATTAAATAAGAAAATTTCTTTTCCTTCTCCGAATTAAAATTCCGCAGAAGTTCTAGGTGTTCCCACAACGTGTTTACAAAATTTCTTTTATTTCTTTTTCACTCAAAAAAAAAATATAAAAGATTATAGTCGCTATACACACTTTTCGCACTATGATGGTGTTATAACCATGTAAACTTCTCGAATCGCATCAAATATTCAAATTAGAAGCCAGCAAACCCAGTTTTCCTTTTATTTTACAAAATGTAACACAAAAAAGCTCTTTTAACACTTTAGCTCTCTACTTCACACCTATGAAATTCAAGTAATTTAAATACAGTCTTCTCCCTTTATTACACCTTGGTTAACTGGTAAAAGTATACAAAATTAATATCCACGTCATACGTTTTTCTTCCGTTATCATGTATAGTAACTTTTATACGTCTATCGGTAACATTATCACTAGTTGGTTAACATTCAATATTTCTATCCCTTTTTCATATATAATGATAAATCGATCAGATTAGGCATTTAATGCCCTTCTCATTTACCATGTATGTAAACATGCATGGTATTTTATATTTTTCAATTGCATTATCAAAAAGGGATAGCGAAAATAAAAAGCTCATCTCTTTTGTGACTCTCTCATGATAATATGAACGAGACAATTTCGAGTATCTATACAAGATGTGTAAATGTATGCAATCATAGAAAAAATATACTTCCTATAAAAATACGATATTACAACATACACACATACATATGCACGTATGTATGTATGCATAAAAATGTTATTTTTACAATATTTTCTGTAATAAAGATTTAGAAAGGTGTTAATCCTACTAAGGCATTATCATGATGGCTTTAGTGATGATTAGCTGTCCATTCATGTGTTCTTATACTGAAGTGTTTTTAAACTTTTGATATAACAATTTCATATTTACAATTTCATTCATACATATTAGTTTCGAAGCATTTTTATTTTTTAAATTTTTTTTATTTTTGTACCATTTGTATCCCGTGCCTTCCAAATATTAAAAATGTATTTTTTTTTCTTAAAAACAGTTAATATTTAAATAAAAATATTAGTAATACGTTAATTGTGTGATCTATTTAAAATATTACAAATATGTATGTATTTTAAACTATTAAAGATAGTTTAATAAAATATTGAACATAATATAAAAAAATATAAAAATAAATGATAAATAAAATTGTTAACAAATATTCATATAACATTTTATATACTTACTTACAATATTCATATAAACATTAACATAAAAATTAATAAATTTACTTTTTCATATACAAATTACAGAAAAAATAAACAATATCTATATACATACATACATGTTAAAAAAATATTATAAAAAACAAAAAGAATATACATGAAATTGATATACGAAAAAAATCAAATAAACTTTTTAAAAACAAATTAAAATTTCTATTTTTTAATTGATCACCAAATGTATTCACGTAAATGCATTTCAAAGTTAATCGTTTAATAAATCAGATTACTGTAACATTAAAATCGGGTTTTTGTATTGCCAGTGGTATAATTATTGATTAAGAAATCTCACTATTAAGTTTTGGTATATTCCAACTAAAACTAGGACAACCAAAAAATGAATTGAAATAATAGAAAACACAATGTAGGTTTAATTCTGAAAATTATTTTAAAAGTATAAGTATATATACATTAAATGTCATTATAATTGTAAACATATGTACTTGTAGCCAGAGTTCAATTATAAAAGAAATAAATAAAACATAAAAAATTAAATTTTAATATTGAATTTAAAATTAACTACTAAAAATCAATTAAAATATATGTATTTTTCTTAATTATTTTTCCGCTATCATTTCAATTACCAATTACTTTCTCATCACAAATACTAATTTTAAGTTGGCTACACTCTTAATAAAATACAACACTACAAAAAATGTATTCATTCGTTACTTGTCAAAACGCCATTTTAAGAATTTTTCTGAGAAAGTAAAGTGTTTTCTGTCCTGTTCGTGACGGGTTAACGTGAAAATTAACAATAAAATTAAGAAATAATTTTATTAAAAAAGTATCAACGTTTTAACGTTAAAATAACTATACAGTCGTGGTATAATCTATAAATTTTTACGGATAAAAGAGCATATAAAAAGAAAATTGCATTCCAAGCCAACATAAAAAACAGTAAAATAGAAAAAAAACGTCGAGAAAACGTAAAGAAGAATTAGCGAAAAAGTAATTTTCATTACAGATTTTTTCTTTCATACATACACTTGCTCACCAACAACAACTTTGGTGTATTTAAAAAGTATATGAATTAAAAACTGCGATTTATGTAGTGTGTAAGAAGGAAGCAACTATATGTTTGCTTGATGAGAACGTATAGAGAATAGTTACAGATTGCAAAAATAAGTAAAGAAATAAACGGAAATTATATTTTTGTTTGAGAAATCATATTATTAAAAGAAAACTTAATTGTTTTCTTATCATTCTTAAGAAAGGAATTTCTTAAAATTGGAGTGTTCTATTCAAGTGCATTGTGATTGTTGAAGTATTAGAGAAAATATATTTTGCTGGCAAAAAATAGGTCTTATTACGTCCATTATAGCAAAAAGATCAACGAACTTCTGAATGTATAAAGAAGAAGAGGAGTAAGAATAAGACTAGGTAAGTGAATGTATAATAATACAATCAAGATTTTCATTAAAAAAAAAGATCTTTATATTTTAATTTTGTTTATGAACTGCTATATTAATTTAAATACAATATAAATAATCCTGTGAATATTGGTTTTTACCGGTAATATTTCTTCGTAGTGTATTATATGTAGACTAGCCAGATATGCAAAATGAATGTAGTTAATAGAAGGTTGCCATATCTTTTGTGGTTAACTACGTGAAATTCTTAGCTTTCCACTGCTCCTTTATATCACCTTCAAGGGGTGGTATTCAGAATTAGGCGGTCTGACGTATAGATACCGCAGAATATTGAATTTAAGACTAAAATTTGTAGTGTGATTTATTTATAAAATTAGACTCATATAGCATGCCACTGGCTATTTACAAAGTGTATTAAAATTCCCATTTGAGTCTTATTTACAACTTTACTTATTGATTTTTCTTTATAATATTATTAAATTTCGATATCGTTGTTCGTATTGTGCAAATTATTGCATTCCACTGAGAATTCTCAGATCATAATTTCTCATACATATATACAATGCACAATTTGAAGACTCTTTTGATCCGTGTTAGAAACAACCTAGCGGGAAAAGATTGATTACCTTATTATATAATCAATTAAATAAAATATATTATAAATACATTAATAGTATAATGCATTAAAAATAATGCATCATAGAATTTATTCCTTAAAATTACTAATAAATAACTTTATGCATTGCAAATAATGAATTCTGTTACTTATTACGGGGGGACATTAAAAGAATTTATTACTTTCGTAGGACATGATCTGTGTTAACTGTAATGGTTTCCGTAATCAATATTTACTTGTGTGCCACATAAAGTTACCTTCTCTATTCCAAAAGTAATAAATTATGAAGTAATATATTATTTAATTGATTATAAAAAAAGGTAATCAATCTTTTCCTGCTGCTTATTAGTTTTACTTCCTCTTTAATTTTTATTGGTTTAACCTATGTTGCATAGCTTATTATTATTACTTCGTAATACGTGTTACTTACTATTTGGCTTTATATTACTGTGGATATGATAAATTAATAAATAGATATTATAAAAGAACATCACTATAAAACAATTTTATTTTATATACTTATGTACTACATACATATATAGCTAATGGGGATTTTGTAAATTTCTGACAATTAGAATGGGGTTTTATTTTTACACTATCATATTGTTTAGCAATATTCAGTGTATTGAGTCTTTAAATCTCCCGTAAGTGTGTTTTTTTTAATTATGGTTTTTATTATATATTGCTTTATTTATTACAAATAATTCTTTAATTGAATGCCGAATGGAAATATATTTTAAACGAATTCAATTTCTACGTGCTTTGGATAGTTTTGTTACATTTCCAACCACATATACATTGTATTATATAGTCTTGTTACTCCCCCTCAATACGATTAGTTTCTTTTTAAGAATGCCTTTGCATGCTTAAAAAGAGCACCGCTATATTAGACTAACATTTAACGAGTAAAAAAAAATACAAAAAGAAAACCACAGAAAATAGTGACGAATGACAAAACGAAATTTACCGACAAACAACGAATGATTTTATGTATGAGTTTTTACAAAAACCGAAAAAAAGGCGAGTTGTTTGCAGCAGCAAAAATTCGTGTTGGGTTATTTTTTTATAAAATAAAGTGAAAATAAGTAATTTTTATAAATTCCAACAAATTAAAAGTGTTTCTATAACGGTTCGTAACGTGTAAATGTGTAATTGAAAACTTAAACGGCAAAAAATATAAATTTAATGGTAAATGTTGCAAATAAGAAAATTTTTGCGCAAGAAATAAAAAAAGTTATCGTTGTAAGAATTTTGTGAAAAGGCAAACTTGGAAATTCAAAATACGAATGCACAACATAAATATTTAAAGTAATTGTTTGATTTTTCACGCTTTTATTTAATTTTCAATGAAATAGAAACTGCAGTAAAAAAACCTTCATTGTTAGAAGAAAGTAAAAAAAAATCGTTTTTTAGCAATTAAAGAAAGGAAAAAATATTCGTTGCCTCTTACAACGATCAAGTGAAGAAAAGACAAAAACACTAATTACAAAGTAATAAAAAAGAAGCAAATAGAAAACGCATCCCTTGGAGCCGCAACTTATTCATAAAGGAGTTAATAATAAAAATTTTCACGTCTGCATACAATTATTTCTGTTTTTATGCGCTATTGTTTTCATCAAACATAAAACTACATTACAGAGCAGCTTTAAGGGGTAATCATTATTAATTATATAAGGTTTAATAATAATATTTATAAAATAAAATATTCTAGTATATTTTATACCGTAAATTGCCTGTGTTAAAAGAATCTCCTAGTTTTTCCATTGTTTCCTTGTTTTTTATCTATTTTTGTTAGCTCTTCTTTTGGACATTTTTACTGCTTGCTATTTACACGATTTTTCTGTTTTCATTCATTTTATTTTGTATTCATTGAATTTTGTATACACTGTTTACAGATGTCACTAGTCATCTCTTTCTATAAGTTTTGTATTGTTAGAGATGACAAAATTTAATTGTATTTTGGATTCTTAACGAATAGTAAGTGTTACCATTGAAGTATTGTATTTCAAAAAAGTACAATTTATTGCTTTTTTTCTGAAAAATAAGAATGACTATTTTTTAATTGAATGTATTATTATTATTATTTTTCTCCTTGCTTATACTTTATTTCTTGCTGCATTAAATATAAAAAACTAATTGCGGAAATTTTAATAAAACGCCTAAAATATTTGTGTATCCAATCCTACATTTATACAGTTGTTACCTGTAATTTTAAACGATTTTCTATAACAATTTTTAATCTAAATATTTTTACCATCTACTGTCCTTGTAAATTAATGTTGTATTTATACCCTAATTTTATAAAAAAATTCGTTTATGAGCGTTTCACAGAAAAAGAAAATCTCGTGATGGAGACTGGATTTTTGTTCAAATCTATTTAACAATTGAAAATATAACTATTTTATTATTACGAGCATTTGTTCACTTTGGTCTAGAATTTAGTGTGTTAGCTTACTAGGACGATAACTCTGGGTTCAAACCTGTGCTCTGACATCTTAAAAAAAAGAAATGTAAAAAAAATATTTCTTCCGACGACAATTTCTTAGCAGTCTTCTGGCAAACGGATTGCCGTGAAAAAGCTTCTCAAGTCTGTCGTTCGGAGTCGACGTTAAGCTATAGGTCCTGACCGACACTCATGGATAAAAATTAACACAAAAAACATGGGTGCTGCGGGAAGCTAGTAGGCTGTAACCCTGAAACAGGGTTGTAATGGCCAAATATGTACATACAGTTACGAGCAGATAAATAGGTTCACATCACATTTATTGATAAATTCGCCTTCAAATAACTTAAACAGCGGTAATATACAATAAAGCGATATTTACTACATTAAACATAAATAATCACACAAAATGTATTTAATTATAATTAAAAAAATGAGAAAAATTGATATATTTAATATATTAATTGATGCCTGTCGAGCAAATAAATAGGTTCATTGAAAAGAGAATGACATTTTTATACAAAAAAAAGTGCAATTGCAAGAAAATTTCTAATAAATAGAAAAATATTTTGAAGAGAACAATATATTTTCTAAATATCAATCTGGTTTTAGAAAAAAATATTCATGTGAGACCACTGTAAATTACGTCGTTAATAAATGGAAATTTGCGAAAAAAGATAAAAAAATTATGGCGCTCTTTTTGGATTTTAAAAAAGCGTTTGAAACGATTGATAGAGATATTTTAATAAAGAAAATGTATATGTATGGAATACGAGGACATGAATTGCAGTGGTTTAAATCGTACCTATCAAATAGGAAACAAAAAGTGAGGGTAAATGGAATAGACTCTAGTTGCATGAATAATGAATATGGAGTTCCACAGGGCTCAATATTAGGGGCACTTCTATTTATTATATATATAAACGATCTACCGAAAATTTTGAAGAAATGTAATGTGTGTGAAGATAAATTCGAATTTGAAAAGCAAAGACATAAACCATCTTTCTTTAGCTAACACATTTTTTGCGTTAACAGAGCTCTGTTAATAGTTTAACAGCGACTATGTACGGGTATTTCAGGACTTATTAGGCGTTTAATGGACACACATTCCAATTTTAGGAAGAAAAGGTACCCCCATATGGAAGCTATATTGTTCACTTTGTATCTCATAAAAAAAAATTCATATTTATTTAGTTTTAGGTTAAAAAAAAGCCGAAACAAATTCTTTCAAAAAAAACCAAATAAGTGGAGAAGATCAGTGGCCATTATGGAAAAATACGAAAATGCACATATATCACACTATATGGAGATGATACTCCAAGGGGTCCCCAATGACGCTGTATTAGTGGTATTCCTGAAATAATTTTGGGATTTGAGAAAATTAAATTTGAAAAATTCAATTTTTTTGCAAAATGACTGGAGAAGAATTGTGTGAAGTTAGCTACGAAAGTTAAATTCTTTTTAACAACAGAATTAGTTAACAGAGTAATGTTAACATTACCTGCATATGAAACATATAGTGAATCAAAACTAAAATAAATAACTAATACTAATACACTAATACAGCGTCATTGGGGACCCCTTGGAGTATCATCTCCATATAGTGTGATATATGTGCATTTTCGTATTTTTCCATAATGGCCACTGATCTTCTCCAGTCATTTTGCAAAAAAATTGAATTTTTCAAATTTAATTTTCTCAAATCCCAAAATTATTTCAGGAATACCACTAACACAGCGACATTGGGGACCCCTTGGAGTATCATCTCCATATAGTGTGATATATGTGCATTTTCGTATTTTTCCATAATGGCCACTGATCTTCTCCAGTCATTTTGCAAAAAAATTGAATTTTTCAAATTTAATTTTCTCAAATCCCAAAATTATTTCAGGAATACCACTAATACAGCGTCATTGGGGACCCCTTGGAGTATCATCTCCATATAGTGTGATATATGTGCATTTTCGTATTTTTCCATAATGGCCACTGATCTTCTCCAGTCATTTTGCAAAAAAATTGAATTTTTCAAATTTAATTTTCTCAAATCCCAAAATTATTTCAGGAATACCACTAATACAGCGTCATTGGGGACCCCTTGGAGTATCATCTCCATATAGTGTGATATATGTGCATTTTCGTATTTTTCCATAATGGCCACTGATCTTCTCCAGTCATTTTGCAAAAAAATTGAATTTTTCAAATTTAATTTTCTCAAATCCCAAAATTATTTCAGGAATACCACTAATACAGCGTCATTGGGGACCCCTTGGAGTATCATCTCCATATAGTGTGATATATGTGCATTTTCGTATTTTTCCATAATGGCCACTGATCTTCTCCAGTCATTTTGCAAAAAAATTGAATTTTTCAAATTTAATTTTCTCAAATCCCAAAATTATTTCAGGAATACCACTAACACAGCGTCATTGGGGACCCCTTGGAGTATCATCTCCATATAGTGTGATATATGTGCATTTTCGTATTTTTCCATAATGGCCACTGATCTTCTCCAGTCATTTTGCAAAAAAATTGAATTTTTCAAATTTAATTTTCTCAAATCCCAAAATTATTTCAGGAATACCACTAATACAGCGTCATTGGGGACCCCTTGGAGTATCATCTCCATATAGTGTGATATATGTGCATTTTCGTATTTTTCCATAATGGCCACTGATCTTCTCCAGTCATTTTGCAAAAAAATTGAATTTTTCAAATTTAATTTTCTCAAATCCCAAAATTATTTCAGGAATACCACTAATACAGCGTCATTGGGGACCCCTTGGAGTATCATCTCCATATAGTGTGATATATGTGCATTTTCGTATTTTTCCATAATGGCCACTGATCTTCTCCAGTCATTTTGCAAAAAAATTGAATTTTTCAAATTTAATTTTCTCAAATCCCAAAATTATTTCAGGAATACCACTAACACAGCGTCATTGGGGACCCCTTGGAGTATCATCTCCATATAGTGTGATATATGTGCATTTTCGTATTTTTCCATAATGGCCACTGATCTCCAGTCATTTTGCAAAAAAATTTAATTTTTCAAATTTAATTTTCTCAAATCCCAAAATTATTTCAGGAATACCACTAATACAGCGTCATTGGGGACCCCTTGGAGTATCATCTCCATATAGTGTGATATATGTGCATTTTCGTATTTTTCCATAATGGCCACTGATCTTCTCCAGTCATTTTGCAAAAAAATTGAATTTTTCAAATTTAATTTTCTCAAATCCCAAAATTATTTCAGGAATACCACTAATACAGCGTCATTGGGGACCCCTTGGAGTATCATCTCCATATAGTGTGATATATGTGCATTTTCGTATTTTTCCATAATGGCCACTGATCTTCTCCAGTCATTTTGCAAAAAAATTGAATTTTTCAAATTTAATTTTCTCAAATCCCAAAATTATTTCAGGAATACCACTAATACAGCGTCATTGGGGACCCCTTGGAGTATCATCTCCATATAGTGTGATATATGTGCATTTTCGTATTTTTCCATAATGGCCACTGATCTTCTCCACTTATTTGGTTTTTTTTGAAAGAATTTGTTTCGGCTTTTTTTTAACCTAAAACTAAATAAATATGAATTTTTTTTTTATGAGATACAAAGTGAACAATATAGCTTCCATATGGGGGTACCTTTTCTTCCTAAAATTGGAATGTGTGTCCATTAAACGCCTAATAAGTCCTGAAATACCCGTACATAGTAGAGCTGCAAAACTATCGATAGTCGGCCCCACCGATAGTTTCGATAGTTTAAAAAAAACAATCGATACTATCGATACTATCGGTTTTCTATTATTCTGAGAAAATTAGAATCGCAATACGAATTTTTGGATATATTTTTACTAGGTTCTTCTAAAATCTAGTGGATGAGTAGATTTCAATTTGTATCGGACGTCCAGTAAGTAAAACTATATTAAAATATAGCAAGTACCATGTATGTATATGGGTTATTATTCGCTTTCAACTGACTTTCATAATAAATGTATTAATTTAAATAAAAGACATATATATGTATACTATTGTATTAATTAAAGCTGTTAATTTGAGATAATTTTTTTAAATTAACGTTCACCATGAAAGGATTTAACGTTCAAACCGTAAAACATACATTCTACATATGTAAATATCAAAATTCGAATTAAAAGGGATTATAAAAAACAATTCATAAATAAAATTAGATACAGAAGCGTTAAATTTAGGTATTTATAAGTATTGTAGTCGCCGTGGTCTACACACTAACCACGTGTTGGCTTACTAAGACATGGGCCCTGGGTTCGACTCCAGGCTCTGACATCTTCAAAAAAAAGAAATATGAAAAAAATATTTCCTTCGGCGACTACCTTTCAGCAGTTTTCTGGCAAAAGCTCTGAGAGTAACTAATTGCCATAAACAAGCTTCTCAAGTCTGTCGTTCGGAGTCGACATTAAAACTTTAGGTCCCGGTACTCATGGATAAAAATTGACACACACAACATGGGTGCTGCGAGAAGCTAGGCCATAATCCTGACACAGGGTTGTAAAGGACAGTTATGTATGTATGTATTTATAAGTTATACCAGGTTTACTCAATAATTTTTGTTAATGAGCAGGAGTTTATCGACCCTTTTTGGTCTATGGTCGTAATTGGCTTTTCCGCTTCTCTGAAACTAGGGTGCAAATGTTTAAGGTGATCTAATAAATATGTAGTATTGCCGCTAGTTTTATAATATTTGCCACATAAACGGCATTTAGCACAATTTTTATCTTTGGTTATTTCAAAATAAGTCCAAACATCTGAATACGTTCTACGTATCTTTTTTGAATACCCTCTTCATCATCGTTGTCTACCTGAATGTTTTCGTTGCCGAATTCTATTAAACACAGACAGACATACACACTCCTCTGGATGTGTCCATTGAACACATATGTACATACATTTAAATAGTATTGTAATAATACTTTCTGATAATTGTAGGAATCTCTCCATTTTTTAAATTTGTTTTTTATTTAAATATTCTTTCAGAAATACTATTTATAATACCAGAAACTTTTACTTTAAAATTTCTTTGTATTATTTTTGTGCCGTCAATAATTCGCCGCTGTCGTTATGTTATGGTAGCCGTTGCCGCTGAATAAAAATAACTAAGTTTAAATGAAATTAATTACCCTAAGGAGCTTAATAGGATAACACTCTTTTGAAATATTGACTCTATTTTATTTTACATTAAATAAATGCAAATATATTATTTTTATTGAAAAATTAGAACATACATACAAAAATTTACCGGCGGCAAAAAACCTGCGTTGAAAAAGTTTACTTTTAAAATTTCCCGATAGTATCGCTACCGATAGTGAAACCATCGATAGTCGGCCGAAAATAAAACTATCGATACTATCGATAGTACTATCGATTGTTTTGCAGCTCTAGTACATAGTCGCTGTTAAACTATTAACAGAGCTCTGTTAACGCAAAAAATGTGTTAGCTAAAGAAAGATGGTTTATGTCTTTGCTTTTCAAATTCGAATTTATCTTCACACACATAGAAATGTAACATAGTAATGTATGCTGATGATACCCTACTTTTTGCAGACGGAGATACCGAAAAAATTTGTAAAGACAATATGATGTACGATATTGAAAACGTAAACAAATTAAAATTAAATGAGAACAAGACAAAATTAATGTACATAAATATGAATGATAATTCGGTCTTCACGATAAATGGTTTGGCAATAGAAAAGGTAGAACACATCAATTACCTGGGCTTTATAATAGATAAAAAACTGAAATTTAAAGAACATGTCGAATATGTCTGCAGAAAAATTGGCAAAAAAATAGGGTTTTTCAAACGTATACGTAATAAAATATCTATAATAACAGCTATAAATATTTACAATACAATGATAAAGCCACATTTTGAATATGGTTCTACAATTCTATATACATGCTGCACAATAACGCAAATCGAGAGACTGCAAAAATTGCAGAATAAAGCAATGCGTACGATTTTAAAAATGAATATTTATACGCCAATTATAGTTATGCTTAATACACTGAAATGGCTCAGTATAGAACAACGGCTTGAAATGAATACACTAATCTTCATACAGAAAATGAAAATTGGAAAAGCACCAGAATACTTGACTGAACAAATTAGATATGTGAGTGAGATGCAGCCGTATAATCTCAGAAACTCGAACAATTTTAGAATACCGAGAACAACGACAAGGTCAATGCAAATGTCCCTGTTTCACAAAGGTCTACAGCTCTACAATATGCTTCCTGACAATATTAAACTTGAGAGGAATACTAACATTTTTAGAAGAAAAATTGTATATTATATAAAAAACCATAGCCAGAGCTTTATGTGATATTATTGCAATTAAAATTTTTTCTGTTTCAAAAATTTTTTTTTTCTTTTTATAATTTTTTTGTAATACTTTGTAATCCGAAATTTTATAGTATTTTAAATACTTCTTAATAAAGATAATAATAATAATAATAATAATAAAAAAAATTTTGTTGAAAATCTCTTATTTTGAATCACCGCCGAACATCTCCGGGGCATTGATTCGACAAGTGACTGACAAGTCTCTAGTGGAATTGAGTACCACGCTTCCTTCACTTTTGTCTACAAATCTTCTTTATTTTTAGCCTTGAGTGGTGCAATTTTGTCCTTAACGATTCTCCAAAGATTCTCAATGGGACTTAAATCCGGCGATTGTGAAGGCCACTCCATTAACTTTATATTTTTCTTTTGGAACCATTCTTTTACGATCTTAGAAGTATGCTTGGGGTCATTGTCTTGCTGGAATTCATACTTTAAGGGCATTTCCCACTCGGCATACGGAAGCATTACTTCTTTAAGAATATGCAGATAAAGATGTTTGTCCATATTTTCCTTGATCCAGAATATTTGCCCAACACCGTACCAGGAAAAACAACCCCATATCATTATGTTGCCGCCGCCATGCTTTATTGTCTTCGTGGTGTTCTTTGGATCATATGCTTTATTTTTTGGACGCCTTACCCATGTTCTTCCATCAGGTCCGACTAAGTTTATCTTGAATTCATCAGATCATAGTATGTTTCTCCATTTTTTATACCTTCCGGGCCGGCCCATTCAGCATGTACTTTTGCAAACTCAATGCGCTTTTTTCTTTGTCTGTTATTAAGCATTGGAACCTTCTGGGCCGATCTTCCGAATAAATTTTTTTCTCTTAAACGACGTCTAATGCTCCACTCTGATACGGGAAGCTTTAACTCATTTTCCAGCTGAACTGCGGACATAAAAGGATTACGAGTTGACAACATCTTAATGCGATCATGGTCTCTTTTCGAGGTTTTTCGCTGTTGACCCCTTTTAAGTTTTTGTTTTGGAGACTGCAATGCATTTCTTATCATATTCTGCGATCTCCCAAGAATTTCAGCAATTTTCCGTTGGCTATAACTGCGGCTGTGTAGATCCTTTCTAATCTTTTTTCATCTTCACTAAAATGTTTAGAACGTCCCATTTTCTAAATTTTTAGAGGTATTTGCTTTAATAAGCTCTATTAAAAGGCTGAATTTAAAGTTTTCTACAATAATTTTTATAATTTTGGCGTTTAACATTTTAAGCTAACAAATTTTCCGAAGTGAACCTTTGATTTTATACGGTTATTTTTTTTTATTTTGGGCAATTTTTTACATAATAATTTAATTATTGTGATGCAGTATTAAAAGTGGGTATTTGCTTTAGTAATTAGCGACTTTTCCTTTTTTATTGCTGTAGTCAAACAAAATTGATTTATCATTTTGATGTGAACCTATTTATCTGCTCGTAACTGTATATTCTATGAAATATATTCAAAATGTTTATTCTGTAAAGGAGTAAATAAATAATATTAGTGATAAAAAGGCTTCCAGAAAATGTTTTAAATATCTTTGCTATCATATATTTTTTCGAATTAAATTATTAGGATCATACAAATACAATAATACAAATATTACAAATACAATACAAATTCATACAATAACTTTATTATCATTTGTATATTATACTTATTGTATGATTTTTAATAGCCGAAAACTACTTCAGTTCTGCTAGTGTTGTACATATTCCTTAACGGATGTTAGTTCTTATAAGAATACCAGTATTAGGATCTTAAGACTATTAAAAATCATACAATATCTTTATTATCTTTAAAGTGTTTCCTAATATTCATTATTTAATACTTATTTTTCATTTTAATTACAATTACATGGTTTTTACTTATTAACTTTCATTCCAGGATTACCAGAAGACTGAGGCTTAGTTAATAAACTAAGAGGAATATTTAACAAAAAACAAAAAAAAAAAAAACTATTAAACAAATCAAACCATTATAAATATACCCATTAAAAGAGAGAAACAGGTTCTTGCAAGAGAATTTTAAGGAAAACATTTTTAGCTTTTCGCAAAGAAAATATAAAAACCTGCCAAATATTTATAACTTCATTCAATAAATGTTATTTTGTTTTCCTTTATACAACAGGCAAGAAACATAAATAAACTAAAGACTTTCTTATATTTTAAAACTCCACCACAAATATTTATTTTGCAAGCTAAGCAATAAAAACAAATTGTCTACACGAAAAATCGTCATAATAAATAAAAAATAATCCAACAAGCATCGCATAAATACAAAGTCTAAATACATATAGTAGTGGATATAAACCTTTTGGAAGCAAGAAAAAAGGCAGCAGAAAACAAGCAACCAGTGAACAAGCCAGCAATAGCAGCAGCAATTTAAATCCGAAGAGAGCGAGGTGCTTGGTGCACGAGGGGTAAGGTAACGCTAATGAGGATCTATTGGCAGCATGAGTACACTGGGGGGAAGTAGGGGAGAGCGAAATGCCAAGCCCAAGTTCTCAGCACTCGATATAAATCGAATGTACAAAAATAGTCGTGTAAGTCGGAAGTAAAAATAATAGTTTTTGAATAAAAAATCTCAACGTTTTGTTCAAGTTATAGTAATCGGAATTTTTTTATTTAATTTGTTTTTTTATTAATTGATTCGATTAGGGTGAAACGACGGAACCTTCAGCACAAAAAAATCAAGTGCCACGTAAACATGGAATGCAAAGTTTGGGCAAAGTGCCGTCCGCTAGGCGACCACCAGCTAACTTACCATCCTTAAAAGCTGAAACAACTAGTTCGCCTACAATTGCTAATAATAATATAACTGGTTCAGAAGGTAAGCTAAAACATTTTTGAGTTTAAACTTTTCGATGACAGGGAAGATATTCTCATCTTTTATCAGATATTTTAAAAATACTTTTTAAACAACTTATATAACAACTTAAAAATATTATTAAGGGTATTCATTTCACAATCTTATTTTATTTTTTGTGGAAAAAATGGAAAAGTGTAAAGTTTACAACAAACACAAGCAAAAAAAAAAATTGTCATGAAAAGCTGCATTTTTGTCATCATACCTAAACCAATTGTAAAATAATCAGGAAAAAAATTTGAAATTTCCCACTACAAAAAAAGTATGAAAAATTACATTTCTTTCGTTTCATAACATATTGAGTTTTATAATTACGATTTGAATAATAATTATAGAAATTAAAAAATAATAATTCAAATACATAACAAATCATCATACAGCTTATTTAACTTTTTTCCCCCTCAACTGTACACAATATCTTTAGTAGCTAGATGATCGAATGTAAAAGTATCAAAAAAAATATTTCAACTCTTTTTTATTTGATCGTTTTTATGAAATAATATTATATATTTTTATGAAAATCTGATAATTTGATAATATGTTTCGTTTTTATAAGGCATCTTTACCCATTTTTCCAACCAAAAAATTTTGACGTGAATGCCTTTATTAAATATTTTTTTAACCAGATTTTCTTACATAAACGCCTCTGTCCTGACGCACATTCCTAAGAATGTAAATTTAGTACCAACTTTTTGCTGTTCTGAAATCAGTATACGAAATTTTAATTCGTATATCTTTCCCCTAGAACAGAGAACAGATTGAATGTATTCACTTTTGCTAAGTATTCATGCATTCGTTGCTTTTGCCATGAATTTGTTCAACATCTATTTCACACTCTTTGTTTTCGTTGATTGCCTTTGCATACTCTTTTTTTATAATGATGTTACTTACTTGTTGTGCAATGAATGATTTTACAGTAATAATTTTTTTATATGTGAACTAACAAGGAAAAAAAAAACATAAATTTGTTAGTGTTTTTCATATAAAAAGACGAACAACCATTCGTCTTCTATGAACAGGCTGTAAGTATACATAGATACAAACGAAAATAAATACTTTTGAAAAAAATATATTGCATTGCATTCATTAGGCTTGTCGCCATTCATACCATTCTTTGTTCTTTTTTAGTATTAGATTCGTTACAGTCATTCTTTTATTGTGTTGTCTTGTATTTGCAACAGTATACTCATATTGTGTTAATGCATTCAAAGCTCATAAACAGGCAATCAAATTGTTTTCTCCCCTAGAACAACCTTAAAGAATGAAATACGAATGGTAATTTGTTCCATTAATAATATGTAAACAATAAATCAAAAACATATTCTTAACGTAAAATTTGATGTTTTCTTTTTATTTTTACCAACATTAAAATACTTCAAATTCATGGGTATTGCAATTCTAATCGTATTCAAAAAGTTGGGCATGACGGGAAAAAGGCGAAAGCTCTTGTTGATATGTTAATGCTTTCAATGTAATTGTATTATTAAGGAAACAAGATATTACGTACATATGTTGAAGAATTGTCGCATATTCTTTTTTCCTATGAAATGATTGGTTTAAGTTTCTGTACGTTTTCTGATGAAATACTGAAGGTGGTTCGCTCACATTCGGCAAATATTTGGTGAAAAAGCGTAACCACTGTTACTTGAATTCAATTAATTAAAAACTTTTTTTAATAATTTTCAAGAAATCTTTACATAAAATACAATTTTAAAATAAGTAGTGGTTACGATTTTTTCGTAAAATATTTTCTAAATGCAAACGTAAAGTTTATAAATTAATTAAGGAATGTTTAAAAAGAATAAATAAAACAATATAATATGTACTCGTATAGCTAAATGCTTCTTAAAGTTCGTATTTTAAATCTTTAGACTTTTCTGATGGTATTTCATTTGACCCTTTTTTTTTCTAAATATTTATTAAAAAAACTTAAAATATAAAGGAGGCGTACAAACATCAACGTCTGTTAACAATCCAATAAAAAATAACAGCATAAATAAAAGCAGCAGTAACAACAGCAGCAGCAACAGTAATAGTAGCAGTAGTAATAATACTGCAAATAACATCAGCAATAAACAATTCAACAGTAATAGTAACAACAACAATAGTAATAGCAGCAGTACTGTCATTGGTGTTGGTAGTAAACTGATAAACAACTCTGCATCCGTTGGTAAAAACAGCGGTAATAATCAATCTCATAACCATCACAACCAACAGAAACCGATAACATGGTCTGCTGTAACAACAGGCAACGACAACCAACGAGGTGGGAAACCCACTGCGAATGTACCACCACTTTATCAGAGCCCACAATTTCAACACGAGTTTCCAACCTTAGATGGCACAGTTGGTGGCGCCGGAAACGGTGGCAATGCAAATGCAAACCGTCGAAGTGGTGGAGAACGCGATCGAGAACGAGAAAGAGAAAGGGAAAGAGAACAAATTCACCATCATCATCAACAACAGCAAAATCAACAGCATCATTCGCATTCGAATCATCAAAATTATCATCATCAACAACGTGGTGGGGGAGATTATCATCACGGTGGAGGTGGTGGTGGCCGACATCAGCATCATCAGCAACGCAACGATGCACAAAACTACAGAGATGGCAGCGACGGAAACGACGATCAAAATCGAGAAATGAACGAGGTAAGTTTAAGACCACAAACAGATGCAGCAGCCTGGTTACAGCAACAGGAAAAGAATGCAAAATCTGCTGCAGTCGACAACCAATCGAACCATCAGGGCCAGGGCCCCCAACAAGGTTCCTCTAGTAATTCTGGCGCTGCAGTACCACTACCTATATTGTCATTAATGCCACCTTTTATGCAGCGCGGCGTACCGCTACCACCCGGCAGTGGTACATCTTCAAGTACAGGTGGCCGTTCACAGACACCACCCAACTATCAAAATGGGTTAACTAAAGATTCTTCTTCTTCATCGTTAAATAGTCGACCACAACAACGTGGAAATACACAAGATTACCGTTCAAATTCTTCATCAACAACTAGTAGTTTTCGCCAAGCCACGGCTCTACCCAAACGCCCTCCTTTACTGAATACTCCACCACCAGCAAACAACGGTGGTGTTAGCAATAATGCTCTTCGGAAAGACAAGGATTATATAGTTGAGCCTGAAGTAGCCTCAATGCAAAGACCCATTATACGCGAAGAAGATTTGGAACGTTTAAATGCTATTGCTAACGATGACAGTTGGACTAAACAAGACGAAATAGATTATACAAAAAAATTAACGTTTTCAGATGATGAATCGCCTGAAGATACTCCGACGCAGGAACGTGAGAGACCAATATTTACTAAAACAAATAACAGTGGAAATCTCAGTGATCAGCGTAAGAACTCAAATGCAAGTGTTACATCCTCTATAACTGGTTCTGGAAACTGGCAAAGGAAGGAGCGTGACAGCTCGGAGAGAGAAAAATCAAACACTGGCGACCATATAGAAGATACACGTCTTCAAAATGGTCATCGTCCTGGAACTGGTGGCATAACGCTAGACGCTAGTGTCTACGAAAGGTTAAAACAACGCAAAGAGGAAGAAGAACGCCGTGAAATGGAAAGGAAACAAGCAGCTGCAAGAAAGAAACAGGAACTGGAAATGAAAATGAATAGCAAAAAAGCGGCTAGTAGCGATAGCTATGGTCATGAACAGCAACAACAGCAGCAAACTCAACAAGGACAAATGAATGTATGTAATACACAATCAATTGTAGACGACAGCCAACAATCTCGCCGCGTTGGAAGTGTAGGTTATGAAAGGTCTATTAATTCTGATAGAGGAAGTACTGGAAGTCGTAGCGGTGGAGGCTATGATTCTAGAGATATAAGAGCCTCTGGCGATTTTGTGAGAGGTGGTGGTGGTAGCGGTAGCGGTAGCGGTAGTTCAAATGGAGGACTCCCAACAAATTCCGTTAATAACAATTCATCATTGGGTGCGAAAACCCAACAAGGCTCTAAACCAATTTTTTCTGCACACTTCCAATCAAATTTACCGCCACGTTTTCAACGTCAACAACAAATGCAATCGACCACTTCCTCTACTGTTGGCAACGGTGGTGTAGGCAGTGGAAATGGTGCTGGAAACAATAGTTCTTCATCTGTAAGATCTTTAGGAAATTCAAACAATATGGGATTAGAAAAATCATCGTCAACATCTAATTATGAGGGTAATCGTTATATGCAAAAAAGTCAAGGACTACAACGCAGTGTCGCTGGCGTAGGACGCGATAGAGGAGGAGAATATCGTGATACTTATACCAGAAATAGTGGTTACCGTTCTCGTAATGACAGCGATAGGGATGATGATCGCTACCACATAAGCGGTCGCAGTGGTAATAGAGGTGATGAATACAATCGCGGTTTGAGTTCCAACCAGTTGTCCCGTAGTATTTCAGAAACCTCTCAGCGCAAGACAAGCGTATCCTCTAACGACGATTCCGTAAAACATGGTTTTACTGGAGAGTCGAATAATTTTGGGAGCGGCTTGGTCTCATCATGGGCAGAAGAAACTGACGCCGAACTAAAGAGGCAACGCGATGAAAGTTTTTCATCGTCTCATAGCCAGGAATCTATACCGAAAAAGATATTACAACGTCCTCATACACAAAAGAGCGTCTCAGAAGAAGAAACATCAACGTCACAACAGCAACAACAACAGCCACAGCACCACAAACAACAACGCGTTAGTGAGAGTAGTGATCACCAATCTTCGAATACGTTCGCCCCTACCCAAATATTAAGACGTTCTGAATCAAATGATCAGAATAAAATGACAGTTTGTTCAAGTTCTGCAACAGAACAGCAGGTAAGCAGTTATAAGACATTAGACGATGGCAAAGATGAAACGAAAATTGATACAGAATCACAAAAGCGTCCAGAATATGAAGGAAACGCTCGTAAAGAATTATCTTCTAATGCAGGTAATACAGAAATAACAGAAGCCACTGGAAAGCAGACTCAAGATCAAGAACAACGAGCTCCCTTGCCACAGCGAGAGAAACGTCCAAGTCCTAGAAGTGGTAGCGGCGTTGGTCGGGTAAATGATCGCGATCGCGATCGCGATCGCATTTCTCACTCCCGTAGCTTTGGTGCCAGTGGTAGTTCTTATCGTGGAGGTGGACGAGATGGTGGCGGTTGGAATCAGCGTGGTGTTAATGCACGTAGTGGTGGAAGTAATCGCTATCAAAACATGGGTAATAATCAAGATATGCACTATTCTGACCATGAAAATGACGATCACGATGATGATCATTATTCGGCTGCAAGACGATCTGAACGAAGCCCAAAAGTACCACGTAAAGATGGAGGTAGAGGTCAAGGCGGCCGTAGCAATACAGGATCTTCCGATGAGAGAGGATTTGCTCCACGTGGTGAGCCCTCTAGACGTGGTCGTGGTGGTGGTGCCAATATGGGTGATAGAGGTATCACCTCAACATCATTTAGACGTAGCAATGATGGTCGATCGTCTACAAGCAGTCAGCGACAGTATGGTCGCCAATCTTATGATGAACACAAGGATCTAAAACGCAACTCAGAATCATCTGAAAACAATAATGCAGAAATAGATAAAACAAAACAAAATCAAATGGCTTTGAGTGCTGGTTTGTCGAAAGTAAAGGATAAGGACAGCATTATTGAACGTTCTACCAGTCAGTCGGAGACGGTAACTAAACAGCAAGCACCAACACAAAATCAACCACAGCAGAATAAAAAGTCAAATGAATCTGAAAAGAAAACTTCAACCACAACGCCTCCTAAACAGTTCAGTAGTGGTGCTGTTGGTGGCCAACAACAAACGCGTAAGGAGAGTGTATCAAGTACTAAAACTGATGACGAAAGAAGTACGACTTCAAATGCAAATAATGTTAACAGTCAAGAACGTGAAAAGAAATCCAGTTCTAAGGAGAAAGACATTCCTAGTTCACTGGCTGCATCTTCAAGAAGCACAATAATCGGGTCAGGTTCTTCAACAAATGTTTCAGCAGGAACTTTGCAAACTAAAAAACAAGATTTACCAATGACAACACTGCCAACTGCTGTTAGCCAAGGTACGACTACTACTACTGTTAAACCTATACAACAGCAAGTAATGCAACAGCAGCAACAACCTCAAACTATAACTAAACCTCCCCCAGGTTTGGGAGGTGCTATCATTAAACCAGCCGTTTCTTCTTCGAGTATTTCCTCTTCTTCCATGCAGCAAAAATCTGCACAGGATATACAAAAGAGCAAATCAGACGCCAGTGCAGCCAGCAACCTGGCACAACAAAAACTCGAGAATGATAAATCAAAACTGTCATCTGTTTCGTCGTTAAATGTAGACAGTAAAACGAATTCCGGAGGTCTACTAATAGATGGAACACCAGTCAACACAATAATATTTGAAAATACAAACTACAAACAACAAGCTCAAGCGGCTCAAATAAAACGATCCTCGGAATCATTAGTAGGATCCTCGGTTGTTGTCTCAAATGTTTCAGGTGTTAATGTGTCCGTATCGGGTGTCGATACCCTGACAAATGCTCTCTCCCAAATGACATTTGGTTCTGGTACAAAGCAAGCATCTGGAGATAACATGCCGCAACAGGCTTCAGTAGGTGTATCTGCGGCTAATGATTATGATAAAGAAATGAAACTTGGCTTCTCATTTGGCGATGCGACAGAATCGTATACGTCTGCAACCAAGGGCGCAATGACGCAGCAGGTAAACGAAAATGAATCAAAACAAGGAAATTCAACACAACAGCAGCAACAACAACAGCAGCAGCAACAGAGTCAATCATCCTTGCAGCAGCAGCAAACGCCTCAACATCAACAACAAGTGAGTTCGACACAACAACAACAACAGCAGCAACAACAACAATCTCAACAGGCACAAAATATTATATCTGCTGCAGATTTGAATATGAAAATTGCCAGTGTCAAGAAAGTCTGGGAAAATGAAGCTGCCACAACAGTATTGCAACAACAGCAGCTGCATCATCAGCAGCAACAACAACAGCAGCAGCAGCAAATGGAGGCTGTCGATACAAGCGGTCACATGACAACTGCCTCATTTGTAGCAGCCGTTGCAGCATCGCAGCAACAACAACAGCAGCATCTGCCTCATTATGCTGTCACTGCAGTTCATATGCAACATCATTCGTTATCGTCACCTGGCACTGTTCCGTCTACTTTTGGATCCCATGCTTCAGCATTCGATGCAGCCCAACTGGAACAACAATTTGGTCAGTCTGCTGGTATTGTAGTTGGTGCTAATGACGATACTTCCGTGGTTGGCTATCCAAGCCCACAACAACAACAACAACAAAGTGTACAACAACAACAGCAGGCTTTAAAACATGCTTCAGATGTTGTGAAACAGCAACAACAACAACAGCAGCAACAAGCAACAGCAGCTGCCAAGCAGATGCAACAGCATCATGCTTCATCAATGGGTATGTCACCACCACCAAATCTACAACAACAGCAGCAGCATCAACAACAGCAATCAGCGGCTCAGCAACAAATGCATGCACCACAACCATTTTATCAGGCTTCACCACAATTTACAGGCATACCAACCATACCAAGTCCACCGGCTGTAGTTTTTAATTCTTCGCAAATGCCACCACCACCCTCTCAGGGTGGTCTTTATGCACCATTCCATTCGCTAGATCACTCAAGTCGATCACAATTTTCTGCAGCAGCCGCTGCTGCAGCCCATAGTTTTCCTGGACATTTTGGAGCTGCTACTGCCGCTGGTGGACCATTTAATGCTTATCCTATGCAAACACCACCGAATTTGGCCACAGCCCCTACACCAGAAATGTATTCCAATATCACTTCACAATTCCGTATGGGTGGCGGTCCCTCACCGTTCGGCAATCCCAATTCCCAACAGCTAAACAACCCTAATGCTGCAGCTGTAGCCATAATATCATCGAATTCCAACTCACTTATGTCAACCGTAGGCTCAGTGAAACCACCGCCATCGTCGCAACAATTAGGTACAATAGGTTCAAAAGGAGCCGGTGGTGGAGGACCTTTTGCAGCGGCTCAACAATTCATGAACTTATATGCAGCCGGTCCACCACCACAACACCCTCAAGGAGGTCCTCCAGGGCCACCTCCAGGAGCACATCAATTGCAATCAAATAGCTACTATTCAAACTCAGCTGGTGGTCCCAGTGGCCCAACAGCATTCTATGGTGGACCACCCCCACAGGGTGCTGGAGCTGGTGCTCAAAACTACGGCTTAGCGGCGGCAGCAGCTGCTGCTAGCCTTTATGGAGGACATGCTGGTCATCAAGGAGGACCACCTGGATCAAATGCACCTCCTGGTCCGCCACAAGGTCCCCCTGGTCCGCAATCCACACATACAATGGGAAGTTTTAACACACAGTTTATGAATTCACAACTATTAACGGCGGCAGCTATAAATCAATTTCGTGGTGGTCCAACGCCACAGCAACAGGCAGCTGCTGCAGCATACATGAAATCAAGTCAGCAACAAACACATCTACAAGATTCAGTAAGTTTTTTTTAACGTCTACTTTAAAAATTCAAAAACTTCTAAATACAATATTTTTTTAGATGGGCCGACAATTGAAAAGTCCACTGGGTGCTGATGTTAGTCTAAATTTAGTTAAACAAGCCCAGTCACAGCCAAGTCCACCACATCATAAAAATTATGGAAGTGTAAGTGTGAATCAATAAAATAATAAATGAAAATGTAAAAAATAAGCTTTTTAGATAGGTACTGTAATTTTTGCTAAGCAGCTTGATACTGTTGTGAATATTATTTTGCTATTTATTGCTTTTCTCTCTTTTTATCTATTATGTAGTGGGATCAAGTAATGCAACAACAGGCTGTTGCTCAACAACAACAACAACAGCAACAACAATCTCAACAGGCTGCCGCAGTTCAACAGAGAATGGCGGGTGGTCCGGGTGGAGGTAATAATCAAAGTATGAATCCTAATAGTCGCGGAGGTGGAGGTGCTGGTGGTCCCCCAGGAACGCAGGCATCACAAGGACGTTATCCCACACCAATACAGAGACCCACAAACTATCCGCAGCATCCACAGGGTCCACAAGTGCAACAGCAACAGCAGCAACAAGTACAACAGCAACAACAAGCCCAAAGAGGGCAACAATCTCAAAATCTGCGCCAACAAGGTGGTGGTGGTGGCAATGGTAATGGTGGACCGCAAGCAGGCCCTGGTGGTCCACAAAGCGGTAACCAAGTAGGCACTTCTGGTAACGGAGGAGGCCCTGGTGGTCCCAGTGGTAATAATCAAGGTGGCGGCAATAATCCACAATCTGCAAATCCACAACAACAAATGAATAAACCCTACTATGCAAACAATGCGGCCAATGCTGGTCCAAATCGAGGTAATTAAAAATTACTTAGATTTTTATCTAACTTCTAGTTATCATTATCACCATCACCATCATTATTATCTTCTTATATAAACCAAATTATCTCATTATTCATTATCATATTCGCATTTTCTTGTTATTTTTTTATTTTTTTACATACATATGTATCCATAATAAGGCTTTAATCATTAATTAAAACTATTAAAGAGTTAGACATTAAAAAATAAACACTTCATTTGCTCTGATTTAAATATTATCCTTTACCAACGAACACCACAACCACACTCTTCATCTTTATGTATTAGAATTTTAGTTTATTCATTAAACTTGTTAATCATTAATTAAATATTTAATGCAAAACCAACAAGAAAAGTAATACAATACAAAACTTTCAATAATTTACTTAATAATGCAATAATTGCACTTTATTTTTTACTTTATTATTATACATACTATATATATACTTATATATATTTAATTTTTTTCCTTAAGTTTATATATTTGAATATTGAAAAACAGAACCTACTCTTTGTATTAGAAACAATGAAAAAGAGAGAAAAAAAAAATAAATTTAAATTTATTTGCTAAAGAAACATACATTTAAAAATATAGTAATAGTATTTAACAAAACGAAATTAAAAAAAAGAAAATTTTGAATAAATTTATATATTTATATATGCGTAAAGCCGCAAAGAAACCTAAAAAACAGCTTTTCTGAGTTCTTTTTCTCTGTTATTGTTATTGTGATTGTAATATTCGGATACGACGAGCTGCTAAACGACGAGATCCCGTGAAATGTTTTCTTATATTTTTATATTCACTACCTTTATGACCATTGAATTTCTTTGCATATCAAAACTTTGAAATAATTAGCGCGAATAAGCTTTACTTGATTTTGAAAAAACTCCAACACTTAAAAAAAATTAATTGCTTTTGCAGCACTCCAGTTTTTTTTTACTTAATTTTTTTTTTGGAAAATTCAATTTGAAAATTTTTGATTTTTATGTACTTAAATCGCCGGAGTAGATTAAAATTTAAGAAAAAATATTTTGATTCTGATGTCACACCCTAATACAGAGAAAAATCCTAAACCATTGAATCAAAGTGAATTAAATAACTTATTAAGGGATTTAAATTTATCGAAAGAGCAGTCCGAACTATTGGCGTCTTTTCTGAACGAGAACTATCTATCTACTTACAATAGATTTACTGAAGGCAATTTAGTGCACTGTAATAATGTTGAGGGTCTTATACTTACTTTGTGGTATTTTTAATATTCAAGTACGTTTATGACTAACTCAAAGTCAGTCAAATATAAAACTCTCGAACGAAGTTTCATAGAATTTTAAAATAATTATATGGAAATGCAGTAATTTAATCCCTGTCGGCTTTCTAAGTTCTTCGTTCAGTTTTTGTTTAATCTTGTTCACACGTAAATAGTATTATTTTTAAGATTATGTACTAATTTATAGGCGAGGAGTAAAAAAAAAACACTATGTTGTGCTGTCAAATTGCACACGTGCATACACACAATTGTAAATACCATATACGACGTTAAAAGAATACTTGTATTGTGTGTACGCTGAAGATAGTCCAAAGTCTTAAGTAGTAAAGTAAACTTTAACCTACAGTAACCGATAAAGTTTACTCGTAAATAACAAAAAGCAATTTATATGTCTGATAAAATCGTACGGCAAGTTGTTATAATGGGCCTTAATCATATTATTTAAAAAATTATTTAAATTGGCGGAGTATTTTCAACATAGTTTAGTATCTTTTCGAAGCATATGCAGAAGTTTCAGTAAAGCCTCTGTTCAATTTTTCTTTAAATTGTCATCTTCAATTAAAGTCATGAGTTTTAGTAGAAAAAATTATAAATATTTCCTATAGTAAAATATAGCAGAAATTACTGTTCTAATGAAAAGTAAAAAAACAACACGAATCGATTGGCGTTTGAGTAATGCTTTTAAAAAATTCAAATTTACTTCGAGAATAAGTCGTCAATTTACACAAGTTTTAAACAATTTAGTGATTTTTATGCCCATAAACCATCCATACATTTTTAATTTTTTGGCATGCTAAAAACGAATACAAAGAAGCTTGTCCTATATTGAGCACTTTAGTTTTTGTTCAGTTTTCTGCAAAGTTTTCATTTTTAGTATATTCTGAAGACAGATTTATTATTATTAGCTGTTTAATAATATCATGAATATCTAGTAAACATAATACATAAAATAGGTGATCTAAACTATTATTGTATGTTAATGAGTGTAAATAAAATAAGGAAAAATCCAAATATGTATTTTCAATGAAATTTGCATATTAAAAAATGTTATTATGGTCAAAAAGAAACTAATAATTTTATATAGAATAGAATCCTTTGTTAAAGGTATGCGTCTTACCAGTTTAAATACTGCTGTAATCCTGTATATGTATGCTGAAAAAATATATACATAAATGTTTTGCCGCCTGTTAATCAGATACCAAAAATAAGGTATTGGCATCTTTGGTCATAATATCCATCGAAGGCAATATATTTTTTGTTTTACTTTTTTTATAAGAATTAAGGGCCTGTACGATATTTATGTTTGATCATCTTATCTTTTCATTTAAATTTATCATTGCGTTCAGTAAGAAAATGTATAAAGTTTGGGTTTTCTTAGCGATGCTAATGCAGTAAATGTTCAAAATAAGTATAGCATAAAGTAAAAAAGAAAATATTAATATAATATTGGCACTAGCGACATTTACAGAAAATATATTGGTATTCTCCATTTTGTAAAGACTATAAGAGTGACAGAAACATTATTTGCCGTTGTTCCTTTTATCAACGCTCCGCTATTCTTTCAATTGTATGTAATGTATTTTGCATTTTTTTTTTTTTTGATAACGGAGGCTTTTTGATTTTTGTTATTTTAAGTTCATACATACATACGAGTACATACATAATTGGCCATTACAATCTTGTTTCAGGGGGGTTTCTTTGTATTTTGATTCGAATCGAAAGTGCTTTCGAAAGAAATTTCCCATTCGAAAAATCAGTAATAATGAATACAAAAATTTTTGGAAAATTTTTAAATTTTAACGAATTTGTAAGATATTGAATTCTAATCGAAATATTTTTGTATTAAATTTGGCATTTGTTTATTAAAATGGTACAAACTTGTTTATTTTGTGTTTCATTTTCACATTCTACAACGACACAATTTATTTTGTAAATATTTCTGTCTTCTTCGATTTCGTTTTTTTTGTGGATATCAAATTAGATCGTAATCGTAACGTAAAATAGGGGTAAATACTACTTCATATGTATGTACAGTCGAATTCGGTTATAAGAAAATACAGTCGAAACTCTCTATAACGAACTCCTGTATAACGAAGTTTTCTTTATTGCGAAGCAATTATAAGAACACTGTGTTTTGGGTCTACTTTGAGTGTATTATAATCTCCATATAACGAATTTCCATATAGCGAATATTTTCTTATAACGAAACATTTTTGCGACCGTAACTTCAAGATGGAAGCGTTTTCAAAGAAAAGTGGAAAAATGTACTTCAAACCAAAATAATTGACTACTACAGTATTCCCCGGATAATTGCCTCGACAACAATGTCAAAATTTTTAGGCAATTATGCGTGTAAGGCATTTTCACGTGATTTTCAGAATATGCCTGTTGAATAATTTCTCACGTATTATTGTTTTGCTTTTATTGTTTTGTCAGCTAGTCCAGATAAAATAGTGGAAATTGTTATCAAAATTAGAAATGAAAGCAAATTACGAGGTTCGCAACAAAATTCAAAATGAAACTATGGTTTGTTCTCAAAGTTCTGTATGGTAAATTCACTTGTTTCACGAATAGATTGCGATCCTCGATTTTTGTTATTCGTGTGAACATGGTATAAAACTATCAATATCAATACAGCACACTAATGCTGATACCATATACATACATACATACATATGTATGTATGCAGAAATTTGTTGCAGTACTGCCAATTGTTAGCAATAAAAAATATTTGAATTAAATTATTGATGCCAAGCGATGTATTTTTGAACGTTTATCTTTTGTTATGCGGCAGTGAGTCACTACTATTGCATTTACAAACATGCCCTAAATCTTTTTCAACATTTTTTTAATTGTTAATTTTTTATAGCATACAAGACATAGCTTTCACATACTTATATCTATTATAATTCATTGCCAAGGTGAATTGACTATAAATCGTAATGAAGTCAACAACACTTGCAAACTAAAAATTACATTTTAACAGTTTTTTAATGACCCTACTTTATGGTTAATTCGCCTTGTTCATTAGGAAAATTTAATTATTTGACAAAAAACTAATACGTATTTATTATACTATACATGCATACTTACCCAGAATTCTTTTCTATTTCAGCTAATCACAATTAATTTCAGAATGGCTATAAAACTATTTAAACTTAAAAACAGATACATATATAAAGAAATAAAAATTCTAACTTATAAGAAAAGTTAATTGCTTACGGTTTTAATGAAAAACATTAAATATTAAAAAACAAATTTTGCGAATTAATAGAAAACAATTATTAAAACAAATATAAGTATACTTAGTATATAAAACTTAAATAATTTTTTTCTATTAAATAATAATTAAACACTAAAATATATTAAACCATTTCTTATATATTTCAATAAAAAAAACATATTTAACAGAAAATATAACACATAATGAAAAAGAAGATTTATCCAGAAAAGGAAAAGAAAGAAAAAAAAATGAAAATTTAATGACTCTAAAAAATGGACTATTCCCTGAATTAAAAACAAAATGAAAAAAAAAAAAATAAACAAATAAATACACGTTTGTAAACCGGCGAACAGGATAGAAACACTTATTTAAAAATATATTATTAATATTATATAAAAAAATAAATAATATTCTCTTATAATTTTTTCGAACTTTATTTTTTGAAAGTCTGATTAAATTGATCCAGCTTAAGATCAGTTTTATTAAAAATTATTTTTCTGTTAAATTTTCAAAACAATATTTGTTACTCGATTGTGTGGCTTTGCAATCCTAAACAATTGTAGGAAACGGGGCCAGTTTCTTAAAGCTTGTCCTTTTTCTTAAACTACCATCTGCCGTAGTTTAGTGTTCCAAATATTTAAATTTCTATTGGAACAATACTAAGTTACCAGTTGTTACTAATGTAAATTAAATACAATGGGCCTTTAAAAATTCAATTACAAAATTTTGTAATTTTTCTAAAGAAAACTACACAACAGTTTGGTTCCAAAAATAAAGAAGAATTGTTAATAAAACTGACCTTAAGCTCGTAGAATTTCACCAGATTTATAAAAAAATGTAAACACAAAGTTTTATAACTAAAAAAGGAAAAATCTAAATAAATATAAAATATTTTATAAAAAAAGAGAAAAAAAAAAAAAAAACATTGAGAAAATGTTAAAAAGAAAAGAAATTTAACAAAAACAAAAGTAAGCATAGCAAAAATGTTTTTACTTCTTGTAATTACTACTAGAACACTCTACATACACAAGCAACCATTAATAAAGAAATAAAGTTGTATCTTAATAGGCAACATTTTATAATATATTTAATTTTTTTTTTAGTTTTTTTTTTATTAAATTATTTTAATTTCTGCCTTCATTATTATATTATTATTATTATATTATAAACAAAATACATTAACATTTTAAGTATGCATAATATACATACAACATACATACATACTATATATTTTTAGTTTTAGCATATAATTTTATTATTATTTTTCTTTAAAAAGTAGTTTACATTGTTTTATGTCGTAACTTGTATTAAAAAAAAAGAGTAAAAAAGGAGAACACAATATAAACATCAAGATTTTTTTATTATATACTTTTTTATTTATAAATAACTATATAAACAAATTGAAAACACCAGGATGTGTAAAAAAGAAGAAATAAAATGACTATGACTTGTGCAAACCTAAAAAGTGGTTTTTGGTAAACATTTTATAAATTATTAATAAACAAATTAATTATATACTCGTATTATTATTATTTTTTTTTAATACTAAAAGTTTAATTTTCTTTTTAATCTGAATTTTACCAAAAATCCTTCAAATATATTTTAAAAATGTTTACATTGCCGTATTCATAAATAAAATATTTTTATTAAGTGTTTATTTGACAAGTATTGCCTAGAAATTTGTCAAATAAGGCCTTATTAAATGTATTGTATTTTTTAAGGATCAAGCAATCACCACTTGTTCTCTAGCTTTTGAAAACAAATACTTCAATAAGATAATATTCCAAACGACAACAAAGCAATAAATTAAAAAGAAAAACCATAAAAGAACAGAGTACAAGAAAATTAAAACCAAATTGAAGCAAAAGGAAAGGAGGCCAGTGAAACAAAAGTAGAATTAAAAGAAAATTGCTTTAAATATGCTCTACATTTTGTTTTCTTTTTTTCAACATAACAAAAATGGTTTTTATTTCTATATTAGCTGCTTCCATATTCCATTCTATTTTAATATTATATTTTTAGTAATTTTCTGAAAGAAAAAATACTCGTACAAAATAACGAGTACATTTTAAATTATGCTTGACTTGGTAGGTATTACTTTAAAAGTCTAAGTCAGTAGTGAAGTTTGAAACAGTTCCATGAGACTTTCTAAAACACAGAGATAATTCATTCTTAGACATTTTTTCCTCTTAGAAACGGAACTGAAGCATGTTAATGACGTCTTAGCTTTATTCTCTGCTCAACAGAAAGATCGGTGTTCTGAAAATCGTAAATTCCTTATTTTTTACGTTTTCGATTTGTAATCGCCAAATAGATGTTCTGCAAAAACGCTAAAAATCTGCTAATTTCAAATCTCTAATGCGCCTTAAAGTGTTTTGGTCTATTGCATTTAATGTATTAAGTTGTGAATAAAATTCTTAAAAGGAGTTCAAAAACAATTTCATCTACGAACATTTCCTTTTAAGTTTGTTTACCGCATACATATTTATAAATTGCAATTTAAATACATAGCGTTTGTCAGAAAATTTAAGTATATATGATCCACTGAATGCATAATTTTGTATTAAGTTGCATAAAGTTGTAGTCGCTGTGGTCTAGTGGTTAGTGTGATGTCTTACTAAGACGATAGCGCCGGGTTCAAATCTCAGCTTTGACATCTTGAAAAAAAGAAATATGAAATATTGTATGAATTTTAATAATCACATTAGTATAATATATAGATTTATTAAATGTTCGAATTTAATTCGAAAAAATATATAAGAAATATGAAGTAATTATTTCTTTCGGCGACTACCTCTCAGCAGTCTTCTGGCAAAACTCTGGGAGTAATTGATTGCCATGAAAAAGCTTGTTCGGAGTCGACTTTAAACTGTATGTCCCGGTACTCATGACACAAGTTTGTAATGGCAAATTATGTTATGTATGCATGTAAGTTGCAAAAAGGACTTGCAAGATGAGTGTTCATCTCAGAACATCTCCTGTTAAGTTTCTTTACTGGATGTTTCCATTTCTGTTTAAATTGAAAGAAAGCAGATCACATCCATATGCGAAATGAAATTCGAAAACGTAGAGTTTGTCGAGATATGGGCACAAATAAAAACAGTTATATGTACATAACACTTAAAAACAAGAATATGAACATACATGAAGAATTATAAATAAAACAATTCTAGCTACATAATATTTTCTATGATTTTATATATTTCGTTGGATTTGGTTTTTAAATTATTAGCGTTAATCACTCTTCGTTACAAACCCCCTTGCAATTTTTGCAAACGTAACAAACCTTGTCAGACAACAACAGAATATAGTAGTTAGGCAGATATGCCAGATTTGCTATGTTTGGAAGGCTTGCAAAGGAGTTTGCACTATTGCTTTGTAATTTACTTATTTTCACTAAAATATCCATGAGTGTATGTTTTAAAAATAATCGGTTAAGTGCTGTAAAATGACAACGCGTGAAATTGAATGCTTTTTCAAAGACAAATAAAAAACTTAATCGCGCCAATTATTTTAATTATAGAAACTTGTGTCAACAGTTATTTACCCGGTAATTAAAAAAATTAGAAATAATTTGAAATATCATGCGATTTCAATTTCACTTGATTGCGTTTTATATCACATACTCGAAGTATTTTATAAACTGATATTAAAAATATATATTAATTTTAAGTCATTATTTGGGTTAATAACAGGCTTACTGTAAAAGGGATTTTCTTACAAATATTTGGGGTATAGGCAAGGTGTGCTATTCTGTTATATTGTTGTAGTTTTTGTTTTTTTTTATTAATAAAAAATATTACTTCTTTTTTGACACTAAGAACTAATAACACACCTTGTGAATACCCCAAATTGGTTTATAAACCAGTTTTAAAAACTTCTGAAATATTTTGTATGCATAAGCAGGTATACACAAAGAAACATTTTATAACAAAACTCTGACTTGCAAATTTAAAATAATAAAAAATAAAATAAGTTTAAGATGAGTTCTAAAAAGCCAAATTTGGCGTAAATTTTTTTTCCTAAAATAAATTTCAAATCTATTTTAGCTTTTTATGAATATGGGGGTTTAAATTTAAAATTTTAAAACAAAATTTTTAGAATTTGTTAACAAACGAAAAACGTAACACTAATTTTTAAATTTATTCCAAATTGTAATGAAAGCAGTTTGTATTTACACACTGTTCCAAATGTTAAAAAGAAATGCTTATTTTTGTTTTATTTCACCGAAAGATATGTCTTTAGGACAACAAATAAATAACAAATCTAAGATCAATTAGTTATATTTGTAATTAAAAGAAGTTTCGTTCTCGAATACTAATTATAAAATGTTTAAATATGGAGTACTATTAAGAAATTAACGTCGATATCAAATGTCCCCTGTTTTTTACTCCACAAATCGAAAGTTATTTTACAATATTTGTTTGTTTCAAACAAGAAACAATAATTTAATCGTGCACTTCTTCTATTGAACTTTTTTTTAAACAACAAACATTTTTATCAATTTGAATATAGAAATATAATATTAAAATAGACTATTTTTGGTCTATATAATTAAATTGGCCAGTTCTTTGCAGTTGCTGTTCTTAAAATGGAAAAAAAGAAAAATATTTTAATCTTTGTTGCTCTTGTTAAACCGGACAGAACTTCTGAATAATTAAAAAAAAATATAAAGGAAATAAATACTCTTAAGTAACAACGTTAAAGAAATTGTGAAAATTTAAGATCTAATTTACAATTAAAAACAAGAAATTTTAATTCAAATACCAGCTACTGCTTAAACACTGAGACATACATACATTCACTGGCAACAACAAAAGAAAAAAAGTAAGAAAAATAAAAAGCAAAATATTAAAAAAAAAAGAAATTTACTGCTAAATAATAAATAAAATATTAAAACAAAAAGATCAGAAGTAATTTAGTGTTTTATAAAGAATATTCTTTAGATGTTTCTTAAAATTAAAAACATAAATTATTAATTAAACAAAATATAAAAAAAAAATCATATACATTCAATAAAATGAAAAATTGTTAAAGAAATAATTAATGATGTCTTTGAGACAAAATTTCATTATTAAAGAATACAAAAAAAAAAAAAAAAAACAAAAATATCGTGCAGTACGTAAAAGTGAAGCTGAAAAAGTAAAATAAAAACTATTATTTTTTTATGATGAATTTTAGTTTTTCAAAATCTATCTATTTCTTTTCACAACTATTGTTTGCCTTTTATTATTTTGTACTGCAATTTTTCCATACAAACGAAAAACTCACATGAGAGAGTAAATTAACTTATTTTATTATTACATATATTTTTAATCTCTTAATGATTGTGTTATTTTTTTTTAATTTATTAAAATCTTTATTTTTTCTATATATTAATTATATTACAACAAATGAAATGAAATCGTATATTTTAAAAACAAATTGTATGTATATCAAAAAAGAAACAAAAAATCATTAATAAAAACATTTTTACATTCATATATAATTAAATTTACAAAAAAAAAACAAGAAAAAAAGAAACGAATTAACCATTTTTATTTTAACCAATTTTTTTTAGCTGCTGCAATATTCTCTCTATATAACATTACAAACAAAATAAATAAACGCTATAATAGTAAATGAAAAAATCATTTTTATAATAAAATAATAAACAATTATTTTAGAAAAAAACCTTTTTAATTTCCTTTGCAAATTGAAAAAAAAAAAAACAAAAAGTAACAGAAAATTAAATTAATGAACACAACAAAGCATTACAAAATCTATCCATTATAAAAAATTACCAGAAAAAAATAAAATAAAACAAATATATATAATAATTATATACTTATTATTAAAAAAATAATAATACCATTATAAAAAAAACAAACAAACCAACCAATAACAACAAAATGGTACATATAAAAAATTAAAGAAAATACGAGAAAAAATTGAAAAAAAAAATGAAAACTTACATTCTACCCCAAGAATAAAACCAGAAGAAAAAATAAAAAAAAAACTGTAATTTTATTTTTAAAGAGCAATTTGCTAGACTTCATAATCTTTAATGCATTTTTACCTTTTTTAATCAACGTACATACATAACTGGCCTTTACAACCCTGTGTCCGGATTACGCCTAGCTTCTCGCAGCACTCATGTTGTGTGTGAAAATTTTTATCCATGAGTACCGGGACCTACAGTTTAATGCCGACTCCGAACGACAGACTTGAGAAGCTTGTTCATGGCAATTAGTTACTCTCAGAGCTTTTGCCAGAAGACTGCTGAGAGGTAGTCGCCGAAAGAAATATTTTTTTTAGTATTGCTTTGTTTCAAGATGTCAGAGCCGGGGCTTTATTTATAAATTTAAAATTTATTATTATAGTCTAAAAACCAGAACAGTTTGTCATGACTGACTACAGCAAATATTACAAATAAGAAAATTGTAGTTCAATGTTGTCGGCCATTTAAAACTTTATGCCATAACATAACAATCAATTTGATTAGACACCACAGCAGTCTACAGGTACATTGTTTGTTAGAAGTTGATATAGATCCAGCGATGCCAAATTGGCCCTTTTTACGTAATTTTTTTAGCTCTTTTTAAAGGCTCGCTGTTTGTTTTTTTTTTCTCTCATTTAACCTATTTATTAAAAAAATACCGGTACAATGGCTCTTTTTAATTTAGTTTTTAACACTTTTACCCCTTGTTTTGTGAAAAATATAAATGATAACTGCTGTCTTGGTTATAGTTTTGAGAAAGCTTGTACAGAATCGATAATATCTTAGGACGAGGCAACACAATGAACGGCAGAGCGGTGAGCGGTAAAAAATTAAAACATGAAATACAACTGAAGTGGTCATGAACGACTAAGCGATGCCGCTCAGGAATAAAACTTGTTATAATTTTTAGTTGTTTTCTGAGCGGCAAAAAATAAACATAACGAAAGTGAATGTGGAATTCGTAATTTTTTTTATGGACTTTAAACTAGTGCTTGAAAATTCAGTATATGCTGGTAAAAAAGAATAATTTTTTAACGCTGGTATGAAGAAGAAAAACGATATGATTTTTGGTCGCAAAACATTTCGTTATTTGTGATTTTCTTTTTTAGGAAATTAAATTTTTTTTTAATTCACAGTCAAACTTCCATAACTCCGATAACCATTAAAACGAAGTAAAATAATCTGCAATTAGTGACTATATATTTATATTATATTATATTCAATATAAAATGCTCATCAGTTATAGAAACATTTGTCTGCAAATACCTACATACATATACATATGTATGTAAGTTCAAAATTCGAAAAGATGAATAGTTTTTTTCCACCGAAATCTCTCTATCACTCTCTGTTACACTTAAGGCTGTGTCATGCGATTTAAGGCAATAATGCTGAAAAATGTCATCATCTATTTAATTACCTCAAAGAGGCAATTAACCGTATTCGTTTAAATGACTTATGCTAGGAACACAATTGGGACGAACGACGAATTTTTCGGTGCGAATTTTCGTCGTCAAAGATAAAACACATTTGTGCTTATGAAAATTAACACAATACCGCCGTCAAACAAAATTCGTCGTGCGTGACGAACACTGCGATAGATTTATTTCTATTTTTAACGCCGACGAACGACGAACAAATCAGTACAGAGTTACCGTGTTTCTTTTTTATTTTCAAACATACTAGTAAAATAAGATATATTTCAATCTTTTATACTTGTTTGATTTTAAATAACACAATTTAATTTAAATATACACAATTATTTACCATAAATTGCTTTTTAATTGTTTTTTGTTAATGCTTAATTTTTGCATTCAATTATTTTTTCCCTACGGTAACACTTTTGCCACACACTAGAAAGAATTCTCAATAAATTGAACTTGAAATTGAATATTTATTTTTTGCCACACAAAACTTTGTTTATTATAACAGCTGTTATTTTTTCGTCCTTATTGTGCGTCACACTGCGAATTTACGCAACGAACTTTCAACAACGAATTCGTCATGCTGGACGAAATTCGTCGTTCGTCCCAATTGTGTTCCTAGCATTACACGCATAATTGCCCAAAAATTTTGAAATTTTTGTCGAGGCAATTATCCGTGGAATACTGTACATACATAACTTATATCTTCTTGAAGGATTCAGTAAGAGGACTTCTTGAGAACACCAATTCTACATATCACTCAGAGCATCAGTCATAAGGTCACACAATGTACTTCTAAATTACCCACCGGTCGTTATAACAAGGTCATCAGCATAATCAATTACGCTGATTCTTTTATGAGACAACATGGTAAGCAAATAATTAACTACAACCGTCCATAGCAATGGAGATATGACCTTACCCTGAGGGCATCCTTTCGACGCCTTCAAAGTCAATCCCTTTTCATAGAGGGATGAGCTAGTAATCCTACCCTTGAGGATGGAGCCGATCCAAGCTATAATTGGCTTTTCTAGCCTTTTGCGTTCCATCGAACCAGTAATGGAGGGGAATCATGCATTGTTAAAAGCACCCTCTTAGTTCCCAGTTGGTCAGCCCTCTAGACTAAATGTGACCTCCGGTACCTGTAATAGGGACCCAATGCCATTAGATTGAGCTGTAGTGAGAAATTTTAAAGACTGGCCAATCCCGGCAATTCTTTAATGTATTGAAAAATGCTCTTAACGTCTCCTTTTACACCTTTTAATTTCCCTATTATACTCAGTAACTCTAACTCTATCAGCCCAATTCTTAAAACTGCCAAGGAAATGAATTCCTAGAGAATAAGTTTTTCCCAAAAATAAAATCCTCCAATTCTGAACAGTCTGGGAAGGGAGAGAGAATTCGAAACATTCGAAGTCAGCTGTTTTGCTTCTTTTACCTAATGTTGACAAAAAAATGTTTGCAAATTTATCAATTTAATTTTATAAATTTTAAAAATAAAAGTTTTTGAAGTGAAAAAAAAGTTAGAGAAAAAAATGTTTAGTGCGGCATGTATAATCGGCCTTATTCCAATTGGCGACGTCGTTGTCGTCTGACGACATTTTTGTAGCAGAATAAAGAGAATATTTTTCTCTTGCCTTTAATCTATTACAAAAATGTCGTTACACGACGACGACGTCGCCAATTGGAATACGGCCTAATCTTAGCTGAAGAAGAACACGATGAAAGTGAAGTGTTGGACAAGAATGAACAGAGGTTAGCAAGAAAAATATTACGTGATGCCACCAACCCACTTGAGCTACCGCAAATAGTTTAGAATTGGGCTGTATAAGTCTCCTGTGTGCTTGGCTCTATTACAATTTCTGTTTATTTGATGTTGAATTACAGATAGTTCAAAATATACAGATTAAAATAAGAATAAAAATTATTTTACTTGATTTTTGGAGAAAAAAGAGGCCTAAAAATTATAAAAGTCTATAAAGTTTCTTTTTTTCTCTTCTTTTTTAATTTTTTTGGCTAAAAATACCATTCCAGTTTTCCATTTTCTCAAAAAAAAAAAATCTTACGTGAATAGGCTTATTGTGTACTAATTAAATACAGAAATAATTAACGAATTTCATAAACAAGATTAAAAGAATTTGGTGAAAATTTTGTCTCCCTTTGACAATGCATAGAAAATAGTTACAGCAATGATCAGTACATATTGGCCTAAGAGTTTAGTAACTAGATTCAGTCTAAATCTAATCTACGCCCTTTTTTACCCTATATTACCAAAATAATCGGGTATATTATATAAATCGAAAACGATTAAAATTGCAATCTAATGAATATTTACGTATATCGGCGCAAGAATTAAAGAACGCTGTAACTGACTAAACCTTAAATGTTCACCAGAGCCAAAAAACCTGTATGAAATTAGAACAAATACACTGGTATTTTTCACTTCGCAGACGGCGTAAGTGATTTTATTTTCATCGTAGAAATCTGGGACCGGGGCCAATCGACGCGTATTTTTTTTTTTCTGATAAAAATGATGCAAAAAACGTATTTTCGATTTTTTGTCAGTTACAGCGTTCTTTAGTTCCTGCGACGATAAGTACTTCTAATGATAATGAATTTACATATAAGTGTTTTATTTAATGTATTTATTTTTCTTTTTTCATCCGCTTAAGGACTTTTAACATAATTTTTTTGATTATCAAATTGATTGAAAGAAAACTTAATTTCAACCGATTTCGTTTTACAGCACATTCCCCATTACTCAGGTATATTATGAATATCATACATAATATACATAACTGGCCTTTACAACCCTGTGTCAGGATTACGACCTAGCTTCTCGCAGCACTCATGTTGTGTGTGAAAATTTTTATCCATGAGTACCGGGACTTACAGTTTAATGTCGACTCCGAACGACAGACTTGAGAAGCTTGTTCATGGCAATTAGTTACTCTCAGAGCTTTTGCCAGAAGACTGCTGAGAGGTAGTCGCCGAAAGAAAAAAAATTTTTTTTTCATATTTCTTTTTTTTAAGATATCGGAGCTGGGTATCGAACCCAAGGCTCATGTCTTAGTAAGCCAACACACTAACCACTAGACCACGGCGACTACATTATGAATATCACGTGATTTTAATATCACTTGTGTGGATTTGTACTCTTCTGCATATCACAAAGTTTTTATGTGATTTAAAATTTTCCGCTATCAAAACGGCACCTTGTGCTAAGATTGCAGTTGATCTCGTTTGTGGTTGACTAGCCAAATGTTCTGATTTTAAAATATTTTACATCTAATTAGTATTTTGCACCAAATAGTATGCAGGAAAAATAAATATAATAAAACATTCGGCCTTATTCCAGTTGGCGACGTCGTCGTCAAACGACATTTTTGTAATAGAATAAAGAAAAAATGTTTCTCTTGCCTTTAATCTATTACAAAAATGTCTTTAGACGGCGACGACATCGCAAAGGGGAAATCGGCCTACTATTTTGCTAAAAAAAATAAAAATTGAAGGAAGTGGAAAGAAAATGCAAATGATGAAAGCCAATAACATTTCTTTTAATAAAAAAGTTCTCTAAATTTTCTGAATTATAGAAGAAAACTTCTAATTTTATGAATAAAATCAATTCGAAACACATTGAGCTTTTATTTATGGAATTTATTTTAAGGTTTAAAATAATATTTCTGAAAAATAATTAAATCACTAAAAGTCAAAGATTTTTGTATACAGAACCAGTGTTCGAAAATAAACTGTACATTATTATATGTACGGTTCACAAATCTAAGAACGGTATTTATTTTTTAGTGTTTGTGTATTTCTACACAACCAGAATAAGTCGTTCTGTTTTTTGTTTTAAAACAGTACAGTTTTAGTGTTTGTATACATTTTGGTTTAGTGATCTTGGGTTATTTTTCCCCAAATTTCAAACTATTTCCTTTTTTTGCATTTTTTATCAATCAGTTTAAAATAAAAAAATTGAAAAAAATTACAACAAAAAATAAATATTTTTCCTTTGTTTTTTTCTATAGGTTAAGAACAGTATATTCGTTATGTAGAAAATTCAAAAATATTATAATGTTTTTTGTTTGTTTTGAATTTCCTACACAAACACTTTTAGTGTTTCTGTACTTAATATTCTACAGTACAGAACACTAAAGTACGTTTTATAAGGTAAATTTTCGAACACTGTACAGAACACCTTGATATTCAGAACGTTGAAATGGAGCTCGTCCAAATAGCATTAGACTTGTTGGAGAGATCAGTTTAAAGTAGTTTTTGGCTTATAAATAAAACTCAGCATTTACTACATTGGATTACTTTGTATAAACGAGGTATATTGCAGGCTAACAGCAGGGTTATGGAAGGTAAAAAGTTTTCTTTGCATCAACTCTCTTGAAAAGAACAACCAAAAAATCAAATAGCGAGCTTTTAAATAAAATAAAAATGAATTCAGAACTATAACTAACTCATCCAGCAAAGAAAAACCGGTTGCCCTAATAGTAATAATGGCCCAAGTTCTGTAAATCGCAAGTTGCTCGAAGTTTGCGTTTTGGATTTGAAATCGCCAAGGAGGTGTTTTGCAAACAAAAACGTTAAATTTTTCGTTAAGAAATCGCTAATGTAATGTTAATGCCTATTGCATTAAATGTAAACTTGAAAAAATTATCCACAATATATGTATGTAAATTTCATGTTTTGAGTTCATTTGAAAAAAATTCGTAACTTTTCTTAAGATTTTTATAAAAATTTATAATTTAAAAATTTGCTATAGTTAGACCAATTGCCGCAAAGAAAATCTCTTGAAAAATATTAAAAACAACGTTAAAAATGTTTATTCATATCCGAAGGTCTCCATTTACACTTGTTTATCGAATATTTCCATTTGTATTAAAATTGAAAAAAGGAAAATCGCAAGTTTATCAAAACATTTCTAATCCATTCCACCAAAAAACCAATGATCAGGAGTACAGCGCCACCTTCTGGGAAGATAACAGCTAATCTACTGAAGACGCTCACCATTCACATTGAACATCCACCGACAGATGAAGCAATTGCTGTTTGATCATTCGAGGGTGAAGGTATAACACTGGCTCTTGAGTGGACAAATTTACATCAACTTGTTTCATCAACAATAAAAAAAGGCGCAAAATATACAAACATCTATTAACAATCTTCACATTCCAATACAATGCACTGCATGAGTAGGGGTTTGCCCCTGAGTATTGGTCTTAATAAAAAAAAAAATGAGTTCTGTGTTTTCGATACATAATGCGATATGAAACTGTAGAACAGTGGAGGGCGAATAATTCGGTTGGCCTGGTATCTGATAAAAATGTTTTTGCTTACAACAGGGAAACTAAAGCAGATATAACCTTTTCTACTTGATTGATTCACAAATTTAGCGACAAACTTCTAAGGTTTAGATTAGTCGAACTTGCAACGATCTTTACTTGCGTACCGTATAAAAGTTATCATGTTGAAATATAAATTTTAGCTCCATCTTTTGTGGTTTCAAAATTGGGCAGTATCCCATTGCCTATCATAGTTATAAAATGTTTAAGACTAGTTGTCGTTCTAGAAAATATACAAAAATTAAAAATTGCTAACAATTTGAGACTAGCGAAATTTCCATAGTTGTTTTCCTATTTGCAAATTAAGCCATTACAGATGGCCATTAATATTTTAAAATTTATCAACGGGGCGAACACAATAGCTATCATTCACAGGTTATGCTGTAATGTTTTCTGACCAGTTGTATGTGCATATACATATGCATGTATACATATTTATACCTATCCATCATATTCCAGCCACAAAATCTTAAAAACATATATACATACCCATGTATACATAAGTAATTTTTTTAATTTTTATTTTCTTCTCTACTTCTCTAACAAAAAGTTACTCCAACTTACAATTAAACTGTGGATCACACAACTATTTTCTTAGAGAATAAAATTATCTGTAAACTTTCAAACAAATGGGAAACAATTCTGAAACCCTTTAGAACAAGCCTTAAGAGAAATGATGGAAACTGCATGTGTCTGATCTCATTTGTAACATTTTGCTTAGTGTTAGGATAATAATTATACCAATACGAATTTACTTCTTCTTGGGCTTTAACATGTTGTAGGCGATAATTAATCCCATGACAGCATAAGTGGCTTTGGCGACCTAAAATGTTTAAAGAAAATTTCAATTAATTCTCTCTAATTTTTGGCCAAGTGATTAAATAACACTTTGAGTAGTTTTAAAGAATGCAAAAAACTTACATTAGCACGTCCAGTATTTGTTGATGAATTGAAGTATTTGGATAAACCAGTTAATTTTTCCGCTTCGCCGCCAGCCATTGTTGGTAAAATTTCCTATAAATTTTATAAAATTATTTAATTTACCTAAAAAAAGCAATTTTCTTACAGTAATGAAATTTCCTGCAGTCTACTAAGAAAGCAAAATGTCAAAATTTTAAGGTTATGTTATGTTATGTAAAAAATTTTGAGCTGTCAATTGTCAGTTTTATTTTATTCAGCATTGCCAGAGAAACGATATTTATAGGCATTTAAAACTGCATTACCATTTGTAAATATATAACGGACAAACACAATAACAGAGTGGTGAGTAAACAATTCCATTCCGGGCTGCCAGATAACTTATTAATGAAAACTCCGTTAAAAACGGGTTTATTTAAAAGTAATATATGTAATGCTTACAGAAAATTAGGATAAGTTTAACCTGAACAAGTATTTAATTATTATATATACAGTTGTGTTCAAAATAATAGGAGTGCCATTCATTCAAAGCCGAAGTTTAAAATTAAGTATAAAAAAAAGAAAATATTAATTTCTTTTTAGACAAAATTTATTTCTAATTCAGCTTCTAATTTTTTACCAATTAATTATTTAATTAAAATACTTAAAAAAAAATATTTAATTAAAACAAAGTTTTCTTTCAAAATTCCCTGTTCAAAATAATAGGAGTATTTATACACAACCTAGTAGTATTAAAGCTAAAGTCACAAAAGTTAAATATTATTTAAAAATAGTTTCCCCGATTTAATATTTTGTTGAATAACCTTTGTTTTTAATGACTTCAGCACATCTTCGAGGCATTGAGTCAATAAGATCCTGGCATTTCTTTAAAGGAATTTGATGCCACGCTTCGCGCACTGTGCTCCATAATTCTTCCGCATGTGATGGCTGTTTCTTTGCAACATATTTTTTAACGTCTGCCCAAAGATATTCTATGGGATTCAGGTCAGAAAACTGAGCAGGCCACGACATAATCTGAACTCCATTTACCCGAAACCACTCATTTGCCAATTTACTGGTGTGTTTCGGGTCGTTATCTTGTTGAAATATCCATTTAAGAGGCATACTCCACTCTGCATAAGGTAGCATTACCTCTTTCAAAATTCCAACATAAACGTTTCTATCCATTATGCCTCTAATTTCGTAAATTGGACCTACACCATTATACGAAAATCTTCCCCATATCATTACTTTTGCACCACCATGCTTAACTGATTTTTGTGTATATTGGGCTTTATATTCTGTATTGGGCGGACGTCTAATATATTGTCTAGACCCAGTGCCACCAAATAAAACAATTTTGCTTTCGTTGGTCCAGAGTATGTTTCTCCATTTTTCTTTCGGCCAATCGATGTGTTCTTGTGCAAACTTTAAGCGTGCTACTGCCTGTTTTTTTGTCGGTAGTGGCACTTTCCCTGGACTTCTTGCAAATAAATTATTTTCCATTAGGCGTCTACGAATAGTAGGACCACTTACGGCAAGATTTAGATCCTTTTGAATTTTTTTGGAAGACGCCCAAGGATTTATTTTGCTGTATTGTACAATACGACGGTCTTCAATAGTTGATGTTTTGTGTTTACGCTCACGTGTTTGAGGCTTTTTTTTAATATTTTAGAGCATTTGCAATTATTTGATCGGAGCATCCTAAGGTTTCCTTAATTTCCTTATAAGTTTTGCCTTTTTTTTCGAAGATTTTTAATTAGTTCTCTTTTTTCCTCAGAACAGGGCTTTCCTCTTCCCACTATTACAAAAATTTATGTGAAATATAATATAATCACTGTAAATAAGGTTTTCAAACCATTTTTTCAAACTTACTTTTCACTTTTTTTCTTGAATTATATGCCTTTTTAGTTTTATTTTTAAAACGTCACACGCACTCCTATTATTTTGAACAACTCAAACCAAGGGCAACCACAGAAATGAACGAATTTTATTATGAATATAAAAGTTATTATGAGTTTCTCTTCTGTATTCGATTTCTTACATACCGTTGTAACTTCGGTTAGAATATCACTTCTTTTGCAAATTGTTACACTAACAAATTTCAACTGTAGAAATATTAGATTGGTGCACTCCTATTATTTTGAACACAGCTGTATATACGGTTTAAACCTTAATTCTAATAAAATTTTTTTTTAATTTGTATTATAATTCCAGCTCTTCCATACTATATTCGATATGCTGAAATGGAGCTCTTCCATAGGCCACTTGATTTCTTAGCGTACAATGAATGTTAATGATAGCCCACAGAAATCAGTTTACAGTAGTTTTTTTTTCTTGCTAATATATGTAACGTAAATGTGGACTAAAATTATTAACATATTCAAAGCTACAAGCCAGCCACCGACCACACTCTACAAAAGTTGCCAAGTAACCAACTATACATTGTTTCAATGACTACAGCTATAAAAAAATATCTAATTTGACAAATTGAGCATAACTTACACAAACAAACATAACACAACACGTTTTTATAAAACAATATTCTGGCATATGATGGCAATCGATTTCGATAGAAATTGAAATCGACTGAGATTTAAATTTTCCATAACTCCCATATATAAGAACTATAAATACTTACCAATTTAAAATAAAAATAAAAAAAAAAATTATCAAATGGACATACGATTTAGTTTTTTCAGTGGCGGCACTTTTTTAACAGTTTTTTATGTGTTGCCTTTTTAACGCCTCTATTTCATGCATCTTCTAATATTGACAGCACTAACTAGTATATTGTTGCCATCAAAAACGTAAATTTGCTTAACTTGGTTACGAGATAGAATGGTAGTCGTGTAATCAATAGCCGCGTTGGCCCCTAAAATAATTATTTTCATATGATTGCAGTTGGGTGGTTGGGTAACAAAAATATTTTGCACATTAGTTACCTTAAGAAGAACAAAACGATTAATTTTAAATCAAATGGAGGGTTTTTGAATAAAGGCAACATAAATTCAATGCCATAACCACACCATCAAGCACAAAGAGAAACCGGCTGTTCTAGCAACAGGATAAGACTAAATAAAACACAAAAAATATTTGAAATTTATCATACAAGTTGTATATTCATAATTATATATATGTATATTTTTTATCATTTTGTTTCTTTATCATATTTAAGAATTTTATATTACACAATATTTTAGTATTAATCTTTATATACTTTTATTAAAACTATACGATTTTTTTTCTTCTTTCTTTAATTTAAACACTTATTTACTAAACGAGTTTACTAATTAAAGCTAAAAAATAATAATAATTTGTGAATGTGAGTGTGTTTTTTTTATTACTCGTATTACATTTAATAATTTCTTTATTTTTTTTTTGTACAATAATAATGTTAAAAATATTAATAAATAGTCTGTAAGAAATATTTTATATATGTACTCGTATTTATTGTAATTTTAATATCATCGTTTATTTAAATTAAATGCACTGGTTAAAAAAGAGATTTTTATTTATATATGTCTACTTACATATATAAAAATATTAAATATTTACAATATTTACAAAAGAAAATAAAAAATAAACTAAAATCACAATGAGCTGTTTAAAACTATTATATATAATACTCTATATAAAATTCCCAGTTGGCTCTGTGTTAAAGGATTCTTCGAGGATGAGTGCACGACAATAGACTATCGTGCACGAGGCATAGATGAGAATCAGAACAATACGCCAGCGACATTTTCAAATATGCAAGCGTGTCGTTAATGTCCTGTTTATCATAGACTAGTACACGTACACGAACATCTTCGCGATGTTGTCTACAACCGTTAGTGACAAGTCTTAATGACATATCTGACGACAAGGTCGTGCACGACTACTGTGCCAACTGGGTTATTATTTTCATAAACATGGTTAGCTAAAAATATATTTTTATTTATACAATTTAATTAAATGTATTACTTTTATTAAAACTTAATGTCAATTACACAAATATTTTACAAGTTTTTAAAAATACAAAACAAATTCGTTGTAATTTTTATTTTTATTCTATTGTTTTGCAATAAAATTTAATTTTAAAAATATAAGTTTTTAAAAAAATACGCTGTGCTTTGTGTTTTTCCTTTAGGCTTACAATAATGGAAGAAAATTCAGAGCAGTTTTAAAAGACTTATATTGCGTGGTATAGTGGTTAGACGGCTCGCACAAAAAAAAAAAAAAAAAAAAAAGACTCAAACGGCCCAGGTTCAAATGCCAGTAAAGGTAAAAAATTAAAAAAGTAATTTGCAGTTTTTTTTTTTTTCAAAATTATAATTTAAAAAATAAGAAGACCATCTACAATGAAACCGCTCCCCGACATTGCACTCTATTCCACCTTATTAGGAAGTAGCAGAAAGCATCTAAACCTACTTAGCAAAGGCACTCACCACACAATCAACATGCAACGATGAGGATAACACTGGCCTTCGAATGATCAATTCACAGCAATTTGTCTCATTCCTAACGCGCCTAATAGTAATATAAGAACAAATATTGATGTACTGTCCTTTCCAAAAAATTCCAATACAATATAGTACAATATACAGCATTTAGTAGGGGGTTTACTCCTGAGTATTGGTCTTAAATAAATAAAAACAAACTTACAGAAAATAATCGTTTTAAGGTTTCTCCTTATATTTTTAGCGTATAGAGGCGCAATTTGCTATTTTGTATCATCCAAAATCCAGATAATCTGAATTACTTAGCTTTACAGTTAGTAGTACCAATTGAATAAGAAAAGAGATTAATGCAGTAATAATAAGCTCAACAACAGAATAATTTTATTTGCCTTTATCTTGAAAACTAAATAAAATATTAGCATGATGTCGGGCTATAAGATATTCACATGTCTCGTATATAAAAGTTATTCACTAGGGAGTTATAGAAATATTTAACAAAAAACTATAAATTTACTAAATTGTATAAAACTGCCCACTAGAGGTAATTTTAATTTTACCTTATAGCATGATATCCAAGCTATCATATACAACAAGTTCCATTTCGATATCTGGTATATCTAGTTACTGCTATTAAAATAAACCTTTCAAAAACATTTTTCTCAATTATAAGCGAAAATCGAAATTGTGTAGCAGCTATATTTTAAAAATAATCACCCTTATCGTATTTGGCGTAGTCGTTATCGTATTTCGATTAAAGAAATCAAGCAAAATTTCTCATTAATCTTTTACAAAAATTCCGAAATACGACAATAATACGCCAAGTACTATAAGGTTGAATTTTTTTAAGTGATAGCTCAGATATCAGTTTTACACCCCCTATCTCGCCTACTACTAGAAAAAGTGCATTTACAGTTTTTCCTTCATTATTTCAACAACGTGCCACATGCAAAGAGCCTAAAAAATAACAAAAAAAAAAAAACTATCAGGTAGTTCAAGTTTCATATTGATATCTTTTATGAGACACATTTTAAGATATTAGCAAGCATCTAATAAGCAAACAACCTTAAAATATAGGGCTATCTTGAAGATTATAATTATTTTCTGTATTTTATATCGCGAAAACTATACCAGATGTCGAGGTCAAACTTTGAGTATTTGACACCTCAGATATTGAGCTATAGACAAATATAAAATGTTATGCCATTCGCTAAACGGATTCTCGATATAATGAAGGAAAAGGTTATACAGTCCAATTATGAACAAAAATTTCCCGTTAGTCTTTTTCCTAAAGTTTGAGCAGTATTTTAAATCCTTATTAGGCAATTTGAGCAAAATGCTGTCTAACCATAGTTACAAACCGTTTTTAGTTGTAAAGTTTTGTTTTTTTGTTTATACAAACAAATGTTCCATAAAATTCAATATTTTAATTGTATTTTGTTAAACCATTTGCATACACTTGTGTCAAACTATTTGTACAAATTGTTGTCAGTTGTGCAATTTTTTTTAATTTGTTTGTAGAAACTGTTTGTGGAAGCTGCTGTGAAAGTATTTGCATTTATTTAGCCAGTAAATACACAAACGGTTATAACAGAAATTCGAATATTCAAAATTTTTATCAATCCAAAAACAAAATGTTTATGGTTTAACTCTTTGAGGTTTGGTGGTTAGTTATCTAACCACCTATTGTTGCTTGTTTAAACTTGTTATCATTCAATCCATTGACAAATTATTTAATAATATTGTATCAATAAGTTTAGTTGACCTAAATACTTAAATAATAAAATAAAATAAAAATAATAAAACATTAATCAAACCAAAAATGCAGCTGTTCTCTTCATAAAATTATATCGGTAAGACCGTGGCTGAAAGAGTTAAGAACTTTGTAAAGTAACCACCGCCTAAAGGAAAATTGTTGTCAAGCCTTAAGTAATATATTTTTTGGTTTTCTGTTGAGTATTACAAAAAAAAAAAAAAAAATTAAGAATTAAAATACAAAATATTTACAGTAAAACATCGATAAATAAATTTCATCTGTTTTCCACTTCTTCACGTTTAATCATTTTAATATCCTTTATGGGATCCTCATCGGTATCATCACAAATATCGATCTCTTCTTTATCACAATCATCCTCATCGTTATCATCTTCATGATCGGCTATAAGGTCATCATCATTGCCCTCGTTGAAACGAGACAACTGTTGTTGTTGCTGATGCTGTTGATGATGGTGGGTGTTCAATTCTCTTTGATGTTGTTGTTGTTGCTCCCTTTGATACTCCTCTTGCCTTCGCCTATGCAATTCAGCTGCTTCGGCCATCATTAATTGATGTTGATGCTGTTGTTGTTGCTGCTGCTGTTGTTGTTGTTGCTGTTGATGTTGCTGATGTAATTGTTGTAGATGATGCAAGTGCTGTTGTTGATTATAAGGATGATGTTGCATACCCGTATGATGAGAGTTCGTCATTATATCATGACTTGTAGGTGCCAAACCACCAGGCACTGCATTATGTGATTGTCCTTTATGTTTGCCCTGATGATGGGTATTATCGAAGAGCAATCGTGATATTGAAAAGGAAGAAATAGGTGAATTATGGGTACTTCCGGCTGAATATGAGGTATTGGTATCATCTGAAGTGGGTGTTTCACGATCGCTATCATCAGATTTTAAAACATCGGCAGCTTCTAAAGATTTCTTATGCATACCCAACAGCCAAGGAGCTACAGATTCGTCCTCTTTGGCAGATTTAATGATAGTTTCGGGAAGAGGTAAAGAGTGTCTAACCATGGCGCCATAAAGACCATATTCTGCCATTTTGGTACTATGTCCCCAGCATTTTTCCGTTTTACGCCATTTAGCGCGGCGATTTTGAAACCAGACCTAGAACAATAAAAAAATAAAAATTGTTGCAATTTACTACTGAAAATAAAAGGCAGCAAAAAAAATTTTATAATTTAGCCACTTAAAAAAAACCTGGTGTTTTTTTTACAGAGTTATAGAGAAATATGAAAAAATTATTTCTTTCTTCGTCTACCTCTCAGCAGTCTTCTGGCAAAAGCTCTGGGAGTAATTGATTGCCATGAAAAAGCTTCTCAAGTCTATCGTTCGGAGTCAAGATTAAATTTAAGGGCCCGGTACTCATGGATAAAAATTAACACACACAATATGAGTGCTGGGAGAAGCTAGGCCCTAACCCTGACACTGGGTTGTAATGTATAGAGATTTAAGTTGGCAACACTTTTTTAATTGGCGGCCATTTTATTATTTATCAAGTGATTTATGTTTCGTTTGGCTTGGCATTTCAATATGAATGGTTTGACTGACCACCAAGCACGGCGTAGACGCTGTGACAGGATTCAAAACGAAATTGCCGTAAATCCCAATTTTTATAAGCGAATTTTGTTTAGAAATTAAGTTCACTTTTAATGACTGGCACGAGCTGCCTGGTAACCGCATTGTTTCACGTTTCGGACCCGCGAATTGACCTCCAAGATCGTGCTATACTATTTATTTTCTATGGGGATATGTGAAGTCGATAGCCTACATCGATAAGCCCGCAACCATTTAGAAAACAACATTCTCCACCTTATTGCCGATATATGGCCACAAATGTTGGAAAAAGTCATCAAAAAATGGACCACAAGATTAGACTCCATTCGAGGCAGCCGTGGCTGCCATCTGCCACAAGTCATATTTAAATTTTAATGCCAAAATAATAAAAATAAAAATGTGATAAAAAATGTGATGAAACAAATCAAAAAGAAATCTGTAGCAAACTAATATCTACATACTTACTTCTAAATCAAGTAAAGTAAAGGCGCAAATGATATCGATGGAATCAGGCTAAAACATATAAAATATAACGCTGCAATATTAACACTCTCAGTAACAAAATTGATATATTCAAGCTAAAACTACCCAGAGCTTTCAAAGTAGTTAAAAACACCTGTTATTAGGCCCAAGCACAAAAACGATTAAAAGAATAATATTACAGCCAGGCCCACGATATCGAATCGTGTAGTTTTAAGCGATAAACAGCTGATTTGCGGCACACTAATTTTTGTGTCGCCAAAAATAAATGCGATTGGTAACACAAAATTTTTGTACACACATATACATATATAAACAAAATCGGAATAAGTTTGTTTACTACATTTCTGTCAATTTAAACTAGCACACGGTTGCATTTTTTACTGTACAATTTAAGCATTTCAGCGCTTTTTTTGCGTATATTCGCGATTATTTTCTGATATGTTGATATGGCAGCTTTGTTGTTTATTTGCATTACGTTGGTAACGTAAAGCAAAGCGAACGATAAAGTGACAATTAGTGGGCCGCAGTTTAGATTCACAGTGAGTGACTGAGTTTCTTTCGCTTAAGTTTTCTTTCGATATCGTGGGCCTGGCTGTTAATAATTGTCTGGGTTTTTTATTTCCCGACAAAGAGGGAATACAATAAAAATTTTTCCACATACAAATAGTTTTAACTGTTAATGAAAAATGGATTTCAACAATCAGAAAAATAGAATTCATTAAAAATAAAAATAGGAACTTGGAATTTCTGGGAGCTTTAGTACTTAAAAATGGGGTATATGCTTGACTCTATAGCTGTTACGTTGTTGCTTAGCCAACTAATCAGAATAAGTTGGTGCAGCTGGAAAACACATGGTATACAACTTACACTAAATAGTGTTTTAAAGCTTCTGTCCTAAATGTATAACTTAGGTTTACTTATACAAAAACAAACTTTTATTTTTTTATTTTTATTATTCTATTTTAATAACAATTTCAATTATTTAATAAATAATTTACTCTAAAGTAGTCTGCCAATTTATAATTTTATTTGTTAGATTTTCGCTGACTCTTTAACACACAAATTTCCAAAAAAGAAACTCAAATACTTCATGTAAAGCTGAAGCTGTTTACTTGTAAAAAACTATTGTTGTTAGAAAATTGCCATTTATGTACTTTACACACACAGTTATAAAAAGTTTCTAACCGTATGTAAAAAACAGCAGGTGTTAAATTAACAAACTGATTATAACAAATATGGTTTACATGGTAGGAATACAGGTTTATATAAACAACTAACACATTTAAGGCTATCGGCTACCGAACACACGACTAAAAAATTCGCTGGCTACAAAAGTAGCCAAGTAGGCAGCTACTTAATTATAATAACGACTACAGCTACAAAATAAACAATTGTTTTGACACAGTAACATCAAATTTCAATATTAAATACCTTCCAACTTTAGTAACACAAAAAGACTAACAGTCCAATTCATAATAACTCCTTAATTTAGGTTTTATCCACACATTAGTTATGAGACGTTATCTGTCTTATAAGCTCAAAATAAAAAATCTTATTCATAAACCTTTCATATGAGCAAATTAACTAATAAACGATTTTAATGTCATGCTGGCAATACCATGATGTTATTTCAGCATAGTGATGCACAACAAAAGCTATCGGTTACTTCGGTAATTTTTTAATATTCATAAAAATAATGTTATAGTAACACAATTATACATAAAATAGATGTGATTGAAATAATATTTACTGCTGTTAAAAAAATAACTAAAACAAACTAAAAAAATTAAAGAAAAAATTTCCTTTGTAGCATATTTTTTTAATTTATGTATAAAGTAATCGAATACTACCATCCTCTTTTTGGTTTGTGCATCACTATTCTGTTTATATCAAAATTTGGTAAAATGGAATTGTAAACTGGAAAGAAAGAGAAAGAGAGATTTACATTCGTAATTTCTACAGGCACTAATGACAGAGCCTGTAAGGGAAAGAGATGGCATATGTAAGAAAAAATAAAAACAACTTTTTGGCCATTTAGAAATTTTATTTTGTACAGACACTGCAATCATTTGCTATTATACGAAAATTTTTAATTATGTGAATTTAAATATGTATGTATATAAGTACCTATTCTTGCAATTTTATTAGTTGTATTTATTGTATATATATATATATTTATTTATTTATAGTCGCCGTGGTCTAGTGGTTAGTGTGTTGGCTTACTAAGACATGGGCCCTGGGTTCGACTCCAGGCTCTGACATCTTCAAAAAAAGAAATATGAAAAAAATATTTCTTTCGACGACTACCTCTCAGCAGTCTTCTGGCAAAAGCTCTGAGAGTAACTAATTGCCATGAAAAAGCTTCTCAAGTCTGTCGTTCGGAGTCGACATTAAAACTGTAGGTCCCGGTACTCATGGATAAAAATTGACACACACAACATGAGTGCTGCGAGAAGCTAGGCCGTAATCCTGACACAGGGTTGTAAAGGCCAGTTATGTATGTATGTATGTATGTATGTATTTATTGTAATACTATATTATTCCACTGTTATTTATAAAATATCCAATCTAACTCACAAATGTCGTGTTATTGTACGGTTAAAGTACCTAGAAACCTACAATAAAAATTTCTTATTAATAAATGGTTTATGAGAGCGTTATGACACTGTTTCTTGTTTATGAATACAAAATTAAGAGATTTTGCTTATAAGGCTCTTATAAGCACGTTTTATCTCATTATGAATTAGACAGTAAATAAATAACTAAAAAGTTAAAAAACTAAAAATGTGATTAAATAATAAATTGAAAATTAAATAAAAACTGATGTAAATTAATGAAATATGTAAATGAAAACTAAACAAATAATGTAAACAAATGAAATTTTTTTTGGTGCATTTTTTCGCATTTTTAATGTATATATTTCATGTATTACGTTTCTTAAGCAAAGTGGGCAAACAAACAAAACATTTCGCAAACGTTTCCACAAAGTCATAACCTTTTAAATTTTTTTTAAAATCGTATTGTACATGAGCAAAACCGAAACAAATACTTAATAAATGAGAAAGAGCGCAAACGAAACAATTCGCTTTTCGCTCTTGTGCTTCCTTTGTTATTCCGTTACATTCGTATAATTTGCTCTTTCTCTCTTCTTCTTTCCTTTTCATAAATTTTTTTTCTGACTACGCACATTTGACTTAGTGTATTTGTAGTGCTCACAAACAAAACAATATACAAAAATAAATGGAACAATCGTTCAAACTGTTTTTGTTTTACTCATTGTAAATAACAAAACAAAATGAGATCAAACGTTTCGTTTTGTTTATTGTTGTTTATTTATTATTATCTCTTGTTAAACAACTTTTTCATGCAATTTATTGTATTGGCAGCACTAAACTGTTTATTGTCGCCAAGAAATTAGCCTACAGGCTACAGGCAATAAAAGTAATCGTGTGGTCGTTAGTCGTGTTGCCACTAAAATAATTATTCTCATATGCACACTTTTATTCTATTTTTGACAACTTGTAGTCGATAGTAGGTAGCCTTTAATGTGTTTATAGCATAATGCTGAAAACAAACAAACAAGCAAACAAATTTAAATAAAAATCATTAAAAATTAACTAAAAAAAATTGTATAATTAAACAATATTAGACAAAATTATTTAATTAAACTAATTTAATATTTTAAATTGAATTTACTTATAAAATAAATGAAATTTTTCTGTTATTTTCAAAAACAAAAAAAAAAAAAAAAAAATTATTACGAAAAATTGATGGGGAAATTTTAGTATTTTTATTGTCGTATTTGTTTTTATTTTTTAGTTAAATGTCTTAATAAACTAGTGGGTATTGTGCTAATCCGTTGGTTTTGTAAAACGTCCCCAAAAAATAAAATGAAAACCGAGAAACAATAATTTCAGTCCAAAACAATTATATTAAAAACCCCACTACTAGTGACATGAATAGAATTAATTTTTCACCTTTTATAAATCGGTTATTCCTTCAAATATGTGTAAAACGTTTATTTGTAATTTTTAGATTATTGCGCAGATAATCTTTGAAATAAGTTTTTAATGTACAATTCATTATAAATCTGGAAAATCTTACTATAAAATCGGTAGAAGTCGATATATGATTTCTAATTTGTGCAAACAATGAATTAAAGGAAAAATGTGCTTTCAACAGTAAATACTTATTTGTTCTTTTAAGTCGCATCAAACAGTTACATGTGTAAATAAAAATATTGTGTAGTAGCCAGTTTTAGAGACATGCAATGAGTAATTTTAAGAGACAATTTTATTTATTTATTTATTTATTTATTTCTGTCTATGGATTTCACAGACAATTACAAAGGGTATAATAATACAATATTTAATAAAAAGTATAAGCATATAAATAACATAAAAATAGTGACATATTAAAAATTAAAAAAAACAATAATTAAATTTTTTATTACATTTAGATTTAATGAATAGTCAATGAATCTATAAAATTGATTAAACGCGCTGCACATTCTTCTAAGCGGACCAGTATCAGGGTATGTTGAATGTTATTTCATTTATCAAAAATCCCGAACATACACTGGCGAGCAAAAGTGTATGAATGTTGCTTAGTTTGTTAAATACTGCTCAATATTTTTTTTTGTAATAAAATAAAACAAGATAATTTTATTTTTGTTTTATTGTTCATTTATGACATTTTATCAGAAAACAACAACATAAGAAATATTTTATTATTTAATGTTTTTTTTTAACGCAAAATAAAAAATAACTCAATTCGAACACTTTTGCACGTACCTAACTATATGGACGTGTTAATATATCTCTAATATTTTGTCCACAATCCTTTATTCTTTTTCAAACTTTGAATACGTGTGTTACGAGTTTCGTCCGAGATATGCTTCCATTCATCGTAAATTCTTTGCCAAAGTTCATCCATGTTTTTTTGGAGAACTTTCATGTACTGCTAATCTTCTCTTTAAAAGCACCCACAAATTTTCAATTGGATTTAGTTCCGGGCTCTGTGATGGCCAATTTACCAATTGAAATTTTTGTTGCTAAAGCCAATCTTTGACAATTTTGGCCGTATGCTTTGGATCTGCATCTTGTTGAAACCATACATTGTCCTCAGGGTATGGGGTTTTCTCCACAAAATCTGACAAGTTCGACTGAAGAATACTTAAATAATCTTCCTTTTTCATTACTCCTTCTATTTTAACTAAAGAACCAACGTTCCATCATGTGAAGCAACCCCACACCATTAAACCACCACTACCATGCTGGACTGTTTGTTTAACTTGATGCTGTTAAAGATTTTCATGTGGACGATGCCAATAATATTCCTTTCCATCTGACTGGAAGCGTGTTATTTGGTCAGACGAGACTAAAATTAATCGTATTAATTGGAAGGAGAGGCTAAGTTTTCCGTTAAAAAGCTTATTATATAAGACATGATTTTATGTGACGTGTTTCTGCTTGGAAGGATACTTTTTAATGAAGTTGTCTTAATAATATATTAAATATTTTGAATAGAACCTCCTTTTATCTAAAGGATATCTGTAAACAGTTTATTTCGTTAGTTTCGCTTCCAATAATTTAAAATTCAATGTTATGTGTGACCGTATTGCCTGCTTCTTGGTATGTATTTGTAGCAAGCTAATAAATACTTCAGCAGGTAAGTTTCTTTTGAGATCTTCAAAGTATGAACAATTTTTACTGGGTACATATATTATAAATACCGTACTTAGTTTTTAAAAATGAAACCTCTAGCAAGCCGGAAAAAGTCCTCTTTTTTCGCAAAATTTTGAACAACATTCTGCATCAAAGCTTTACTATCTCATCAATACAACGCTGAATTGTATCTTTTAGAGCGTTATGCATTTGTAGGTTGTTAACGTAAACCCGGTCTCGTCAAACTACATAAACGAGACCATTGTTGGTTTCGTTCGAAAAGTGTTCGATGCAAACGGCTTAAATTCTTGAATGAGTTGAATTTTATAAGTGTGAAGATCACGATATTTGTGCTAAATTTGGTCAAAGTTCTCTTTGGTAATGTCCGATTGTTGCGATAGGAGACAAGTTTATTTTGCAGGCTCTTTCGCAGTACTTTCCTGTACAGCGACTATGTTTGCATATATACTTTGAATTATTGTCAGTAACAGCACTGTACGCTTCTAATTTAGGTATTAAATTGCGCACATCGGTATCAGTATCAGGCAAAGTCCAATAAGAAACTGTATGGCAGCTTCAAAAATAAAAATCAGCTGTTATATATATATATGTACATATGTACAGTGGGAAGCTAAACTGTCCGGATGTTTTGCACTAAGGAAGTAAGGTAAAGCTTTGTTTAGACGGTTGTCAGATCTAACAATATTGTCAGTAAAATTTGCTAAAAATATACTACAACCATGTGAACTGACAATATTTGTCAGACAACGTTTGCAGAAAAAGTATTGTCAGACTACCAGCAGACAACAATATTGCCAGACATCTGACAATCGTGTAAACAGCTTTTGCAATTTTTGTCAGATCATTGCCAGACATTGTCAGTTTTTTTTTATTGTCAGATGCACGAAATTTATGTAACTGACAATAAAATCATTGTCTGATAATTCATATGGCAAGTTGGTTTTAAAATAAAAAAGTGGTATTTGCAAAATGAAATATAAAGAGAAAAACATAAAAGTTAATTAAAAAAAAAATAATACAAGGAAGTATAAAACTCCTAAAAAATAAATAAAAAGTGAACATACATAGTTGTAGTTGAACAGGTAATGTCGCGTAAAAGCCATCCTGTTGGCGACGAAGCACCCAATCTTTTACCCAAACTCTGCGCCTTTTATTTTTTTTTTCATCTTCATCGTCACTTTCTAAAACGTACGCCATTAAAACTTTCAAAATATTTTCTTCTTAATCCATTTTCTTTTTGGTAAAAAAATTTGTACAAAAATTTATAATTTTTTTTCTTTATTCTCAATTAAATGTCATTTAGCTATGATTTTTTTCCCAGCTGTTGAGCTGACAATTTGTATTTTACACCAATGCTGACAACTGTGTGAACTTAAAACTTTTAGTCGGACAACGTTGCCAGACAAAGTCATTGTCAGACAATGGTCTGACAATAATTTGTAAGCTTTTCTGGCAATACTGTGAACTGACAATTTATGTACTGGTGACAATTTTTCATTGTCAGTACATTGGCAGTATGTTGCCAGATCTGACAATATTGTTAGATCTGACAATCGTCTAAACAAAGCTTAATGAAAATAATACAAATATAGGTATATTATCAGATATATGTATTTTTTTTTTTATTTAATTGAACATTATTCTAAATTATAAAGCACAAAAACTCACATAAATTGCTTCAAAAAATAAAAAAATTAAAAAAACAAAAAATTCACTATTCGGACACTTTTGCACAGTACAAGAAATAAAGATTATCACGATATTGCTTTGTTAAAATGTAACGGTATTTAACCCGTTGGTTTTTTTTTGTTTGTTGTCATCTCGTTATCAAGCTTTTATTGCTCTATTTGTGCATTATTGTTTGACCTGTGAAGTGATTAACATGTTTTTTAAATAAAAAATTAAAAGATCTTCAAAAATGAGAAAAACGCCAACTGATATTGAAAACAATGTGATAAATTTGTTGCAAAATAATTATTCATGCCGTAAAATTGCTGAAAAATTAAATTTAAGTAAATCCACGGTAAATGATATAAAAAAACGACGAAATGTAGCTTGCAATAATAACCAAGGGGGTCGACCAAGACTACTTTCTGATGGTGATGCCCGGCAGATTGAACGTTTGCTACATAATAAGGACACCAAGACCCCGAAAAATGCTGCAAAAAGTATTGGTAAGGATGTCAGTTCCTGGACGGTTAGACGCGCATTAAATAGAATTGGTTTAGTAGCCAGTGTGAAAAAGAAAAAGCCAGCACTTTCCGATAGAAATGTGAAAAGACGCCTTCATTTCTGTAAAACCCACAAAAATTGGACAGTAGATGACTGGAAACGGGTTATTTGGAGCGACGAAACTAAAGTCAACCGATACCAGTCTGATGGAAAAGAATACTATTGGCATAGGCCGCAGGCGCGCATCCAAAAGCACCATGTGAAGGAAACCATGAAACATGGTGGCGGCAGTATAATGGTGTGGGGATGTTTTACTTGGTGGAACATTGGACCTTTGGTGAGAATCCAAGGTATAATGAAGAAGGAGGATTACCTGAATATTCTGCAAACAAATTTACCAGAATTTGTTGACGAGAGTGCTTATCCAACCGAAGAAGTTGTTTTTCAGCAAGACGGGGATCCGAAACACACGGCCAAAATAGTTAAAAACTGGCTACAAAACCAAACTTTTAGGACAATGGAATGGCCTGCACAAAGCCCAGACCTGAATCCTATAGAAAATTTATGGGCTATTGTAAAAAGAAGGCTGGGAGCATATGAAAACCCACCAAAAAATGTTGACGAGCTTTGGGAGAGAATACAACATTAATGGCGAGCTCTTGACCGTGATTGGTGGAGAGTATGCCAAAACGTATTGAAAGCGTAATTAAAAATAGACCCCTTTGGACGAAATATTAAATTGGCAACGTTAATTGGTTTCAACAAACGCCGCATACAAACGCGAAAACAGTGCAAAAGTGTCCGAATAGTGAATTTTTTGTTTTTTTAATTTTTTTATTTTTTTTGAAGCAATTTATGTGAGTTTTTGTGCTTTATAATTTAGAATAATGTTCAATTAAATAAAAAAAAAATACATATATCTGATAATATACCTATATTTGTATTATTTTTATTACCTTACTTCCTTAGTGCAAAACATCCGGACAGTTTAGCTTTCCACTGTACATACATACATAATTTGCCATTACAACCCTGTGTCCTTATTTGTATGTATGTATTATAAATCTCTTTGTAACCCTGTTTATTTGTAGTCGCCGTGGTCTAGTGGTTAGCGTGTTGGCTTACTAAGACGATAGCGGCGGGTTCAAAACTCAGATCTGATATCTTGAAAAAAAGAAAAATGAAAAAATTATTTCTTTCGGCGACTACCTCTCAGCAGACTTCTGGCAAAAGCTCTGGGAGTAATTGATTGCTATTAAAAAGCTTCTCAAATCTGTCGTTCGGAGTCGACTTTAAACTGTAGGTCCCGGTACTCATGGATAAAAATCAACACACACAACATGAGTGCTGCGAGAAGCTAGGCCGTAACCCTGACACAGGGTTGTAGTGGCCAATTATGTAAGTATGTATGTATATAATCTGTTTGTTTGCTTGTTTGTCGGTCAATCAAGCCTAAACGACTGAACTAATAATGTTGACATTTGGATCATAGATAGACTCAACTGCCGCAAGCGCAATAGGGGATGTTTTTGTTTATCTTGTCCCAGGTCGTGATATCTCTCATACAAACTAAATACTGATTTTTCTATATTTTGGGAACAGTTAAAGCTAAAGTTTATATATTTGATGTCAATAACTTCATGGTCAAGGAAAATCAACAGTTAGAAAGTATGCGAAATTGGAAAAGTGGTGGTGGTACCTTCCATACAAATAAAATATTGATATTTATATATGTATCTTTAGAACGTTTCTAAATTTGGTCTAGATGATTTCATAGTCAAAGCCAGCCATCAGTCAGAAGAGCGTGCGGAATTGGACAAGGGGCGTGGTATTTCATTCCTTGTGCAAAACATTTTTTATTTTGTTTGCCTTGCAAAGAATATTTAAACTTTATTTGCTTGTTCGAATTCAATCATAATATTTTTAGTTTTTGTTTTTAACTAATTAGGAAAAAAATATCGTAATAATTACTTTGTTTTTCATTTTTCTTTTTTTGCTGCTACTGTTTGATCTGTTAGACGAACAACGTTTTGACACGTTTTCTAGCAACGGGTGACAATTGTAACTGTAACAAAATGTATCTTTTAAAGTAAAAAATTAAAAAAAGCTCAGAAAACCACCACCAAAAACCTTTAATAAATACTAAAAAAAATAAAACACAAAATCCATATTAATATACTCATAACAAGCAGGCAATTTTTCATATGGCAAGCTTGAGAACGTACTCATACCACAAAAAAAAAAAAATATATATATTATGTCAGCAAAAAAGGATCTTCTGCAGATAAAGAAACGTAATTTGATCTACAATTAAATAAGAATTCATTATTTTTTAGTTTAGTTTTGTCTTTTTTTTTTTGAAAGGTCATTTAAAATATTTATATTTTTCTGTTTAGAAATGTGGTTTGTGTTTTGTATAAATATATCCTGTCTGTATTGCAGGTTTATATCCTGCTCTACACTTTTTTATCCTCTGTTTTTAATTTTTTTGTTTTATTGGTCATTCGGTGTTTTCTTCGTTTTATTTTATGAATTTTTGTAGTTTATTGCGGCTTAAATTTTTTAATTAAATTATAAAACGCTCATGTTTCACATGCCATTCATTTCTTCACTCATTGTTTACAAGAAATTTTAAAATAAAAACGAATTGCAAAAAAGAACAGAAAAAAGTGTAAAAATATTTTGGGTATTATTCGTATTTATTATGAAATTTTTAGTGCAAATATTGAGCAAATATTTATATTTCATTTGTGTTTAAAATTTTACAAAAAAAAAAGTTTTATAAATAACGGAAATATTTTATATTAAATGGCCTTAAATTATGGATTTTTTTCTTCAGTATTAAATCCTAAAATGAATTTAAAAAATGTTCAGGTTTATTGTGTAAGAAAAAGACATACTCTGTGACTAAAATAATTATGAAGGATAACAAAAAACTTTTTCAATAGACGTGTTACTACCTGTCACAGCAGTTTGAATCACATCAGGATTTTTAAGAAAGTATTTCAAACATTTTGGGTGAAATTAATGAAAAGTTTGAGTTCGTATTCAATCTGTATACCGTTCGAATGGGTTCGCATAAAAGTTGTGTATCATTTGAATATAGAAGTCATTCTATTCTCTAAAGCAATATAAAGTAGTTACGATCACATGTCGAATTTTTTCAATATGACTAGGGATGCAATAGCGTTCGATGTTAACAGAACCGACCGATCTCCATCGATGTCTAATGAATGTTTTATTTTCGTATTATTAAATAACTAAACATGTAAACTGAAGAAACATGATTAACTTCGTTATAAAAATTTAATGGTTTGAAATATTTTCAAACTTCTCATCGATATGTAATGTATTAATGTAATAAAAGGATAAAAGCTAGTTTTAAAATATACAATAAAAATCAATTTCGGGTAAATTAAAAGTGTTTCATATACGACAAGTTAAGTTATAATCGTATTATTAATGACACAATAAGACAAAAAGTTTCTGGGAAAAAAACCGGTTTTTTACCCGCAACTGAAGATTTTCGGGGAGTTTTCAACAGAGTGTTTTTGTACTCGGCAGTACCTACCAGAAAATGATATGCCTTGTAAACCGTTCGGAATTTTTGAAATTTACTTTCTGAGGCAAAGTTGTAGCTCTTCAAGTCCAAAATCGCAAAAATCTTTAAAAAAAAAATTCGATTTTTTACCTTTTTTCTCCCTGTTTAGTTTGTATTTTTCAATATATTTGGCCTAGAATTGTCAAACTATGTTGGAAATTCACTAAAGAAATCTTCTGGAAAAATATTCGTTTTAATATAAGAAATAAAATATAAATAAGAGAAAAAAAATTATATTTTCATTTGATCACAGGCCAGTTTACATTATTCTACAGTTATTAAGATTTTCATTGGATTTTGCAAGAAGGAAACCCAATGCTTTTTCGTTTGATTGCCAGAAAGTCAAATACTTATAATATATTCTCATTAAAATTGATTGAATATGTGGAACTTTGATATTAAACACAAATCACAAGCTCTTTCAAAGGCAGTCTTATATCATTATTTTAAAATTAATTAAAGTAAATGGAAATTTCATATTAAGCGCCTGAAGAATTATAATTCTTTTATATGCTAATTAATAGAGACATCAAATCATTTAAAATTTGAAATTAAAAATCAATTAAAATTTGAAATTTATCTTTTTTTTTTATTACGTTTTCGTCGAAGTAAAATATAGTTTTGTTATACAATATATTTGATGCAATGCATTAGACAGCGATACAAAGAAATTTCCATTAATTTTCTAAATTTGGGTCGGTAATAATAAGATAAGATGCCCAAATTGCTTCAAAAATTTAACATTCTTTCTTGAAAATCAAAAAGAAGCGAAAGGAGAATATGGAAAGTTAATAACACACTCAGTATTTTTCATATTTAAATCAATTTTAAATAACAGTCTTTTAAACATAATTACCACCTAAATTAGTTTATGAAATTTAAAAATTTGAAAAGAAATTCTTTTAAGAAGATTTAAAAAACGGAGTGTTTCCTTGAATATCAAAAGGTTTATTATTGTATGAATTACTAGTAAAAGCCTTTATAATTGTATTGCATTTTTGCTCATTTTGTTAAAGTCCTTCAGTTGAATTTTTGAAGGAAATCCTGAAACATATTTAAATTTCTTTAAAGCACTTTTTGAAACAGTTTTTTTTATGAAATTGCCTTTTAAATTTCAAACGCTTTTTTATGGATTTCAAACACACTTTAATCATTTATTGGATTTTATTAAAGAAAGTCTCTTGCAAGCACTTAATATTAAAGGAAACATTTGCTTTGAAAGGGAAATATGCATGCATTCGTGGGCTATATTTCATTAAACAAATTACATTTCCTGGTCCTTGGTTTTATGATTTTAAATGCAAAATTTTTGTACAGACGGTTAAGTATTATTGAGATACTTCAAAAATTTTGGAGTTTTTTTTTTTTATTAACAAAAACACCCTAAATATTAAAAATAAAAGAAAACAACCTGCTTTGCGGTTTTAGAAGCTTAATGCCTTAAACAAATACGACTCATTAAAGGATTTTGGAAGAACAAATGTACTCCAGAAAATATTTTCTATTGTAAGTTTTATTTCATACAAATTTGGCCAATTATTAAAATGTTTGTAATTAGTTTTGAATTATTTTTGTTTTATAAAACAGCAAATGTTCTTTTTATTAATTTTAAATAATAAAATTCAAACAGTTGATAGACACTGTTGTTCTTAATAGGATTTCTTTTAATACTCATACATGAGTGTTACAAAAAACTTCTTACAAAATTTTTTAAAACTAATTGAGAATTAAAAATAAAACATACTACCCCCGGGAACGGTACTTTGGTATGCAGTAGGGACTGTTTAATGCTCTAGTTCTTACTGTTGCGGATCACAATAATAAAAAAAGAGACAAGTTTATATGTAAGTCTGCTCTAGAACTAAATCATTAGACAATAAGAAAAATAAATTATAAAGCAAACAAAAGAAATAGTCACACAAACTTCAAATTAATACAATAATAATCCAGGGGTTGTGGGTTCAATTCCCACCAAAGGGCTTGATTTGCTACCCTACACTGAACATATTGATAGATAACATCATATTGTTACGTTTAAAACGTGCTGTTTCTGTTCTGTTCTGTTCTGTTGTAGTCGCCGTGGTTTAGTTGTTAGTGTGTTGGCTTATTAAGACAATAGCGCCGGGTTCAAATCTCAGCTCTGACATCTTGAAAAAAAGAAATATGAAAAAATTATTTCTTTCGGCGACTACCTATCAGCAGTCTTCTAGAAAAAGCTCTGGGAGTAATTGATTGCCATTGAAAAGCTTCTCAAATCTATTGTTCAGAGACGACTTTAAACTGTAGGTCCCGGTACTCATGGATAAAAATTAACACGCACAACATGAGTGCTGCGAGAAGTTACTCTTAAAGGTTTTGCCAGAAGTTTGCCAAGAGGTAGTCGCCGAAAGAAATATTTTTTTTTAATATTTCTTTATACCAAAGTTTCTACCAAAAGTGTTGTCTCTGCTCACCTTGTCAAGATATTGAATACTTTTAAAATTATATTTATATATATGTATGTATATTTATGTATATATTTATAAAATCTGTTAAAGCCAAAAGATTTAAATAAAAGAATATTAAATTATTAATAATTTGTTAATATATTGGAAAAAATAAATTTCGAAGTTTCACAGAAATAGGTAGTACACATAGCTGCCAGCATCGGAATCATCTTTTATTGATCACAGCCAAGTTCAAGTGTAAATTTCCCACATTGAAAGTATAAGGCCCACTTTTTTTTATTTAATTTTTTCTTATTGTTTTAATTTGCTAATTCCCAAAACTAATTTGATTAAATTTTAACATGTTTTTCCTTCTTTGATTAACTTGACATTAAACGGTCAATTTTCAAATTGTTGCTGTATTTTCTATTTTCAAAAGAAAGAAAGAATTCCCAAAAGACAACTTAATGTTAAAACGTACTGAATTAAAAACTTGTATAAAAATTTCCCACAATATTCAAGTGTAAACGCGTGTCTGGCCTTAAATACCCCCGAGTATTAGAAAAGTAGCAAAAGAGAGAATGTCTATGGCAAACTAACACACAGAAGGCACAAAAGATGATGTGGATGATGATGACAATGATTACAAGCAATAAAAACGGATATCTAAAGGATAATAATATTTGCATTTATGGTTTTCTTTTTTTCCTGGTAGGACTAAAAAACGAAGTTACACAACTATGAATGTAAATTATTTCCACTAGAGTAGACAACACTTAACACCCTCTGTTTACTTTTTTTTTTTTTTTTGAAGTAAACACAAACAAATTTGTTTACGCGTAAAGCAGTTTGTTGCAGTTTTTAGGCTGTTTTCTGAAAACAAAGGGATGTTTGACGGGGGTTTCGAAAACAAAAAAAAAAAGTTTTCGTAGTAAATTTTAAAATTAAATGATAAATTGGTTTTCTTGTTTTTTCTTTTTTTAATGTTTAAAATTTTTTTTTTAACAAGTGCTTTATTTTCTACTGCATTTAATTTTACATTTACACTTGACTTCATAATTTGATTATAACCTTTTAAGCTTTTGGCCTGGCCTGTATTTTTATATTATTTTTCTCCTTCTTTGTTTTTTTTTATTTTTATTTTTATTTGCAACATTATTGTTTTAAATGTTAATTACATAATTATGCAATTTTTAAAACGGATTTTTTTATATTCGAACTACACTGCTGTTTTAAAAAAGTACAAAATGGAAAAAAGTGAAAAAGAAATTAACAGCTCATTATACAAATTAATGCAAAATACCAAAAGTAAATAATTAATGGTAGCATTGTTGACAAAAGCGTACAGAACGATTTAAAAAAAAAGTATTTTTTTTTTTTGAAAAAAAAAAATGTAAAGCAAAGCAACAATTATAATTACAATTATGTTATTATCCTGTTATTATCCTGTTATGTTTTCATTTCATTCTTTTTACAAGCAATTTCATTATGTAAATGACTGCAGACTGGCAGGTTTTTAAATGGAAAATATAAATTTTTTTCTTTCAAATAAAACCGAATACTTTTCTCGTGCTATATTCAGTATGAAAAAATTAAGTTTTTGAAACAAAAAACTATTTATTAAAAAAAACAATTAATTTTTCTTTCTTGTTTACTAAAAATTTGTGTCAAATGCCAGCAACATTTCTAAAATCATTATCATATTCAATTTTGTGTGCTTAGTTGGGATATTTTAATTGGGCGTAGTTTTCAATTTGCCAAGAAAAAGTATAAATTTCAAATGTAAGTGGTTTTGATCGATAAAATTTCGTGTCAAATGCGAAACTTCCCGTGTTTGTTTTGAAAGAGCGGATAGTTTATCTCCGTCCGAAAAAGTATAAAGTTTATGTCAAATCCTAGAAGAGAAACTAAAATCTATAACAAATTCAACTTTCCTTTTATGGTTGGCATGATTTAGTAGTGTATAGTTTTCAATTTGTCAAAAAATATATAATTTCAAATGTAAATTTTTTGAATCGATAATATCTCCTATCAAATGCCAAATAATAATTAAAAATCTATAATTTATATAAAGTGCCTTCTGTGGCTTAGACGATTTGGTCATTGATAGTTTTCAGGAAGTCCTAAAAGTATATAAGAGGCTTGAAGTGAAAAGAACTCGTGTGAAGGCATCTAAAATCATTCAACTTTCGTTTTGTATTTTAGACGACTAAGTAGTAGAGTTTTCCGCCGGTAGAACACGTGTTCTATAAAGAACGTTTGATTTATTAACAAATTCAATTTCTAGCGTATGTTTTAAGTGATTAAACTTAAAAAAAAATAATAATAATATTTGCAGAATTAGTAGTTTTGCACGATTAAAAGTGGTATCTTTAAAATCACTAACTAGTTCAAATTTATGTGTATAGTATAGTTAATTTAGGGTACAATTTTAAAATATCAGGCCAAAAGGGATCTTATATCACCCTGTGTATTTTGGACGATTGAAAAAGTAGCTTCTTCGGACTATTAAAGAGATGAAGTTTACAGAATTAGAGGTTTTGCTCCATTAGAATTAGAAAAAATTTGCTAAAGTTATTAGCCCTTGTAAGGTTTATACTACTTTAGAGAGCAGATTTTACGGTCTAACAATAAATTTAAAATAAAGTAATTTCATATTCTTTGAGGGATTTTTTTTAAGACCAATACATACATACATAACTGGCCTTTACAACCCTGTGTCAGGGTTACGGCCTAGCTTCTTGCAGCACTCATGTTGTGTGAAGCAATTTTTCTTCATAAGTATCGGGAGCTACAGTTTAATGCCTATTCCGAACGACAGACTTGAGAAGCTTGTTCATGGCAATTAATTACTCTCAGAGCTTTTTTTTCATATTTTTTTTAGGATGTCAGAGCTGGGTGTCGAACCCAGGGTTCATGTCTTAGTAAGTCAACACACTAACCACTAGACCACGGCGACTACAGACCAATACCCAGGAGTAAACTCCATGCAGTGCATTGTATTGGAATATTGAAGACAGAAGAGAGACACAGATGTTTTTATTGATCGCCATATATCAATGAGACAAGTTGCTAACAGTTGTTCACTCAAAGGCCAGTGTTATACCTTCACCCTTGAATGATCAGCAGCAATTGCCCACCGTCTTCACTAATAGGTAAGCTGTTATCTTCCCATAAGGTTTCGCGGTACTCCTGTTCTTTCATTTTTGGTGAATAGAGCGGATATGTCAGGGAGCAGTTTTTCTTGTTGATGGACGTCATGGAGGGGGGGAACCTCTTATTTTTTTAAATTATAATATAGAAAAACCGAAAATTCTATTTTATTCTATTTTTGTCCTTCGATGGGATTGAACCTCGAGTTTCTGTGCGAACACTCTAACTTATATACCATGACCTCCCCTCCCCCCGACTTAGGAAAAAATTGTTTTCTGCTTGCTGAAAACTTTAAAAGTAGAATTAAAAGTGGCTTGCTTCAATAAAACTTCATTTTAAGTGAAAAAATATTTTGAAAATGATTTATTAATTCAACATTCATTGTATTTTTGCCGCTGGTATCGATGTAAACTTGTGCCAAGTACAAGAAAGTTGCAAAGTTCTATAATAAAAACGAAAAGTTAGATAGCTCAAATATTGGAAAAGCGATGTACATAGATGTCGAATGGCAGTTGAGCATGTCTGATATTTTCTTTGAATTGTTATGAGCACTGTTAAGTAGTTTCTTTAACTGAATTAGGAAAGTACACATGCATTGGAGTAGCAGAATTTTGTTGATTATGTATTAGCTATTAAAAAAAAATTACCTAGACCTGTGTAACACAAGAATTTATGCCAATGCTCAAAAAATAAAATACAAGTTTCCTTCAGTTTTTAAATAAAATGTTGCTGAATTTTTCAGAACAACTCAAAGGTCGTTCTCAAAAGCGTGTATGAGATGGGTATTCATTTTTTAATAATTTTTTTTTTACTTTAATTAAAATTGAATAAAATTACTACTTTACAGCCATTATCTACTTCCATAAGGAGTACGTTATTATTTCGCAAGTTCTGTGTTGACAACTTTACATACATACATTCAACATGTCTTAATTGTTACTTTGATACACGATTTAAGTGAAAGTTAAAATTATTTAATTCCTACATTAAACTGGTAATTTATTTTTAAATATATACGACTATTTGTTGTTGTTGAATTTAAAAAGAAAATTTAATTCTTCAATATTTGTACCTTTTGCTTCACTTGAACTTGCACAGGCGCTTTTTTAAGGATTTTATTTTGTTCTACATTTTTTGTTTGATTTTAGTTTTTATTTTTGTTTTTGTTGTAATTGTATGCGTAAATATTTTAATTGAATGTGTGTGAGTGTGTATGTGAATGTTTTTTCAACTTCTGGTATGTATGTTTTGTTTTCTATAAGACAGCCATGTTTGTTTTATTTTTCTTTGCATATGATGCCTGGTGTTTTGTGTTGTTGACTTTTAATTTTTGAAGAGTACAAAAGAAAAAAAGAAGTAAGTGCGTGAAAGAGAGAGAGAGTGAGAGTAAGAGTGATAGAGAGGAATAAAATGAAAAAAAAAGCTTTTTTCTTTACTTATTTATCCTTGAAATTTTTACCAAAAAAAACCGGAGTAATTTTATAAAAGGGAAGAAAAACTTGTTAAGAATCAACACTCAAACCTTTTATTTACAAATTAATGGCTGATATTCGGTACTTGTAATATCCTTTTGAGTACAACGAACACGCACACTATTGAATAATACGAATAAACGAACGCCCTTTGTAAAGGAATAACAACAAAAAACTTATAACGACAGTTAAAGTTCTTACTTCTACAAGCTTAAATTTGTGTTTTTTTTATTAACTTTTTAATGCATGAGTGTGTGTGGCTGTCTGTAGAAAAGTGTAATATGAGTGTTTATCAAGGGTTTTCGTTGTAGTTGCCATATTATCCTTTTATGTCAGTTTTCAATATAGAATTTTTAATTGAAGAGTTTTTTTTTTCTGTTTTCTGGAATTAGGCAGGGTTGTATGCAGATGTATGCTGATAAATGCATTCTTATATTGCCTACCACATTGTTATTGTTGTTGTTGTCGTCGTTCTATATTGGCAATTGTTGGTAGTTAATTGAATTTTAATTTAATTTCTTTTTTTTTCTTTTGGTATGAATCTCTTTAAACAAGACTTTAGGGTTCATTTGCACAAACCCACGTTCGCTTTTTGCATAAACGTAGGCGTTGCTAATTTTTAAAGTACTTTTCATATTGAACTTATTGTGCAGCCGCCATAATTTTTCGTCAAAATGCAATTGTCAAATATGTATGTATGTATGTCATTGATTTAATTGGGATTATGGTTGCCAGGAATTACAGGAAAAAAAAACATTAAATAATGGCTGCTGTTTTTTTTATTTCAAAACGAGGAAAGGGTTAAGAATTTATGATTTTGAATTTGAAGTTAAAAAACGTGTTACATTTAATTAAAAAAAAAAAGAAAAACTCGTAATATGTTATTGTAATACTTGCCATTTATTTCCTAAAAAAAGAATAAAGCACGTGCTTTAATAATATCAAATAAATATGAAATAAAAAGAACAACAATTTAAAGGCATTTTAAAAAGCCTTTAAACTTTCAAAAACAAAAAAAAAAATATAGAAGATGTAAAAGTATAATTTTTTCTTTGCATTAAAAAACTCGCCTCAAAAACATACATATTAGGGTGGATCAATATGTTTGGGTGAAAAAAGGCAAATGTAAAATTTGTATGAAATGCTAAGGGAATTATCTTGAAGAAATTAGTGGTCTAAAATACAAACCAAACGTAACCAGTTTAGGTTTAAAAAAAAGACAAAAAATTGCAAATCTGTTTCAAAAGGGCAAATCCCAAATTTCTGATGCGAAAAACTTTGGAATAAATAAATCTATAGGTTCAAGCCTAATAAAGAGAAATAAAGCAACTGGAACAAAAAAAGATGTAAATAAAGGCGGGCTCAAAACGAAACTTCTACTCAAACAGACAGAAAAATCGTTCGGGGATTTAAAAATAAATCACTTTTATCAGTTCACAAAAGGCTCTAAACAAGCTTGAACTTAATATTTCTGCCAGCACTGCAAGGAAACGGGAGTTGGAAAACAATCTAAGGATTTACATGTCTGAAAAAAAGTGGAAACTTATCGTAAATGTTTATACGTTTAATGAAGTTTTAGAAGAAGGTTAAAACAGTTTTATTTAGCGATGAGTCTAAATTAACCTTGTTGAATTCAGACAAACTCTGGCATGTTCGTTGACCAAAAGAAAAGCGCCTGGATTCATTTTACTAACGGCTGCATTTATAATGAAAAGTTAGCAACTCGTTAGGTTATAAGACAAAAACTGTCAAGTTTATCACCCGCTATTGACTGATATTTTTAAAATTTTCCATATATTATATTTGATAACTGGTCAATGAATCCAAAAAATTTAAGAACTCGTAAGTTTGAGTTACAATTTGCACGTATACATTATATGCTTTTTTATTATAGAAAAATCTGTAAATCTACGATAATCAATGAAGGTGAAAATACAATGGTGTGCTTTTTAGCGATTGGATTTGGCCCATTTGTTGAACTCAACACAAAAATGCAAAGATTCCTTTTCAGAGACATTTAAGCCAAACATATGATAAAATATTCCGAATGGGAAATACTACTTCGATGGGTTTTGCAATATGATAATGACCGAAAGCACTCGTCAAAGTTAGCCTAAGAATCGTTTTCTGTTAGTCGGGTGAAAGTGTTGGATTGGCTTACCCAATTTCCTCACTCTTGGATACTTCTAGCCAAAATATCATAAAAAATAAAAGTTAACATACAAAATACTGAAAGTTGCTTGGATTTCGAACAGCAATATTTTTATTTTTTAGGAAGCTGAATCAAATTATTTTGTTATTTTTTGACTGTAAGGACAAAATACAAATATAAATATACGTATTGATTTCAATAAATGAATTTAGAACAAATATATGAGACTTTGTTTATCTTCTCAGGAAAAGTTGCTTAACTTTCGAACAATACTTTATAAGTATATAGTTAAAATAATAGTGCATACCTACCAATATATAGTATATGTACACTGCCGCTCACTTGAATAGGTTTACTATTTTCATTACATTCAAATTAATTTTTTTCTAAAAGTAATTAAAGTTTTTAGTTATATTATTTTCTAAAATGGTAAAATATTGGATTATGTGTGTTTATAATAAAAAAAATTGTTTCAATAATTAATAACTGAATTTTAGTAATTTTTTTCAGAAAACGAATATGATTTTCAGCACAATTTTTTGGGTCTTTTGAATAGGTTCACTCTCATTAATTTAAAAAATTAAAGAAGAAAATGATTTTTTTGTAAACCTTTTTTAATTTTTTAAGATTTCTTACAATGTTTGATGATTTATTAAGGAGCATATCCTCCTTTATTCGATATAACTTCAAGAATACCATTTGGGAGGGAGCTATAAAGGTTTTCAATTAATGATAATAAAATTTTTGGACCAAGCTTTTTTAATTCCTCCAATGAAAGTCTATTTGGTTTCGTATTGTCTGCCAGACTCGTAGACTTTGCGAGAAAGCAAGCCCCATACATTTTCTATAATATTTAAGTCAGGGGAATATGGCGGCAACTCCAACTTATTGACATTTTGGCTTTGAATCCACACTTTTACAACCCTGGCATTGGGTATCGGGGCATTATTTTGTTTAAATATCCAAAAAATTGGTCTAAAAATAGTATAAAAATATGGAAACACCTTTTCAAATACTGTTTTGTAGTTATTTGCGTTAATTTTTGATGTGAGGAATTGAAGCTCAAATGTAGCATAATATGAAATCGCGCCCCACACCATTACACTTCCCTCACAGAGACAAGACGACTAAGGTAGCATTCCTCCTTATGTAGGTCGTGGAAATAGTAGTTGTATCCATCCGGACCTTCCAAATTAAACTTTTTTTTCGTCTGAGAAGGCAACACGATACCACTCATTTTTATAGTTCATGTGTTCTCGTGCAAAATGAGACCGTGTCGCTTTACGAGCAGCAATAAGAGATGGTTTTTTTTTAATTTTTAATCTCCCTAAATGTTTAGAACGTCGAATAACACATCTTACAGTGCTTATGCAGTGCTGTGATACCCAATTTTTGTCTAATTTTTGCAGCAGAATCGCTCAAATTTTAGGCAGCTCTTACAATAACTCTTCTGTCCGCTTCTGTTGTGGCTTTTTTCGTCAGCCCTTTCATGTGTCTATACTAATCGGACAGATTTCTTAAAAAATTACTTACAACAATCTATCTGCGACCAATTTTTTGTCGATGTTCCTATGGCTTAAGACAGTTTCATTGAATGCTTTAATTTTATCTCTTCTTTCTTCGGTTAATCGCTTGCTGCTCCTTATTTTACATAAAAAATGTAACAAATTATTGCAGTGACTCAAAAATATTTAAAATTTTTATTACACTGTCGATGATCAAAAGCAAACTAATTTTATTCCTAGTGAACCTATTCAAGTGACCCAAAATCTACACCTGTTTTCGCAGCATTTTGAAGTAAAATCAAAAAATAACAACTTTTATTTATTGTACCGTTATTCTTTTCTTCCTAAATATGATTATTCATAATATCTCTTAATTTAACTGAAAAAAAAAATATTATTCACCTAAAGTTTATATGAAAAAAATTAAAATATAAGAGCAAAAATTAATAAACCTATTCAAGTGATCGGCAGTGTATATATTTGATAGTTATTTTGTTACTTTTTTCAAGGTGAACATGTCAACTTTTATACCAAATATTCTAATTTAAATAAATAAAAATTGTATGCATTTTCAATTGCCTAAGATCCTAACAATGGTATTCTTATGAAAGTTAACATCCGTTAAGGAATATGTACAAACACTAGCAGAACTGAACTAGTTTTCGACTCAGCTACGAAAGATCTCATCAGGACCTTCACCTTAAGTAACAAAAAAAAAAAAAAAAAATAAAATCATTGCGTTCAATTGACATACATTTGGGTACGTCATTGTATTATGACCAAAGTGTCTTAAAGTCAGAACAACGTTTTGAAACGCGTGGAATACTTATGTGGAAAATTGAAATTATAATTTGACGTTAAGTTAATTTCGAGAAATGGATTCATAATTTAAGCTCTCAGGGTGTGTAATTTGATACCTCTCGATTATTTCCTATAGTCTCACGCGAAGTTATTGGTTTATGCTGATAAATAGGCAAAAATTGGCACATTGGAGACTAACATTGTTTATATTATTCCTGACATATAAGTGGTAATGCTCAAACAAGTAACCCAAAACGTAATACGTAACATCTTGTTCATCAAATATTCTACCACAGCTTTATTTGCATATAAAAAGCTCAACAAATGAGTTCTCAATCGCCTCTGCATGACAGAACTCTGTATATATATTTATAAAATTACTTTATAAATCTAGGAGTACGGCAAAATGCACTGCAAAATGTGCTTCCACAACTTTTTTGTTTTAATTCATCAGTTAATTTTCCATTAATCAGTGATGCCGAAATTGAGTTTGAATTATTAAAACTGAACACTAACTACGGACCGTTGTCTGTATTATTTAACTCGTCACTTGAATTATAGAGAACCAATTTAGTTTCTAATTTAATTAAGGCGTTTTAAGACGAAACAGTATTAAAATTTTTCTAAATAGTTAATATTGGAATTTTTCACTTTAAAGAACATCTAAAATTTCTTTTTATATATGTACATATCTGCTCAGATATTTATATTCAAAAAATTTTATTAATGAACTCTGGGTAAAAATTATTTTGTAAACTTTTTATGAATAAATGAAATGAAACGTCCTTAAATATATTTTATTGTCATTATAGTCTTGTGTATAAAAGATGTTGATTTAATTTTTATATATCACATAAGGGTTATATGTATCACATTTAAAGCTTTTATATTTGTAAATCCTTTTTTGCTCGTGATTTAGATGCAATCATAAAACTTCTCTTTGTACGATAATGCAATATTTTCATTTTTTTTTATTTATTTTGAAATACTGATTTTTTGTTCTTTTTTTTATAAATATTAAAGACATTTTACCACTAATTGAACTCAATTTTATTATCGTTTCCATTTTATAGCATCTGCAATCTCTAAACTCCTATAAATATTTTTATTTTTTTATCACTTTTTTATTTTTGTTTCTGTTTCTGTTCCCATTTTATAATAGAATTTCAAATGAAATGAAAAAAACCAGAAACTCTTCTATCATTCTCTATATAAATAATGTAAAGCTTATGTCTTAATTTATTTCCTTTTGCTTCAAAGCTATAAATTTTAAAAGTTTTTCGTTTTTAAAATTAAAATTTATGGCCTGCTTACCTGTATACGATCCTCTGCCAGGCCAGTTTTCATGGACAGCAGCTCCCTGGCACTTACATCTGGATAGTGGGCATCTTTAAATGCTTTTTCCAGTTCTTCCAATTGATTACTCGTAAAAATAGTGCGGCCATGGCGACGTTTATTTTTCTTTTTATTACCACCAGCTGGGCCCAACAGTACACCGTCTGGCCCCGTGGCTGGATGGTGATGATGATGATGACCCAGTAAACCATTAGCTGCTGCGCTAGCCGAACCATTTAGGAAGGCTTCATGATGAGCTGCAGGATGTTGGTGCACTGCGGCAGCTGCATGATGATGGGCAGCCGCTGCCGCTGCTGCTGCATGATGTACAGCCATGGGATGATTATGTGGATGTGTATGAGAGTGGGCATGATGAGCTGCTGCTGCAGCAGCCGCATGATGAGCCAAGGCTGCTGCTGCATGTTCAGCCGGCGAGAGAGTAGGTCGTGTGGGTGTACTGGGCTGATTTGGATTATTAGTTGAATTGGGTGTGGCTGCATTCGATGTGGAGGAGGAATTATTTTGGCTACTTGTTGATGTTGAACTGGATTTACTGGGTGAGTTTTCATCAATGTTATTGTTATTATTGTTGTTTGTGTTTTGTGAACTCGCATAATCGTTATTGCCTCTGGAATTTTGTTCTAGAAAGAAATGTTCAATAAGAAAAGAAATAAAAATCAAAATCCTTAACCCTTGCATTATAAAAAAAGGACCTCTTTTTAGCACATTAACATAAATAATCTCTAACTTCAATCATCAATCGCTTCGCTTATATGTACATGTATTTAAAGATTTTTCGAAAAGAAAACGTTTGTCAAATATTTTATCTCAAAAAAAAAAAAAAAAGAAAAAAATCTTAAAATGTATTTATTGTTTACCGGAGATTTTGGTTACAAGGAAATAGGTTTACTAAAGGATAAGTCTGCTCTTTTTCTTTTTTGTTCACTTTCTTTTATACCAATAAAAACACATGTTTTATATGAAACGTGCCATACATGTCTGGGACATTTTTTTCTTTTTTGGTTTTCTTTTTTTTTTTTGAGTTTTCGGTTTCCTTGTGAAACATTTGAAATCCATTGTTATTTGGGTGCTTTATATTGTGACAGTTTTAATGGTTGAGGAGTGGTTGGAAAAGGTGCAAAAATACGAACAATTTGTTGATAAATTGTAAATGTATGATGAATGTAAATCAATCCCTATCAGGAAATACGTTTCGTTTTCTTTACACAAATTCTATTAAAAATCTATTGTTCAGGCAATTATAAGCAATAAAGATGGTAAATTGAGAAGGCGTCTTCTTAAGGGGCTGTATTGTTGTGATATTTGAATGAAAATATTGAAAACTAAAAAGAACGAAAAGGATTAAAATTAATTTAAAATGGATTTTATTAAAAAGATTTCTTAGAAAACTTGATAGGATTACAGGTATAAATAAAAAATTAAATAGATGGCTATAGAAGTTTGGAAAGGTGAGCGAATATCAAATATCGAAAAGAAAAATTCGGATTTGTGTTCAAGCGACCACCTGAATGCCGGAATGGCAATAACAAGATATTTAAAATTAATTTTAATTTTTGAATTCAATTTTTATTGATTAAAACAGCTTTATTAAAGACTTATCGGACAATTATTCCATTAAAATTTGTCAAATTCTTTGATGAGATAAAAAAATTTAAATTGATTACCCTTAAATATTATATATGTATGTAGTATTCTCAATAGTATTAATATTTACTCGTATTTAGTTTTCGTTAAGCAAAGAAAAAGTTACATCTTGACGAAAAAAAAAGAAATATAAAAAATTATTTCTTTCAGCAGTCTTCTGGCAAATGCTCTGAGAGAAAATCATTGCCATGAACAAGCTTCTCAACATGGGTACTGCAAGAAGCTATGCCGTAACCCTGACACAGGGTTGTAATCGCCAATTATGTATGTATGTATGTATGGCCAATTAATGTAATACACAGGCTTATACGTCTGTACACTCACTTTGATAAGAATCTTTGTATTGAGCTCATATTTATAATATAATCATAGATTTTCCAAATTTTATGCGTTGTCCAGATAGCGATTTGTATTCAACAGGTCTTCTGGTCATGAGAAATTATATTTTAAAAAATCTGGTGTTTTCTTAGATACAGTTCCCATATATCACGAAATTGCATCCATAACACCAGCAATCTTAAATTTCGTCTGAAAGATTCTTTACACGAAGCAAAGTTTTTTTTTTAAAGTCGCACATCTTGAAGTGGATAGTTTCATTGGCCATGTGAAATCATCGGATCAATTCAATCTAATACATAGTAGTTGATATTGAATGCTGCAACAATTTTTGTTCTGAAACAAATGGTAATTGCATCAAATACAGTTGTTATTGTTGTAAAAAATAATATTTTGTTTTGGCGAATTAGAAATGCTCTTCGTCGATTTTTTTCGTTCCAACTGTCAGTCGATATTAGAATTGATAATTTCTCCAGGTCGTAGCACCTCATAAAGGTTGACTACTTTTCAGCGCTCCTGAACACTCACCATAAAATTTTTGTTATCAGCCCAGGCTTTGAAATCTTTTGCACAAGTTTACCTGTGATCTGATCATGATTTTTTTCTTTATTAAATATTTGTTCACTTGAAAATGATTTGATCTCAGTTCTTCAGAAACATTCAAAGTACTTGGCATAATATTGTAAAACACGTTCTTGTGGAGACAACCTTTTCTAGAGATTTCAACCTCTAGCGAAATTTATATCTGATATTCACAAAATTATGTCTCCTATTTTAGTCAGCAATGGGTTCCAGTGCTTTTTTACAGCATTTACATCTTACACTTTACAATTATTCGACAGGTTTTGGCTGTATTCTTCACATTTTTAAAGAAGAAAAACAGTGAATTTTTAATGAAATACTTAAATTCTTTAATGAGTCTAAACGTACATATAATCGTATACAGCTTATTTACTGAGAGAAGTCACTTAGGTCTCACTTGTTATATTATATTTTATAAGAAATATAAGTCTCGTCTCTTGAATAAGTATTTGTGTAGCATAATCTTGCTAGTATTACCCAGTAAATGCCTTGAAAAACAGCAGACACTTTCATTCAAAAAAAATTCTCACGTATAAATCTACGTATTATCATGTGCTTAAATTCAAATCTTCAGCCAAGCTGAAGACATTTATTTATGTTAAGTAAATGAATAGACCTAGACTTATATGGTTAGCAATTCGTTAGCTTGTGGGACAAAAAACTGACAAGTTTATAACACGCTATAGACTAATATTATTAAAACTTTTCATACCTTATATTTGATAATTGGGCAAAGAAACCAAAAAATTAAATGCCTTGTACATTTGAGTAAGAATTGCCACGTATAAGAATGACAAGCTTAGCTACTGTGTACAACGACTTGCTAATTTTTGATTATAAATAAGGCTGATAGTAATTATAGAAGCTAAATAATGTAGAATCCATTTTACATAACAATTTAGTATTTCGTTTACCTAGAATTTTAAATATATTTTTAAAAAAGTGCACCATTCTTACAGAAAAACAGTAAAAGTAAGAAAACTATTTTAACATTTTTTTAATTCATTTTCCCTTTCATCAATAGAAATGAAAATCTTAAAAAACAAAAGACTTTTTCATAATTTAGTAATACGATATTGAAAATTCATTCATATTATGAACGCTTAATTGATTAACAATGACAGTTAGAAACAATACCATTTACTATTTATTTCCTTTTTCTAATTGAACAATTAATTTGCCAATTTTATTTAAACAATTTATTAATTTGTAAAACAGAAAAAAAAAATCTAGGAAAACTTCATAAAGTATCGCATGTCTAGTAATGCTTCTAATGAAAGTAAAAACAACTTTTACTCTCTTTGTAAAGAATGTAATAAAATAGGCCCATTCGAACGAACACAGGGAAAATGAAACTGATACGAAACAAAGAAAAGAAAACATTAAAACCAAAAAAAAAAAAAAGAAAGGAAAAAAGATTGTTTTTATTTTCTATGTTTAGCTAGAAGGCTCATGGGTCTGTTAGCAGCTCATTGACAAATTTCATAAACAACAGGGTTGATTTTATGCTTAAGAAACAAACACAGTGACAGATACTCTTAATTGTTAATTGATGTGTGCATAATTTGCTTATAGCTAGTGGTCAGTGGCCAGTAACCAGAAAACCTTTTGAAAATATAAATTATTTAATTAGTTTTGGATTTTATTAGCAATTATGGATAATAATGAAGATAAAAGGAAGGAAGTGAACTGAAAGAGAAAACAAAACTAGCATAGGTGTTTGACGGGAGGCTATAATGGGTTTCAGAAATGGTTTGTAACAGTTAAGAATATTTGTTACAGGTTTCCCTTTAATTATGAATTCTACTATTACCCATGTGGCTTATTACAGCCTTCGTAGCCTATTGTGTGATTTTTTCTTTTTATTGATGTTATTGTCGAAGGTAAATTACAAATCCAAAGTTCTGACCAGTATTTCCGTTGGGTACCCTCTACCTGCAGAATAGCAGACCTTTACAAAATGCATTAGTCTCTTCTTATTAACTTATTTACACAGAGCACAGCGACTGTCCATTCAATTCTACAGGGTGTTTTTTTAGAGGTATAGAACTTCGAATTGAAATAAAACACAAGAAAATCGTTTTAATGTCGATCAATTTGGCTTTATTGGAAGGATAATTTTATGCCATTAATGTTTAAATATGATTTCGGGCATGTGGCCGCCGCGGCTAGCTCGAATAAAGCCAATTCTACAGGTCCAATTTTCAACCACTTTTTCGAGCATATGGGGCCGTATGTTGGCAATAACACCACGAATGTTGGCTTCGAAGTCCCCTAACGTTTCTGGTTTGTTGGCGTAGACGAGCGACTTCACATATCCCCAAAGAAAATAATCCAATGGTGTCAAATCACACGATCTTGGTGGCCAATTGACAGGTCCATTCCGCGAAATTATGCGCTCATCGAATGTTTCCTTCGATAAATCGATTGTGACGTGCGCTGTGTGGCATGTAGAGCCATCTTGTTGGAACCACAACTCATCCACATTCATGCCATCCAATTCGGGAACAAAATAGTCGGTTATCATGGCTCTATACCGGTCTCCATTAACGGTAACTGACTCTCCAGCATTATTTCGGAAGAAGTATGGCCCAATGACTCCACCAGCCCATAGAGCACACCAAACAGTCAGTTTTTGTGGATGTAATGGCGTTTCAAGGGTCTCATGTGGATTCTCTTCACTCCAAATGCGGCAATTTTGCTTGTTGACGTAGCCATTCAACCAAAAATGAGCCTCATCACTGAACAAAATTTTGCGATGAAAATCAGCATCGAGATCAATCTCATTTTCGGCCCATACACGAAAATCACGACGCATTGCATGGTCTCGCGGCTTTAATTCTTGCACAAGCTGGATCTTGTAAGGTCGCAAAATCTTCCATAAAGTTGATGGACAAAGCTTCAATTGCTGTGCACGGTGGCAAATCGATTCATTCGGGTTCTCTTCAACACTTTGCTCTACAGCGGCAATTGTTTCTTCGGTGCGCACTGTTCGACGTCTCTGCGGATGCGTATTATCACATAGAGTAAACGTAGTGCGAAAACGATCCATGGTTAACCGAATTAATTGCTCTGATGGACGATTATGTCGACCATAAAATGGACGGAGCTTGCGGTAATCTTCGCGAACTGAACCATTATTTTCGAAATAAATTTGCACGATTTGCAAGCGTTGTTCTTTTGTCAACCTGTTCATGATGAAATGGCAAACCAAACTAAATATTAATCACTTGACAGCTGACAAAATGGCCGCCAGTTAAAAAAATGATGCCAACTTAAAGTTCTAGACCTCTAAAAAAACACCCTGTATGTTTGCTAATCGGCCCTACTGCTTTTTTAATAAAGGGCAACATATATAATTTTTGTACAATAATCTTTCTATTTTTCTGTTTTTGCATAGTTGGTTGCATATCGTCGTGCGGGAGTTTAAGTGCTCTATCCGCCATTTCATATTTTTTAAATATCTCGAGTTAATGATGCCACTTTAGGTTTTCGACCCCAAATTTTTCAAATCTGTAATCCGTTTAAGGATATCTAGTCAAGTTTCGGAGATAAATAGCCGAAAACGGATTGCAGATTTTAAAAATTATGGTGTCAAAAACATAGATTATTATCATTAACTCGAGATATATAAAAAATATGAAATGGCGTATAGAGCACATAAACTCCCGCATGACGATATATCAACACTTAGTTGATGAGCGCAAGTGTTTAAAAGGTGACATTTCAGTAATTTCCGTAATTTCCAGATTCCGAATATAGATATAAAAAATAAAGTAGTTTGCACGGCAGTCGCAGAAAAAGTGTATACAATTTTGAAACTGTTAAGCAAGACCGGCAAACCGGTAATTGAATATGAACTACATGACAGTTTACAAGACTGATGGTCCTGTGGGTGCTCAAGCGCTAAAGTGTAATTACCTTTACTTCATATAAGAATTTATAGGCAAGTAAAATCATTTACAAAAGCTTGGCTACTCAGAAAAACTCAAAGTATGGCTTCAACAAAAATTGAGGCCTAACTGATTGACCTAATTAACAGGCCGGCAGTATATTAAAAAAAATTTTGTGATGACCATAGGTTGATAACAAAACATGGTACTTCAATTTTAAAATATAGGCCAGATTTAAATTTCTGCTCTATAAATTAAAAAAAATAAAAAGATTTTTAGAAAGTTTTAATACATTGAAATTATAATTATAATCCAATCACTACAGAATTGTCAAAATATTTACCGATGTTATCGATAAAAAGAGTGTATCGAAAACAATTCAAAATATCTTACATTGAAATGGACATTTACATAATTACACACATACATACATACATACATACATACATACATAATTGGCCATTACAACTCTTTTCCAGTGTTACGTCTTTTTAAGTCCAATAGCAACCCCGAATGACAGACATGTCAAGCTTGTTCATGGCAATAAGTTATAATGCATTTACACCAAACTCAAATCAAGTAAATTTAATTTGAAATCGCTTGGAAAATCTAAAGTGTTTACACCGAGGGTTTTTGACAACTAGCAGGATTTTATTTTCATAAAAATTTTTAATTCTGGTTTTTCGACCTTTATTATTAGAAAAATAATTTTGTTTTTCTTATTATTTTATATTCAATAAAAACTAATTTAAAAGTTTGGAGTTTTTTTTCTGTTTTAATTTTATGAGGCAATTTTCAATTGTCAGTTTTCTGTTTGGGATTTATAATGTAGAAATTGAAAGACAGAAGTTTGTAAATATATCGACGAAAATTTGAAGAGTGTTGTTCCGGACAATTTTCCTTTTTCTTTTCCATTTTTCCTAATTCTTCTTTATTCTGTTTGGCTTCTAAGCTCTACATTGTAAAAGTTTTAGGCCAGAACAAAAGAGAATTTAAAAATGTCTGCCTTTTAATTTCTACATTGTTAGTCTCGACTTACTGTAGCTTTGTATTTTTCAGTACAACTTACAAAAAATACAGAGTTGCATTGGAAAGTATACTAGATTTCAACTAGATTTTGCCGAAATCCAGTAGCGAAGTTGATTTTGTTTTATATGGGAAATCTAGTAAAGAATGATTAGAAAGAATGAAATCTCGTAATTAGTGGATTTGAGTTTGGTTCAAATGCAGTATTACTCTCACAGCTTTATTCATATTTCTTTCCTTCAAGATGGCAGAGCTGGGCGAGCTAGACTATGGGGACCATTACTGACATTACACGATAATTTTTATAATGTTGAAAATTACACCGTAATGTAGGGTTTCATACTGTTCATTTTGACTAACAATTAAATAATTAACAAACTGCACATTTTTATTTTCTTCTAAAATTTTGTTTAGCTTATCACTTAAGCAACTCAGTGTTTGTATTGTTTTTTTTTAATAAGAACAATGAACCTTAACAGCAAATAAACACATGTACCTGTAATGCATAGGTAGGCGTTTTTAATTAGATTTATAACTTTGATATTAATTTCTTAAAATTTAAAAAAATATATATTGATTTTAACTTTTTTTACTCCCAAATAAGCCAGACATTTCAATTACATACATATTATAAATTTTATAAGTGAAAAGTGGGGGAAAGGAAGCATAAAATAGCTAAAAGGCAATTTACCTCAACTCTAGTATTTATTTAGTAATTTTCCAGCATTTTAAAATTTATTCTTTTTTACAAATATTTTTTTTATCAAATAATATTAGAGAAGAGAAGTTAACTGAAGAGCTTGAAGAAAACCGTACAACGGAAATTTATGTTGACAGGAAATACACTCGAAATTGGCAATTTTGCATTTACGTTAATAATACTCAAGCGTATTTGCTACTTTTACTATTATTATTGCTTGTTGTAGTAGTATTAGTACTTTATCTACTACTATACAACATACTTTTATTAAATTGTACTGCTATTTACTTTTCTTCTTCTATTTCACTTTAAATACTAACAGTAACCATGGCTGAGTATGGGAAATAAACACACTCACTTATTAGCAAACATCTTATGGCGGAGTATAATAAAGAAAAAACGGCGAAATGGAGAAGCGAAAAAAAGAGAATAATAAACAACAACGTTAAGAATTTAAAAGAGCGAAAGAAAGCAATAAGCGATTTATTTAGATGGTAAAGGTGGTAAATAAACAAACTACGTAACTTAAGTCTCTGATGGGTGGTATTCTGACTATATACCCTAAATGACAAAAAAAAATATTTTTATTTTTTTCAGTTTATTTTTGACAAGCCAATATGACGACTTGGTACTAGCAATTATTTGTAATGGAGACATTTTATTATGTAGTCGTATTAACGTTCAAGCAAAAAGAGTACATATTTGTTTCAACCACATTTGAAGAATAAAATACAAGAAATAAAATATATAAATTGATTGATAAAAATTGTTATGTTATATAAAAGTTATATACAAATTTTTTTTTCTTGTAAATTAAAAAAAATTTTTTTTTTTCTTTATTTTAAATTAATTTTATTCGTGAACTATATTGATGTCGTCATTATTTTATTATTATTATGAATTTTACAATCAAATTCTGCTATCGCTAGAATTGCCCAAATCGATCCAGTTACCAAAGTTTTACTCTGTTGGGATATAATCCCAAAATTGCTCGGCACTGTTATCAGTATAGTCAAATACGATAAAAAAAGTTTGTATCCTGTATTCAGACATATTATGGGTTAGTCGGTATGTGATGTGATGATGTGATCTTTAGGAATGTAAAGCAAGGCAATAATGCTAAATGCTACTGGAATCAACGTCATACTAGTAACAAACTGTTACCAGCGAAAGCAGATCCACTTTGATAATCATTAATTTAAATTAGGCTGTATTATATACATAGATCGTCCCTTCCTGAAACAGACACCTGATATTCGTGATGAATTTTCATTTTCATTGCTCACACACTATATTCGGAATCCATCAGTTTTAACGTATTTAAAAAAACGAAATTTGAATCTCTGTATATCGTCAATGGAATCAAAGAACGCTGTAACTGACTTGCGTCTTGGTATTTAAGTGAAATTGGTTGCTTAATAACTGTAACTTTTTTTCTTAAAAAGTAACGACACTTGTTATTTATTTTTTCATACTTAACTTTACTTATTTATATAATGTTTTATAAAAACGAAACATTTAAGATGATAAGAAAACATTGACGTAACTAATTCCACAGTCGAAGCAAAGGTCTTATGCTTGATCTCAAGCGAAAATGTTTTTATGACTACAAAGTTCGGATCTGATATAAGTACATAAAATTTTTATAAAAGTGATCAATGAGGAAAGTTTTTTTTTATAAATATTTGTTTGTTGAAGCAAAAAGGCGTATAGCGTGCTGATTATATCTGGACTTTAATACTGTAATCAAGCAAGATAAGCGAAACCAAATTTATATTTTACAGATAAACGACCGCGGATTAAAAAACCTCCTTAAATTGAATAATAATTATATAAAATCTTTTAATTTGTTACAGATTTTATTTCATTTCTTCCATGCATTTTATACTTTACATTCTAATTCCTTTGACTTTTTTATTTCATTTTCTTTTTTTTTTTTCTATTATTCTTCTATTTGTTTGCCAATTTTCTAAAAGCTACTGATTGCTAACTAGCATGACTGTTTTTTAAGTTATTCATCATTTGATATCCCGACTGTAGAAAAAAAAAATATTTTTTGTTTTCTTTTTTCTTTTTTTACTACTCCAGCACTTCACTCACTCTTTCTTTAAAACCATTTGAATTTGAAAACCATTATTATTTCCTGTTAAAAATGTACCAGAGAGTACAATTATTCCTGATGACTAACATTTGTATGTATGGTATATAGTAGTTATATATACATATATATAAATATATATGTATATATATATATATATATGCAGACATTTAGCAAAAAGCATTGTTGGTATTGTGTTACGCTTATTTTCCAATTTTCTATCTACTTTTCCATGGTTTTGACTTGGATTTGGCTTTGTTTTGCCTGTATTTTCTCTAGAGTTTTCTTATATTTAAAGTTTTGGTATTTATTTTTGTTCTGAACTCATTTATTTCCAAGTATGTACATAAATTAACAAAAGTATTCATACAGTTAAATAAACTATAATGGTATTGAAATTTTTACTTTATAAATGATAAATCCAATTTTTTTTTTGCTACCTTTTTTGTTACGTAATCACGATCTTATGTGCGATACTATAAACTACAACTACATACAGAACATAATTGGCCATTACAACCCTGTGTCAGGGTTACGGCCTAGCTTCTCCCAGCACTCATGTTGTGTGTGTAAATTTCTATCCATGAGTACCGGGACCTACAGTTTAAAATCGACGCCGAACAACAGATTTGAGAAGCTTTTTAATGGAAATCAATTACTCCCAGAGCTTTTGCCAGAAGACTGCTGAGAGGTATTCGCCGAAAGAAATAATTTTTTCATATTTCTTTTTTTCAAGATGTCAGAGCTGAGATTTGAACCCGGCACTGTCGTCTTAGTAAGCGAAAAAACTCTAAAATAAATAAATATGGTGTTCAACACACAACAATGCTTGATAGTTTAAAGCTTCAAAAATCGTATAGCCCAAAACTACAGTCTCATGTATAGAATATAACAAAAACGAGTAAATAGAAGATACTGAAATCGGTTTTAAGAAAATACAATTTTGGTGACGGAAGATATCTCGACATTTCAGCAATAGCAAGTATTTAACAAAAAAAGTAGTTTGCTAATAATCGGGATACGTAAGGAAAGGAAAAACTGAAAAAGAGTTCACATGGAAAGAATTCAACAATAAAAAAACGAGATAAAACTTGCAACCGATATTTCATCAGCCACAAATATTTCACAAGGAAAATGGTCCAGGAATAATCAGGATGCGCAATCGAAAAGAAAACGTGAATAATAATCTCCACTCAGGAATCCATAAAAAAAAATTTTAAATAAACAGAGAGCGAGTCTGTGCCATAAATTCGTGATAAATACGAAGCGCCAAATAAAACTGTGAATATGAAATGTCGCCAACGTAAGTAATTTTTCATTTATAACATCGCAGTTGAATTGGAAACATCTGCAGCTTAAAGCTGTGGTCTAGTGGCTTACTTACTAAGACAAGAGCTCCGGGTTCAAACCCCAACTTGGACATATTCAAAAAAGAAATGTAAAAAAAAATATTTCCTTCGGCGACTACCTCCCAGCAGCCTTCTACCAAAAGCTCTAAGAGTAACTGATTGCCATGAACAAGTTTTTAAAGTCTGTCGTTCGGAGTCGACTTTAAACTGTAGGTCTCGGCATTCATGGATACAAATTAACACACACAACATGGTTGCTGCTAGAGGCTAGGCTGTAACGCTTAAACAGGGTTGTAATGGCCAATTCTGTTATATCAATGATATGTTGAAATGAATTCATATAACAAAACTATAATAACATATTGAAGAAAAAAGCGAAGGAACTTCGGAACTTTCTAGGGATTTCGTGATCTATGTATATTTGAAAGGATATCAAAATGTTTTGCAAATTAATTGCATATCCTTATTAGGTTTTTAAAAGCTGACCCAAGTAAGTAGCCTTACTAATACATGATCTTTTTCAAAGGGACTAAATTATTCCCAAGCACAAGACCACAGAAGTTCTAGCCTCTCGCTACAGTGTATACAGTGATGAAGGAAATGACAGCTCAAAAAGTTTAATATAAGCTGTGTTTTGTTGTGGCTATCTTATTATACACTGTAATGTTGTGTGCAATTTTGTTGTGGCTATATTGCTATGTGTTGTACTTGTTATAGTTGTTGGAGTTTCGTCACTGTATACCTGTGCTCTCGCTTTGCTTTTGAAAAATCAGAATTATCACGGTGCCGAAATTTCTCTTCAAATTGGAATTGGCTAAGACACTTGTGGAAGAATTAGCCTAATCTGTGGCCTAAGAAGAATCCGTCACCTGCAAGTAATTCAATTTAAAATATTTATTTGAGTGGCTACAGGATATTATTTTAAATAATAATACTTAATAATACTTTAAAAAATGTCGTTAAACAGCTGCAACAATGAAATGGAATTAATGATGCCATAACGTGCTTTAAAACTCATCTGTAAAATTACTCTGTAAACGATTAAAGTCACGATTAATAAAACTATCCGACAGCAACAAACTAGATTTCGCAACAGATTAATGTGCATACTTTACTCTTCACATGGTATTAAGCAAGCTAAACTTAAATTGGTAAATTTAAATTTTTCATACCTTTCAGTCTACCAATTTTTAAATTGTATGCATACATTTGTAAGACATCGTATTATAAATTTAATGATTGTTAGCTTTTGTATTTCTTACAAAAAAAAAAAAAAAAAAAAAAATAAAATAAAATGAAGTTTGCTTTTTTTATTGTTTCTCCAAAACTTAACGTCATTGAAGCTTAAATTAAATAATTGGATAATTTGTAGAGAGGTTTAGATTTACCAATTCAGTCTTCTGCTGACAAAGAAAATTAGTAAAGAAAATTGTTAAATAATGAGAAGAAATCGATTATTTTTTAATTAGTACGAAGCATTTAATACAAATATAAGAAAACATTTTAATTAATTTTAAATTCTATTTAATAAAGAAGAATAATTTTTTCTTACCAAACATATTTTGTAAACAACTTTTCTAATTAAAGGCTTTGTAAGTTACTCACTTTATGGTCTGTTAAGTAATTGAGGCATATTCAGCATGCAAAAGTAATGCGACTACTAATTACAAAACTTGGGAAGTGGGTAAAACTTAAAAGCTCTCTACAATTTACACTGGAAAGTCAAAATAATGATTTTAAGATGGTTTCAATTCTCGATTTTTCAAGATCATCAAAATGACGGAAAATTTTATTGGCTAAACTGTAGTTAGAGAATTCATTACTCTGAAGTTCCTACATTAGACAATATTATTGATTAAAAGATTAATTGCGTTCTCAAACCGAAATTCCGAATCTTTGTACGTATTTGGGAATGACAATTTTGGATTTTTTTAAAGTAGAAATATTTTCTAAGAATAAAATAAAAATTAAATTCTAAGACCCAACATTAATGAATGGAAGTAATTTAATATTTCGACTTGGATGATAATTTAGTAAAGAGCTGTGAATAAAAATGTTTTCTTCGGTACTCAATAAGATTCCGAGTCTGATATGTCTAGTTATAAAGGGGAGATTTTAGGTATACAACCTAAAAACCCCGCTATATGTAAGTGGATTTGAGAATACAACCTATACACAGTCGTTGGAGATAAGATAAAGGCTTTATAGACTTGGATAGGATAAAGTCGAATGACATAGTTCTCACAACAAACTGCTTTGCAATGAAATCTATTTCACATGTGTCGTTGCAGGATAGGGAATATCTCTGACCGTTCGTGTAAAGGATTATAGGTTTATTTTATTGCTTTTTAGGCTTAAGACTACGATACGCTAATCGCTAAAAAGCCTTAATATATAGCTGAGATAAACATCTTCAAAACAGAGTGGGCAAATAAACAAAACATTTCGCAAACGTTACCACAAAGTCATAAACTTTTAAAATTTTTTTTAATGGTATTGTACATGAGCAAAACCAAAAAAATACTTTCTAAATGAGAAAGAGCGCAAACGAAACAATTCGCTTTTCTCGCTTCTGCTTACCTTGTTATTCCGTTACATTCGTATAATTTGCTATTTTTCTCTTCTTCTTTTCTTTTCATTTTTTGTTCTTCTCATTCATTTTTTATTCCACATACGCACATTTCAGTTAGTGTATTTGTAGTGCTCAAAGCAAAACAATATACAAAACTAAATGGGACAATCGCTCGCACTGTTTTTGTTTTACTCATTGTAAAGAACAAAACAAAATGAGATCAAATGCTTCGTTTTGTTTATTTTGCTACTCTGCTTCAAAATAAGACTGACTGGAATTCGCATACTCCATATCATTACACTTCTGATAAGCTCGAAATTCGCTTGAAGTATTTATTGGAGGTCCGAATGCAACCATAAGGATGTGTCACATTTCACTATTTTAAGCATCAAAGGAAACAAATTCGCAACTTAAAGTTCTAGTGCTTTAGCACCTGCCAGGGACCACATGCGGTTACTATTTGGAATATGAAGTCGCTAGCAATGCTAAAAATTATGTTGCGGAATTATATAAAGTCAACAAAGTTGACTTCTTTTGACGTTAAGATGAGCATGGAGTATATTAATAAATGGCTTTATAGAGAAAAATTTATTTTATTATGACTTATATATCCTGTTGTAAGTGTTTACAAAACATTTTGTATTCATTTTAAGGTTAAATTATAAAACAAAAGCAGAAAAACTTAAACTTTTAAAGTAAATTTTAATAATTTACAGAAAAGAAATATGACTCTTTTTCCAATTACTTTGAATTTGTTATGGTTTTCTTCTTATTCCACAACATGTATAACAAACACGTATTTAATGGGTTAATAAATATTTAATTTTACTATATACTTCTACCTACCATATGCTTTTTAACATTTTAGAAACCTCCCCCCAACCATACCTTTTCAAAAAACAAAATAACTTTGTTACCCCTGTTCTTAGATTGAGTATGAAATAAAGTTCTTAATACAGGGTGATAAAGTAAACCACTGCCCTGTTCCTTTTTCTCAGAATTTGAAGGGTAAATTTATTTAGAAAAATAAAATAAAACGGAAAAAGATAACCTGCTAAATTAAAATTCTTATAGATTTATAAGGACATATATGTTTTGAATACTCATGAGGGTGTGTTATAAATTTGCACAGCTTCTCTAGGATTAACATTGAGTTTTAAAAGTGTAAAATACGTAGGGTAGTATAAAAGTAACTTGAAGTTAAGGCAACAATTTTTTTAAAAGTTTCATACATATATGTATACTGCTTCATAGATGACAAGTCTTTACTTTCAATGATGATATCTAATGTAGGAGAAGTCCTAAGCGTAAATGATTCACATGCTTTTACATAACGCTCCGAATCAAAAGAATTTTAAAATATTCCAGGACACTGTGCTAGATGTTTGCCGCCACATGTTTTATTGGCACGGCATTTTACACTAACAGTTTAAGAAACACTAGTGAGGTACTCGTGTTTGACTGGACTTGTTTTTTATACCTGAACATTGTGTATTAAGTTGGAATGAGGCAGCGCGTACATTGGGTACAAAGGGATCGGTAATATTTTTTCTTTAGTGGTTCGGAACCATCAGTGGTCAGGTTGCCGTTTTTTAGAACAGTTTGATATACAATCTAGTTATAGATCTGATGAACAAATATATATCGTAGGAACACAATATATCTTTTACAGTGTATTGCAATTATCTTCGTTGGAATTGTGAAAGTAACAATCTATATATACTCGTATAGTTTCGTTGTTTGCCCGGATGTATGTCCAATTCTCTTTCCGCAGCTTTTTGAAGCCGTCTGACCTCGCAGAAAGCTGATATTTGGCATACTTAAAGCTCATTTGCTCTACATGACAAGACGGAGCCAGATTTTTGATTTTCCGACTGTGGTCGGCTTTATGACCTGTTGAACTATAAAAGCTTGAAATATTGCGTGTTTTGGTAACAGCCGTACAGTTGTTTCCTTCTTGCTCCGTAATAATTCAAACTGCTGTTAAGCAGGGCGTTGATCTGCTCGTTTAAGGATGAAAGAATGCTGCATTAAAATCTTTTTTCAGCTTAAAGATTCTTGCAATTTATCATTCAAAATCAATTATCTACACAAAGGTAGCACAGGTCAAAAGGTTTTTACAAAGCTGAATAAAAATTAAGATGCAGCATTAGAGATAACGAGGATAAGAAAGTATTTGAGAAAAACTAAGGGAATGGAAGTCATGAGAAATGGTAATAAGAAATTTCGACTATTGTAAGTTTAGGTTTAACGAGTATTAACTAAAATCTCCGAAGTAAAACCGAAGGCAATTACCAAAGCAAATAAGAAGTAATGTAAGAAATTGAAAATATCAGTAACAAAACGTGGGGAAAAATGTTTTTCCCGATGACATCTTAGCAGTCTTCTACCAAAAGATCAAAGAGTAACTGATTGCCATGAACAAGCTTCTCAAGTCTGTCGTTCGGAGTCGACTTTAAACTGTAGGTCCCAGTACTCATGGATACAAATTAAAACATTCAACATGGGTGCTTCGAGAAGCTAATCCGTAACCCTGAAACAGGGTTGTAATAGCCAGTTTTGTATATATGTTTCTCGATTGGCAGAATCAAACGCAAGACACATGAAAAAATAATTCATGATATAAAATACATATGCGCTGTTGTTTTGTTTTAATGGGAGAGAAGAACAGACTAAAAGCTGAAAAACAGCTAAATTTGATTAGGCTTGCAATGCTCGCAAGTTTAAAAAATTAAAACTTTCCTAGCCAGCCACGTACACAAAATGGCTGCTGCTATATTTTTTGTTAATAAATACTTTAAAAATGATTAGTTAGATTTGCGTAAATTTTAATAGAATTATTGCAAATTTATTATAAAATATTTTAATGGAAAATGGATTTTTTTTTTCGACAAACAAATAAGGGTAGCAAACTAGCAAAGCGAAATAATTTGAGGGTTTTAATTACAAAAAATTTTTCATATACTCGTACATTTCCTGCTAACAGAAAATAAAAATAATAATAAAAAATTTTAAGAAATTCTAATAGAAATGCGATATTTTGCTAAGGGAAACAATATTTGTTAAGATATCCAAGCAAATAGAGAAAAATAAATGATGGAAAAATTGGCAATTAGTAGGATTGGCAATGCCACTGATAAATATCTAAAAACTGAAAAAGAAAAAACAGAAAAAAGTAATTTTGAAATTAAATTACAATTGCTCTCTTTATTTCCTCGATTAAAAAAAAGAGCAGTTGGTTTTCTTAGTTTTTTAAGAGATTTTTTTTAAGAAAAAAATACAAAATACCCAGTCATTATTATGTTTTTAATAATTTTTTAATTAGAAAACCTACATAAATGTACATTTACTATTTTTCTTTACAATAAAAATAAATAAACATTTTTGAAAATTGGTTTTCTATTCAAAAAAGCAAAAGCAAAAAAAAAAGAGAAAAAAGAATAAGAAAAAGAAATTCTAACGAATTACTGGCTATTGTATTGTTTTGAAAAGAGTGTGTAACTAACAAGTCGCGTTGCCACTTAAAATGCTACTCTACGATTACTGCTGCTGACGATAATGATGACAGTTGTAAACACTATTTTTCTGGGTATTGACTTTTTTCTTAAGTTATTATTTCTTTATAATAAACTACTTGAGTTTGTCAGCATTTAAATTGAGGATTAAAAATATTTAATGATCATTTAAGATAAAAAGAAAAAAAAAAAATTCAGATGGTTAAAAACTACGAGGTGTGTTAAAAAATAAAAAAACGAAATAAAAACAGACAAATGAGGTATTGTAAAGAACCATAAAAATTATTCCAAGTTCTGGGAATCATAAGACCAGTTTAAAATTATAGAAATTTTTTCCATTTTATTTCATGGAATTTTAAAAATTCTCCTACTTTACTCCCCTTTTCTATTAACATTTAAGGTTTTCAATATAATAGTCATATATTTTTTAAGTCAATTGGTCAATTTGCTATCAATACACACTAAAAAATAAAATAAAATAAAATAAAATAAAATAAAATAAAATAAAATAATACCCAATGTGAGTATTAAACCACCAACCAAATTATGGGTATCAAAATCAACAATGTAATGCTTGTGTTATCCTTAAAAGAAGAGGAACAAAAAGGTAACATCATTTACTACCTTTTTTCACAGCTATTATTTACTTTAAGTATCGAAAAAAAAAAAACAAAACAAAATAAGGGAAAACATGAAAACTAAATAAGAAAACATATGAAGGTCCTTAAGCCCTGAGCATAAGGACAGTTTTAAAGGATACATAAGAATGTATGAGTACATTATAGTAATAATATTGACTTAAAAAAGAAAAGAACAAAACAATAACATGACAATAGGAGAAAAAGAAAATAAACTAAAAAACTACAGTTAAAAAAATTATTAAATTTGTTTAATAAGTAGACTAACTTTTTCAGAAAATTTAATGGAGTATTCTTTTTTATTGAAAAAAGTATTGACATTTTATTTTTTTTAATGGATCTTTTATAGGATCAGTTAAAACGTCAGATCAATGGAGGGCCGTGGTATAGTGGTTATGGCGCAGGTACAGAAATTCAAACGACCGAGGTTCAAATCCCAGTGAAGGAGAAAAAATAAAAAAATGAATTTGCGGTTTTTCAAAAACTATAGTTTAAAAAATAAGAGGACTACCCCCCCCCCCCCCCACCTCTTCTTCAAAAAAACCGCTCCATGACATTTCCAGTCTATTCCATTAAGTAAAGGCATGATCAGGAGTACAGCATCACCTTCTGTGAAGATAACAGCTAACCTACATTAAAAGATGCTCACCACTCATATTCAACATCCAGACGGAGCAATTGCTGTTGATCATTCAAAGGTGAAGGTATAACACTGGGCTTTGAGTGATCAAATTGACAGCAATTTTTTCCATTGAAATAATACGCTTAACACGTATCTATCTATATCTATATATTCAACATTCCAATACAATGTACTGCATTTAGTAGGGGTACTGCATACTCACTCCTGAGTATTACTGAGGTTAAAAAAAAGAATAAAGAATAAAGAAAAAGAAGTGTCATAAACAACATCAGAATGGAGTCTAAATTATAGAACAGTCTGCGCGTTTTAATAAAAGATAATCTGTGCTTAAAGTGGAATATTCTACAACTGAAGTGGTCGCAGTAGTCTAGTATGTAATTTGTTAGCTTACTAGACGAGAGCTCCTGGTTCAAAATTCAGCTCTAACATCTAGAAAGAAAGAAATGTAAAAAATATTTCTGTCGGTCACCACCTCTTAGCAGTCTTCTGACAAAAGCTTTGAGAGTAACTAATTGGCCTGAAGAAGCTTCTCAAGTCTGTCGGTGGAATTCAACGTTAAACTGTAGGTCCCTGTAGTACTCATTGATAAAAGTTGACAAACACAATACGGGTGCTGTTAGAAGCTAGGCAGTAACTATTGTATTGGCTTGTAATGGCCAATTATGTATGAATAAATTTTCCAACTGAAACATAAAACCGCTTAAGCCTCTTGTTTTATTAACATCAAAATTTGTAAATAACTTTGTGGCTCTTTTTCAAGAAGTACATTCTGGACATCCAGTTTTAAATAACTTTTGCGTGTATATGCTAGCTGACTTTCCGTGGTTCAAATATATGTGTATTAGAAGTAGATCTACGGATCAAAGTGATTCATATTTTCAAACAAAACTTTATTGATAACGGTGCGTTAATGATCTTAACCGTAAAGAAAGGTCAGGCTTAATTTTTTAAGAAATAGAGTACAGAGTTGGTCATTATGTTCAATAAATCTTACCAGACAGGCATTTTCTGAAAATCACTTTTCGTGGAAGTGATTTCAAATCCCAAAACAGGTGTTATGAGCATAAAATCGTTTGAAATTTTGAAATCGGTCAGGTAAATGCTTGTCAATATCAAATCAATTGACTGTTTAAATACTATTACAATCCGACAAAAAAGGGACACAAACATATCATAAAATTTTTTCTTTATTTATTCTTACTTACAATAAAAAATTATAATTTCATTCAATAAAATTCCCAAATTTTTGTTGATTTGTTTACATTTTCGACAATTTGCTTTTATTTTCCAAAAAGGATTTTAGTGTTACCAGACTAACAAAATTTTATTTATATTGTGCATCATTTGACTAAATCTAATATATAAAATTCTCGTTTGTTAATACAATTAATTACTAAAAAGAAAAATTTTTAAAATTTGTTCACAAAAACTAAAATTATGTTTATGTATGTATGTATTGTGAAGTATTTAAGCTTGTGATTTTAAGAACACAAAAAAAAAATCACGTGCGTGATGTTTAAATCATGTGATTTGAAATCGCGTGGTTTTTAGAACATACCTGAGAGCTCCAATTACAAAAATTACTATTAAAGAATACCTTATTATAACGCTGTATAACACTTTAAGTGAAGATTGGGGATTTTTTTGGGTAATTTCCTACATAGCATGCGTTACGTCGTTAACAGGGGTTACAATGTACAATAGAAGTCAACTGTTCAACTGTCATCGCATCTAAAAGTTAAACTTGTTTAACATCCATAGGTTAGATGCGTTGCCCATTTAGTCAGTAATTTGCTTTATGAAAATTCACTATTTTAACTTTTTATTTTGACAGACGTGTGAAACACGCAATTGGCGCAACCCGTGTTATGTACTTTTACCTTAAGTTAATCAACTTCAACAGATTTCTATTTACAATCCGTAAATTTCAGGAGAGCAAATTAGCATATCTGATAATTTTATACCTTGAAAATTGGTACATAACTCAGGACAAAGTCATATAGTTTGCATTATGTTTTTTTGTTTTTAAATTGCAAGCACTTTTTCCCCCACACAGTGATGATGAAAATACGTTTTATAATAAGTGTTGAGGTTAATGCTTTTATTGCTGAAAGTAAACAAATTAAGCCTAAACCGTTTTTCTGCTTAACAGCTTCATTCAATAATTTAAATTTTTCTCTCAGTGTAGCCTTATTTTAAGTTCGTTTAACTTGTCCACAATTTATTTATTTTTTTTTTCTTTCACTGCCCTCTCGCATTTTTTAGTAGCATTTTCTACTTGCAAATAAAGCAAAAACATAGAACTGGAAAAGAAAAACTAACCACACTGGTAAAAGATACACACTTAAGACCCCGTAAATATGCCATCAAAAATACTTGAGAATCAGTATATTTCATAAGAAAGAAAATATTTTTGGTATTTCAAAACGAAAAAGATGTTTCACAAGCAAGCCATTCAAGTGGAGGACTTTCTTTAGTTAATAATAATGCCAAACAAGTTAACTGGAAACTAGTTCTTTCACGTTTTCCTAAGTCTTTAGGATAATGGCAGGTTTTTCTTTAAGTGTTTTACACTGTCCCTCTCTTTTCAACTTAGGCTCTTGCATGTTCAACATTATTTGTTTGGTTTTGGTTTTATGTGTTTATGCGTGTGTGTATCAAGAGGCCAGTACTCGCTTGTGGATATGGTACATGTATGTATATGTGTAAGTGTGCGTTCATGTGATATTGACAATGTTTGCTTTTAACAAATAAACACAAACGCCTACATTTTCGCACCTTTTTCTTTTCCTACGAGTGTAGCAGTAAAAATTGCTCTTTTCCCTTAGTTTTAAAGCGTGTGTTGATTTTTGCACCTTTTTTGTACTATTTTTCTTTCTTTTTACGTGTCATTAACATGCTTTAAAACACTTTAAACAGAAGATTTTATTTTTTTTAATATTCTTGAAGCTTTTTTGTGTTTTTTTTTTTCTTTTTTCTTCAAAACCCTAAATAGCAAGAAGGAATGTTGTTGCCGATGATGAAGTAGTAGAGAGTATAGCAGGTAGCAAATTATGTCACTTTTTTTTGTGTGTGGTAGCCCTCTATTATTCTTATTGTTTAAACGTTAAGGTGTGAACAACAGTTGTTTAAGTCTTAAGATTCCCTCGCATATACTTGTAGAACAATACAATACGTGTTAAGTCCGGACATCCTCTATTTCTATTTTAATTTTCTATTTTCAATGGATTAGATTTTCAACACTGTCATTGTTTAAACAATTACTTATACACCTATCCCCCGATTTGCACGGAAGATCGGTTCCTGAAAAAACCGTGTAAATCGAAATCAAATTTTTTGTATGAAAAATCGTGTAAAACGAAAAAAGTTTAAAATAAGTAAAATCAAATCAAAAAAAAATTAAATAAATTTTGGTTTTATTTATAAATTTTTTTCATTTATTTTTCTTTCATTTACGTTAAATAAAAATTCAGTATACACCTAATAAAGAAACAAAATATCCATTCAGTTTTGTAATAACAAATATGTGCATGTAAAAAAGAATTACATATTTTTAAAAAAATTAGAAAATTACAAAAAATACATCAAAGATTTTAGCAAATTTAATCACTATCGATGACTCTTAACCTTTTTTTCTTTATTGGTGACATATCACTTTCATCGCTTGATGTTATTTGAAGCGATTCTCTAGTTGATGGATTGGTACCAGTTTTTTTATGGGTTTTACAAATTTGGGATGTATTTGGTTTTTGAAATAAATAAATGTGTAGCAAAATAAAACAAATTTTTGTTTTTAACAGTTTTATTTTGTAAAATTCGTTCAGTTTAAAAATCGTGAAAAAGCGAAAAATAACGTTTAAGTCAGGGGAGAAATCTTGAAAAAAAACCGTGTAAAAGTGAAATCGTGTAAAAAAAGTACCGTGTAAATCGGGGGATAGGTGTACTTTTATTGTGTTTATTCAACTTTCTTTAACGATAATTTGATTATTTTATGACTATTGTGGGTTGGCAATTTCTAGTCTTTTATAAATATTTATGCCTGTACGTACCATCCATCTTGTATTCTAGAGCAGGTAATACTTTAAGAAGTTAATTATTTAAGACAAGATTGTTTAGAAGCTAATGGTCACAAATAATAGAAAAAGAGATGATAAATTTAAGTGTCTGAATGAAAAAATATCAAATAACCTATTCGAATAGTTGTACCTTGAAATATGCCCAAATTTTAAAAAATTTTGTAAAATTAAAACTGGTTTGTGGTTTCAAGCATTTAATATTCTGCATTGACGATAATATAACGGGCAAAGCACGGGTGATTGCTGTGAAATTTTATTTATCCACTATTTGCAGAGTTTTTTAAAGCTACTTCCACATTAGGCAAATATTTGACACAAAAAGCGTACCATTATATTATAAAAACATACATAAACATAAAAAAATATATATATATATATGTATATTTATTTAAAAACAAAAAATTGTTTTCGCCATATAGGCAAATACATCACATATATGTACTTATATGAAGAGATTCGACAGGAGTCTTTTTCTCAAAGATGTTATTTAAAACTAATTGTGCTGGCCCCGAGAAATATGGGAAGGGGGAAGAAGGGAGTAGTGCCCAAGTCGAGAAGCCGGCCTTTTTTATTGAACTCTTACTGATGCTGTGCATTGTATTGACATTTTTGGCTAGCAAAGTATATTCTTTCCTTCTTATATTACTATTAAGCGCCTTAGGAATAAAAAAAATTGCTGTGATCATTGATCATCCAAAGGCCAGTGTTATACTTTCACCCTTGAATGATCAACAGCAATTGCCTCATCGTTGCATGTTGTTTGTGTATGGTGAGTGCCTTCGATAAGTAGGTTTAGCTGTTATCTCTGCTACTTCCCAATAGGATCCTCCTGATCATTCGTTTTTTGTTGTCAGTGGTTAAGGTGGAATAGAGTGGAATATGAGAGAGTGGTTTCTTTGTAGATGGACTTCTTGGTGGAGGGGAGGGGGCCTCTTATTTTTGAATTTTAATTTTGAAAAAAAACGCAAACTAACTTTTTAATATTTTTTTTTTTTCACTTTCGCTGAGATTTGAACCTGGTCTGTTTGAGTTTTTGTGCGAGTGCTGTATTTTTTGAACAATACCTTATTTTATAATTGTAAACTCTTTTGGAAATTTTGAAATTTGTAATGTTATTTTGTGGAATTCCGTTTAAACTTTTGTAATCTAGTATATCTTAATTTAAATTCACGGAAAGGGATCACTATTAGCCTTTAAATCATCATTTCTCTATAAGTTGTAATATGGTAATTTCGATGAAGAAGAGTTTAAATGTATTTCTTTAATAACTTGTTCTAACTCCTGCTAAATAATATAAAGTTAGTTTAGCTACATATATATGTATATAGCTACGTGTTATTGAAATAAAAATGTAAAGTAAACAGATTTTTTATAAAAATCGTCGAACGAATTAAAGAACGTTGTAACTGACAAAACAGTAACAGCCAGGCCCACGATATCGAAAGAAAACTTAAGCGAAAGAAACTCAGTCACTCACTGTGAATCTAAACTGCGGCCCACTAACTGTCACTTTATCGTTCGCTTTGCTTTACGTTACCAACGTAATGCAAATAAACAACAAAGCTGCCATATCAACATATCAAAAAATAATCGCGAATATATACGAAAGAAGCGCTGAAATGCTTAAATTGTACAGTAAAAAATGCAACCGTGTGCTAGTTTAACTTGACAGAAATGTAGTAAACAAACTTATTCCGATTTTGTTTATTTATGTATATGTGTGTAAAAAAATTTTGTGTTACCAATCGCATTTATTTTTGGCGACACAAAAATTAGTGTGCCGCAAATCAGCTGTTTGTCGCTTAAAACTACACGATTCGATATCGTGGGCCTGGCTGTTAATGTTCACCAGAGCAAAAAATACCTGTATGCAAGTTGAACAAAGACAACTGGTATTTTTCAAAACGCAGACGGTGAATTTATTTTCATCGTAGAAATCTTGAACCGGGACCAATCGACACGTATTTTTTTCTGACAAAAATGATGCAAAAAAAACCTATTTTCGATTTTTTGTGATTTACAGCGTTCTTTATGAATAGGTATATTATTTCCATATCCTTCAACAATTGAATTACTGAGTAGAATTTAAATTAATAGAAATTTTGTATTCGTTATAGCGAAACGTAATTTTTGGAGTTGAATTGTATATACGTTTACAATTAAATTTTGGCGCCTTTTAAATTATACCACTCTAAGCCCTGGCCTAACAGGCCTAGGCGGAAATCCACCACTATGACTGTTATATAGACAAAATTTTTTCTGCAAGATATCTTTATTCTCTTAGTTTGCAGAAAAATTTTTGTTTTTAAAGGAATATTTTTTTCTTTGATTTACTAAATTTTTTTAGTTGATATTACTACGATATTTGTTACATTGTATGCAGATTTTATTAAGTTATTTAGCTTTTTTTTTTTTTTGTTCTTATTCCAGAGAAGACGTTCTTCTTTAAGGTATGTGCAAACCCATTTCTTTCAGTGCATGCAAAATCGTATAACCAAATTTAACTCTCACTTAAGTTTAAACACAAAAACGATGCAACCGCTGTTGTTTTAAGTCAACTTTAGCTAATTAGTTATTTTTGCATATTATTTTTCTTTTAACTTTCAACCCAAGCAATGGGTCTACTTGAACCGAGTAGTAGAGACAAAAGCCATAAAAAAGGTAAAACCTCTTCATCTTAGTGAAAGAATAAATTGAAAAAAAAAAAAAAACATATGAAAGAAACCTCCTCAAGAAATTCAAAGAAATCTATACAATGTCATGTGAACAATGATGGCATGTACATGCATACAAGTACTTTACATGTAAGTAAGTGTGTAAATGGGTCTAGAAGTATGTAAATTTGTAAATTTGTCTTTAAGGAAAAAGAACCCACAAATATAAGAGGGCTAACTTAGCTATCTAAGATGCAACACTTTATATATCAAAAACAAAAGAGCGAAACATAAAATTGCATACAAAAAAGCAGGGTAATTGTATATGGAAATATTACACTTAAAGAAATTATCAAAGTTTTGAGCATTTGAAAAAAATAAGCGGTAATCACTCTTCGTAGCAAACAGAGTTGTTCCGGCCAATTAAATTACAATTACAATTACAATTACATGTAATTTGTAATTGAGATTTGTTCGATTACAATTACGAGTAATTGTAATTGAAAAATTTTCAATTACAATTACATTTGATTGTAATTGATGCAATTACATTTTTTGAATTACAATTACATGTAATTATAATTAAAATTTTCAATTACAAATTACAAGTAATTGTAATTGAAAAAATTCAATTACCATTACTAAGTAATTATAATTGTAATTTACACAAAAAAATTACTAGTAATGGGAAAAAAAATATTTTTTTTGATAAAAATACTGAATGAAAAATGTAAATGTTTGTGATTCTTTTTATAAATATTATTTTTTTAATGACATTTTTCAACATATTACGCCTCACTTTACTTTAAAAAATAAGATCAATGTAATTTTGTATCTCAAATGAATGATAAATTTTAGAAAATGGTATTAAAGAGATTGTTTGAATTGTTTTGCCATTTATAAAAAACTCATATTACGCATTATATTTATTATCATAAATATAATTCAAATATAAGTAAAACAAATTATGTAACTAAAATGTATATTGACTTATTGTTATAAAAATGTAAATATAATTAAAAGTAATTGTAATTAAATAAATTTTTTTTAATGATTACTTCAAAAACTAATGATTACTTTATTTTCCACCATTACTTCATGGAGCCAATTAAATTTTTTCAATTACTTGTAATTATAATTGGAATTTTTCCAATTACAATTACATGTAATTGTTAATTGAGTTTTTTCAATTACCATTACTTGTAATTTGTAATTGAGTTTTTTGAATTACAATTACTTACAAATGTAATTGACTTGCGTAATTACAATTACAATTACTTGAAAAGTAAATGTAATTGAAAAAAAAAGAATTACAATTACATGTAATTGTGTAATTTACATGTAATTAATTACACAAAATAATTGATTACGCACAACTCTGGTAGCAAACGTACTTGCCAGTCGTATAGACGTAGCAAACCATGTCTAAAAATAACAAAATTTAGGCATATATGTATGCTATGATTGCTACTTTTGAAAGACTTGCAAAGGCGTTTGCAACAATAAGTGATTACGCTATTATTATATTTTAAATACTTAAAACCAATCACTACCCGGTGTGATAGAAAATCAAAAAAATAAAATTAACAAACCTCGGAAGTGGTAGCCTCTGTCGAGTGTAAGCCAAATGTGTCTAACTTTCCTCTTTTCAAATCAGCTTTAGGAAAACGATACTATATAACTAAGTTGCTACATAGAAAGTGAAAAAAGAGAAAACTCAAGATTTAGGATATATTTGGCAATTTTTAAAAATAAATTCTTGAAAATTGGGGCCATTCCAGGTGGATGCCGTAGGACTGACATTGAGGGTACATCCGATATGTTTGTAATTTTAAAAATGATGAGGATTTGGCTATGTTTTTTATGAGGTAGGGATACACTTTCGAATGCCGTTACATCCGGTATGTGGTATCTGCTCTAAAAACCCACCTCCTTCTGAGAATTTCCCTATCGGGGACTGCTCCTGCATACTTCGAACAGCGACTTAAGGTGCTTGCTTGCGTTCAAGCGGATCTTTCCGGTAGATTGTCCATGCATACTTTTTTTTTTCTTAGAGATATTCTCGACATACTATTTCGCCCTCTCTTCCAATATTCTCCATCGTCCACATTCCAAAATTGTGTATATTGGATAACCCACATTCCTGGCTCGAAAAACATATTTTCGAAAACATTCTTGACCTGAAAGCATCTTTGGCAGGTAATAATTGACTCACCATCTCTCATGTTAAACAAAAATTCACTTCTTGGAATGAACCCGGCAGTTCATCAGCCATCTACCAGAATAGCAATACTTACGGTAGTAATATAGAGTCGTTTTGCAGAACTGTTTAATGTGCTACTTTGAAAGCAACTACATAATAGGTTTCCAGACAAACAACAACATAAATAGTGTGCCGCTTATCCTATGATAACCACCTATATAAGAACACCCAATAAACAGTTTTTGTATATTCTGAGAGGGCTTCCGACGCAGTCACAGGAAAATGCATCTGTTTGTACTTAGAAAGAATGGAGGTGCCGCTGCAAATTAAAAGTAAAGTGATACACATTGGAAAACTAAGCAATCCATTGCTTAACTAACATTAAATATTTCAGAAAAAAAAGATTTTATGGAAACAATTTAACTCGCTTTGTCCTCAATAATCATAATGTAGATCACGCATGAAGTAATACTTGTCTCTTTATTTTCTATCAGTAGATGTTAGTGCTAAAAAGACCCTTGACAATCGCATAATAAAATTATATAATTCATTTACAAAAACAATTCTGTAGTATGGTTCTGTAACTTTGGATAAGATAGGCCATACACTACTCAAGCTTTATGATGGCTTTTCAATTCGCTCCAAACCGGTAACTTCGATTAACCGTGATGGTCAAAGATCAGTCTATTGTTTCATGTTTGCAATGTTTTCTTCGATTAACCGTGATTACCTCTATTATCCGTGATGAAAACGGGGAATTCCCTTGTTTGCAAACGATGAGTCAGAAGCGTTTACAAGTAATTATGAAATTTAATTTTGAAAATTGAGAAGTCCGGGTGGTTAGATCTAAATATATTTAGTTTGGCATCGTTACCAGTGGTAGAAAGAGAAAGAAAAGTTTTAAATATTGAAGATAAAGTTAAATAAATTACAAGCATTCAAAAAATAATGTGAATGTTAAAATGCTAACTGAAAAGTACGAAGTTGGGATACAGACCGTCTATGACATTGCTGCCTTGAATTAATTTTTTAATGTAAATATGTAGATATGTACATCAATAAAAAAATATTAAAAAAAACTCTATAATAAAAATTATTATTCGATTAACCATGAAAATCGATTATCCGTAATGTTTCTGGTCCCGACCATCATGGATAATCGAGGCCCGACTGCAGACAGAATATCATTGTTTTTCAGTCGATCTGCTTCTTACATTGAAATTCAACAGTGACTGTTAATATTTTAAGTATTAATAACAATTAAGAATTAACCGTATTATTGCACTTGTGATTTTCAATCATCTGATAGATAAAAACCAAAATAAAAATCTGTAAATTTGTTAAAAATAACCAATAGTTTATTTAACTTGCTGTTCAAATGAGGAAGTAAGTAATAAATTTAGTGAAATATTTAAAAAACGAAATAAGTTTCGCCAGAAAATCAGGTTTTCTTTTGTATTAGTTGTCAATGTATTTTATTTTCAGTACGTGTCAAACACTAGAAACAATATCATATTACACTATACCAGGGATGAGCAACACGCGGCCCGCGGGCCGCTTGCGGCTCTTTCAACCTATTTGTGCGGCCCGCCAAACAAATGTTGCTGCTTCTCAAAAATACACATAATATATAGACACATTAATCAACGAATTTCAATTACGAAGAAACTGAGAAGAGAGCAGTTTCCATGAAAATGTTTTCCTAACCATTAATTATCGATGTGGATACAGTTCCCGAAGACTTTCAAAGGGAAGTGATGGACATGCAGAATAATACTGATGTAAAAAATGTATTTCTCTCAGTAAACATCGAGAATGTTTATAAATCCGACCACCGACCAATTACCACCGATCAAGACTGAGTAATGCACGATTAGAAACTTGTGTATGTGTACCTACCTCATCAATTCCGGTTGATATTGATCAGGTTGTATCGAAAAAACAGTGCCAAATTTCTCATTAAAAATTTCAAGCAAATACCTTTTTTTTGCATTAAATTTTATATTTTTTTATTCTAATTTTTATTATAAATAGAGTTTTGTAAATTATTAGTATTTATGTGCGGCCCGCCAAAAAATTTTTAAGTTTATAAGTGGCCCCTTGATTAAAAAGGTTGCTCACCCCTGCACTATACGAATAGACTAATAATACCTCTAAATTTTATCGTGATTTATGAATCACTCTAGATTATCAGGATTTAAAAAATTTACAAATAAATTGAAAATTATTTCAAACCTGGCGTGATGTTTAAAAATCATTTGATGTTGTATAACCATATTTAAAATTGTCCCCATGTGTCCCTATGGCAAAAACCTGGTTTTACAAACTGCTGTATAACAAAACTCATCTACAGTAGCTTTGTTTTCACTCTAGTCGTCTGTTGAGCGAACTAACAAGAAACATACAACAAGTGCTTTGTGTGCTTCTAGCCGAAGTAATGTTGAACTCTTATATTATTCAAGGCAGAAACCATAGAAATTAAGCAGATTTCTTTTTTATTTATATGCCCAATATTTTTATTTATTTATTTAAATTGGAATACCATATTAATCCAAGACGAGTGAATAAGATCTTTGCTCGGTGTTGTGTCACTCACTCAGGGTCTCACACTAGCAGTCTAGCAGACTACTAGATAATAGTAATAAAAATACTAGATCTGAAGCATAACGTTTTAAATTCACTATAAAAATTGTTTAAGTGCATGTAAAGTACACACATAAAGCCCAACCATAAGAGATATACACACCACTCATAGAAAAATGGAAAAACAAAACAAAAGCGCTACAAAAACAAAGCCCATAGCAAAGAGCGAGTGAAAGAGATTGAGTGAGATAGAGAAAGATATAGAGCGAAAACATCAAAACAATACAGGCTTTTATAAAGCTTATGAATATATAAAATGTAAACAACAAAAATAAAATATAACAACAACAAGCCAACCACAACTACATGCACCAGTAAGAAGAGCAAGAAAGAGTGCAGCTCGACAAGAAACACACAAGCACATACACTAATGCATTTTATAGTAGACAAAAGCCAACCAAGTGGCAACTCTCTAATAAGCCTTATGCATAAAAAATCATGTGCAAGGGACGTTAACTGGAAACTATAGAAAAATACCGACAACAACAATACAATTAGAACAGTACACTTAAAGAAAAAATACGCTACTTAAAGACTTAAATTAATTAAAAACTTATTGAAATCATTTACCAAATAAAATCAACTTTTAAGGGTGTTTTTCTTTCTTTCTTTGTATATCTTCCATTTAAATTACTTTAACCTCTTATTCACACCTTACTCGTTGAAAATGTTATGTTTATGTTATGATACAGTTTTTAAACGTGTAAAATATAATAATTTTAACCTGTTTTTTTATTGTACTCATCGGTTATGTTAACAGAAAAGGAGGAAAAGGGGACATAGCAAACAGGCAAAAAAAAATGTTTCTCAAAATATTAGAAAAGTTATGTGTATTAAACGATAAACATAAAGTGACAGCCAAAACAATAGAACTATGTTGCTGCACATAAGTTTAAGATAACGAACTCCTGTATAATGAATTTGTAGGTGTTTGTGCAAATTTTTCTGAGAAATATTAATAGAATATCAATTGGCGAGTAGAAGTCAATTTCGTCATAAAAAGTGGACATGCATAGATCGATAATACCCTATACAAAAACATTAGGAAGATCCGTCAGGGCAGACGTAACGCATATCGTTAAAGAACTACTCACACAGTTCAGTGGATGCTGAACAAAGGAAAGTAGAGTTGTTCTAATCAACTCTAGTGGAAATATTTTTATAACGAAAAATGTCGAATGTTTTAATCACGTTTTATTATTTAAATTGGTAGAAGTTCCATCTCTGCAGCAACACGCTTGCTGTTCTGTTTTTCTTTTTATTATTTATATTATCTTTTTTAATTAGAATACATAACGGCGCAAAAAGTCGTAAAGAAAGCTGTCAAAGTTAATTTCAGAAGCTTATTTAAATTTATTTTTATTATACAAGACCTTAGTTTACTGCTTAATTTTAAATTTCAAAAACATTTTGGTGCTTTATTATAACAAATAGAACATTTCCTGAGTGAAATAATCACTTTAATTTTTAAAGTTTTTAACGACCATAAGTCACAATAAAAAATTTTATCAACTTTTAATCAAAAATTTGCCAAAAACAAATGGCATTTTGGATTTTAAACTGTGTGTTTATGGTAGACGTCAATTCAATAAAATAGGTTTTGAAAACTTCATAACCTTATAAAAATATAAATTAATTAAAAAAATTGATCACTTTTCCTGGGGATCGAACACGAGTCTTCAGCGTCTAGTATAAATGAAATCTATTTTTAATAAAATAACAGACAAGATATGCTAATACTCGATTCCTAAGTTTACCTTAAAAACAAATCTTAAAACTATCTTTTACGATATATTTAAATACATAAATAAACAGCATTTATTTGAGAGGAAATAAAGAGAGAAATAAAAAATTATCTCACTGTTATGAGTACAGATTTAACTTTTTAGTGACGTTATTTCACCTAGATGTAAGGAAAACTCAAATTTTGTATTCGTGACGGCGTATTCTTAGGTCTATCATTCTTGTGTAAAACAGTAAATTTTGCACAGCTGTTATAGTTGCTTTCTTAAGCTTACAGTTTTCTGCATTTCTTAGTTGGTATGGTTGTACTTCATAAAAATATTTCTTTCGCCACCATCTCTTAGCAGTCTTTTGGCAAAAGCTTTTCGACGTTAAACTGTAGGTCTGGGTACTCACGAATAAAAATTGACGCACACCACATGGGTGCTATGAGTAGCTAGACCGTAACTCTGAAAAGGATAGTAATAGCTAATCATGTGTGTATTTACATCATTTATATTATTTATCATATTGTCTCGACATTTTTCACTGAGTGATATTATAACTTGTAAAGCTGCCAATATTGAGATCACCGAGGGATACCGAACTCTTTAATAATTTAGTAATTTGTCCGATAGAGAGATTTTGTCCGAAATCTAGCAGAGTTTGACTAGATTTTCCACTGGTTTTCTTTTTAAAACCAGTTTAGATTAGACAGCTGGCTATATGGATTTTTTGATATGGATTCAGTATTTTAAATTCCCAAGCAAAAGAAATTTTATTAAAATTCAATCAGTGACTTGAAGGTTATGAAGCTACAACGAATCGATCTGTTTTTGAAACTCCTTTAGCTCCTTAAATTTATGATTCATTTTACAACATAAATTTCTCTCGCACACGTTTAGCTTCTCACATTATGCCTCAGAAAGGATGTGAAGAAATCCACTTATTTTCATTTAATTCGGTTAAGAAAATATTTAATTCGATTGTTAATGGATCTATATTATACTTATTGTATGAATTTTAATAGCCTAAGATCCTAATACTGGTATTCTTATGAGAATTAACATCCGTTAAGGAATATGTACAAACACTAGCAGAACTGAACTAGACCCAGCTACGAAAGGTCTCATCAGAGTTTTTTGTGTTATACATATTCATATGATATTAGTAAGTGTATTAGGATATTAAAATTCAGACATTCTAGATTTATTAAAAGAAATAAATTTCTTACCTAATTAAGGCGTTTTAAGACGAAACAAAATTAATAAAAATAAATCAATAGATCATTCCAGGGGCTGGATTAAGGAGAACAACAACAACATCATCTACAATATCATTATAATTTGTTATTCCTCCCTAATATAAACCTAACTGTGCGGACTTCTTGGGGTTCAATGGTGTTTGACTATTTAACGGTAAAGGCCATTGAATAATTAATCAACAACAACCGATTTTCTTGCAATTCGCATTTTTAAAGTAAGACCTCTTTTTTTCGGACTGATATCAGATATGATATTAGTAAGTGTAATCCAAGAGTCCGCACACTCTTTTCCCCTTCCCCTTATATATTGCTATATCAGCGAAATATACTGCATGAGGAAGGGTCAGCCCCTGTGTGCTGGCTTCATAAAAACAAAAAACAAAAAAAAAACAATCTGTCTGGAATTCGACTTTCGTTCTCCTGACTATGTTTTATTTATTAATTAATTAATTTTTTTTCTCTTCATAATATTAAAATTTTTCCATTCAGGGGCCCTATCTCTAAGTTAATTGTCTTACGCTAAAATGCTAAAATTTTGGATTTTTAAAAGAGGCTGGGAGTTAGGATATATAAAATTTAAGATTTTAGTGAAAATAGGCATGAAGCTTTTAAATTACAATAAGCGTTCAAGAATTGATTTCGTAGCCAAAGAGTCATAAATCAAGTTTATAAATTATTAGCGATAGAGTTTTAGCTTAAGAGAGTTATCGAATAAGGGCTCAGGTATTAAACAATAGATTTTTTTGAAGTTACGTAACAGTACAGATTAATGGAAAACAGTTTTATACATTTTAATTTTTTGTATTTTATTTGCTATTAAACTTATTTGTGGTTCTTTAACAGATTGTTGTTAATTAAAGCTTTAAAAATTTTCGAAATATTTGAAATTACAAATACAGCCAAGATCGGTTTATTAATTCGGCAAATACATATGAAGTAGTTATTACTGCAGAAACACTTTTTTCTTGATTTTATTTTTTTTTAAATTAATTTTTCCACCTTTTTTTAATTGCTACTCTTATGTTACAAGCTTTAGTTAGATATGTACACATATGAGTCTGTATAAATCAAGTTCAAATAATTTTTTTTATACTTGTAGTAGATTGAAGTTTTATAGAAGTGCCATTTATCAGTTTTAATATAAACCATCGGTTAGTTCGAATCTGGGATCTGTAGGTCATTCTATTCTGCCACATAATTCACTGGACCAAATAAACAGATTTACGCTTAAACACTGTTGGAATTTTTTAGAAATTTATTTCCAAAACAAAGCCAATTGGTCGCAAATTATATGCAAATAAATAAAAAATAATAAACTCTCCGGATGAAGCTCATTTTCATCTTGATGAGTACGTTAATAAGCAAAATTGCTGTATTTGCAACTCAGAAAACCCACACGTGGTCTCTAGCAGCGAATGCAACCATTAAGAGTGACTGTTTGGTGCACCTTGTGGAGCATTCTTTAAAAATGAATAAATATTTGTCCGATCAAATAGGGTAAACTGATGCGAGACGCGCTAGCCATATAAATAAATTAAATAATATTCCATTTCAAACCGGAACAATTATCAAACCGTTTTTGTTTTATTGCATTTTTAAATTTAAACTTTTAGATGGCCCACTTTACTTTACTTTTCAAATATTAACTTATTAATTAAGGGGTAGTAAACAAGTACAGAAAACAATTTTTTTACATTTTTGTTATCTTTTATAATCACTTATAAAAATTAATTTTCTTTGGTTTAGAAATTGAATTCGAAAATTATTTTTATTAAATATATTTACTGCCTTATTCATAAAGAAAAAAAAAAAATTATAGGTTTATAAAGCGCTTATTTGACAAGTATTGCTTAAGAATTTATAAGAAATAAGGTCTTAATAAACGTACTTTATATTTTATAAATATGTACTGCAGTTAATTTTTAAGCATTTTACTTTTTGATTTTTTTTTTAATTCTAGTTAAGAAATTAAAATTTTAAACTCGTAGGTATTAAATGTTAAAAGAGTTCCTATGGCAGAAATCTCTATTTTTTCAACCACTTAAAAATTATTGTTTTTAATTTTTTTTTATTATTTAATTTCTATTTTTTTTTTCTTTTTTTTATTAAAAAGAAAAAAGACACACACACACATTAAACTCACCCGCAAATTGTGTACCAAAATGCTGTTGAAAATGTCCCCTGAACTCGTGAGGTGTACTAAAACCCGGCGGTAAAAAACCCCTTAAATAGGCGGCTGCTGCTAAAGTGGTCATATGATGATGATGAGCGGCCGCATTAAGTTGGCCAGCATGATCAGCGGCTGCATAACCGGCAGCAGCATAAAAATTGGCCGGATTAAAAACGGGTAATTGCACATGAGCTGCAGCAGCAGCGGCGGCTGCCGCAGCCGACAAACGTGTAACATCAGGCGATAAAGAACGTGAATCCCGAGTATGACGTCCCGGTGTTGAAGAGGCAGGTGAATTGGGAGCATTATTACAATCACTTGGTGTATGGGCTGAGGGCGGTGAAGAGGTGGACAAACGTTGAGCCGTTTGATGGTGTGTAGATGTATTAGTATTAAGTGAAGTAGGTGGAGGTGTAGACGCCGTGGCGGGCAAGGCAGTTGGATGATGATGCAAATGTACAGGATGTGGATAACCAGCGGCTGCAGCGGCCGCTGCCGAACCTACACCCAAGCCCAAAATTTCTTGTATTGCAAAGGGGGTACGCATTTTGGTGGCTTGCATGTTTACCGACGGCAAAAAGCCAAATATATATTCTTGTTTTTTTTGTTTTTGTAAGTGGTTTTAAGTACAAATATTTTATTTTATTTTTATATTCTTTTAAGAGATGCTTAAACACATTTTATTTATTTTTTTTTTAACGTTTAAACAGTTTTTCTTTATTTTATTTTTTAACTTAGAGTTTTTTTTACAAGTTTTAAATTTTTAAAATATTAAAAACAATCAAGGCATATTTTTAGGTGTTTAATAAAGGTTTCTTTAAACTTATTTGATTTCTTTTTTTTCAATATTGCACTTCTTTCTAACGCAAAGACATATTCTTCGTTTTGTTTTTTGTGATAATTTTGTTTATAATGAACAGAACGCCTGATTTCTCGACTCGTCTTAATCGTAATTTTTTCTCTTATTTCAGTGTCGTTTACACGTGTTGTTAGTATGAGAGTTAGACAACTTCACTTGTTTTTTTTTTTTCAATTCATTTCAAAAGAAAATTTTTTTTTCAGAAGAGTTTGATACGCTCTTTTCTCTTTTTTTCCTTTTTTCTTTTTTCTTTTTTCTTTTTGGTGAAATGAACGAACCAACGTTGCTTACACTTAAAGTAGCAAAAATGAACTGAATGGTTGAAATGGATTTTTAAACAGAAAAAGCGTGTAGACATGAGTTAAAAAATCTCATTTAAAGTTAAACAGTAAATTAACCCTTATGTATAGCATAAAGGTCAAAAAGAGACACTACCATCATAAAAAGTTTATTTGTTTCATTCTCTCTTTTATGTTTATAAACCAAACATTTTTATAGAAATTATTTTGGAAATTCTTATTGAATAATGAAAAAAGAGGGGTATTCCAATAAGAAGTATCTGTAGATACAATTTTTATGAAATATTTTTTTATTTAATGGAATACCTACCTTGCTGTAAATGTTTTTACCCCATCCAAGGCGTTTGTTTCTTTCTCTCTTATTTGTTGTGATTTTTTAAAACATTCTATCCCTTTTTGACTTCAAAGAAAAGAGAATCTGTAGCTGCCACTTACTTGTACTTTGGCTGGGTATCATTGAAATTATTTCAAGTTTTTATTTTCTATTTGGAAATCATACACATTCCAGTTACTCTGCTAAGGTTTTAAAATTTTTGTAAGAATTTTGCTACTCTCAACACGGATAACAAACGAAAAAATGAAACTTTTAAATGATAATTAAAATAAAAAAAAGAAAAGAAGTGTTTTTACTTGTAAAATATTAAATATGAAATATGTGCTTTTTTTTTATATAATTCGACAATTTTTAAATAAGAAACTTTAAGAAAAAAAAATGTTTTTTCTTTTGTTTAAAAAAAGATTCTATTTCTATGTAAATATTGTGTTTCTTTTTTTTTCAAAATTCAAATTTAACTAAAAAAATATGTCATCAAATTAAAATTTTATTTTAAATTTTCTATTTCTCAATTGAATTTGTGCAATAAAAATTAAATAGAAAAATTTAATTTTAACGAAAAAAAAAATTGAATTTGAATTGAATCATCAATGAATTTGACACAATCAACGTTGTTTTTTTTAAGTAAACTATTTTTTATAAAAATTAAGGTTAAAAAAGAAGGAGAACAAAACAAAAACTTTTATAGATATGATTTATTTTTTTAACTTCCTTAATATTTTGTAATTGGTTGTTCGAGTCAACTTACAATTTATTGTTTAAATTTAATTAGTCTCTGGAAAATTTTACTCTGCTGAGACAACCGCATAGTGTTGTATTTTTTTATAATTAGCGACCAAAATGTAACGAGTGTCCAAAAGATTTCCATCAGAAGTAAAATATTGTGAAAAATAATTTAACTCGTAAACAAGAAAATATTTGTAATTTGATAAATTTATCAATAAATATCTAGGCAATGATAAAGTTTTATACGCGTATACACATACATATAATTGAAATAATAATTTAATGATACCAAGAAAAATTTAATTTTTGTTACACTTTGAAACATACTGTTTGTAAAGAAGAAGAACATATGAAAGAATAACATGGAAAGCCACTTTTTTCTAGTACTCAAATTAGGCATGTTCTGTAAACCAACAACGATTGAAATTGAATGAACTTTTAAATTGCCAAATATTTTTATATTTAACAAGTTTTTTAATTATGAATAAACTCTTTTTTTACACCATATTGAAATAACGTGGTTCACCAATAAGAATAAGTATACTTTTTTCCATGAATTTTTGTTTCTAGCACGAATCCTTAAAAAAATTTTTTAATCCTACCAACTTACTTCTATTTACCGATGATAGCATTTTTTGCCTAGTCCATAATAAACCTATAAAGTAGCTATAAATAGCGGCAAATTTCTTTTTTATAATTTTAATTTTTAACAGCCTTTTTTTATAATAAAAAATTAGCAGGTCGTTGTACACAGCGGCTAAGTTTGTCATTCCTATAAGTATGTGGAAATTCTTGCTGAAACGTACAAGCTATTTAATTTTTTGGATTCTATGACTAGTTATTAAATGGAAGGAATCAAAAGTTTTAAAAATATCAGTCTACAGCGGGTGACAAACTTGCCAAATTTTTGTCCCATATGCTAACCATTTGCTAACGTTTCACTATATATACGGCCATAAATGTTTCGCTTTTAGATGTTGAATTTTCAATTTACACAAATTTTAATTTTTTTTCTAATTAAATTTAATTGATTTCTTTAAAAAAAAAAAGGATTTTATTATTACTTCTTGTGTATTTTTTACACAATTTTTTTTTTGAAAAATTTTCTATGGAACGCATCTCCCATATAAAATTAAAATATTATAAAACTATAAGCCATGTTACAGACTTCAATTCCATTCAGAAATGGAATACAAATTATGTCTTAGTTCATCAATAAATGGAAAACGAAAAAATGTTGTGGAGTCAGTAGGCCCGTTAGTTTTTCATTAACTCAATGTGAGCGTGAGGAACTTATGTGTCCATTCGGTTTTGTTTTCAAAAGAAAAGTTGTAAATTTTTATACGAAAATTGAAAAGTAATTTAAAAATGTTTCAAATGATTTGAAAAATATGAAAAGAAGACTGAAAATATGGTTTTTTATTAAACAGTGTGTGGTCAGAAATAGTAATAATAGCCCAGTATAATACATATACTTATACACACATGTCATACGGATGGCTGATAGTTTTGTATATTTTAATTTGAATTTCCTTGTAATCATGTAAGTATATAAAGTAGTGCATATGAAAAAAAATTTCAGTATGTGATTTCTTGCAAACTATGAGATAAATAGTTGATGTTTGCTCATGAATACGTGCAGAAACAAAGAACTCTGATGAGACTACCGTAGCTGGAGTCGAAAACATGTTCAGTTTGGTTAGTGTACTATTCCTTTACTGACATCTCCTTTGATTATAAAAAAAATTCATTGCAAAAAATCTAAATTCTTTATAGAATATAACTTTGACCTAACTAAAGCATTTCTGACGACGGTTTTTTTAAATTATAATATAAAAATAAGTATTTCCCCCACTCCAAGAAGTTTATCTACAAGAATAACCGCTCCCTGACATTCCATTCTATTCCACCTTAACCTTTGACGAAAACGAATGATCAGGAGAAAAGCGCCACCTATTGGGAAGTAGCAGTTAACAGCTAAAAACCTATTTAGCCAATGCAGTCACCACAATCAATATGCAACGATTGTGTAATTGCTGTTGATCATTCAAGGGTGAAGGTATTATACTGGCATTTGAATGATCAATTCACAGCAATTTGTCTCATTCCTAAGGGGCTTAATACTATAAGAAAACAAAATATATGTTCTGTTGTCATAATGTACTATCCTTTCCACAAGAAAATCCAATAAAATGTACAGCATTTAGTAGGGTTTTACCCCTGAGTATTGGTTTCAATAAATAAAAATAAAATTAATTTAGAAAAATTGATCACTCTTCCTGGGGCACGAACTCGAGTCTTCAGCATATAATATGTATGTAGTCGCCGTGATCTAAAGGTTAGTGTGTTGGCTTACTAAGACATGAGCCCTGGGTTCGACACCCAGCTCCGAAATCTTAAAAAAAAATATGAAAAAAATTATTCTTTCGGAGACTACCTCTCAGCAGTCTTCTGGCAAAAGCTTTGAGAATAATTAATTGCCATGAACAAGATTCTCAAGTCTGTCGTTCGGAGTCGACATTAAACTGTAGGTCCCGGTACTCATGGATAAAAATTTACACACACAACATGAGTGCTGCGTGAAGATAGGCCGTAATCCTGACACAGGGTTGTAAAGGCCAGTTATGTATGTAATTCTTTTTTGCACGAGAGATGCCTTCCTTAGAAAATCGTTGAAAGTAAATCGTATAAAATACGGTAAATTTAAAACAATTTAAAAAAATCTTTCGGATGAAAAAATTCTATATATTTCCCCAAAAATAAAAAAACCATTCAAAATAAGTAATAATGACATCCATATACATAAAAAAAACAATTAATTTTTGTTACAAAGAAATTAATGCCCGTATTCATAAAAACTATTTTAGGTTTATTGTGGGTTTATTTGACAAGTATTGCATAGAAATTTGTCAAATAAGTCCTCCATAAACCTAAAATAGTTTTTATGAATAGTGGCATAAAAATTCAGTATTTAAAAACAAGCAAAAATTAGAAATAAGAAATTTGCAAGTACTTTTAACGACTTGTTAAATTTATTATGGACTGGTCCTAAAATGCTATCGTCAGTAGATAAGTATGCCAGATATCTATATATAACCCAATGAATAACGAAGTGTTTTCTAAAATTGAAGTTTATACATACATCTATATAAAACAAATAGCGATAATTAATTCGGATATTTCTTGTAAAGCAAACAAGCCATTAAGCAGATGTGGCGTATAGACAAGTTTCTTTCAAAATAAATAATAAAAATAAGGATTAAAAAGATTTTTTAGAGATTCGTGTAAAAAGTGTGTTTATTCTTATTGGTGAACCGCGTTATTTCAAAATAATGCAAAAAGAGTTGGGTGCACCCTGCAGAAAATGCGGCTACTCCATATACGCGTGTACATAAAAGACTAGCACTAGTCCAAACATAACCAGAATGTATACAAAAGACGTGTTCCTTTTAACATTTCAATGTCCTGGGCGACGAATACGTAATCCAGCTATTCATTACATAAGAGTCATCTCAAAACTAGTCTATGTTACTACTCGATGGAGTATACACATAGAGTTAGCTTCGTATTACTCCATCGAATACACACTAGTTGCTAGTTTTAATACTCTACGGAATAGTGTAAATTATACAGTTTTTTTTTTTTTTGAATTGCCAAGTAAGTTAGGTTTTTGCATAAAATCTGCGTTCGTAAATAAACGGCTTTTGCCCAAGCACTTACTACTGGTTTTAAAAATAAATGTAATGTCTGCCTTCAATGGACTATAAACTTAAATGGATTACGTACTCCAATATTTACCGAAGGGTAGTAGATATTAAGCTCTGTACATTTTGTCTAGGGTTTTTTAAAACTGATATTTATTTGTGAATTGCTTTTTTTTTGTTAAAGTCAAATCTGCTTCTTCAGGCTTCAAAAATTGTGTTTAGAAGCCAAATCTGATGGATCCAAATCGTAGATACATATTTGCCATGGAAGCATATCTTTGTGATCAAACGGTTTCTTAACTATTGCAAAACTATTAATAGTGGATTTTATTGAGTCACATTCCAATATTTTCGTTTTCCCATTTCAAAATCGAGTTAAATTGAAATCAAATGGTAAACGGGTAGGTCTGTAACACGAATTCGAGCGAAATAAAAAACGACTGTTCAAAGATAAATAAAACTTAATTACGCAAATTATTCTTTATTTCTAATATACAGAGAAGTTACATTAATAGTGATTAAGTGAATGAATTAAAAAAAATATTAAAATATTTTCCCATTTTAAATTCATTTGATTTCAATTTCTCTCGAATTCGTATTACACAACAATTCCGATAATTTTCAAATCTTCTTTGATTATCAACATATTCAAATAAAGCTAACAAGTAATATAATTTTAACTTTTTGTTTTGGCATTATTAGAACTTGGAATAATCTGCAACATTAGCAAAAAAAGAAAAATATTTATTCAAGCCTATTGCGACATCTTCTAACCAGCGCGGCTGTATTCATACAAGCCATCAACATCGACTATTGTGGATTGTCCGGAATGGACGACATTTACAAAAATACAATGATGGGCAGGAAGAGAGAATTAAAATAAAGAAAATAAATAAATAAAAGAAAGTAAAAAATTACGTATTTGAGAAGACTTTGACTATTTCATTACAAAGTATGTGGAAAAAATATAATTCCAATATATGATTTCTATAAAAAAATGTGAATTAAATAGTTAATGATTATCATGAATATGTACGGATCAAAAAGAAGTCTGATGAGATTACAACTTATATTAGCTGGAATCGAAAACATGTTCAGCATTTCTTTCACAGATTCATCGTGAAAATAAGCTAAATTAAGCTAAATTAAATTAAATAAGCAAAATAAGTTCTTTTGTTCTTAATAAAGTGTTTAATGACAAATTAATAAAAATGATCAACAATCATATTGGGATTCGAATTCCAGATTTCCAGATTATTAACAAAAAAGAAAAAACTTATTATGGAATAATACAAACAAAAAAAAAATAAATTTGTAATTCTGTTTCATCCAAATAAGATGACAATTACAAGAACAGCAAAGATGGTAAGAAAAGGAGAATATGATAGAAACTGTTGTGTGACTTTACTTCGACTAACTCATACAAGTGTATGTACATACAGTAATAATTTCAGTATGCGATTTCCAAAAAAGGATGAGTTAAAAGTTAAATAGTTGATGTTTGGTCTCGAATATACACAGGACACAAAGAACTCTGATGAGACTACCGTAGCTGGAGTCGAAAACAATTGTTCAGTTTGGCTAGTGTACTATTCCTTCACGGACATCATTTCTTCTTTAATTACCAAAAAATATTCATTGCAGTTAACTTTGATCTAATTAAAGCGTTTTCTGATAAAAAGTAAAACTTATTTTTTGAAATATATAGAGAAAGTGTTTTAAGTTTATTATCGTCATCACATAAAAGCATAAATCTGCCATATTCAAGGTGGTGGTTGTTCGTTTGGGTTACACTATAAGTACATATACCTATTTACTTGTAAATATAGAGATTTCAAAGAGTATCTTCTGTACAAATTTTACGTTTCCCTTGTTATTGGAAGTTCCCTAATCCTATTTTCTTTCTTTTCGCCACACAGTTTAAAAAGTAAGTCATTATTTGGAGGCAGATATACTCTGAACATTATTTATACGGAGATGAAAACACACTAATATTGGAACAAACAAGCTGTCTTTTTTAATCGTATTCTTAATAGAAATAATTTCATTACTCAGTATAGAGAAACTTAAATATATAAAATAAAACTCATTTATTTATGTTACGATACAATAATTGATTATATTCTGCTTATTATTATCAGCGAAGTCACTGGACTGGACTAAAATGTATATATATTTTTTAAATAAAAGAACCTATCCAATCGCAGCATTCAACAAAATTGTTTATTTACTTCTTAGTTATTTGAAAATAAAAAAAAAAATTAAAACTAATTATAATGTTATTAAATAAGACAATAAAAAAATCTTTAGATCAGAATTATGAGGAGACAAAATTATTCGAACAGTTGAAGTTTTTACTATTTAAACTAACAATAAGAAATATTTTTTCTTTATATGACAATATTGGTTTTGAAATATTTGTTGCCTTTTAATGTTCAAGAGTGAAATTTTTCTAAATGGGGTGTAAGCAAAAGGAATAAACTGAAGGTGAAAGAAAAATTGTGTTCGAGTTAATATACAAAATAAAACTTATGTAGAAATTAGAAACTTATGGCGTTTTCTTTTCTACAAAAATGTGTAACATTTTATTATTATATTATATAAAAATAGGATGTTATACATTTTTTTTGATCTCGTTTTATTTTAATCGAAATTTTTAATTGTTGCTCTAAAGGATAGTTTTTTTTAAAAAGGAATATTTTGTCAAGATGAGGGAGAAAAATTTATAAAAGGCAACATTTTTTGGTAGAAACGAAAACGCCATTAATAAAACTAAGTCGATTTACTTATGCCAGTATTCTTTCAAGATTTAAATATTCTACAGATGCTAAAAATTTCTCTCCGTATTGGTCGGCCGTAAAAGCTCAGACCAAGAGAACAAGCCCAAATCATCAGAAAAATACAAAAGAAACAAAAATAACCTCCACTAAAATAGCTGCAGAATGCTCAGAGGAGATAGGTAAGGAAATCCATCGAAAAAGTGGGCGTAGAACGCCACACAGTGTTAGTTAGTTGTAACTCCCGTGTTGTAGGTAAAAACCTGCCATAAGCAAAGTGAATCAATTAAAGCGAATCAATTAAAGAAAATGTACTACAAAGCTTCGAAAAGCTAGAACTTGGGGGTAACTTTTACTTTCAACAAGACCACGACCCCAAAGGCACGGCCAATGACGTCCGAATGTGAATAAATTGGTATTGGTAAGCACATTTCTAGTAAGGCTGAATTAAAAGAATTTTTAGTCAAAATATTGGGACCGATATTACTCGGGAAATAGTTTGTTGTAAGCCAAGAATATTGAAAGAAGTCGTAGAAAAGAAAGGCTACTCAACGAAGTATTAGTTAAGCATAATTTTAATTCTTAGTTATTTCTTGCTCTTTATAATAATATAGAATAATGAGATTAATTTTTTTTATATATTCCAATAAATAAGAAGTCAATGAATAATTTTATTGAATATTATAATTGGCCAGGTCTTTTCATTTCAAAAAAATAAAATAAATTAAGTGGCAGTACTTGATGTGTGAATAGTTTAGTCCGGTACTGTTAGCATTTTCCATAAATTTAAAAAAAAAATTGACCTTAAAAATGTATATTTTAGCTTTATTTTTAAACAAAAATCAATTTTGTTTAACGGAATGTATTTATTAAAATCCAAATCTATAAATTTCTTATTTCTTTAAGGCATCAAGGTAATCTTTTTTTTTTTTTGTTTTATTTGGCTTCAAACATGCTTTTTGTTAAGAAAAACAGCAGCTGTTTTTAATAGAAATATAGGGGATGGTGAAACTAATTAAGTGTTTTTGTTTTAATAAAAATCTCCATACATTTCTTTTTAACTTTAAATACAAAAAAAAAAAAAAAACAAAAACAAAGGAGATCACCTATGGGGTAAAAAATATATAATAAAAGAGATGAGCGAAAGAAACAGAGAAACGAAAAACATCTAAACTTTAAGTGACTATTATCCAATATGTCTACCATGCAGCTAATCGATAAAGTGCCTTAATTGGCAAGAGTCAAATTAAAACCTCAGTTGTATTAATATACAACAACAACAATTATATTAGCAACTAGACAATCTACATTATAGAGAAAGTACAAGTAAAAAAGAGATAGACTACGAGAACAAAAAGAGAGCCATACTACTTAAATGCTTAATTAACATGTTGCCTAGACAACTAAATTACAAAACAAAAACAATAAAGGAAAACAAAAAGCTGAAAGTAAATGCATACACACACATACATATATGCAACCTTAAGTCATGGAGTACACAAAACATAGGAAATTAAAACAAAAATCAAAAGCAAAAGCAAACGAAAAAGGAGATAATACAAAGTCAACAACAACAACAATACTATACTACTAAGAAACACACACACACACATATTAATAGTTTTTCTTACTTTGTTATATAAAAACCAAAAAAGGGGAATATAAAGCAAAGACAAAACAAACCTTATTTTGGAAAATAAAGACAAATGCCCAAAATATAAATAAGCTGGAAAATAACTGTAAAATTCAATAACAACAAAAGAAAAGAAGCATAGAAAATACAGCAACAGAAAATAAAGCATTTTTATGTAAATTTGTTTTCTCTCATTAAAAAGGAGAAAACTAACTGTTAATTTCTATGTTTTTAGCAAAGAGAAGAGAAAGTGTTCTGTGCATGAGCGTGTGTACGTGTGTGTGTATTGAAACTCAAATAGTGTTAATTAGTACTGCAAATTTAAAATTGTTAATTATGCGTCAAACTTGAAAATCACAAGAAAACAAAAATTTGCGTTTTTTTTAACAGGAAGGTACCTACAACATTTAATACATATTTAGTAACAGTAAGCGGCAAATACAATGAAAATTACAGGCATACAGGATAAAAAAACTTTTTCCATCAAATGCATTTGTTTGTATGTAAGTAAGTGTGTACACCTATACAAATGTATGTATGCATGTACATTTAAGTAAAAAAGAAAAACAAAATAAATACAAATCACTGAATACTTAAGTCTGAATTAAAATTAAGGCTCACTAATCAGGTTAATGCGAATTACACTGACTGTTTATATTTTTACGTATTCCTTGCATAAATAAGTGCTTACCAATAAGCTATTTTGTAAGGGAAAAATTTTGAACAATCTAAAGTGCGCATCAATAATGCATGATTTTTATGTGAAATGAGCCGCTAAAATGCAATAGAAACGCAAATATATTGCAACCAATAAGCAAATATTATACAAAATCAAAAATAATACCTTATCCTATAGCATTTTTGGAAGTTTTAAAGTATGAATAAACAATATAATGCTTCTATTATTGCTTACAATTATTGCTTCCAAATTTAAAAAATTTTCTGCTGGGTTCCTGCTGTGGTTACCGTTTTGTACGAGGGTTGTTGAAAATGTAAACTTAACGAATGCGAATGGAAAATTCAAAGTTTCTGCGAAAACTATTAGTCACAATATATTTTACAGTTACATAGCTATATAGAAGTAAAGATTTTACACTTTTCAATATTATTTTAATAGAGAAATGTATAAATACATAGGCATACATACATAGGAAATGCATGTGGATTTTAATATTAAATTTTATAATACCAAAGATAATTTCTACGAACACATTGTATCAATATATGTATAGCTTGAAAATTAGTTAGTTATAAAAAATATCATAGAAATGTGACTACATTTTACATTTGAATTGTAAGATACCTATTTAAGCGTTTTTAATAATATAAAAATCTAATATTCGTAGTCTGGAGGTCATAGTTTAGTATATAGTGTGGGTTTATTAGATGAGAGTTCTGAGTTCAAACCAAAAAAAAAACAAATATTTCTTTCGACGACCAGCTTTTAGCAGTCTTCTGGCAAAAGCTCCGTGAGTAACTGATTTCCATGAATAAGCTCTTAAAGTCTGTCGTTGGGAATTGACTTTAAACTGTAGGTCCCGGTACTCATTGTTAAGTATTGACGCTAACGATATGCGTGCTGTGAAAAGCTAGGCCGTAACTCAGAAAAAGGGGTTGTAATAGCCAATGTATGTAAGTATTAGAACGGTGCAAAATCGTTCAATTACTGACCGGTCATTTTCGTTCGAAACGATCAATCGCACTTCGGTCTGTCATTAACTTCGTTTTATCGTTCGTTTCGTTCTATGATTTATGTTGTTGTTCATTTCTCCATTTTTCTTAATTTATGATGTAATTTAAATTAAAAACATAGAAAAATTATATTTACCGAATTCATGAAGTTTTGTATCGTTGTTTCATGTATTGCATACAATGTTGGCTTGTGAACATCTATTGTATGTATATGAACGTATTTTGTGTATTAAACGTCAAATACCAAATGAGAAAAAGAAAAACTGCATTAAAAAGTTGATTTTTACAAGCCAAATACATTTTTCTTCCATTTTATATTTTATTTTATTTAATTTGCTGTTGACAATAATAATAATTTTTTTGTGTTTATAGTTTTGTCAATATTTTTCATTCACAATAACACAGAAAAACCAATACAACTTTTTTAAAACATATGAAAAAAAAAGTGTATGAGTTGTATCGAATGTTTATATACAAATTACCAACAACAAGCGCACAACTATTGTAGTGCCATACAATCTAACAACGGATACAATGAATACAAGGGTTTTGTGAATTCGACAATTGAATTTTATATTAATAAAATTTAAATTAAATCGATATTTCTATAATATGTAATAACATAATAACTGATATACATATATACGTATGTATTAAAAAAAATATCTTAAATTTATCAGGAATTTATTTGACAGAGATTGAAAATATCGCTCATTTGCGAGAAGAGTGGCATAACTCAAAAAAAGGGATTTTGATATAAATTTTGATATAATTCAGGCAAACTTATATGAAAAGTAAAAAAAGAGATAAAAATAAAATTTTTGGATATGTTTTAAATTACAGTTCGCTTCATATTAACTTGACGCATTATTAACTCAAAAAATGTGTTTTTTTGAGTTATGCCCCTCTTTTTGCAAATGAGCGGTATGTAAATAATTATATATAACCCCTTAGTAAACGTAAAATCTTTTTTATAAATACAGCAGTTAATTATTTATTATTAATAATATAACAAATTAATGAATCTAAGCCACAATGCAAAGAAAACAAAACAAATAAAAGCTAGAACGAACAAACGAACGACACGAAGAAATAAAAAATATTAAAGATTGAATGAACTAAAATTGATTCAAAAGATCTGTTAAAACTGCTTCGGTAACTTCGGTTCATGACCGATACAACTATAGTAAGTATGTACATATCTATACAAAAACTTAAGAAGAAACTAAAAATTACAAAAACAAAAACAGAATTATGGCATGCATATCTTATTAAAAAATTTATGTGTTTTCCTTAATTTTAGCCACATCTCACCACCTGCATATCTCATGTTCCTACAATTTTGTTTTCAAAATCCTTTTATGTTTGTTTCTCTTTATTTATTACATTGTTTTTGGCTGAACATCAAAGAAAGTTTTTTGTGTGGTTTTTTATAAAGATTTTAAATCAGTTATTGTTACTCTATTGGACATTTAGCATTTAATGTACAAGAACAACAAGATTAATGCATTTTCTTACTCCCTTTTGCAAAAAATTGATCATACATACATACATAACTGGCCTTTACAACCCTGTGTCAGGATTACGGCCTAGCTTCTCGCAGCCCTCATGTTGTGTGTGTCAATTTTTATCCATGAGTACCGGGACCTACAGTTTAATGTCGACTCCGAACGACAGACTTGAGAAGCTTGTTCATGGCAATTAATTACTCTCAGAGCTTTTGCCAGAAGACTGCTGAGAGGTAGTCGCCGAAAGAAATATTTTTTTCATATTTCTTTTTTTGAAGATGTCGGAGCCTGGAGTCGAACCCAGGGCCCATGTCTTAGTAAGCCAACACACTAACCACTAGACCACGGCGACTACTAATTTATATAAAATTGATCACCATTTCCTTTTTTTTTATTTTCATTTTGTTCCTATTATAAGTTGCATTAAAACAATAGCAAACATCAAAGAGAAATACATTTGTTGAATAGGCATAGGAGCTTATCACTCACACACACGCACACACACACGACTCACGCAAACATTTAGACAAATGTAAACAGCAATTTGAAGGACCACTTGTAGGTAAATGAAGCAAAAATTATATATTGAAAACAAAAAAAAAAAACTTTTGAATTTCTAAAACAAAAACAATTAAATCAAGATAAGATTTACAAGTAAATTTTTGTTTTTTATTTGAGAAAGAGAGAGAAAGAAAAACAGAGTAAGTATGAGACTGAATTTCAAAATGCATTTTAGTTGTTGGTTTTATTTAGTTGATATTTAAATAAGTGGTGGTAAAATTATATATGTTTTTTTGCATGTGTGTATATGAGCTTTTTTTTTTCATTGCAAGATACCTATAGCAATATTAAAATGTTATTGCCAACGTATGTACTTTTCTTTATACTTTGTGGCTCAAACAACAAAATATGGTACTTTTCCAATACATTTTATAATCTGAGATATTTTTACAATTTTAAATCGGTTTATTCTTTCTGTTTCATAATTTTGACTTTTTTTATTACTAATCTTGTATGTTAAAGCAAATCATTTAAGATTTTTGTTCTTACACTGTTTCTTAATTCATTTCCATGTCTTAGCATACATGCATGAACTTTTCTTCATAACAATTTATTTCCTGTTACCAACTGATAATTCATTCTGCAAATGTTTTTTTTTTTAATATTGCTCAGGTTCTTTTTTCTTAAGACAAATGCAAATATGCACTAAACAAACGCGAATGGAGATTTCCGGATATAAATACTCATGTTTAAAATAGTTTTTGAACTTCTTTTAAGAGTTAGTTTTTTGCGACTTCATACAAAATTGTGTACTTAGTGAAATAAATAAGTACCCAATTGAAATAGACAAATGGCCTAACATAAGCAAATTTTTAGATTATGAATTTTTATAAAAATCTTAACAAAGGGAACTAGTTTTCTTCGCATTAGGGGAAATTATATTCAATTTAAATTTTGTATATAATTTTTCGTTTATTTTTTAAAGCTTACATTTAATGCAATACTCAAACACTTCAGGGTACATTAGCGATTCGAAAAAGCGTTTCCCTTGTGGGGAATACCTAATTGGCGATTTCAGATCGAAAATGCAAAATTCAAGCGTTTTGCTATTTTCAGAAAATGGGCGAATAATTCTTTTTTAAAGATAATTCTTTTTTAAAGATAAAAAAAATGTTAACAAATAGTTGAAATAGAAATAATCTATCGCAAAAACTCGTACAATCGAATTGTACTTATAGATTCATTCATAAATGGTAGTTCTCCTAAGAATAAAAATTCAGGATCTTAAGACCAAATAAAATTATACAATAGATAACGAAGTACCATAAAAAAGGAAATTGAAAGATTGAAAGATAATTCGGTCAACTCTTTTTTTTAAATATGGTGATTAAGATTGGTAATAACAAGCAAATCGAAAAAACCGTATTTTTGGTTCTTTTGGGATAAAAAAGAGTACGTTTTAAAAACTTTTTTCATACTCCAATAAAAATCTCACTTTCCATCACTGGTACATAAGAGTATAAACATTGTTTCAAATGCATTTAAGTTGCATTTCCTTTTATTTTCTTATAAAAATATTATCGGCAATTGAAAAAAAAAATAAAAAAATTATAAAAAATAACAACAATAAGGGCATAAATATGTACATACAGTGGTGGCTTTATAATTAGAAACGGTGTGTAAGCAAAATGAAATGAAATTACAACTTCTTTTAAGACCATCTCTATAAATTGTAAACACCGTAATTCGTCGGGCATTATTTTCGCTACAAAAAACGTTGAATTTAAAAGTTTGCACTTGAAAAAATTTCGATTCCTTTCTAAGTAGGAAACCATAGAAAACCGCCCCCTGAGATTCCAGTCTTTTCCAACTGCCATCTAAAAGCGAATGATCAGGTGAAAAAGCACCACCTACTAGAAAGATAACAGATACATAGCGAAGATGTTCACCAGTTCAGAGTCAAGATCCAGCGACAGATGGGGCAAGTGCTGTTGATCATTCAAGTGTGAAGGCCTTTGAGTGATCAAATTGACAGCAACTTGTCTCCGTCTCATTTGTAAGCCACTTAAAAAAAAAATCTATCCTATAAACTCAATTCCATATATATGCACGGATGAGTAGGGGTTTACACTCCAAAATATTGGTCTCAGAAAAAACAAATTTTGCTTTTTGGCCGCACAATTAATTATAAACGTTCAGTTTTTCTATAATCTATGAACTTTTTTATTATAAGCGATAAAATTAAAATACAACAATTTAAAAGCTAGAGATTATATTTTAATAAGTTTAATACGTTTAAGATTTTAAAATGGAAAAAATTAGCCGTTCACTCCAAAAATAATTGGGTTATTTGTACAGGCGTATCCAATTAAAAAACTGTCGTTGTCGGTTATAGCACAAAGGCTTTCTTTATAAACAAAATCACCGGCGTGGAAGCCCAGTGCTAAAATAACTACTCAAATAGAAGATACAATTATTTTTAGCAACAGTAATAGTAACCCATTCCTAAATTTATACCAAATAAGGGCTGAAATCTGGCAATAAATAAGAGAAGAAATATTCACACGCATAATAAGAAAGTCCTCATAGCACTTGGGATTTCGTAGGTGTATTATATAAAAAAAACATGTTTTAAAAAAATATTAAGAAATATGCATGCATGTTGTCTGAAATAGAGTTCTTTGAAACAACGAATACAAGCTTATCTTGTTCCAATCCGACGAAAAAACTTACGTTAGACGTTCTTATAACTTGGACTGCCATGAATCTGCATCTATAAAAAAAAAAACAATTAAAAAAATGTATTAGAACAATATTTCTTTAAGAATATACTATTTAAAAAAATTTTTCGGCAATGATATGCGTGGCATACTAGTTAGAGCGTTCACATAAAACTCAAACCAACCCAAGTTTAAAACCCCAGCAAAGCTGAAAAATTCAAGAATAAAAATTTGCGGATTTCTAAAGGTCCATCTATGGAAAACCGACCTCTGATATCCCACCCTCTTCCACCTACCATGTAAAAATAAATGATTAGGAGAAAAAGTGCCACGTACTGGGAAAATAACAGCGTCCTAGCGAAGATGCTAACCAGCTCAGAGTCAAAATGCAGCGATAGATGGAGCAAGTACTGCTGATCATTCAAGGGTGAAGATATAACACCCTTTGAGTGATCAAATTGAGTGATTAAAGCGACATCAACTTGTCTTCGTCTCATTTGTAAGGCGGTTAAAAAATATAACTATGTATCTAATTTTCAATTCCAATACAATGCACTCATAAGTAGGGTTTTACACTCCTGAGTATTGGTCTCAGATAAAAAAGTCAAATTTAATGACGTGTTGGTTGTCATATAAAAAAATTGCCATTTTGTACTTTTCATCGTAAATTTGTGTCTAAACCCAGTTGAAAATTAATAGGCAATTGTAAAAAGGGACCACAAGAACAACATTCCAAAAAAAGAAAGAAATAGACGAATAGTTTTAAATATTGCAGCAAACTGAGGAAACAAAGACTAGCAAATACATAGCAGAAAATTTTTCAAATTTGGAAGCAATAAATAAAATTGTAAGCAATAATTGAAGCATTATATTGTTTTTTATTCCAAATATTCTATAAAATAAGTTATTATTTTTGATTTTATGAACTATTTGCTTACTGGTTGCAATAAATGTGCATTTCTACTGCATTTTAGCGACTCATTTCATATAACAATCATGCATTATTGATGCGCATGTGTAACTGATTGTTTACAATTTCTCCCTTACAAAATAGCTTACTGGTAAGCACTAATTTCTGCTGGGTATTGTCAAAAGTAAAATATAAAAGAATATATTAGAGGATATGCCAATTTTCGTTTACTTCTATGGAAAAATGTTGTTTAAATTTAATATTTTTTTTGTTAAATATTATATAAGCTGTAAATATTTTTATTATTAACTCGATGACGATTTATTACTTTATAATTTATAATATTTAGTTTTACAATAAATAAAGAAAAATGTATGCTGCTAAGTCGTTTCTAATTATAAGGCCACCACTGTATGTGTATGAGTACTTCATAATACATTTTAACGGAAAATTTAATGTATTTTCAAGTAATTTTCATTAAGAAAAATGTATATAAAAATCACTTAAAAAAAGAAAATAAAAAAAGTAAAATGTTTACAACTTCAAAGATAAATTTACGATATTTCAACAACAATTTCTAAAAGGAAACAGTGCATTATAAATGATTTCTATTAATTTCTATTAAAAGGTAAAAAGAAAAACATTTCAGTGTTTATATTAAAAAAAAGGAGGAAAAAAATGTAAAATTACATACTATGTATTACTTTAAAATACATTTTCCGCTTATAAATAATGTTTTAATTAATTTAACCACAAATGTATTTAATGGTAAAACTAATTTTGTTTTTTCTCTCTTTCAGACGGACAAGAAACAATAGGCCTTATGAACCAAATTGTTGCATAAATCAGGGTTAATAAATTAAAAAAAAAAAGAAATATATATTTATTTATTTTTTTTAATAAATAAAAACATACATAAATAGATTTTATTTTAAATGTTGATTAATTAATTTTATTATTTAAAAACTTATAATTATTTGCATATTGTGTTACAAATCAAATGACCACAATTATACTAAATGGGTTAATTTTATGCTTTATTATGTTTTAAATAAATACATTTCTACAGATTGTTTAAAAAAATGGAGGCAAAATAATAATAAATGAATTTATAAAATTAAATTAAGTATTTAATTTATATGCCTATGTTCTGTAGAAAAAAGAGAGAACAAAAAAATATGTTAACAAATCGAGGCCCATTCAAGATTTAATTTTTTCAAATTCAAAAACAAAACAAGTAAGTGATATATATATTTAAAATACGTAAATAGTACTTTTTAACGGAAAATCAATATTAATCATACATATGAAGGATAGTTAAATTTTAAGGGCCGATGTTGATTTTGAATAAAACACAAATTATTTAGGAAATTATTGTCATTTCTTTTTATTATGATAACTTGATATGGCTCAATTATGTATCCAAAAAAATATCGGCCAAATGGACTCCGCGACCTCGGCGGCACACTTCCATCCCATTGTTCAAATTTTCGATGACGTTGAGGCATAATTGAAGTTATATGCCGTTAATGTGCCGAATTATCTTATCCTTTAGCTCCTCTTTCAAATAACCCCAAAGAAAGCTGTCCAACAGTGTCAAATCACATGACCTTTGCGGCCGATTAACATCTATTGAATTGAAATTGTCGCGCAAAGAGCCCTTGTTTAGTTAGCTGTGTGCCAAGTGGCACCGTACAGTTGAAACCACATATCAACCACATAATAATGTTCATCAACGACCTGATAAAAAGCCAAAGTTTAGGTGTGGATTACATTCAACGCTTAAAATTTAAAAAAAATTGACATCTTAAAATAAAGAAATATAAACAAATATTCCTTTCGGCGACTACCTGATTTCCATAAACAAGCTTCTCAAGTCTGTCGTTCGTATTCGTCATTAAACTGTATAGGTTGCCGTACGCATGGCATAAAGCGAAAGTTTAAAAAATTTGTATGAACCATTACAAGCAAAATATTCATTAAATATACACGGAGAATTGCCCAACACCGGCGTACCAACCTAAAAAAAAGAAAAATATATATAACTGGATTAGAAGAACTTTGGCAAAAGCAGGGTTGCCATATTATTCTTTTCAAAAAACTGTAAATTAAGAAAATTAAAACTTTTTTCGGCCAAAAAATCCAAATTGTATTAAAAACACTAAAATTGCATTTAGGCTTTCTAAGACGATGGCTCCGGGTTCAAATCTCATCTCATATAAAAAAATATTTCTTTCGACGACTACCTTTTAGCAGTGTTCTGTTAAAAGCTCTGAGACTAACTGATTACCATGAAAAAGCTTCTCATGTCTGTCGTTCGGAGTCGACATTAAACTGTAGGTCCCGGTCCTCATGGACAAAAATTGACACACACAACATGAGTGCTACGAGAAGTTATGCCGTAACTTTGAAACAGGGTGGTAATGGCCAAGGATGTATGTATGTATGTATATAAAACTGCGTGGAATTTTTATTTAAATTTATTAAAGAAACTTAAAAAAAAATTACAGAAATGTATTAAAAAGTAAAAAATTTATTACACTGTTCAACAAGATAAAAGTTTTTTGTGTTTCTATCGTTTTGTGTTTCTATCGTTAAAGTTGTAAGCAGTACTGAACAGACTTGATTGAGTCACCAGCTTGCAACTGCTTAAATGGATTATGTCCTTTCAGTCCTACAGAATACTCAGCATAATTATGTCCATCCAAATTTTGAAGTCATTTGTGAAGAGTCTTTGCTTTCTTATTTTTATTCATTTAAATTGTCAGCTGTAACATAGGCAGCATTTAAAGGTATGTCTAGTAATTATGATTTTAAAAATGGTGCCTTCCTTGTAGCTTCATTTGTGATCAGCTGTTAAATTTAAAAATTAAAGCTGGATATCGTCATATTAAATGCAAACGGACGTAACTACACTTTTTGTTTTTTTACAGGAGAAGCAAAAAACCTTATATGCATTCCTTTTGAACTATAAGAGAATTATATTCTTAAGGTTCTTACGGAGGAATATACCTAAATAAATATATAAATAAAATAAATAAAATAAGATCAAACATTTTGTAAAGCCCGAAAATCGTATAATTTTCAGATCGAGATACAAGAATTGGCATCCCTATATACAACAAATGAGTTTTTATGTAAGGTTTTCATATAAATATGTATGTAGTTGTATATTCTAGCATTTAGAAATACACGCACTTGTAGTAAAAATCGCCATTTTTGATTGTAGGAATCTAAAATTTTACACGAACATGTATTTTGATAAAACGAACCATAATCAATTAAAAACTCTATTTTGAAATTTTGTATAGTTACGTCCGTTTGCATTTAATATGACGATACATATGTAGTTGACTAATATCGTCAATGGAATTAAAGAACGTTGTAACCTTAAATGTTCACCAGAGCCAAAAAACTTGTATGAAAGTAGAACAAGAACACTGGCATTTTTCAAAATGCAGATGGCGTAAGTGAATTTACTTTCATCGTAGAAAGCTGGGACCGGAACCAATCGACGCGTATTTTTTTTTTCTGATAAAAATGACGCAAAAAAAGTATTTAAGATTTTTTGTCAGTTACAGCGTCCTTTAATTTCATTGACGATTTGTGTACTTGAAAGCTCTGAGTATGTTAGAAATTTAAAATAAAAATTGTTCATATAATCCCCGTGTTAAAAATAATCTGAAATCTTATAATGACCCATTTCTCTCGCTGTTATTTAGCTGCATTTAACCGATGATATTTCCGTCCTTCATTTCCAATTTTGTTTGCGTTGATACATGTTGCGCTAAACATTGAACATGCCTCTACTATCTTTTAAGAGTTTGCTTGTACCCAAATTTTATGCACTTTTGATGCTATCCGATAACTGCACAGCCACAAAAATTATTAAAAAGTTACATATCTTCAGTTAAATATTGGCGTAAATAGTGCTGTTACACCGATTAAGTCGAAATATCTTTCCAGCATGACGATCAAACATTGTTTCTATGATATGGAAGCAACCAGTGAAATGAAATTGCTAACAAGTGCGTAAATAACGACTCGCTCTTATACAAAAATACATTCGAACTCATTTAGTGTTATTCAGTTTGTTCAAAGAATAGAAGCTGGCGAGAATTAAACTGAAAACGTCTAATATTATCTGACATAAGGTGTCAGAAAGGTCTTGACCTCACTGTCAATAAAACTAGCTGGTACGAATTTGATTGGGCTTCTTATATTTGAAATTACTTAATTATTAAATGTAAGGTTTACACCAAATATAAATGTTATAAGTGGTATTTTGTAAGGAAAGTGGACTACTTTATTAGAGAGTGGATTAAGACATTCCAGAGTAGAATTCTTTTACGATTTAGCACTTTGTAGATGTATTTTCAAATTTGTCCAGAAATTGGTTTTCAAGAAGACAACGTGGCTTATATATTTCCAATTGGAGTCAGCTTTTGGCTGAAAATGCATCATTAAGCCTATAACTGAAATTGCTTACGTGTACGTAAATCATATTGTTTGAACTAAACTGCAGTACAAAACCAACCGGCTCAAGGTACCTCTTTGATATCGAAAACTTTTGAAATGAAATCGTTTCGTTTAGTCACATAAAACTGTACAAACATTTTTCGATAGCTGTTTTACTTTTAATCAGTAATAAAGGATTGCACAAAGTATTTCTTTTCAAACTAATATAACTTTTTATATGCAGGCCACTCGCACCTTATCTTCACCTGATATATTATTCTTCACACACATGTTTGTTGTTTTTGTACTTATCGGCAGCAACTTCATTTAGTGAAAAGTAAATTGTTCAATTTACACTGCCAGAAAGGTATACGATATTAGCTCATACTCCATTCCCACTTCATTAAGGTTAATAAGGAAATTGAAATCTACAATTTTGTTAAGGATTTTATTTTGTATTCCACAATTAAAAATATTTCCTGCTTGACAATTACTCATAATATGTGTCAAAAATACGGGCCTTTAATTAAGCTAAAAGCCTATTATTTCATCATACAAATGCTTCCATTATTTAAAAAGAATGCATTTTAATTTTAATAAAACCTTTTAAAGAAATTACAATACAAAAGGCTTATTTGCTTTTAGAATAGAAATGCCTTTCAAATGCACAATTTTTGCAAATAATTTTGTAATCTTTACGAGTTTCTTTATTTTTGTTGGCTTTTTAAAGGAGAAATAAAAACCACCGAAAACAATTGTAAATCCTGAGGGAATTAGTTGGCTATTGTCTGGATTTGTGGTTTTTGAAAAAGGACAAATCAAACAAAGTGTTAAATTCATATTAAACACCATTCACTGGAGCCATTCACGGCTGCCATAAAAGTGTGAAATATTCTGGTTTTAAAAGAAATTTTTCGAAATTACAAAATTAGCAGAGTAAAGACTAAGCAGTTAGAAAGTAGAGAGGAGAACTGAACTGAAAAGGGAATTTTTCAAAATGATTAATATTCTAATGGGCTTATTATAAAAGGAATACAACAGATATGTGTTTAGACCAGATATGCTTCCTCTGACACTCCTAAATATTTAGTCTCTTTATGGAAATACTTAAAATTCTTGTTGAAATTTCTAATTATGCCGTTTTGCATAAAAATATTTTTTATATCCATATGTGCCATAGAATTATTTGCAATGGATGTCACGAAACGTTGTGTGCGTTTTATTATTTCAAACCTTTTTAGTTATTTATGCTGAAAATTATACGCAAATTGTTTGCTTCTACTCGTACTTCCAAATCTATAAATTATTTAAATATTTCCATTTATTGGTTGCCAATTCGTGCTTCTCTTCTTTTATTTCTCTTGGCAAACCTACCAATTGCTTCTTATTTCATTTTATATTCAGTTCGATTGAAGGCATACATTTGAATTTATTTTAAAAACTTTAAGTTCAAACACGTTTTTCACTTTGATGTTCTTGTTGGACTTCAAAGTGGGTGTAGTTTCTCTTTTTTTTTTCTTATCAAGTTTTAGAAATAATTAAGGAATTAAAGCAAAGAACACTTGAGCCAAAGTAGGCATAGCAAGTCAATGGCTGAGCATTAAACAAGTTTATTTGACATTTTTTTAAGTCGATACTTAAAAAAGATTTTTGAAAACCTATTGTTAAGTGAAAAAGAACGTGACTTTATAGGTCGGAGTGTCAAAGAAGGCTGTTGAGAAACAAATATAGTAAAATTATTAAAATCAGAAGTGAACGTTGGGTTCTCTAAAGCTTCCCTGCAAAATGCGCTCCAATGAAAAGTTGCTTCTGATTACACCAAATACTCATTATCCCGGATTTGAGGAAATTTCAGAAGATTCTACGGCTGTTTTAACAAACATGCTCGTATTTAACTTCATTATTAAATAACTCGGTCTTATTTCAATTATTTGGATATTGATGATTACAAGTAATGGCATCAGTTTTGCTATATCGGTTTCAAAATTTAATTTCTCAACTTTCACTTTGTTTAAAAATATATTTGATTTACTATACGTAGTATATATTTAAAACAAGATCAAGCAAACTTTTTTATTGCTAACTTTGCCAAGTTTGATCGAAAATGTTATCTGAAATGTCATCCTTCAAATACTTACCTGTTTGGCACAATCTACCATACTTACATACATAATTGGCGATTACAATACTGTGTCAGGGTTACGGCCTAGCTTCTCGCAGCACTCATGTTGTGTGTGTTAATTTTTATGCATGAGTACCGGGACCTACAGTTGAAAGTCGACTCCGAACGATAGATTTTCGAAGCTTTTCTATGGCAATCAATTACTTCCACAGCTTTTGCCAGAAGACTGCTGAGAGGTAGTCACTGAAAGAAATATTTGTTTCATATTTCTTTTTAAGATGTCAGAGCTGAGATTTGAACCCGGCGATATCGTCTTAGTAAGCCAACACACTAACCACAGCGACTACAATTTACCATCTTGGGTAAAATTTTTTCGTAACCAAATAATACAATATTTACTACCTTCTGTTTTTTTTTTGTAATTTTGATTCAAAATAATTTGCTTTTTATTCCCAGCGTATAATTTGAATTTTTTTGAAGTCATGTAAATTAGCTTAAAAATAAACCCAATAAATCAGACAAAATAACGATTTATTTACCACTTTATGGAATTGATAGACTTGTCAAAAAAATAAAACACTGTTATGCTAAAACGCACATAAAAGATAAGAAGCGCTTAACGAATGCATAAACGTCATTCAGATACTATTTATCAATCAAAAATCTCATAACAACTTTAAAATAATTTTTTTATGTAATATATCAACAAAACCAATAGCTATAAAAGACAAGTTTACTTATATATAGAAGTTCTTACAATTAGATCGTACAGAGAATAAGAAATTAATGCTTGAAATTGTGGAAAAAGTTATCCATACGTTGCTGAGTCCCGGGTAATGCCGGTTTTATGGGAAATGAAATGTCAGAAGCACTTGTCAGAAAGAGAGCTTCCATACCACTGGTAAGGTCGGAACCCTCAATGGGAATGGTAAGGGAATTTGGAAGGTTATACTAAACAAGAAAGGGACAGGGAGAGACGATTACTCTTCTTGAGCTAGATCGGCCTCAGACTTTTCAAACTTTCATTAGGTAACTATGATAGGAAGAGTTTTGAGTCGTGCATTAGTTTGTCTAGTGATAATTTGTCACTGTCACATCTCTTAACCGATCACTGCACTGTACACTTAAATAGGATAGGAATAGCTTCGAGTGATTTGAGTCTGTGAGAGTCTGTGACTAGGCAATCGAATCATACTAGATAAGTGTGCAGCATTGATGCACACTAGGAAGAGGTACCTTGGTGATTACCAGATACCAATGGTGAATTCTTTAGGTTTGCCGATATTATAGGGATCCTGCTGAATTTAAGGGTTGTACAAAAGATTTGTAGGTCGAAATAATTTGGAGGAATGCACATATTTTGCAGCACTTTAATTACGATGCAGGCAAATGTTCACCAAAACCAAGATGACTGCATTTCCACAGCTACTATTTAAGTGGATTCATTAAAAATTCATCTTAATTTTTATAATACCTTAACAAAGGATTTATGATATCAATTTTATGGCCAATAGCACCAATGAAAAAGTCATCATTACAAAATTCTTTAAATATTGACACTCCATCAAAGATATAAATAAGCACAGTGACATGAAGTCGATGCTTTATTTCGTGAATTATTAACAGGAAAAATATATATTTTTAATGGAAGGCAATACAGAGCACCCCAGGTTCGAGTCTCAATTAAGACAAGTAAAAAAATTCAGCACGACTCTTAGGTCAACCCACTCCTTCCATCCATGAAGCCTCCCGATCATGCTCATCCTGTGAGAAAAGAGAAAAAGAACAACAAATACATCATAACATAATAAATTGGTATTTTAACGCCATCTCTTGGAGGAAAAAGCTAGGAGTATATGATGAGCAGCAACAATTGAGGCTTTTATTATTAAATTTTCAAGCCAATTAAGAGTTTCTGCGCCAGATGTGTGGCCATGCCATACGATATAATTTAAATTTTTGACTCCAGGTAATATTAAAGCTGACGATTTTCCTGGAGTAAAATATGGAGACACCTGCCATATTATAGAAGAAGTGAAACTACATCAACGTTTTCAATCAGTGTGATTATTTGATTTTACAAATTCTACAAATTATAAAATTTAATCAAAGATTGAAGCGACAAACAGTGCATATTTTTATATTCAAGAGACATATGAATGATTGTTTTAAGACTTTAAAAAGATGTTCTTTATTTATTAATATAATTATTGATTGTGGCGTTTTCAAAATTTCTAATTATTAAACTTCTAGAATACTCATATAAGGTACATATGTATGATTATCTGCAACTAAATTGTTGGTTTAAATCTTTCACCATTTCCAAATGATATTAAAAAAATCAAAATCTTGATTTGATGGCCCAAAAATTAACACATTTACTCCATTTTATTTATTGTGCCTCTTAATAATCGCACGAGTATAATTAAAAATTGAAATTCAAAAAATACAAGAAAAAGCAGAACTCATTGTCATTTTTAAGTATCTCTTGTTAAAAAGTGTCTACGCATCCTTATTATTTGATTACAGCCATAAAAGTTGTGGTAAAATATTTTCTTCGAAACAATAAATTGCCGCTACCATAACCAATACAAGAAATGTAATTCAAAAAAAATCAAAAAACATGCACACACACACACACATTTTATTCAAAAATTATATACTTCTGGCTTTTCAAGTTCCTTCTTCATTACATTTCTCATACGCTTCATGTAACACATTTGAGCCACTTGTGAAAACGTTAATTTCATAATTACATGTTTCATATATTTCTACCCTAACACTGTTCTTTACTCTTGCACCTCCTACTCCATCGTTATAGCAGCAATGCATTATGAAATAAATTGAATTAAAACGCAACGGTTTGTAAAGAAAGCAACACCAAAAAATAATAAGAAATCGTTGGCTATTTCACGCATCCACTTGTTATTGCTGCCGTTGAAAGTAATCTTTACATTGCTGCTGTTATTATTGTATTATTGGGTACAGTGTTGCATTAACAAGTATTGTTTGTTGTTGTGTTTTTTGTTCGACGGATGCCAAAATCTCAACGAAGTGTGAGAAAAATAAGAACCAACCATTTTGGTTTCTTATTATTTTTGTTTTTTTTTTCTTTTTGTTAAATTTTGACATTTTACATCAGACTTGCAGACGTCAATTTCATATCAAAAGCAAAGAAGAATTTGTTTTTAATAAATACATTTCGATTTTACACTGAAATAACCATTCATTTTTAGAAATCTTGACGGAGAATCGATTTATTTAAATTATATATTTTGTATACAAAAGTAGTCTTGTATGTGACAGAATAATCTCAAATCAAGACAAAAAAACCAAGTTTTCGAATAATAAAACATAGATGGTGTCACTTACAACAAGTTCAGGTTAAATTCGAGAGAACCGCAAGGCTCTGGTTTGCCTCCTACACTATACCTAATTTTCCTAAATGATCTTTTCCTTTTAACTTTCAATCCTATCTACTCTTTCCCCGATGATAGCAACATTTTTCATTCATATTCATTTGATCGTAGGCCAAGCCTTTAGGACATTGAGGTGAGAAAGCAGAATATGAATGACACACTCACAAATGACCTGCAAATAATCTCTGAGTGGGATCTGGGATCGCGCAAACAGGGTCGACTTTAATGCGCTCAAGACTCAATGTTATTTTATCACGCATAGGCGTAGTGGTGATGATGCAATCTTGTCATCTGTGACTATGGGTAATGCAAATATCGGGGAGGCCGACGCTCTTGATGTTCGGGCATGAGAATTAATCGTGATATCCGTTGGAATGATCACATATTTCGAGTGTCGAAAGAAGCATTCAAGTGCCATTTACTCCATCCGGCCTTCTCAACTTCGTATACAGGATGTGGCGAAAGTGCTTATTATCCATCTATCGATTCGTTGGAGCATCGGCGCAATGTGGCGTGCGTTTTATTGTTCTATCGGTACTACCATGGGAGATGCTCTGATGAAATAACGAACTTGATTCCGGATAATAATCGCATCGTATCGTATTGTACGTGATCCGTACATAATAATCGCATATTTTTGCGGACAACTCGTAGCTCTCTCAGAGCACATCATAGTCCAGGGAATTGCACAATGCGTTATAGAGAGAATAAATTCTTTAGCCACACATCTTGTTTATGGCACAATATACCAGCGAATGTTATCCTGCCTATTACGATATTAATAAGTTTAAATCAAATGTGCAGAAGCACTACTCCCACTTTCTGCCATCCCATAACATATATTCCTTAATAATAAAAATATATTAACAATTTTAAATAAATTTCTCAATTTCAACTTATTTGTCACTTTTGCAAAATAGGAAAACTTGCAGTTCAAACAATTGCCATGAAAATGATACTTCATTTCAATATTATTGGCGAAAAACATAATCGAATCAGACAAGATTCACTGGTTCTATTAATTGGTATCATTTTGCCATCAGTTGGAGTCATGGTATTATTATTATGTATCAACATTATTAACGTTAGCAAATGTGATTACAACTAAAGAATTTTATAGAAATTCTATAAAATAATAATTCTATATGGGCAATTTCAATAATTTTCAACATTTGTTGAAACTGAGTTCAGATGCTTATTATTTCTCCAGTTTTTCGAATTGACCAAAACGGTCAAAAGGGAATGGTAGGCCACACTAGAAAACTGGGAAATTCATAATTTCCGACCATCAGTTCTTTATTTTTAAAAGTTATGGACACTCAAATATCGAAAAATTCAAAAAAAGGCTTGAAATTTAAAAGAGTTTTTTCATATTTCATCACTTTTCTACTTTTAGTTTTAAACTTCCGATGCCCACTGATATAAAATAAAGTCACTAGACTTAGTAGATATTTACACTATAAAAGTTATGCCAATACTACTATTTGTACAGCGGTTCATTTTTGAAACCAAAATTTTCCGATCTTTTAATTTAATTTAATTTTAATTTTAATCTTTTTTTCTATAGCGTTTTTGCGCCGTTCAAGAAAATTGCATTTCGTCAACAGTATTTAATAGATGGTATAATTTCCTAAAATTTGCGCCATATCACGTCGATGTCAGGCTGCTAGTTGCTGAGAACGATGACCTCAAACTTTCATAAAATTGGCGTAAATTTGTCAAAAATGACAGTTTTTCGCGCCTGACATTTGCAATTTTATTTAAAACTGGTTTATGTATTGCGTGATCTAAACTTCTTAGTAAATGGCACCTCAACGTCAAGAAGGCGTTAAAATATTTTGAAATGCTAAAATTTTATAAAGAAAATAAAACTTTTGCGAAATTTCATGATTTTGTTTCGCCTTTTTTTAAGTTAATCAGTGGTTTAAAATCAATGTAAAGTACTGGAAATGAAGTGCGGCGGTGAACTAAAGACCATATATAAATACGGTTGAATTCGGTCCATATTTACCGGGTACAGCGGCATTTTTCTTTAAACACATTTTGCTTTGTGACATCTGCAGTTATGTATAGATTCCGCCGCGATTGACACCAAATGAAAGGTTTTTTTAAGCTTGATAATAAAACCGAATAGGCAATAAAAAATTTTCATGATTTTAAATTTTACAGATAAAAAAAAAAAAAAATTCTAACCTCTAAAATAATTTTTATATAATTTTTATTATTTTTTAAATTTGCAAGTCAAAACCTTGTTTTTCTGTAAATTAGTTATGCGTTATATAAACATATATTATAACAATCGGTGAAACATTCATATTTTTGCAAAAAATCGCGTTTTTTAATGTTAAGGAATTTTAATTATATGTGTTTTTTTTAATGTATGATTAATTAATTAATTAATTACTTAATTAATTTAATGTGAATTTGAAATGAGTTTCATGCATCCATACAACATTTATTAAAATAAACCAACAAATTTAACTTTAAATTTTTTTAAATAAATTTTAAGTTAAAACCTCCATAACTTTCGCGCCGTTTGCAATAAATGATTAACGCGAACTGTTTTTATATGCTAAAATATCACCCTTCACGTGACCAAAGCGTCATTCGTGCCATCAAAAAAAAAAAAAAAAAAAAAATTTGGAAAAAAAAATATGAAAATGTCGATAATTTTTGAAATTGCCCATATATATAATTCTATAAAACTTTTACATAGATTTTTATCGTTAAAGATAACTTTTTGAAATTTTGTATTTAAAAGAAAAAATCGATCGTTTTCAACAAGGAAAAACTATATATTTTGACTACAACGGTAACACCTATCAGCTTTTAGAAACACATACAAGGCTTTGAAGAAGTTGTTTCAGATTTTACAAGCCTTAATAATATAATATAAGTTTTAATTGCTACACATGTACCTATACTTGTTTCGAACGTATGCAAGCCTACGAAGTTTCAAATACTTTGAATTTCGTAAGTGGTTAAATTTTTCTTACGAATTAGCCATCTCGGTTTTCATCTAGTTAGTTCACTCAGTGGATATACCTATTCATGTAGTGCATTATGAGGGCTTTAAAAACTTTGTGGAGAAAATTATTGTAGAACTACCTCTGGAAGGTATAGTCGCTTTCCTTTATTTGCTAAACACTGCTGCCCCGACTAAAACTTTTACCTATTTGGAAATTTTCTTTCTATTTCACCTAGTTTTGACAGATCTTTTCTGATTTAAACTTTGATACTTAACAGAAGGAAGGTTTTTCAACCTATTCGTATTTGTTAACTTGCCACGAAATAGTCTGTTAGATATTATAAGAATTGCAACTTTCTTAGTAAGCTAAAAAAATTGTAAACCTTTGGATAATCCCGCCCTTGTAGATACTCTTCTATTCATAGTATTTTTCTTGCTTTTTCCCACTGTGTAATCTTGCACTTTTAAATGATTGAAAAAAATTAACCAATTCTCATAATGCTTATGAATGACGCCTTAAATTAAAAAAAAAAATTTTTTTATACTCGTAAGTGTTAAATAAAAAACAACTCTTGTCATTTCTTTTCCTAATTTTTTTCAGAGGATTGAAAAGAAGTCCGATGATGAATCGGGAAATGAAAAAGGGGGATGGTCTTGTTACTGAAGTGGCCTAGTCACTTAAATGCTATTGTTCGACTATAAATCCTTATTATGATGGTGGGATAATTAATAATAATGATTGTAAAAGAATTGTGGAACATCATCTTTTCCTTTTTTTTCTCTTTATGGTTTGTATATGGTTGAGATAATTTTGGCCAAAATGATTGATTTTTTATTAAAAAATATGTATGAAATATGTATGAAAACAAAAATAAAAAACTGGTCATTTACACAGGTTTAAGTCAAAAAGTATTTACAGTTCTATATACCAATAGATAGTGTTCATGACCATACTCTGAACAACACTAATGCAGTTGCGTTAAATAAACACTCGTGATTGAAAGGAAGTATTTTTGGACAAAAGAGTTCTTTACTATGTATCACTTGGGTGTACTCTTTTTTACTATAAAAATGGATAAAATTCGTGTAAAAACATGTAGTGCGAATAGAAAGTAAAGTTAGAATGCTGTAAAGCAACGAAATAAAAACAATTGATGGATAACATTTCGTAGAAATAGTAGCAATAACAACACCATAATCCATATACATATAGAAATTATAAATCTCTTTGAAGGTCTGTTTGTGTGTCTGTCAATCACACCTAAACGATTGAATTGATTTTGTTGAAATTTGGAACAAAACTGGACTCAACTACCAAACTGTTTTTCAAAATTAGACCTGATCGTGGTACCTTCCATACAAACTAAATACTGATTTTTGTATACCTTGAGAACGGTTAAAGCTAAAGTTTCGGAATTGGGTGTAACTGGCTCAACGGTCAAGGCAAATCATCAGACAGAAACAAGACAGGTGGGCGTGGCACCTCTTATACAAGTTAAATATTGATTTCTTTATATCATGAAAAGGGTTGAAGCTAATATTTACTGAATTTGGTATGATTGGTTTCGTATTCAATAAAGAGTATCGGTGAAAAAAGGACGGACAAGTAGGCGTGCTATCTTCAATACAAACTAACTATTGACTTCAATATAAGAATAAGACTTCAATAATATAAGAAAGTCGAAATGTCCTATCTCCTACCTTATTTTTAATTTTCCTTAATGATCTTCTCCTTTTAACTTGAAATCCCATCTACTCCTTCGCAGATGACAGTAACATTTGTCACTCATATTCTTTTGATCGCAGGCCGAGTCCTTTGGAGATAGGGGTAAGGAGGCTGAATATGAATGACACGCTCTCGAATGACCTGCAAAAAATCTCCGGGTGGGGTCTCACGAACAGAGTCGAATTCAATGGGCGCAAGACCCAATGTTGTTTTATCACACATAGATTGTGATGATTTATCTCTACCATCTGTGACTATGGGTAATTAAAGTATTGAGGAGGCGGACGCTCTTCATGTTTTGGGCATGAGAATTAATTGTGATGTCCGTTGGAATTATCACATATTTCAAGTATCGAAATAAGCATTCAAGTGCCTCGGTTTTTAAAACGGTGCAAGAAATACTTCACTCTATCTGACCTTCTCATTATATACAAGACCTATATCCGACCTAGGATGGAAAACAACTCGCATGTATGGGCCGGTGCTTCAAAGTCTATTTTGAGGCTTCTCGACCGCGTGCAGGAAAGGGCGAAGGTGCTCATCAGCTACGGTAGGGTATCCAGCTCTATCGATTCGTTGGAGCATCGACGCAATGTGGCGTGCGTATCATTATTCTATCGATTCTACCATGGGAGGTGCTCTGATGAAATAAGGGGTTTGTTTCCAGTTGGTCGCGTATTCTTGCGGACTACGCGCACAACTCTCAGAGCACATCCTTTTGTGGTTGATTGTTCAGTGAATCACACAATGCATTATAGAGAGAAATCGTTCTTTGGCCGCACCGTTCTTTTGTGGAACAAACTTCCCGTAAACGTTTTTCCTGTCAGTTAGGATGTTAGCAAGTTTAAATCAAATGTCCACAAGTACTATTCCCTCTTTCCTCCCTTCCATACCATATTTTTCCAGTGAATCGCACAATGCATTATAGAGAGAAATCGTTCTTTGACCGCACCGTTCGTTTGTGGAACAATCTTCCCGTAAACGTTTTTCCTGTCAGTTAGGATGTTGGAAATTTTAAATCAAATGTCCACAAGTACTATTCCCTCTTTCCCTACCTCCCATACCATATTTTTCTAGACCAGCACAATGTACAGCATAAGTTGGGGTTATCTCCTCAGTGCTGGCCTTAAATTAAAAAAAAAATTATAAGTGTAGCGTAGCAGGCCGGGTTTAGGCTAGTATAATATATATAGTCTTGCATATGTCACACACAAGCGCATACATACACGCTAAAGCTTTGTAAAAGACAATAACAGAATCATCTTCTAGGAGTCGCAACAAATTATGAAGGATATTTTTTTACCATAAACTAAGCCCGTAAATTCTAGATATATCTGTCCGATATGAAGTTTTGTATATTAATAACGCTAAACGAAACAGTACCACTTCAGTAGGTTATATCTCTTAAACTAAGTAGAGTGGCGGCTCTGTTTAAAGGATATTATATGTAACCTTAATCGGGATGTCTATCCTTAGGCAACTCATGAAAGCTGAAATAGTGAATCAATGAAACTTGAGAGTTAAATTGACCATATTAGGTTTTTCTAAAATTCTCTATTCGAATTTCTTAAAACCAACATGTTAAGCAAACTACTTTCTTACACAGCCTACGTAAGTTATAAATGCATTGCATTTCTTTATTGTTTTTTAAGCAGCCTTGATAAATTACGGCTAAATGAGCAAATCACTGTTTAAGATTTTAATTTGTACGTTACTTTTGTTTACAAGTAATTAAAACAGAGTCAAATCATGTTTGTATTTACACACATACACACACACCCATACCCACACTCTCTCACACTTTCAAAGGCTTTGTTTCTCTCTCTTATACAATTACATGCAATTCGTGTAAGTAAATATGAATTTATGTGTGTTTGTATGCATATATGAACACAAAGGGATATTTTATGACATTAAATCCTTTTATAAGAGAATAATTACATATGTTTGGCTACAAGTGTAAGCTGTGTAAGTGTGAGTTTATTATTAAAGTATGATGAGTTAAAGAGAGAGTCAAAAGATGGTAAAAAGAATGAAAATAAATAAATAAATGGTTAAATATGACAGAAATTGCTGTCGCTGGTGTGTTAAAAAAATCGTGTCGGGGATAATTTGAATATTTTCTTTATGTTTTAAAAAGGAATTAAAATTATATCATTTCCTTATTTTCGCGTTAAGTTTTCCAATTAAAAAAAAAAGTTGTACAAAAATGAATTGCAACAAATTTTTTTTAGGTACAGATGTTTTCTTTTTTTTGTTTTGATTTAAAAAGAACCGAAAACAAAAGCAAAAAAAAGAGTTAAAAAGGCCAGTGTATGAAATAAAAATTTAATCTGTCCAAACAAATGAAAGTTGTGAGAAATTAAAATACAAAGAGACGGGGAAAAAAGCGGGTAAGAGAGGTTAAGGGAAAAGTTTGACAAAGAGATGAAAAAAGTAAAAAAAGGAAATTATAAAAATCAGAATTAAAAAAAAAAAAACAATTTGACAAAAAACGAGTTATAGTTTTAAGTAAGAGAAACCGATTAATCGGTTAAGTCATCTAAAATAACTAATAAGTAAATTCTAATATCGATTTATGAAAAATGTAAAGGTGGCCATTTCATAATGGAAAGTTACAAGAGCCAACAACGAGTCCAAATTATTAAAATTTACTATCGAAATTCGGAGTCAGTGGCCTCAACGTTGAGAGCGCTACTTTCAATTTATGGTTGTCATAATCGTCTCAGCAGATCAACAATTGAGCGTCTAGTGGAAAAATTTGAATCCAGTTGAAGAAAACCCGAAAGTGTCTCTCACACGTCGTTCTCAAGAGTTGGGCATCTCTATGACGTCGTTGTATCGAATTTTGTCAAAAGATCTTGGCCTACATCTTTACAAGATCAAATAAACGCAACAACTGAAGCCGCTTGACCACCAGAAGCGTCGATTGTTAGTGAATTGGGCTGAGCAACAACTTGAAAGTTATTCGGATTTTCATCGAAAATCATCTTCAGCGATGAGGCTCACTTCTGATTGTATAGCTTCGTCAGTAAACAAAATATGCGTTATTGGTCAGGCAAAAATCCACAATTGGCCCCAATTGGCCCCAATTGGATGGCGCCACAAACTCCACAGCGAGTGTCACAATCAATTTATTGGAAACCAAGTTTGGAGAATGCGTTATCTCACGAAATGGTCCAGTCGATGGGCTGTCTATGGTCTATGCCAACAAGCCAGCCATAATTGATGAACTTCATACAATATCAAACGTGAAATTGTAGCAGTATCGGCCGATTTATGCTTGAAAAACGTCGAAAATTGGGTTAAGCGTCTTTACTTCTGCAAGCTTCCCCGTGGTGGCCATGCAAAAGAAATCGAGTTCCATACATAATGGCATCGAACGTACTTTTAGAGGAATAAAGAATTTCATTGATATCCAAAACCGTTTTTGCTTTAAAAAAAAAAAACTTTTGTAGCGCTCTTATTGAAAAATCCGATATTTTTTAGCCGCAGTGCTCGTTTGTGGAACAATCTTTCCACGAATGTTTTTCCTACCAATTCGAATCAAATGTTCACATACACTGCTACCTTTTTCCTCCTCTTCGTAATATATTTTCCTAACACTAATACAAGGCACTGTATATACATGAAAAAAAATATTCGAAATCCGTCAACGGGTTTTAATTTTTTTTTCGAATACTCTACTACATATACAGCTCATGTTAGTTTTTTTTTTAATTTAACGGAATTTTTTGTTTTGTTAAAATAAAAGAATGAAAAACATTTTATTGCAGATTTAATTTAAAATCTAAAACAAAAATTGTCATTTAATAAATGAAATCTAAGACCACATATGCGTTATTAATATTTTATAGGAAGAAATTATTACAAAAAGATAATTAAATTGGAAATAGTTAAGTCTGACTAAATAACACCCTATACTGCCATGTTGTGTATAAAAATACCAAAATTAAAACAATTAAGGCCAAAATTTTAAATGTTATAATAAGGAAAGTTTTTGCTTGGGTTTTCGTTTTTACACATATAAAAAACGAACGTCTTAAACCATTCGCCTTCTATGATAAGGCTGTTAGCCCATAAGCATAGTCATGAAGAAAGTATACTTTAAATTTTTTCAAATTTATACTTTAAATTTTTTAAAGAATACTTTTGTTAAAAGGAACAATTTTGTCAACTATATAAGAGACAAGTAAAAACCTACTATAAACGTAAAACTATATTTTAAAGCTAAAACAAGCTGAAGTTGTTTTAAATATATTAAACACCAACTTTAATTCGAACAGTTGTTTAATGTTTTCATACAAAACTATCAAATAATGGGTATGTTTCTTTGCTCTACATAGGGCTTCCGCCGGATCCAATAAGCGTTCCCGTACAGAAAATTTAGGTAAATGACAGAAATTTTGAGAGAGTAACATTCTTCTTCTTCATGCACGAAATATCATGTACTTTTTCTTCAGGCTAGTTTGTGCAAGTAAACAAATAATCAGATGTTTATACCACAATAGAAAAATAAAAGTTTCAGAAACTAAAAAAAAAAAAAAAATATAATAAAAAGGTTGAATTAAAATATATATGCATATTGTTACGAATACATAATTTTATAAAGCAAAATCGTCATTACAGTCTTTTGAAGTAGGTTTTGCTGTTATTATTACAAAAACAAATATATTAGGAACATTCTCAAATATGTTTATAAAATTATAAATCATTACAAAAACAAATATACATGTAGGGGTAATATGTATATAGAAACTCACAAACACAAATACATGTTGGTTTAACATGTATATGAAAATTATATAAAATTAATAATTGAAAGTAAAATTGTTGTTATATAATTATGTAAAAACTAATACATAAAAACAATTAAAATTACTAGAATAAAACATTAGAACTATAAATGGGGCTACACATTAAGGTTTACAGTTAGTAGTTAGTTGTATTTAAAACGTTATAGAGTGTAAATAAAGCTTTAAAAAGAAAAGTAACGGCGTTTTAGTTTACAAATATCGAACCCTTGAATAATAAAACGAATTATAAAGGACAATTCGTAACAATATAAGCCTGCAGTGAAAGGCTTATAGTATACTTTAATTCAATATTTATATAAAAAAGTTTTTCTTTGGCTTACTTAACATGCATAAGTCGAATTATTGTCATTTATGTTCAATATGTATGTGTGTGACGTAAAATTGTGTTTTTTCATATCTTTATGTAAATGGGTAAAATATTTGGGTTTTCGCGTTCCCGTACTTTTAGGTAAATTTGTCTTGTATTGAGATAAATTATTGTTTACTCTCTATTTAGCGAATTTTAATCAAAAAGTAAAGAAACACACCTAATAGTTGTGTTCGATGTGCATAACGAAGTCGCCCAAACTTACCCAGAATTACCCAAAGTAGTATGAAATGCGATCGAGATAACAAATATTGTATAAGTGAAAGAGCTCAAGCGAGAATATTTTTTTTTTTTTTCATATTTTATACAAAGCTGTACGTTGGTAATCGCATTCGTCATCAGTTTTACGCCCTCAAAGTCGTTAAAATAACTATTAGACACTGGTATTTTTCAAAATGCAGACGGCGTAAGTGAGTTTATTTTCATCGTAGAAATCGGGGACAGGGACCAATAGACGCGTATTTTTTTCTGATAAATAATGCAAAAAACGTATTTTCGATTTTTTGTCAGTACAGCGTTCTTTAATTCTTGCGACGATATATTGTTGGTCGGGACATAAATACATAAATGGTCTCTCAAGCCTTATTGGTTGGATTTACTCCTTTGAAAATTTTTGTCAAGCAGCAGCTTTTTGATATCCATTACAAAGAGTTTGTAGATACAGGGTGTTATTTTGTAAATAACTTTTGCGTTATTTCTGTATAATTTCCATTTTGTTACGAACACAATTCCCATTTATAAAACGTAACTAACGATTTTTATGAAATTTAAATCAAACTTTTCTTTTTTGTATATCTTACCACTTAACATTTCATATATATATGTGTGTGTGTGTGATATGTGTAAAGCTTTCGTTTTAGTGTTTTATATATTTTATTTTGTCGCTAGGTGCCGCGTTTGCATTTTTTGTTTTGTTTTATAGCGAAGGTATATGTCTATGCTAAAAGTTAAGGATTTAAAAATGGGGTGGATTTTTATGACAACAATTAATTTTAGGACAAACACATTAAAAAGGATAAAAAAATTATTTTAAAAGACAATTTAATTTTTTTTTAAATGTGTTTATACCCTTACTGTAGCCCGAAAAAAACAATAAAAAAATTTTAATTCAATAGAGAGTTACAATAGAAAAAACATGCAGGAAAGAAAAAAACGTATTTATTTCAATTTAGTCAGATTAGGTAATAGGGAACGTTAAATATCTTTAATGAGAAAAAACTAAAATATTAAGCACAAGTTAGGAAACACCTAAAATCTTCATCAAATATTATTTTAAAATCGTAGAGTAGCCTCTTTTCCAATACAGCTATAGAACGTTTTTTCATTGAATTTCAGAATACATTTTTTTGAAATGGTTTCGTTTAGTCAGGGTTTCGTAACTGCTTTCTAAAATATTCAGTAAGATTGAGGTCTGAACTTTGTGGAGGTGTTACAAGAATATGTGGAATATTGTATAGATGCCGAATTTTGACATCGTCTTCATGCTGAAATTAATAGCCTACGTTTTGTTTTTTACGATATTTAAATAATTTCATTGTATTTTAAATAAATATAAGATTTCCAAAACCTGAAGAGAACATACAGCTCAATCATCATGTTCAACAATCTCTATCATATTTTTAGGGTTTAAAGATGCGCCTTTTTTTCGCCACATCTTTGAACATCCATAGAAACTGAATATATTATATATCTAGTTCTACGGAACATTTTAGCAAAACTCTTTGGATTTTTTTAAATAAATTTGTGCGAAGTTTGGGGGTACTGACACAACTGGATGAGGAAATATGAGGCCTTGAAAATCGAAAAAAAATACAAAAATGCACAAAGTTGCATTTACTTAATTGTAATTTTCTTGAAAAGTATTATAGGTATGCATCTCGTAAAAGTCGCATTTAAAAGGGTATTAAATTACCTTTGATTTAATGTGCAACATGATTTTTTTTGAAAAAGTCAAAGGTAAATTTTCATTACTAATGGGGCTCCAGCACAAAGTTTATAAAATTTGCTCCTACTACTCTAGGGAGTGGAGATTGAGGGTAGGTATGTTCAGAAAAAAAAGTTGGGGGTAAAATATTAGTGAGGGTCGGTCTTACATTTTATCCCTCTAGGGCCTACTCCAGGGCAGTTATGGAGCTTTTTGTGAACTTTTATTCCTTCAATCCAACCGTTGACCCCGATATTTGCCCCATCCCACATCTCTTCCTTTTAGCTCATGTATTTTTTTGTTAAACCTCACAAAAAAGCGGTTTTAGCTAATCAAAATTGAAAAATCGTATACTATCCCACCCCTATCAGAATAGTTTTAATCTCCTTGTAAAATACCTCCTCCTTGTAAAATACCTTCCTTTCCGATTTGATTTTTATTTCTTGATCCAAAAAGACTTCCACTCTGAAATTTGTCACAACTGTAGAGAAGGAAACTATCTTTGGCGTAATTTTATTTCAAATTTTTGAAAAGGTCGCTTTTGGGAGACATAGGCTTCCGACTTATAGGTAAAGAAAATTGACCTTTGACTTATTAAAAAAAATCATATTAAATCCCCTAAAGTTTCTGAGTTAAGTCGTAATGAATTCATGGCTACTGCAAATCATAATTTAAAAATTGCTCGGAATTTGACTAGTGGGCCTCACAATTTTCTAATTTAACAAAATAAAAAGTTCCGCCCAGTTTTATATTAATTTTTACATGTTGTGTATTTATTTGAAGTATAGAAATAACATCTTGTTTTCTCAACAAATTAAGTAAATCTTAATTATTAATGTTTATTACGATTATGAACACATTGACAACATAATTTACGGTTCATTTAACTTATGAACTTAATTATTTAAACGTTTATAATCAAATTTATTAAATTCATAATAATGATAAATAAAATGGCCAAGCCTGACTGCGCTGGACAGTATGGCAGAAATTAAATAAATTTTTTAATCAATCAAATTAGATGGAGAAAAAGAAAACAATAATATAAAATGGTATAAAAAGCTAAACCTGCAGGGGTAATGCGACTAAAAAATCTTTCAAACCCTTACTTTTTATATGGGTCACTGTTGTCGTAGTAGGGGAAGAAAATTTTAACAATATTTTCCTGCATCATAATGACAATGTTTTTGCCTTTCAAAAATTGTTAATTTAGAAAAGAGTTTTATTTATTCTATTAAGATGTCAAAATATGATTTTTTCAATGTTTCTCTTATAACTCATACTCGTACACACCCTGAGGGGATTATTATTGTTTTTTTTCTTGCCCTTGTTTTCTGGTACATACTCCTATAGAAGCTGTATAAAGTATAGCGGTGTATAGAATTCCAATTAATTGTTACTTCGTTGTTGCCGTTGTCGTCGTTGTTGTACGTTATTAACGTTAAAAGTTAAACGAACATGATAGAAAAAAAAAAAACAAAAAACGCGGCTGTACATGTGTCTCCAATTAAACTAATGATAAGCAAAGCAGAAGAAAAAAAAAACTTAAAAATGTAACGATATTTTAAATTCACTACTATTTCTATGCCACTACTATTCCCTGCAAAGTCACAGAAAAATTTGGAAATAAATTGCGGGTATAAAGAAGCGTGATTTGACAGCAACGTGTCACAAAAATCATAAACATTTCCGTATAAAAAAAATGAAAATTTAATCGTGCAATACGAATAATTTTTATCTACATGACTTTTCTATAGCTGATTTTTCATCAAAAGCATTAAAAAACCCCCTTTTGTAAGAGTCTTCCAGTAGAGTCTTTCGAAATTTGGCAGAAAATTTTGCCCATATTGTAGCAGCTAAATTTCTCGAATTATTTAAAGGCCTGGAAATAGTAGAAAACTGCCTCTAATTTTCATCAAAAAACCATTTTAATCCCTGAAGTATATTTCGACAAGGATAAATACGTCAACAAACAGACTTGCCAACGCATTTTGAAAAAGTCTCTGATTGGTGTGGGTTTTGGGCTAATAGTCCATACTTCTTCGGAAAGAACGCCGGCAACGGTATCGGGTTTTTCAATAAGAGTGCTATAAAAGTTTTTTTAAATAAAACAAAAACGGTTTTAAATGTCAATGGAGGTCTTTATTCCTGTAAAAGTACCATCCCATTATCCCAACTACTATTATGGCAACTACGGGCACGCTGAACCCAATTTTCGACGGTTTTCAATCATAAATCGGCCGATACTGCTGCAATTTCACGTTCGATATTCGTACGAAGTTTATTAAACGTCGCTGGCTTGTTGGCATAAATCATAGACTTGACATAGCCCCACAGGAAATAGTCTAACGGCGTCAAATCGCAAGACCGAGGCGGCCAATCGACTGGACCATTTCGTGAGATAACACGTTCTTCAAACTTGGTTTCCTATAAATTGATTGTGATATTCGCTATGTGGCTTGTGGCGCCGTTCTGTTAGAACCACATGTCCTCCAAGTCCATATCATCCAATTGGGACCAATAATATTCGGTTATCATTGAATGGTAGCGATTCCCATTCACAGCAACCTGCCGGTCTTGATCATCACAGAAAAAGTACGGAACAATGACGCCGCCGGCCCATAAACCGCACCAAACCGTAATTTTTTTGGGATACAATGATGACTCATGGAGTACGTGTAGATTGCTGCCTGACCAATAATGCATATTTTGTTTATTGATGAAGCCATTCAGCCAGAAATGAGCCTCATAGCTGAACATTCGACGCTTCTGGTGGTCAAGCAGCTTCAGTTCTTTCGTTAAGTTGATCTTGTAAGGATGCAGGTCAAGATCTTTTCTCAAATTCGCCACAATGACGTCACAGAGATGTCCAACGTTTGAGAACGACGTGTGAGAGACACATTTGGGCTTTCTTCAATTAAAGCCTCAGCGGCAGCAATATTCTCGACACTACGGGCACTTCTTTGTCTCACTGGTACGGGAAAACTTTGTACTGCGACTGTGTATTCAAATTTTTCCACTAGACGCTTAATTGTTGATCTGCTAGGACGATTATGACGACCATAAATTGGACGTAGCGCTCTTAACGTTGAATATTTTAAATTATTCTACACTCTTATGTAAATTATTCGCAATTTGGGTACTTGAATGAACAATCTGTTATAAAAAAAGGAATACTGAATTCTTTATAGAGTTTAACTTTGATCTAATTAAAGCGTTTCAGACGAAAAAAAGTAGTTTCAATCCTTGAATTTCTATCGTCTTAAGAAGAACCATATTACGGAATGAATTCCGTTTCCGAATGGAATTGAACTCTGTGACATAGCTGTACAAGTATATTCCGGTATGTGATGAAAAATAATTTCTTTCGAAATTGAATTTTCGGGATCGAAATTTTGAGATTGACATCCCTAATTTTAAGTAAATGAAGAGATTAGAGTTGGTATTCATTTATTTATTTATTTCGCCAATGGATTTACAATATATCCTTACAGGCTAGAGGTGTCTTAAAATTAAATTATCTTAAAAATAAATTATTTTTAAACCTTATTTTCTAAATATTGTTTAAAATTTTCACGGGACCATGGCAAATCTATACTTAATGCAGCATTCATACAATTTAACGTTATCAATGATCGAACATGAGGCTCATTCATAGCATAGTTAGTATTATAAGTAGACACATAAAACAAGTTATAAGATCTTAGCGATCTAAAAGGAATACAAAAACAGATACTTAGAATTAAGCAGATAAATACAGTCAGTAATACCAATAATTAGATTAAATATTGTCATCGCAGAATGGGTAATTCGTCTAATATAAAGTGGTTTCAATCCCAAAAGCAAGCAGCGAGCATAATATGAGGAATGTACTAAAAGTGCACGCTCACCACGAAGAGCATACTTTATAAATATCTTCTGAACTCTCTCAATCCGATCAGAATGTATAGAATAATATGGGTTCCAAACAAATGAACAATATCCTAACTTAGAACGAACGAAACTAATATACAATAATCTCAATGTAGAGGGATCAGAAAAGTCTTTGCAGTTTCTTCTTATAAATGAAGACGCAGAATAAGCTTTAGGAAATATATAGTCGAAATGAGCATGAAAATTTAATTCGCTATCAAGAACAATGCCAAGATCTAATATACGGTCAACAGCCTTCAAATTTTAGTAGTTTTCATTTCATTTCATTTAGTAGTTTATATTGAATATATTTACGATTACTAATATGAGGTTTGCAAAAAATCATCTGAAAGCATTTATTTATATTTAAGGATAGATTGTTCAAACGACACCAAGTAAATATACCATGGATACAATTTTGTAAAATACACCTATCCCCCGATTTACACGATTTCACTTTTACACGGATTTTTTCAAGATCTTTTCCCCGACCTAAACGTTATTTTTCGCTTTTTCACGATTTTTAAACTGAACGAATTTTACAAAATAAAACTGTTAAAAACAAAAATTTGTGTTATTTTGCTACACTTTTTTTATTACAAACACTACATCCCAAATTAGTAAAACGACAGCACTGAGTACAACCCATAAAAAATCTGGTACCAATGAATCAACTAGAGATTTGCCTCAAATAATATCAAGTGATGAAAGTGACATGTCACCAATCAAGAAAAAAAGGTTAAGAGTCATCGATAGTGATTAAATTTACTCATATCTTTGATATATTTCTTGAAATTTTCTAATTTTTTTTTTTAAAAAGGTGATTCTTTTTTACATGAATGGATATTTTGTTTCTTTATGTATATTTTATTTTTATTTAACGTACATAAATGAAAGAAAAATAAATAAAAAAAATTTATAAATAAAAAACAAATATAAATTTAATTAAGAAACTAATTTGATTTTACTTATTTTAGACTTTTTTCGTTTTACACGATTTTTCATACAAAAAATTTTATTTCGATTTACACGGTTTTTTCAGGAACCGATCTTCCGCGCAAACCGGGGGATAGGTGTATAGGCATCAGACTCAGTACGTATCTCAGTGAAGATTATAATATCATCAACATATAACAAAAACTGACATCTTTTTTTTTTTTTTTTTTTTTTTTTATTTTGAGACCAATACTCAGGGGAAAACCCCTACTAAATGCTGTGCATTGTATTGGAATTTTAGAAATGACAGTACATATATTACAATTAATTATATTATATATAGCGCCTTAGGAATGAGACAAATTGCTGTGAATTGATCATTCAAAGGCCAGTGCTATACCTTCACCCTTGTATGATCGATAGCAATTGTCTCATCGTTGCATGTTAATTGTGTGGTGAGTGTGCCTTCGCTAGGTAGGTTAAGCTGTTATCTGCTACTTCCCAATAGGTGGCGCTTTTTTTTCCCTGATCATTCGTTTTTTGTTGACATTGGTTAAGGTGGAATAGAGTGGAATGTCGGGGAGCGGTTTCTTTGTAGATGGTCTTCCTAGAGGGGGGGGGGCCTCTTATTTTTAAATTATAATTTTGAAAAAACCGCAAACTAACTTTTTCATTTTTCACCTCTTCTGGGATTCGAACCTGGGATCTTTGAGTTTTTGTGCGAGCGCTCTAACCACTATACCACGCACCCCCCTCGCGTTATAAAGAGTTGGTATTTTATGCTACTAAATTTTTTTTTGTTTTTCATTCGCTTTATTGTTAGGACATCTAAATTACAGTAGATTTTATACATAAATATCGGTTAGTCAGAGTTGTTTGAATAAATCTTTATATTTTAGTTGAAATTTAGGAAATAATAAAATGGTAAAGTAGATATCTAAATCGACAACTATATTTATGTTGTGGTGCTTTGGTAAGTTTTGCATATTTGCTACTTTGAATTAATTTCTTAAATTTTTAAGCTTTTTGAAAATAAAAACAATTATTAGGTGTTTTGTACATCATCTACGAATATTTAACAATAAAATTTGAATTTTGTTTTTAACAATTTAATTTTATTTAAATATTAAAAATTGTAAATCAATTCATTCGCGTCATTGATATTAAAACAGCATTTCTTCAAAATTGTTTAAACATTTTGCACTTTTATGGTTCTTTTAAATCCTTTCTGGTTGTCTAGTAAGTAGTGTGCTAGAGTGCTAGTGGTCTGCGATATTACACCGGGCTTTGGTCTTAGTTACATTTTAAATTTCTTGTACATTTGTTTTAAAAAATGTTTATGTTATTGTGATGCTGTAGGAAAAACACAAAACATTTAAAGAATTTTGTTAAAAAAATACGAGATCTTAAAAAATTAAAATAATATCATGCTAAATGGAGTATAGCGCTTAAAGCGCTCGCATAGAAACTCAAACGATAATGGTTCAAATCCCAGCGAAGGAGAAAAAATTAAGAACTAAATTTACTGTTTTTCAAAAATTATAATTTAAAAATAAGAGATTCCCTCCTCCAAGAAGTCATCTTCACATAACCGTTCCCTGACATTTTCAGTCCATTCCACCAAGAAACATATGATCAGGAGTACAGCGCCATCTTCTGGGAAGATTACAGCTTACCTACATAAAAAAAATGCTTAACATCCAGATGGGGCAATTGCTGTTGATCACTCAAAGGTGAAGGTCTAACACTGGCCTTTAAGTGATCAAGTTGACAGCAATTTGTCCCATAGATATAAAGCACTTAAAAAAAAATCTATCTAAAAAAAAGCGGCCCCCCTCGGCCTCCTACAAGAAAACCATTATTAAAAACCGGTCCCTGATATTTCCAGTCTATTCCACAAGAAACGAATGATCAGGAGTACAGCGCCACCTTCTGTGAAGATAACAGCTAACCTTCTTAATGACTACGCCCACCACTCACCACTCATCATAAACATCCACCGACAGATGGGACAATTGCTGTTGATCATTCAAAGGTGAATGATCAAATTGATAGCAACTTGTTCCATTGACATGAGACTCTTAACATCTATATATCTATCAATACTTTAAAATTTTAATACAATGCACTGCATAAGTAGGGGTCTTACCCCTGAGTATTGATCTTAATAAAAAAATAAAAAAACAATAAAAGGAGCCGCTTTGTGAAGAATGATTTGTGGTAATTTTTTTTCTTAATTGTTTTATATTTTTTTGTTGCATAATAGCTCAGACTAAATTCTACTTGAACTTGAACAATTATTTATTTGTAATTTTTTTTTGCATCTTGTTACTTTTGCTACGTGAGAAATTGCTTGTTAACAATTTTTCCCATAAATTCTGAAGCAGTAGAGTTACGTTGCAAGCACATACTCTTCTACAAACGTTCTGATACATATATACGAATATGTTACATAAACATTCACATACATATAATCCTGTAACGTTTACGTTTAAATTGAATCGAGTATGCTAACAAGACTGAAAAAAAAATGAATTTTTTTTTTACATTTTTTTTTTCCAAATAAAACTTTGCATCTGCTGTGTGTTTTGTGTTAAAAGTTAAGTGGCATCATTTTGAAATAAACTTGATTCAATCAACGTTTCAATTCATAATGATCAATATCATCACAACACAATTATTATGATTAATAAAATATATGCCGGCAAGCAAACATACATGTGCATGCTCATATGTGCAGTATATAAAGGCTTATTTATGGCAAATATATGTTTTTAAGTTTTTATACATATTAAATAGATAAAATTTACTACAGGTAAGTATTTATACAATCCGAATAGTTTGTTTTTTTTTTATTTAGAATATAAATGCATATATATATATGTACATATGTATGTATGTACAATGTACATTGTACAGATGCAGGATTCATCCTAAAATTTTATATTAGTTTTCTTGTTTGCACTATAAATTTCAAAAGATTTTATTTTTTTTTTTAATTTCTAATTTAATTTATTAAATTACAGAACAAATATCAATTTATTTATATGTAATTACATATAACGGATGCCAATTCCCGATCCCGAAAAATAGAGGGATTTCCAAGAAATTATTGACAATTCTTTTAACAACCGCTGATTTTGTTTGCAGCTGTTTATCTTCTTTGGCATTTGTTGGCAATAATTTCTGATCACGCTTTTCAGATGATACAAATGTCAAACAATTTGTTTGTATGGAGCATCTAAATTGAGTATTGAAAATTGTTGCGATTTTGTATAACAAACTTATGTAGTTGAATACAAGGACTTAACTGGCTAAGCTGGCGGAGAGCAATACTGCTCTGGCAGGGTCTCCCATACCAGAAAGGCAGTTGAAGTGTACTAACCAAGAATTATCCCAAAAGTTGGATCAAGGAGAGCAACAGCAACATCATCTTCAATATCATTATAATCTTTTAGTCTTCCCCTAATTTAAACTTTATTGTGGGGACTAATTGCTGTAGGATTATTCAGTTGTAAAGGTATAACACTGGCCATTGAATAATCAATCAACAGCAACCGATTTTCTTGCGGTTAGCAACCTTAAAGTAGGACCCTTGTTTTTCTTTCGAACTGATATCAGATATGATATTAGTAAGTTTAAATCAAAGGTCCACACTCTTTTTCTTCTTCCCCGCCTATTTTCCTAGGCCAGCACAATGTATTGCATGAGTGCTGGCCTCATTAAAAAAAGTATAATTTGATTTAGTGAAGAAATAAGAGGTCTTCTAGTTTTATTCTGTAAAAGAAATTTTCTAAATGATTTAATTAAGTTCTATTAGGAGTTTAGATTTTTTTGCAATGACTTTTTGGCAATCAAAAAAAAAAAAAATGAAGTCCGTGAAGGAGTAGCACGCAAGCCAAATTGAACACATTTCGACCTCAGCTATGGTGGTCTCATCCTTTTCTATATGTACATTGTACATACACTTGTAATGAGTTAGCCTTTGATCTAATTAAGGCGTTACTGGCGAAACCAAAATTAATTAAAAATTATTACTCTTACTCTATAATAATCAAAGACAAAATTTTATTTAATTATAATTGGAAAAAATAACTCAAAAATGTAAGTTTATAAATATATTTAAAGTATAAAACAATAACACAAAACTATAATCATTGTGTAGGACCAATATTAACGAAATAAATGGAAACCAAAAAGATTTTATGTCCCAGTACATGATTGAGAATCCTAATTTGGCCAAAAATAAATTGCTAAATTGCAGCCAAATTAAAACCTTAAAACGCTTAATAAATCTAAAAAAAAGATACCAAATTTAATAAAAGTAGTCGCCGTGGTGTAGTGATTACTGTGTTGGATTACTAAGACGATAGCGCCGGGTTCAAATCTCAGCTCTGACATCTTGAAAAAAGAAATATGAAAAAATTATTTCTTTCGACGACTACCTCTCACCAGTCTTCTGGCAAAAGCTCTTCATGAATTAAAATTAACACACACAATATGAGTGCTGCGAGAAGCTAGGCCGTAACCCCGATACAGGATTGTAATGGTCAATTATGTATGTATATAATTTTATAAAATACAATTGAATGACGCAACTTACATACGCATTAGCCGGCAATGATATTGGATCACTTTTATTCCGTACTTTTTTTCTAAAACGTACTGCATTATAATCGTCTTCAAAATCAGAAGACGATAAGCACAACAAATCTAATATAGTCTCTGTTTTTTTATGAAGAGTGGTTAAATTTTAATGGCCGATGTTGATTTTGAATAAAAGACAAATTTTTTAGGAAATTATTGTCATTTCTTTCTTTCATTTCCAATTGAAACCACATTTGGTCCATTATCATCTCAAGTTAGTGTACACCATTCAGAGTACCAGCCTCATTTTGGAAAAAATACGGCTCGATGATGCCGCCAGCCCATAAACCGGATCAAACAGTCACTCTTTGTGAGTGTATTGGTTTTTCGACAATCACTCTTGGATTATCATTCGCCCAAATGCGGCATTTTTGCTTATTTACAAATCCACTGAGGTGAAAATATTCCTCATCATGCATTTTGATTTGAACGCCCATTTTCATAAAAAACCTGAATAACGTTAACGCGTTACTCGATTGTGTATCTTTCCATGGTTCAAATGAAGTTAGTCTGAAAATGAGAAATGTCAAATGAAATGCAGAAAAAAACTTCACGTTTAGGTGTGGCTCACATTCAACATCGGCCCTTAAAATTTAACCACTCGATATGGGAGTGTATTTGGACAGAAAACTGACGTATGCAATACATATTGAACACATTGTGGGCAAAAAAAAATCTGAAAAACAAGATTATTATATATAAAACTGTTATCCGACCAATATTACTCACTATCTGAAGACATTTCTAAGTTTACTGTAGTAAACTAGTAAAGTATCTAGGTATATAAAACGTACTGTATCTCTGGTACAAATCAACTTCTGATAACTAACAAAGGTTTTTCTATCATTTTTTCCTTTAAATTATTTTTAATTATTTTTAACTATTTTGTATTTTAAATGCTACTTAGGATATATGTATATACTGATATATAATTAATTATAATTACAAGATAGTAACTCATAAATTTAGCTTCTAACACTTGTCAACTGTACCATGATAATAACAATAAATAAATAATAAATAAAAAATTTTCTTCTACTTGAAATATTAATAAATCACCACTCCATTTTGCGTTGTTTAAAAGTTCAGAAAAATTTTATTTTACAAGTATTTAAGCAATTTCTAATCAATCGTTATATGAAACCAGTATTTAGAATCTATTTTTAAAAATGTTTTGACAGACATATCAATTAGAAAATTGAAAGGGTTTAAGAAAACAATCAAAATATAAATCACCAACAAAAAAAAAAAAAAAAACAAAAAAAAAAAACAAACAAAAAAAAATAATGTCAACCTTAAAAATATTGTCATTGAAATAACAGTGCAAACAAAATCAGCCATTTTCTTCTAATAGCTTTTAAAGCAAAAGTCCTTTATAAAGAACAAGCAAGAAAAAAATATTTTTAGCATCAGAAAAAAAAAATTAATCACATTTCTTTTAGAACTCCTCCTTTCTAACACAATTGAAGCTAAAACGACAAAAATTACAACAACAAAAAAAATGAACTGGAATTCCTAACCTTTTTTTTATTATAAAAATGGCGTATAAAATTTCATGGTTCATTTCAAAATAATTCTTAAAATTAGAGTAAAAAAATAAACAAAAACTCGTAATAAATTATATATTAGAAGTGTCATCATTAAAACTGGCAAAGGAAATACTTTTAGAAACTCTCTATAGAATATTAAAAAGTTATGTTTCCTTAAAAAAACCGGAGTATCATTTTCAAAGTAATTGAAACCTGATCTATTATGACACACTTAGCCATTAAACAATTAAAAAGAAAAAGGTTCCACTTGTGTTGATTTTCATTTTTTATAGACGGGTTTCAAGTAAAGCAGAGATAGACAAACTTAAACACTTTGGCAAAGCAATATAGACTAAAAGTGTTAAACCCTCAATGGTGAAGGTGCTTCTATCCAGTTGGTGGATGCTCTCTGGAAACGTTGAGCTGATATTACCACCATCCAGAAAATGTGTTGGATAATGCAAGGTTGTACAAGGCAAGAAACATGTGACATCTACTACAGCTGGGAAGAAAAAAGACGCAAATTTAATTGTTGATTCGTAGTTAGCAAGATACTTTGCTTTTGAGTTCATCCCTGTGAACAAAGAATAGCTACGACCAGCATAAGAAAAAAATTTTATAATAAATACCAAATTTGTGTCCACGCACCGATGAAACAGAAGGATGATGCTATTAAAGATGCTCTCTTTTGGCACATGCTGACAATATTGTATTCGGCAATTTAAGTGCGAAAGTGTCGGACAGTTCAGTCCCCATCTCGCCGAACGGTTTGGGTCATACTCAGATTATCATCTTTTGCAAGATGATAATGACGCAAATTTCGCTTCTAGAGATGCTATGCCGGATTCAATCTATATTGACGACGCACACAGGGTTAGAATAGCCTGTTTTCTTGGATTAATTAAAAAAAAAAATTTAAGTATCGTCAAAATTTTTTGTACCCGGTTAGAGTATACAAAATTCTACATCACTTGTCGTTAAAATAAATGTCAAAAGTGCTCTGGTGTTTTTCTAGTGAAACTTCAAAGTCAAACTTTATAAAATATTTGTGCAAAAAAAGCTAAAAAAAGTGAAAACTTTCCCGTGGAAAATTTTATTTATTTTTAAAAGTATTGCAAAAGTTAACAATTTTTCAATGGAACCATAAAGTTCAGGTAATTTAAAAATACTTCATGTTAAGAGCCCAAGACTCGGGTTCGAATCTCAGGAGAGGTGTGATCAATTTAATTTTTGGTTTTTAACAGAAAACGCTTTAATTAGATCAAATTTAACTGCAATGTTATTTTTTGGTAATTAAAGAAGAAATGATGTCCGTGAAGGAATAGTACACTAGCCAAACTGAACAATTGTTTTCGACTCCAGCTACGGTAGTCTCATCAGAGTTCTTTGTGTCCTGTGCATATTCAAGACCAAACATCAACTATTTAACTCACACTTTTTTGGAAATCGCATACTGAAATTATTACTGTATGTACATACATTTGTATGAGTTAGTCGAAGTAAAGTCACACAACAGTTTATATCATATTCTCCTTTTCTTACCATCATTGCTGTTCTTGTAATTGTCATCTTATTTGGATGAAACAGAATTACAAATTTATTTTGTTTTTGCCCTTTATTCTACCTTATCCACTAATGTGGATAAGTACTAGTGGCTAGTGTACTATTCCTTCACGGACATCATTTCTTCTTTAATTACCAAAAAATAACATTGCAGTTAAATTTGATCTAATTAAAGCGTTTTCTGTTAAAAATTAAAAATACTTCGTTAGCACTTGTGTATCAAATTGTGTGTGGAAGTGTTTTAGATTTAGTTATTTATATTGGAAGTGCCAAAAAAAATTTGCATTTTTATATTTTAAATGGACATATAGTTATTATTTGTCCACATTTGTGTCATAATTTTTAGTTTATATTAAAGAGGACATAATTCTCTATTATATTGCAAAATTTTACGCTGCCTTTTTGTGCCTTTTAGAAGTTATGCATTGTTTAATGCAAGTGTTGCAGCAGCCAAATAGCTAAAAATCACATTGCTCTCGCGATTGGTGCTGTTGTTGTGTGTTGTGTTTTGTTGTTTTTCATGTTACTTTTTTCTTATTGATCGAAAGACCTGTACATGTAGACAATTTAAGATTTGGCCTTTCCATTCTTCATGGCTGGATTCGATTTTTTGAATGTCTTTTGCACGTCTTATGCACACAATACAGGACGACTTTTTGTTGAAACGTATCCTTGATACAATATGCCTCCCACTTTGCACAAGTATTTTATTCACGGACCCGAAATTGTGTTTACCTATTAGGCAGTTATCAGAAGAAGCGCAAGAAGCTCGAAATAAAGATTTTAAAAAACATACGGACTTTCATTCACGAAAGTGCAGTCGCGAAAAATCAAACCAAAACATTTTTAATATGTTTTTGATGACCTCTGACCCAATTATTTCCAGAATGCAAAAATTGACTACAAAGAAGGTTTAAAGCTTGACAGAAGAGAAAATTGATTTAATTGATCCTGCAGCTCCGTACAAGAACTATTTCAGTGATGTTGAAGTTGCTGATCCTGCTGATGATGATGATAACGATGATAATGATTATGATGATGTTGATAATAATGATAATGATGATGGTGATAATGATGTTGATGATTAACTTTAAGATTTATAAAATGTAGTGTTTAAGTTCTCATACTGTACTCCTTGCACTATATACCTACACTGATATTTGGCATTATTTAATAAAATTCTACTGAAATATACTAAGAAAACATTTTGTTTTACTTATTTAAATGGTATTAACTGAAAACTAAAGAAAAACTATCCGAACATAGCTTCCCTGATTTGATCCAAGAAAACACGCTATTCTAACCCACTGTGCGACGTTGAGGTCCCGTCGCCCAACTATGAATGCAGCAGGTCCTTTGTAGAATATAGCTGCAGGAAAGTATGCCTAAAGGTTGGAATCTCAGTGCCCTCTGTCTTATCTTGAAAAAGTAAAGCTTCACGATATAATAAACACCAAATACAGGGAGGATAAGCCTCCGCATTATACAGCTCTTATAAGCGTGTTGTGTGAATGACTGAAGCCATCCGCCTTCTCGCTGATTGGACGTTATCAGTTCGGCTTCAGACCCGGTAAGTCCACGATTGAAGAGATATCCACACTGTGCCAATTTCTACAGAAGACTCATGAAAACCAAATCGACACACACCAAATTTTTTTCGACTATAGGGCAGCATAAGATAGTCAAATAAGTAATGGCATATGTATATACTTAATTGCAATGTCCAAGTTCGGTAGAATGTAGTTACGGGACAAAAATGATTTTTTTTTATTTTTAGTTATAATATATATACATACATACATAACTGGCCTTTACAACCCTGTGTCAGGATTACGGCCTAGCTTCTCGCAGCACTCATGTTGTGTGTGTAAATTTCTATCAATGAGTACCGGGACCTACAGTTTAATGTCGACTCCGAACGACAGACTTGAGAAGCTCTTTCATGGCAATTAATTACTCTCAGAGCTTTTGCCAGAAGACTGCTGAGAGGTAGTCGCCGAAAGAAATATTTTTTTCATATTTCTTTTTTCAAGATGTCGGTGCTGAGATTTGAACCCGGCACTATCGTCTTAGTAAGCCAACACACTAACCACTAGACCACGGCGACTAATATATATACATATATATAAATTATAATATTATATTGTTGTAAAAAATATGCAATAAAACTACGTTCTTTGCTCTGCAACCTTAAAAAACAAAAAGAAAAAAATAATAAAAAACTATTTCTTTCATCGACTACTTCTCAGCATCTTCTGTCAAAAGATGTGAAGAGTAACTAATTGCCATAAACAAGCTTCTCAAGTCTGTCGTTCGGAGTCGACATTAAACTGTGGGACTCGGTGGGTGTTCGAGAAGCTAGGCCTAAGCCCTGAAACAGGGTTGTAATAGCCACTTATATATGTACACAGAAAAAATTATTGCTGGAATATTTTCAAACAAACGCTTGTTCAATTTTTATTTCGTTTTCAAATAAAGTTTTGTTTGATTCTACATATTAATAATGTTGATAAAACATGATATAATAAAAACGCGGCTTTTAATTTAACATTATTCTGCTTTCTTTATGTACAAAATTTCCGCACATTTACATTGTTAAAGCTTTTATAATTCTTTTAAAATAGTAAGCCACACATTTAATAAAAAAAATAAATAAAATAGAACAGAGAAATATAATTTGAATTTTTTGAAAAACAGAAATGTATTGCTTTGTAAATACTTTTGTTTGATTTTTATATATTAAATGGGATATGATTCGCGTTTAGTCTATAACTATTTTAACATAAGTATTTATAGTTTTGAATAACATCTTTGGGAAAAAGTCTCCTGACGAGTCTCTTAAGCAGAGACGAAATGGCCATAGAGACATGCTTACCCACAAAAGCATACATTTCATATTACATTAAAATAAATAATATAATAATAATATTAATAATAATAAAATGTAAAAATAATTTACCACAAAAAATTTAAATTTGTAAAAAAATTATTTGAATTTTCTGTCAAATTTCTGAACATTATTTTGTTGTCTCGAATAATTATTTGTTCAATTTTGCATTCATTTTTAAACATTTTATTTTTTTAATTGGCAACTTTTTTCTCTAAAAACAAATTTTTTTTCAAAAAATATATTAATTGGTTTGACAAAATTTTTGTTTGCTTAGAACCGTAATATTTTATAAATATTTTATCTACTTCTATTAAATTTTTTGTTTGATTCTTTTTTGTGACTCCAGTAAAAATGTTTATTGAATATCCCAAAATTTTTATTGAAAATATCGCAATTTTTTTTTTTTCAAACAAAAAATTACAAATTTGTTGTTCGAATTCACAAATTTCTTTGTAGGACCGAAATTAAACAAAAAATTTATTAACTCAGTGAATTTCGTGTCTGAATCAAAAAAATAATTTTTTCTGTGTATGTTGCATTTTTTAACTTTATATTTTAAGGTTGCTCGCCATACATTTATTTTAAAAGATATTATGTTTAAACTTTTAATATTGAAAGCTTAGAAGACCGGCAGTGTTTCCAACTATCTTTCTTCAATATATATTCTTGTTTGGTACGATTGTTCACTCAGAAAAAAAAGCGGTAGAAAACTACCGAAATTGATACCATTTGGTATTGAAATTGAGCTAAGTCCGTTTGTGCTTACTTCGTTAACAGTTGGTATCAATATTTCAATAACAACTCGGTATCACTTTATTACCAACCGTTATTATTTTGATAACACACTGTTCCCTTCTTGTTACCAAGTTTTCTTATTTTAATAACGCATGGTTCTTACTTTGATACCGTGGCAGTATTGTTTTGTTACCACTTGTTATTATTTTATGTACAAAGAAATAACCCATTAAGACCTTACAATTAAAACACAAAAAAACAAATTTATATTACACTCTTTATTAAATAAAATCTATATATAATAAAAATGTTGATATATATTTTACATATAGTACATATATGCATAATTCCCTTACTTTAAAATTGATGACTTGTTGAACAAATTTATATATACTTAACTCGAAAATAGAATTTTGAAATATATATTGGGTATAAATGCAGTGGGGTACTCACAAATTCTGAAATCAGTTTTGCCTTTAAGGAAACCAACTTCTTCATATGGCTGAAAATGGTGGTAAAAACATTCTATATTATCTCCATAGTATAACACATGAACTGATGGATTTAGTGTTAAAAAAAAATTACTTGCAGTCATTTTTAAATTAAATGCTTTTAATCTGTTGTAATCTAAAGCTGTAGATCCATTCCTCACTTAAATTTCATTATACGGAAATAATGATTTCCAACTTTCTAAAGTTATAAATTTATATATATGTATATGTATTGTATATATGTATATTAATTATATATTTTCAAAAATACATACATATATTCCTAACTCCGGTTTCTTGAAAGTTGAACTGATAGAGTCTCATCGTCAATTCCTAACTAATACCAAAAACAAAAAAAGAAAGAATATGCATTAACGTGCCCAAACTATATAAAACGTAATAATACCTCCGTTTCTTCTATAGGAACATCTAAACTTAATTCGAAGTCCGAGTGGAAATTCTTTAAATCCTAATTTTTTAAGTACCGCAAACTTTTGAATGTAAAACTTGTTACGATACCTTCTCTACTCTAATGCCATTACTATCCCCTTCAATACTACGTAAGGTAAGTCACAATGCGGTTAGTGATACCGATACGACACACTCCGTGGTTTTACTGTCACGACAGGCTACCGGATCTCACTACACAGTATTGTAACACACGGTACGTATAATATTAAAGATACTTAACTATCCACAGGCATCCTAACTGACACTATGGGGAATTGCGCAGCTAGCTCCAGCTCGGTACTCTCACGGCGAGATTCCTCCCTCACCCATAGTTCATGGTACGTATCAATAAAAAAATTTATATGTATCAACATATACATACTAACAATGAGCAGGTCTTTAACTATTTACAGGCAACACGCGTTGAATGGGAGACAGATATAACACTCCAACCGCCCTTCCCAACCTTGGTCATCGATGCTATCCGCATCAGTTGGTCAATGACCCCTATATGCACACGCCTCCACACTTACCACTATCAATAGCCCATTTCAATTATTCAGCAAACCATATTGTTTTAAATACAACTACAACAATATTATTTATTATAAGACAAATTTCTGATCATTATCTATATACAATATTTAATAATAGAAATTTCATAAAATTTTATATATGTAGATAAATTTGAATAAATAAAAAAATTTAGTTAACAAAACAAATATTAAGAATTTTGAAGAAAAGTTGGTATTATTACGAAAATATCTATACTTAATTAACCTACAATTGAATTTAATTTGATTGAAAAGTTAACATACGGGAGGTAAAAGAAATGTTTTAAAGTCTATTTGGGAAGTTTCAAGTTAACTTCGTCCTGAATTACGCACTAAAAAAAAAATTCACAGCCGACCCTTTAATAATTTTAAAATATAAAATGTCCTGGCAATGTTCCCTACGCTTGAATGAGCTCTCTCAATCGCAAGGTTTAAACCGCTTTTATTGCTATAAAATCCTGCCGTTGTGAATTTTATATTCAGACGAATGTTTCCCTTCAAATTCAACTACTTTCTTTTCCTCTTTACAAATTCTTTAGTTATATAAAGTTAGGATAATAGAAAAAAATTTATTAAAATAAAAAAATATAGCAAATATTTCTACTAACAAGAATATAACACTACAACTAAAATATATAAAAATACATAAATAGAATTAAACAATCAGCAAACACAAAAGTCTTATAAAAAAATATATCGAAGATCCAGTTATCCTACATATATATATATATATGTTCTTATCCTCTCAACTGTAAACAGCACCGAAATTTTAAAACGGTCCCTGTCTGGTAACGGTTTCCTTGCTTATATTTTTTTCGAATAATAAAAATACCTGATAACGGTTTTGGTGGATGAACCGTGTCGGTGATCTCTCAGGATAATATTTGTCCGAACGTTCTCGGGGCTTGTAAACTGGACCTCACAAACTCTATCCCGATAGCACAGGTTCATCCAAGTTTATAATTTTATTAATTGGACAAATTGTGGGCAGACCTTTCATTCGCCCGCTCCTCAAAAGAAAACTCCCTTTCAATATTTTCCTGCTCGCCAGTACTATATATTTATTCAACTATTTATCACTAGCACTATTGAATTTAGGAACTTCTCCTAATTTTCTCTTCCGTTTTTTTTTTCTTCACTTAAAACCACTTTATTTAGTTTCTTATCTTATCTTCACTTTAATTTTTCGCCAGTCCGAGACGTTCAGCGGTTTTCTTATTATTGTTTTGCTAATACTCAATATTTGACTTGGCCGCTCTATTTACCTTTCCAAATTCTATATACCTATGTACAATAATTGTAAATAACCAACAATTTTCCTATGCATATTTCCCTATATTCGAATAAAAAAAAAACTAGCATTTCAAATTCCTATGCTAATAAAATTCAGAAATCCTTTTTCCTGCAGGAATTCGAAATCATCCTAGGGTATTAGTCTCCACTAAAAATTTTCCCTTATACTTTTCCCTTTTTCCCAGTTTATTATTATTGCACATTTGCAGTCTGGCCACCTTAAGAAAATACATGACTTGACATTCAGTGTATAACAGTTTTATTGTTTACTAATGAAGGTAAGTCAGACAAATTTCCTGCATAATTTTATTTTAATAAAATTTTCCTATCGAAATAATCGTTAAATTATCTTTCCAGGTTCCAGAATGAATAAAAGAAGGTGTCTAGGAGGTAAGTATTGTTCCTTCACTCCATATTGATGATCCTACACTAATTTCCCTCTTCTACTTTCAGCATTTCATACTCAGATTTGGCTGTGGCTTAACCACACACACAAGGCCAAATTTTGGGGAGCCTATAATCCACTGCAGACTGGCACTCTGCATGAGCAAGTAGTGGATTATACGTTTTAAAGAGCCTTGGATGTAGCGGGGTAGTATTGGCTCGCCCCTAAAACAATATACTCATCCATTCAAAAACAAATTTTTATGGACAACAAAAAAAACGTTCCCTTAAGGCGTCGCTGCGCAAAATTTTTTCTTCTATATAAGGGTTGCCACCGCAACAAAACTCCGGTTTTTACTGTTGGCCAAACTGGAAAAGACGGTGTGCGTGGCATATAGTAAGCAGTACGTGGGGAACTCCCACACCCTGAATTCTCATCAGCCGGGCTCTGTTCGCATCAAAAGGAATTTCAGATAAGTATAATATAATTTGCTAAATTTTTGATCAGGTACTTTGTGGAAAATAATTTTTATTTCAGGTAAATATCACCGTTGGTGTTCTTTGGCTCGGTATTATTGGGCTGAGAATCCTATAGAAGATATTGAAAATTATCATCTATCATTATGGACCTATTAAGACATCAAACTTTGAAGTCGTAAGGTGAGTACTTATTCTATATTGCACTTAGTATGGGTTTTAACTTAAATCTAGTAATAATAAAGGTACTTGGTGACACAAACATACACAAACATATAATCTCAAAATAAATAAAGAAATATTGCACTGAGTAACTTTATATCACAGATTCAATATAAAATCATACTATTGCACTTTCAGACTTTAATGTCTTTGACATGATAGACTCCAATAGGCCTGCCCTGCATGTTTTCAAGTTCGTACATGTTGTTGCCTATAGGTTTCACTATACGACACTTTACGAACTTCTTGCAAAACTTAGCATTGATATTCTTACTGAAATCGCTCAAAACTACATTTCTCCTGTACACTTCCTGTCCAGGGATAAATTTCACCTCTCGTGACCTGATATTATACCTTGCGGCACTACGCTCATAGGCCTTATGCATGTTCCTACTGATTTTGTCTCTAAGTATTCTCAATCTATCGTTGCTTTCTAAATTTTCTATTCGATGGTCGGCCAATGATAATAATTTACGAGCAAGTTTGTAGTCTGTACCATTAGAGTACATATGATAGCCAAATAAGGCGAAAAATGGTGTTACGCCCGTTGCTGAGTGAACCGAGTTTCGTAAGGCACATTCTATATCCGACAAATACAAATCCCAATCCCTATGATCCTCATTCATATATGCCCTTATCGCAGCCAACACCGATTGGTTCACCCTCTCCGAGGCGTTCGACTGTGGTGAATGCACCGCTGTTCTTATATGCTTAATTTTATATGCCTCGATCATGTCTACAAAACCTTTTGCTATGAATTGAGCACCATTGTCGCTATGTATGACCTCAGGTGTTCCAAATTTGTGAAATATTTCGTGAACTAAAAACTTCACGACATTTTTGGTGGTTGCATCCTTCATAGCCTTAAGAAATGTAAATTTCGTGAAATGATCAACAACTATAAAAATATAGCTATTGCCTCCCTTAGAACGAGGATATTTTCCTCAAAAATCTATATATATCTTCTGAAACGGTCTATCGGTTTTGACTTCCTGACCTATCCCGGGCATCAAGTTGTAATTTGCGGGCTTACTTTCCTTACAAATTTGACAAGATCTAATATACTGTTTTATATCTAAAACCATATTGGGCCAATAGTAGAATCGCCTGACCTTTTCTAATGTTTTCGCCACCCCACCATGAGCGGAAGTACTTTCGTTATGGGCTTTTGCGATGATGGTATGTTTAAGGTTGGGTGGAATCCACAATTTCCAGTCACTTTGCTCTTCATGGTTCTGAAAACACTTTTTGAAAACTTTTCCGTTTACTACTTTAAGGTCTGGAAGATATTTAGCATTTGTTTCGATGTTTTTAATTAATTCCAAATACTCATCACTCTCAAATTCAATGGTTTCGAAATCTAGTAAGTCTTCAATTTCACAGCTACTGATTATGACCTGCTCGTTGTTTTTCACTCTCGATAACATGTCTGCAACTATGTTGTCAGATCCTTTACGGTGTTCGATTTTAAAATCATAAGCTTGTAACTGTAGTGACCAGCGTGCTAACCTGCCACTTAAATCTTTGAGTGTCATAAGCCATTTTAGACTGGCATGGTCGGTAATAATCGTGAAGGGCATCATTTCGATGTAGGGTCGAAACTTTTTAACGGCCATGACGGCTGCCAAACACTCTTTTTCGGTAACACTATACTTTTGTTGACAAGAATTTAACTTCTGTGAATAGAAAGCGATAGGATGCTCTTCTTCGTTACCATTTAGCTGAAATAATACTGCGCCTATACCATATTCTGAAGCATCACATTGTATATAGAATCTTTTGGTGAAATCTGGATGCTTCAATACTGGGGTTTATGTCAACGCCTTTTTAAGTCTGTTGAACGCTTCAATAGCCTTCTCATTCATTTGAAATTTAAGAGATTTTCTTAGTGTATTTGTGAGCGGTGCAGCTATCGATGCAAAATCTTTTATAAACCGCCTATACCATCCGGCAGTACCTAAAAATCTTCTCATTTCACGAGTAGTTTTTGGCAGTTGCATATCTTTGATAGCGGCAATTTTTTCCGGATCTGTTTTCAACATGCCTCCTCCGATAACAAATCCGAGATATTTTAATTCTTGAAAACAGAATTGAGATTTTTTTAATCCAATAGTGAGATTCGCGTCTTTTAAACATTGAGCCACCTCTTTTAATAACGATAAATGTTCTTCGAAAGTGCTTGATATTATTAAAAGGTCATCTAGGTAGATAAATACATTTCCTTTAATCCTGGACGGCACTACTTTGTCCATCAATCTACATAGACGTTGAGCAGCATTACATAGCCCGAAGGGCATAACTCTGAACTGATATAGAGGACGGCCAGCTACTGTAAAAGCTGTATATTGCCTGCTATCTTCATCAAGTTCTATTTGCCAAAAGGCGTATTTAAGATCAACACTGCTTATGAAGTGGGTTTCGTCAATGCGGCTTAGGATTCCGTTAATATTTTGTAATGGATATGCATCTTTTACTGTCAGATCATTTAATTTCCTTGCGTCTAGACAGAAACGATTTTTACCCGGTTTACGTACTAACGTGGTACGGTTGCTCCAAGGGCTTTGACTTTCCTCGATAACATTGAGTCTTAACATTTCATCTATTTCTTTGTAGACTATTTCCTGTACCGCAGGTGAAATCGGATAGTGACGGTCTTTGACGGGCACTGCTCCCTCTGTCAGTTTAATGCTGTGTTTTTCGACGTGTGTACAGCCTAAACCCTTTTCTTCAAATGAATCGAAACACTTTATTACATTGTCCAGCTGTTGCTGTTGATCTTTTGTGAGGATATGTGGCTTCATCTTGTATTCGGCATTCCTCTCAATTAATTCATTTTGTATTTTGATCATATCAATCTCATCAGTTTTAATTTTATCTGGTAAAAGTTCAAAATATCTCCAAAAATCGATACCTAAGTATAAATCTTGTTCTAAGTCCGGGCATAAATATAACGACATTTTGTGTTCTCGGTTATTGTATTTAATGTAGACGTTTGTCTTTCCTATAATTCGATTCTGTTGCCCATTTGCGCTCCTCACCTTGGATAGCATTGGTTGGATTTCCAGATCGAGTTTTGAAGCAAGTTCTCTGCAATTACGTCCAAGCACACTCACTGATGCCCCAGAATCTAGCAAACCGGTTAAAGGACTGTTATTTATTTTTACGTTCACAAATACTCTAGGATCTGTTGGTCCCGAAGCTATTTTGCACACTGAGTCTATGACATTTCTCATCCAGAGTCTACGTTTTTTAAATTTATTTCTTAATTTAATTATTTTATTAGGTATAGGTCTGTTAATGGTATTTATATCGAAAATTCTATTCTTAGCTCTTGCATAATTTTCTTCTCTTATATTTACTGGCAAATAATGTCTAATCTGTTTAATATTTTCTATTTCGTTGTTATTGTCTAATTTTATTAATCTATTTTTATTTTCTTCTTTGAAGCAATTTACTTCTCTGCACATTGTATCGCCCTGGGGTTTTCTGTGCGACGTAGGTACCCCGTCTTTGCTACGCCTCGTTTCAAGTTTTCCTGCTGACAATTTGAACAATTTGGCGTAATCACCTCTGGTTTACCACATCGATAACAAAATAGTGACCTTTCCGTTGAAGGGCATTCCTTAAACACATGTCCGGCCACTTTGCAATTCCAGCATATTACAGGTTGTTTTTGATGTTGATTTAGCTGGATGGATTCTACCTCGATCATTTCTGAATTTTCTTCCTGTGATGCATCTAGAAAAACTTCGTTTACATTTCGATTACCTCTTATTGTATTTGGATTGCTCATTATCGATCTTCTCGGAAAATTACGCTCTGCTTCATTGCATTCAATTTTTAGTTGTTCAACCGAAGATACTGCTATAGGGTACACTATCCTAGCAATACTTTCTTTAACATTTCTTTTCAGAATTTTAATCATATCATATTCAGAAATGGATTGAACCAACTTTGATCTAATACGGCACATTATATGGAAAAATTGATCTACACTTTCATTATTATTTTGCCTTCTTTCTACTAGATCACGTAAGATCTCAAAATTCGATCTAGAAGTCTGATATTGACTGAGCAAAGCTTGCTTTAAACCTGACCATTTTACACCAAAATGTGTCTGTACAAATAACCAGTACCAATCTCTAGCAGGACCAGATACTAATAAGTGAAAATCTCTTTCTATTTCATCAAGCGGTATCTCGTACTGGGCCTGAAGGCGTTCTATACGAAAAATAAAGTCTTCTACACTCATTCGGTTTGTATCACCATCAAAATTTATACCCCATTTATCGATTCTTATCCATGTTTTAGATTGAAATTCTTTTTGTGACTGACTGTTCGTATTCATGAAGTGGTTTGGTGGTGCATTAAAACTAAAACCTGTATTCATATTAGAATTACTGCTATTTTCTCTCAATGGTGAGTTGTCTGAACCATTGCCTATAAAATTTGTAGTATTTTGTACCACTCCTAAAGTTGTTGATGGTAGTAGATTAACATTATTATTTTGCGGTATAAAATTCTCTGCATTGCCATTTAGCACATGATTAGATACTATACGAGGTGTGGTTAAAGCTAGATTATTTGCTGTAGACGTTTGAAATTGTTCGCAGCGATATTCTCGGCTATTAACATCTTGAGGGTTGCTTGCTGCGTCTCTGGTGCTTCCATTTGACAATGTTCGATCTGACGATTTCATTGTTATTTGAGAGAGATTTTTGACGGCTTGCATTAAATTTCCTATTGATTCTTTGACCGCTTTCATTTCTTCTTGTACCATGATTTTGACTTGTTCCTCAAGTGATCTTGGTACCACTACATCTTCATCCCTTGCAATTTCTCTCATTTCGGGAGCTAATTCTTGTTCATCACTCCTATTCACCGTATTTTGGTTCTGAGTACCATGAGCTGTTGATTGACCGGCGTTTATTGTTCCAGATAAATCAATGAATTGAGAGTTACTTGCGTTTCCTTTTTGACCTATCATTTTCCTTTCGGGGTTCGTAGCTTTTCTCTGTTTAGGTGGCCCGTGTGGGATTGTTCTATTCAAATCAAAGCAGGGATTTACAGTTCGTTTTCTACTACTGGCTCGAGGCTTGACCTCACTATTCATAATATATATCAAGACACTTAGAAACGACCTACCTCTAATGCTACACTTAAATTGAGAAAACACTAGTATGCAAAAAAAACAAAAGCAAAAATATATAAAAAAAAATTAACGTTCAAATCTGTTTCTTCCTCTTGCTCGATATTATGGACTAAATTTCCAGTGGTATTATATGAGCAAAAAAATATATATATATAAATAAATCCTGGTTTTATAAGAAATAGATACTACTACTAACTACACGACTAGTACAAACAACACGAAATATAAATATATGTGATACTAACGATGAATAATAAAAAAAAAACATATATATGCAAATAAATAAACATAAAATAAATAAATATGAAATTAAATAAATATAAAAATAAATAAATATAAAAATAAATAAATAAATAATCAAGGTTAATAAATAAATAATCAAAAGTAATAAATAGATAAATAATAAAAGTTAATAAATGAATAAATGATAAAAGTTAATAAATAAATAAATAATCAAAGTTAATAAATAAACAAATAATAAAAGTTAATAAAAAAAACAATTTTAACGAATCAATTGATTTAAAACTCTGACTGAATCTAAAATCTAATTTGGGTTAAGATTTTTATCAAATAGTACTAAGACGATAACAATTTCATATTTTCAGGGCTGTTGATATATGGTTCGTGGCGTGGCATGACAATACGATGGTTCTTACCATGAAGCATTCCTACGTGTTGCAATTCAAACAAAAAAAATTGAATATGAAAGTTAGCCTCTCACGGTTCTCAACTACAACTCGACCGTGGTTAATGCGGAATCTGTCCCAAGGATACAACGGACCCTTAAATATTCATATAAAGCGGATACCCTCCGATAACATATTCCCTTACAGCGAACAAGCTAACGTAAAACTGAAATTATTTTATCATAAAAAAAAACACAAAAGAAAACGAGACAAATAAGATAAAAAAAAATTGTACATCCTATAGACACGTCTTCCCTGAGGTATATTCATAAATATCTCCGATCCATTAATCATTAAGTAATAGTCCTTGTACTGCGTCTTATCCTAATTTATCCACAAAAACGGTTACAATTATCTAATACTAATAACTAATATCACAGAAATAATTTATCCTAACTATTGCACTCTATTGGTATTCTATTGCACTTGTCTATATGTAAATATTTTCCTAAAATTTTGGTGTTATTATCTTTCGTTTGGGCGCCATTTTATTGTTACGATACCTTCTCTACTCTAATGCCATTACTATCCCCTTCAATACTACGTAAGGTAAGTCACAATGCGGTTAGTGATACCGATACGACACACTCCGTGGTTTTACTGTCACGACAGGCTACCGGATCTCACTACACAGTATTGTAACACACGGTACGTATAATATTAAAGATACTTAACTATCCACAGGCATCCTAACTGACACTATGGGGAATTGCGCAGCTAGCTCCAGCTCGGTACTCTCACGGCGAGATTCCTCCCTCACCCATAGTTCATGGTACGTATCAATAAAAAAATTTATATGTATCAACATATACATACTAACAATGAGCAGGTCTTTAACTATTTACAGGCAACACGCGTTGAATGGGAGACAGATATAACACTCCAACCGCCCTTCCCAACCTTGGTCATCGATGCTATCCGCATCAGTTGGTCAATGACCCCTATATGCACACGCCTCCACACTTACCACTATCAATAGCCCATTTCAATTATTCAGCAAACCATATTGTTTTAAATACAACTACAACAATATTATTTATTATAAGACAAATTTCTGATCATTATCTATATACAATATTTAATAATAGAAATTTCATAAAATTTTATATATGTAGATAAATTTGAATAAATAAAAAAATTTAGTTAACAAAACAAATATTAAGAATTTTGAAGAAAAGTTGGTATTATTACGAAAATATCTATACTTAATTAACCTACAATTGAATTTAATTTGATTGAAAAGTTAACATACGGGAGGTAAAAGAAATGTTTTAAAGTCTATTTGGGAAGTTTCAAGTTAACTTCGTCCTGAATTACGCACTAAAAAAAAAATTCACAGCCGACCCTTTAATAATTTTAAAATATAAAATGTCCTGGCAATGTTCCCTACGCTTGAATGAGCTCTCTCAATCGCAAGGTTTAAACCGCTTTTATTGCTATAAAATCCTGCCGTTGTGAATTTTATATTCAGACGAATGTTTCCCTTCAAATTCAACTACTTTCTTTTCCTCTTTACAAATTCTTAAGTTATATAAAGTTAGGATAATAGAAAAAAATTTATTAAAATAAAAAAATATAGCAAATATTTCTACTAACAAGAATATAACACTACAACTAAAATATATAAAAATACATAAATAGAATTAAACAATCAGCAAACACAAAAGTCTTATAAAAAAATATATCGAAGATCCAGTTATCCTACATATATATATATATATGTTCTTATCCTCTCAACTGTAAACAGCACCGAAATTTTAAAACGGTCCCTGTCTGGTAACGGTTTCCTTGCTTATATTTTTTTCGAATAATAAAAATACTTGATAACGGTTTTGGTGGATGAACCGTGTCGGTGATCTCTCAGGATAATATTTGTCCGAACGTTCTCGGGGCTTGTAAACTGGACCTCACAAACTCTATCCCGATAGCACAGGTTCATCCAAGTTTATAATTTTATTAATTGGACAAATTGTGGGCAGACCTTTCATTCGCCCGCTCCTCAAAAGAAAACTCCCTTTCAATATTTTCCTGCTCGCCAGTACTATATATTTATTCAACTATTTATCACTAGCACTATTGAATTTAGGAACTTCTCCTAATTTTCTCTTCCGTTTTTTTTTTCTTCACTTAAAACCACTTTATTTAGTTTCTTATCTTATCTTCACTTTAATTTTTCGCCAGTCCGAGACGTTCAGCGGTTTTCTTATTATTGTTTTGCTAATACTCAATATTTGACTTGGCCGCTCTATTTACCTTTCCAAATTCTATATACCTATGTACAATAATTGTAAATAACCAACAATTTTCCTATGCATATTTCCCTATATTCGAATAAAAAAAAAACTAGCATTTCAAATTCCTATGCTAATAAAATTCAGAAATCCTTTTTCCTGCAGGAATTCGAAATCATCCTAGGGTATTAGTCTCCACTAAAAATTTTCCCTTATACTTTTCCCTTTTTCCCAGTTTATTATTATTGCACATTTGCAGTCTGGCCACCTTAAGAAAATACATGACTTGACATTCAGTGTATAACAGTTTTATTGTTTACTAATGAAGGTAAGTCAGACAAATTTCCTGCATAATTTTATTTTAATAAAATTTTCCTATCGAAATAATCGTTAAATTATCTTTCCAGGTTCCAGAATGAATAAAAGAAGGTGTCTAGGAGGTAAGTATTGTTCCTTCACTCCATATTGATGATCCTACACTAATTTCCCTCTTCTACTTTCAGCATTTCATACTCAGATTTGGCTGTGGCTTAACCACACACACAAGGCCAAATTTTGGGGAGCCTATAATCCACTGCAGACTGGCACTCTGCATGAGCAAGTAGTGGATTATACGTTTTAAAGAGCCTTGGATGTAGCGGGGTAGTATTGGCTCGCCCCTAAAACAATATACTCATCCATTCAAAAACAAATTTTTATGGACAACAAAAAAAACGTTCCCTTAAGGCGTCGCTGCGCAAAATTTTTTCTTCTATATAAGGGTTGCCACCGCAACAAACTAGCACCTAGAAAGCGGTTAATTAAATTTTTTCTTATTGCTTTTTTTATTTTTTTTTTTGTTCACTTACTTTTTAACATATCAAAAATGCTTTCCATATCAATTAACTGAAAAAAAACTTTTCTTGTCCTTGTCATCCACACTTAGCTCCTCCGCATAATCTGAGTTTTTTTAAAAGAAAATAAGTAAATAAAATTGTTTACATTTTCGGATGACACTTCCACACAAAACTTTAATAAAAAAAAAACTAACAAACAATACAAAAGTTTGCCATATACCAATATGATTTTATTGTGATACCATATCGTTCATGATTCGATAACAGGTCGTTCCTAATGTAATAACAGATCGTTCTTAATTTATTAACTTATGGTATTTTCATACAATTTGCTCACAATTTTAATACGGGTTTTTCTTGATTTATTAACTTATGGTATTTTGTGCCGTTTGTTCTTATTTTATTAACGAATTAAGCTTGATTTGATACCGAAAGTTAACAAAATATTGTTCACGATACGTTCTTACTTAATTTAATACCCTTTGTTAACAATTTTAGAATGCCTTTTTTCCCTCTGTGTTGCCATTAAGCAAATAAAAATTCCTACATTTTTCTAAATTTGTTCAAAAAAAAAAAAATCGATTTAAAACCATAGTCCATAGTGCACTCTTTTCGTTACAGTCGAAAGCAGAATGCTTCTTTCCTTTGGTATCAATGTAGTAATGATGGAAGAAATCTCTTTGCGTTTTTAAGAAAAATTATAATTTTGTATTCTTTCCTTCTGTAAAATATTACCGAACTTTAAGTCAACATTTCTTTTTCATTTAAAATTTAGTAGATATTGCAAATGTCCAGTAATACATAATTGTGAACGGAAGCAGCATTGCGTTAAAAGAGTCAGCTTTGGAAATACCATCATACCTACAGGGATATTAATTTTTGGCCCCTTAGAATTCAAAGTTTGTACATTCCATTAATACTAATCGTAATTAAACGTAGAAAATATTTCGCACTTGTACTTCCTATAATTTCTTTGTTTTTGAATTAATTTTTTGTGTTTTTATTTTTAAATTCTATTAGAAAGAGTAGATATCAGTTACCAAATATTTTGACAGCAATTGTCAAACATTTTCTTTTGTTAATAATTTATATGTTGTTCTAATTTACTCGCAAATACATACATACATACTATGTATAAAAGAAACGTATCTTCTTTTAAAGTAAACAGTCAAGTATAAGTAATAAGGGATTAAATCTAATAAAAATCAGGATATTACAGTTGGCAAAGTTCATTGCTTTGAAGCTCTACATTATTTTTATTATTCTTTTGTATGTTATGTTCACACGACAATATGAAGCACTTGGTTCGAACTCTGAACCACGATTGCGAATCTCACCGTTCAGACAACAGTTTAGTGTTTCAGTTTGGCATTTCTGTTTTATGTATAGCATAATGTATAATAAATATACCACATACATACATACTTTCATATTTAGGACGGTATTTTGGTTTTGTACGATTTTGATTATTGCTTTTCTGATTTTTATATTACATATTTACGTAAATAAATTTCCTATTTCTTTATTTCTAAAACATTTTTAATTTTTAACAAATTATTGTTTTGCATGTTTTTTGTTTTATTAGTTAGTTCAGAAAAAACAGCGATAAATTGTTATCAAAATTAGAGATGATAGCAAATTCTTCGAGGTTCGCAACAAGATTCAAAATTAAACACGATTGTTCGCTCTCACAATTTTGCATGGCGAATCTAATTGTTTCAAACAAGATTTGACAGCGAACCGCAAATGAGAGAGCGAACCTCGATATCTGCTATTCGTGTGAACATAATATTAGACTAATACTTATATTCGTTATGTAAGTGTAAGAGGGTTTTGCTATATGCAGTGTTGGATTTCAGCCTAGGCCGGGGCCTAAGGCGGCATGATTTAAAGGGCGCCAAAATTTAATGGTAAACGTATATACAATTCAACTTCAAAAATTAAGTTTTGCTTTAAACGAATACGAAATTTCTATTAATTTAAATTATACTCAGTAATTCAATTGTTAAAAAATAAGGATATACGAGTAATATACATTCATACATAAAAAATTGTAAAAAATCTGTTTACCTTAAATTTTTACCTTATTTAGCAGGAATTAGAACAAACATCAATACAAGATATTAAAGAAATACATTGAAATGTATCGAATTTACCACACTTTTATATAATCAAAAATTGCAGCACTTCAAAAAGTGCCTTATGAGGAGCAGGCCTAAATCCGCCACTGGCTTTATGTCTCTTTCGTATTGAAAGTCTTTTAAACGTTCAAATACAATATTTTTTTTAAATGATTGAAATTTCTTGTGTGTGTCAATTTTTATCCATGAGCCCCGGAATATTCTGTTTGACTTCGACTCCGAATGACAGACTTCAGAAACTTGTTCAAGGCAATCAGTTACTCACAGAGCTTTTGCAAAAAGACTTGAAATTACTCAAGAGCTATTGAATTGTTCCTTGAACACGGCTAGGCAGTTTGATTCTCAAGACAATAATTTATGATTTTTTGTATATACAAATCTTTAGAAGGCCTCGTATGGATAAGGTACTCAGAATATAGGCAAATGAGTATATTTTTGTAAGCCCTTTTGTACAAATTTTTATTATATCTCTTTAGTTGAGAGTTACTTTTTACGTATATCCAAATTCTTTTTACAATCTTTAATTTTAATTTTTTTTTTTTAATGAGGCAAGCACTCAGGAGATGATCCCTACTTATGCAGTACATTGTGCTGGCCTAGGCGGGGAAGAGAGAAAAAAGACCTTTGATTTATACTTACTAATATCATATATAATATCAGTTCGATATTAATTCCTGCTTTAAGAATGCGAACCGCAAGGAAATCGGTTGCTGTTGACTCATTATTCAATGGCCAGTGTCATACCTTCACCACTGAATAATCCAACAGCAATCAACCCCGACAACCTGCACAATAAAGTTTAAATTAGGGGAAGAATAAAAGATTATAATGATATTGGAGATGATATTGTTGTTATTCTTCCTCATCAAACCCTTGGGATAATTCTTGGTTAGTGGTCTTCAACTGCCATTCTGGTATGGAAGACCCTGCCCGAGCGGTATTGCTCTCCGCCAACTTAGCCAGTTGAGCAGTAACCTGAGCATCAATCTGACCTGCCTTTCTGGCATGGGAGAGGGTTATTGCCAGAGAGCTATTGCTCTTACCCAATTGAGTCCTTGCAGTATAAGTCTCTACACCACGACAGGGTGATTATCCCACGTATATTGTTCCTCTATAAATATGTATTGTGTCTTCAATTTTATGAACTTTTTATAAGAGCCCATATTCAGCTCGTATTGTTTTCCATCTGTTTTTCAGGGTCCCAATACTCTATTGCTCTTAAGAACTTGGGATGTAATTTTAATTGTATATATTATATTATATATACATACAAACTTGTTTTTATCGCAAATCTTAAATTTTTTTTTGGCTTTTTCTATAAAATATTTTATATTTTTGTCACATTGTTTTTATTTTGTTTGTGTTTTGTATCAGATTTTCAGATTGAGGTGGCACCCACTTAAAGTTGCTTCAACTTGAAATATACTTTAATCTTCATTTTAGTTGAAGAAAGAGTAAAAACAGGACTTTACTGTTTCACTATGATTGCTTGTCAAATAAATGAAAATGAAAAAGATAATAAAAGACGCGGACCATGCAGGATCTTAGAGGTCCAGAAACCGTTAAATTTTATAAACAACTGTGACTGCAACCATAAAATCTAATTTGTTTCCTATAAATATGTAATTGGTACACGATTCGCTTTTATGATAACTCTAACTTCTTTGGACTGGATATGTTTTTTTAGTATTTAGTTTGTATCCATAAAGGAACTGTAGTTTAACTATTAGCCGGTCAGTGGGCCTACATAATAGAGACGAGCGTTTGCCAGTGGATTGAGTGCGATGATAGGAATTGATTTGTTTAGTCCTCCTTTTAAGCTTAATAAGATTATATTAAAAATTGTAATATTCAGCTTTACCAAAAGATTAACATTTGAATGTGTAGGGTAGAAAGCAGCAAAAGCTTCTATTTCTTTAGAGCACAAAAAAAAATAATAATAAAAATAATAATTAAAACAAAAACGTTTTAAATTTCAAATGTTTCTAAAGAATTATAGAAATCCATACACACATAAATAATAAAAATCTTCGTTTAGACTTTAAAAAAAGAAAAGAATCCCCAGAAGTGTTTGCGTCATAATTATGAACCTGAAAAGGATTTATTCATCTCCTTTTTTTTCTATTATTCGTATGAATGTATGTATGTATGTATGTATGTACGTAATTTACAAATTATTATTTGTTTCTTCCTCTACAAATATTTTATATCTCATTATTTAAATTCATTTCATATACATACGTACATATGTATGTACATACAACATATAGCCATAAAAATAATATGTATTTGAATACAAAAAAAAGAAAAATATTTAAATTGAAATTTCTTATTAAGAAAATTGCTTTTGACAGCAATTGCTTTTTATAAAAGAATTAAGTTGAAATAATACGAGCAGAAGCAAAAAAAAAAAAAAAGAAAAAAAAAAATAATAAGGAAAGCGTTAAGAAAGGCAAGATAAGTGAAGAATACTTATTTATAAATCTTGTAACGAAAGTGGACAATGTCCACTCTCTATATCCATGTATTTGTTTTTAGTATTCAATAGAATCAGTGCAGCTACAATCGGAAACATCTACTGAATTTTATAACAAGGATGTTCAAAACACGAACTGAGTTAAATAATTTTATTTGAAAGGTAAATTAGCATAAGGGTTTAAAGGTTTTCTCAATTTTGTATCTGTTCTGAAAAATTACTTGATAAACTTTTAGCACTATACATAACATAACTGGCCTTTACAACCCTGTGTCAGGATTACGGCCTAGCTTCTCGCAGCACTCATGTTGTGTGTGTCAATTTTTATCCATGAGTACCGGGACCTACAGTTTAATGTCGACTCCGAACGACAGACTTGAGAAGCTTGTTCATGGCAATTACTTACTCTCAGAGCTTTTGCCAGAAGACCGCTGAGAGGTAGTCGCCGAAAGAAATATTATTTTTCATTTCTTTTTTTTTTTTTGAAGATGTCAGAGCCTGGAATCGAACCCAGGGCCCATGTCTTAGTAAGCCAACACACTAACCACTAGACCACGGCGACTTTTAGCACTATGCTTTTTAATATTTCCAACGCCAACAAATGTTATAACTAGTGCCTAGTGCTTTTTGAATAAAATAGTGACACCAAATCTTAGTTTAGAAGAAAAATAGAAATTTTTACTAAGGGGTACCCACACAATATTTTTACAAATGTGTGCTCAAGCACAACACTATGATTAAAGCATTACGTGCCCCAGTAGAAATGTGTTTAGTTTCGCTGTTTTTAAAACTTTAAACTCGAACCGATTGAACCCATGTTAAAATTGGTTCATATGTTCTATAAAAAATAAAATACCAGTTATTTGTACCAAAATGAAAATGCCAAAAATGAAAATGCCAAAAAACAAACACAATTTAGGGAAAAGGTTTTTAGAAGAGAATAGAAATCTTGTACTTTTAAAGTCGATGAGGATTTTCTCGCACAAGTTTTAAAAAGGAACGTAAGATTCTGTGATTAAAATTATTCGAATGCCAATGTTTCTTGGTAGACTGCTTGAATATATTCAAGCCTAGAAAACAAAAAAAAAAAAAAAAGCAAACATTTAACAATTTTGGGAGCAACATAAAACGGAAGCTCGATTATTGTATCAAGCAGGTCAAATTATATAGTACCTTTGGATTTGACTGTTTAAGGAATTTTTCCACGCAAAAAACTATGCTGAAATGAGTATGTGTAATGACATGCAATACAGTTTTCTAATAATTAAACTTGTATATCTAGTAGGGACATAGATACTGTTACTAATATGTTGGGCTATAAAACTAAAACTAATGAATGGTTTTGGAACAAATTTTGTTTATATTTCTGGTGATTGATAAGCATGGTATACAAAAATCTTAGTTTTATTCCAAATATTCGCCCTTGGTCTTCACACAAGTCTTAATTCGCATTGGCCCGTCATCAATAGCTGCACGCAACTTATCCATTTTAAAAGTCGCTGCAGCACGCACTAGAGGTTTCTTAAGAGAATCAATGCCTTATAAACTGGTGCAGAATCTTTTTTGAAAGTCCAAAGCTGGTTTTGGACAACTTTTTCCAAAACGGTTTCTTGGTAAACTTTGGCGAGGATTTCGTTGAATTCCTGCTTTGATGGCTTTGATTACTTTCCGTATCTCTTTAAACAATTGTATGCACCTGTAGACCATCAAGCTACTAATGCCGAGCGGCCGGAGCGTTTTGAAAAGATCAGTTATTTTCTACCACACTTGAAAAGTGCTATAACTGCGTTACGGTTTTCTTTATCTGACCACTCTATCGTTAAAGTTAACACAATTTAAAATTCTCGTAACTGACTAATGCTGTAGAGGTTACCTTTCAAAAAACATGTAATAATGAATGTGTACGTTCAGTTTTACTATTCTAATGGGTATGTTCAAAATAGTAACAACATTTATGTCACTACTTAGTAGATATCTGCTTGAGAAAATTTGTTTTTTTAATGGTTTTTGATTTCATTTATCAAGTGTTTTAAAGGCTAAAGGTATTTACGGTTTAATTTAGGAAAATATCAGTGATATTTGATGATGAAATTCAGCCTAATTCTGCACTGTTCAGCTACTTTTTGGGGGACAACCATTAAACAATAAATTATTTTTAACCGGGAAACCTTTTTATTAACAACATCACAAGCAATGAAACATGATTAGACCGTAGCATAATTTTAAGAGAACTCTAGTCTTAAAATAAATTTTTACTCATTAAATTTTGAAGAAATTTATTTGTTTAAGGAAGTACCTGAACAGTTATTGCAGCTTCCGTTTTTAACATTCCCCTCCAGCCAGTTGTCTTTTTTTTTAATAAAGTAGTTTACTGTGAGAAAGTATAGTCTGTACTCGTTCCTATATTTGTTTCGAGTTGAATTTGATTTAATTTATCATGTCCATTTATTTTCCAATACTCTATCTACTCCTTCTAAGTTTACATTTTTTTTTGTTTTGAAACGTGAGTAAATTGAATTAATTCAATTCAATTTATTTAACACTCACAAGTGTTTTTTTTCTGCTCTCATACTTTTCTTTTACGTCAATTTCTTATTTATTCAATAAGAAAAATTCAAAGAAAAAAAACTTTTTACTTTATTTTTCTTCTCGACTTCTAAAACTGGTAGAATGTAAAGGGGGGTTGAAGATCTTAAACATGAAATAAAAATCAGTCATAAAGATAATTCAAGCGGAAAACAAGTCCTTTTCTACAGAAAGACAAAGAGATAGAAAGAGAGATATGATATTTTATTTTATCATTATAAATCTATAAGAACTTATAATAAATGCTTTTTTGTTAAAAAAAAAAACAGATTAAAAAAGTTGTCCTTTTAGCATTGAATTAAGCCATTCAATTTCCTGTCAATTTAGACAGTTACTCACACATGAACATTCTTTTTAGCGTTAACAATAAAACAGACAATTTATTGAATTTGAATATGTTTTTAGGTTGTTAAATAAAATTATAACAAAAGTATTTAAAACTGAAACAAATGAAAAGAAAATTTGTGTGTGTGAGCTCACAGAACACAATAATGTTCGCCAACATTAAAATTTTATTTAAAAGAACGTCTCTGTATGTATTAAGAAAATATAACAGTTTCAGAAAATCTGCCACACTCTACGCCCATACAATCCAAATGGATATTTTCGCATAAAACTTTTCCTATAAAAGCAAAAGTCTTAAAATTTAAATTTTAGTACGGCCTAACTTCTCGCAGCACTTATGTTGTGTGTGTCAATTTAAATCCATGAGTACTGGGACCTACACTTTAGTGTCTACTCCGAACAACAGATATGAGAAGCTTGTTCATGGCAATCAGTTACTCTCAGAACTATTGCTAGTCGCCGAAAGAAATATTTTTTTTTAATATTTCATTGCTCCAAGATGTCAGAGCCGGAGCTTGAACCGGAGCTCTTTAGTACATATACTTCTTAGAAAAATCAAACGGCCGATCTTGTTACTTGCACTGAGTGGAGGCGGCATTTTGGTGACAAAAATTTGACAATCTCTTAGTAGTCGTCTGGCTCTGTCGTTTGGATTCAACATTAAACTGAAGGTGTCGGTGCACATCAATAAAAATATATGCACTCAATATGAATGCTGCTAAGGCCGTAACTCTCACAAAAGGTTGTAATGGCCATGTATGCATTTATGTAAGTAACACATGAGGAAATAACGAAAAAGTTTTCCTACATGATAGCTTACAATTCATATCAGGGGGTTATAGAGCACATTCCCTGACATGTGTGCAGTTGTAACTGTATATTGGTTTTTGCTGACCTATATATATGCCGTACAAATTTTATATTCAAATAAATTTTTTATATTGTTTGTGAATTGTTTTGAGCAAATAAAAATTGATTTCTTTGCAAAAATACGCTTCATTTGTTTACTCACGTTAGGAATTTTTAAAAATAAAATTATTAAAAAAGCTGCGCTATTTTTGGAGATAAATATGCTCCGTTTTTTTAGCTTAAGGTAAATCACTACACTACCTGTAATTAAAATGTAAAATCTTCCCTTCAAGCAAATACGTACATACGTACATACATACATAATTGACCATTACAAACTTGTGTCAGGGTTACGGCCTAGCTTCTCACAGCCCTCATGTTGTGTGTGGTAATATTTTTATCCATGAGTACCAGGACCTACAGTTTAAAGATGGCTCTGAACGACAGATTTGAGAAAATTTTTCATCGCAATCAATTACTCCAAGAGCTTTTGCCAGAAAGCTGCTGAGAGGTAGTCGCCGAAAGAAATAATTTTATCATATTTCTTCTTTTCTTTTTTTTCTTGTCAGAGCTGAGATTTGAACCCGGCGTTATCGTCTTAGTAAGCCAATACACTAACCACTAGACCACGGCGACCATAAACAAATACGTTTTGTTATGAAGAATGGTGATCCTAAATTCTCTATTATTTTTCAGAAACCATTGAAATCATTTGATTGGATTTATTCCTCTCCTTAATTAATACTTTGATTTAGTTTAAGAACTACAGATTTTCAGTTGCTCTCATAGTTAGGGTATTCATCCTATTAAAACCAGGTTCTAAAGTATGCCTAGTAAATAATTTTAGCCATACTAACGTGCAATGGTACAACCTACTGCGTGTTGATGTCCCTACGCATTGGGAATCTTTTTCTTTTATGTAAACGAAGAATAAGTAAGAAGACTTAATATCCCTCGCTGTCGCATGAGAATGGGTAAGTGTAAAGCGAGGAAGAAAAAAACTCACATAATTTTCGATATACTTACCTTTTGTAATTCGAAAAATTACAGTTTTAAGTTGATTAATGAGCTTTATTTTGAAAAATTATCTTTGGAAAGTAAATGTTAGCGAGTATTAAGCGAAGTAGACTTTTAACGGCCTACTTAAAAAGTCCAATTGCCACGTGAGACAAGATAACAGACAACAATAATTAAGCTAACGCCAACTAACTTCTGCAAATTTTGTTCTCTTGTAACGCTTACAATTAAGAGCATTCTGTTTGTGAAAGTTCTGCGACACTGTTATGCCTCCACATTAGTTGTGGAATACCAAAAATCGAATAGTGCTTAAATTCTCGAAAGGCATAATATAATGAATATTTTCAGTATTTTGTTTTAAACGCTATAATGAAGTTAAAATGTATAACCCTATGTTTGGATTCGATCCGTGTAATTTTATTTTTTTACTTGCGTTTTGTCGCAGTCATATAACGATAATTATAATTTACGAACATAATGGTTTCCTTAAGGCATATTGTTTCATCCTTTGTTTTAAATAAATTCTAACTTTTTAATTAATTAATAAAATAAAAGAAAATTAAAACTTCTTTGACATTTATACCACTTGACTACAACAGCAGCTAAAACAACAATAATAGCGTTAAATGTCAAGTGTCAACGAATTCTTTCCATAATTATCTTCATAATTTTTTAATGAGAACTGTTCAAAAGATTTAACAAAAAAGAAAAAAAAAAAGAATCAACAAAAAACTTACAACGCTAATGAGTGTTGCCAGACCATTATCTTAATTTGAGATTTAATATGCTTATGGAAGAAAATATCTCTAAAAAGACAGGGGGAAGTGGAAAGGAGAAGGGGCAGGAGGAAGAATAGGATATTAAAAATACCTGCCAACCAAAGCATTGAACATTGACATCAATAAAAAGCATTTTCTCTAATTGCTCTTACAATTTCATATTCCGCTTCTACTTCAACGTACACGAGTATTATAATAATCTAATGCAGAGTTGGGAAAACTGTTTTCTTATAAATTAAAAAAAATAAAAAATAAAATAATAAATGCAAAGGAGGTATAAAATTTTAATGAGACCCTAAAAGTAAATTGATATGCCACCTATAAAAGCAACGAGAGAGACAAGTGGTTGACAAATTGTTTGCCAACCAGTCAGCCAGCTAGTAAGCCAGCCAGGGTTGGTAGTTGCTTACAAAAATAATGATGATGCAGAGAAAGATTTTCTTTTGTTCCGTTTTGCAAATATATTGTCAACCCACTAATCTCATTATAAAATGCTAAGCAGATAATTTTCTTTGCATTTTTTTTAATTCAAAAAGAAAATAAAAAAAAAACAAATGAATATACTTTTTCATTGTCTTTGAAATTGCCGTAGAATTTCTAAATTTAAATCCTATTGGCAGGCATTTTTTCTATATTACCCAGAAAATAATTTGTACGTCTTTCAATTTTTCTCACTGAGCATATTGTTAAAATTTCTAAAAAGTGGTGGTGGGAAATAAATTTTCTCTTTGTTTTTCTTTTATAATTTTGTTATTTCTTCTATTGAAAATTGTCCACTTTGCCATTTATGCTGTACTTTTGTACTGTTAAGTAGATTGTTTTTTCTTCTAAGAAGTCATTCGAATAGAAAAATAAAACATAGAATAACGAGCAGATTAAATAAAGAGACAATCATTCAAAGCAATTTCAACAGATACAAATTCATTAGGCATAATGTGACCAACTTAAAAAAAAAAGTTAAATTTAATTATTAAAACAATATCAAATGTGAAGTAGAAACCAAGATGTTCTGATTTTTAAAATCTATTCAAATTACTTTTACCCTTAACTAACCTACCTATGATTGTGCTATGAATAGACTTGGCCGTTAACTACTAATTACATGACATGTAATACGTAATGGAAATAAAAAGAAAAACTATGGCCAGTCAGTGCAAAAATAATTAATTTATCCGATCATTTAGAATTTGGCAATAAATAACAAATAAAAACTGGGGCAAGACTTTGGGAATCTTAGGGATTTCCCGTCAGGCTGACTGCGACGTCAGGGAGACTGTGGATCATTTTCTTTGCGATTGTCCAGGTCTGGCAGTCACACGTTTGACGTTTTTTGGGGTGCCTTTTTTCGATGGCTTGGGGCAATGTGTTAATCTGGTTTACTCCACTTTATAGGCAGCTCTGGTTGGCTGTAGTAATTTTTCTATTTTTAATTTTTTTTGGTGATTTTTTGATTAACTGGCCATTTGACCTACCTACCTACCAATATAAAAAAATGTTCCTATAAAAAACAAACTAAATTAATGTCCATTAACTTTTAATTCAGTGATCAATTTTGATGATCAATGATTCCTTTGTTTAAAATTACAATTTTTTAGTGTTAAAACAATTAAAAAAAATACAATAAACTATTTAATTGTTACAACAATTCTCGTTCATTGAAGAAATTTCAAACAAAATTTAGACGTAATTTTTCGTAGTTGAAATCAGTTTCTCAGTTAAATGTGGCTCTAAGGCACCACATTTACATGCCCTAGTTGGGTTTTAAATATTCCATACAATCAATTTAGAGTACAAAAAGGGTGCGTACGAGTTTGCTCGAATTTGGGTACCGGATTATAGATGTATTGAATAAGTAGGATGAGGCATCAGAAAAACCCAATTAAACTATTTCTGTTTAAGGTTCCGGAGTACTCTGTTCTGTTTTTAATTGGTCTAACTCCGTTGAAAACCCGGTTTTATATATCCTCGAATTGGCATTCTAATAAAATTAAGGAGAGAATTTCTATAGATTTAGCTCTCAGGCAATTTGGACATCTTCGACTAGGATTATTAAGTTAAAACCAGCAGTTTATTTTGTTTTTAACATTCATGACCCAGGTAGCATATCAAGTCGTAATGATGAAACAGAGTACGACCTCAACTTCAAGTTAAAACGTCTCTCAGAGAAAAGAGGCCCATAATTAAAACGAAGATTGCAGCATGTTTTTACATGAAGGCTATTTAAAAATTAAGTTTATTAGAGTTTTTGTCTAAGAATTCAATTAAAAAATAAAATAAAATTAATTAAAAAATAAAAAATAAAATTAAAAATTACTAAAACGAACTCATTATTCGCGGTAAAAATATAGTTAATATTTAACAAATCCCAAAATAACATTGTTGAGAGAATTTGGTTCTAAAAATGAGAGCATAAGAAAAATCGCTGTCAAAATAAAATAAATTCTATTTCACAACTACATTCTCCAGCGTTTTTATCTGTCAATTTGTATGGAAAAATTGTCAATCTCCAGTTGTGTTTCATCATTTACACAATTTTTTTTTCTGTTGCAAAATTCAAAGTTTTACAGAATATTCAAGAAGTAAAGCAGTGCTTTTAGTCAATTCTGAAATGTTTTCCCGGTGTGTATTTTTATTTTTTTATTTAAGACAAAATGCTGTCAATTTAATCACTCAAAGGACAGTGTTATACCTTCACCTTTGCCCCATCTGGTTGTTGCATGTGAGTGGTGAGCATCATCTTTATTTTATGTAGGTTAGATGTACTGTACTCCTGATCATTCGTTTCTTGATGGAATAGACTGAAAATGTCAGGGAGTGGTTTCTTGAAGATGGACTTCTTTCTTAAATTATAATTTTTGAAAAACCGTAAATTAATTTTTAAATTTTTTTCTCCTTCTTTGGGATTTGACTTCGGCCGATTTAGTTTCTGTACACGCGCTCTAACCACTTTACCACGACCTCCCCAATGTTTTTAAAATTTTCTATTTCAGATTCAGCTAATGATATAGTAGTTAATAATATTGCTTTTAGTTTCTCAGTTGGTCACACTAAATATTCCTTTATGCCAGTAAAACTCATTTTTTATAATATTTTTTTTTCTCGTTCGAAGAAAGGCACACGTCAAAAAATTATGACAATTTTCCCACCACAATCAAGCCAAATTATGTTATTCTTTATTTTATCACAAATGAATACTTCAAATCCTGTGCGACATTATAGCCTTTAGATATTGAAAGTGTTAGTCGAAAAGTTTTTCTTCTTTTTTTTGTATTATGGACAAACACTCGCTTCACAGCAGGGGATACGTTAAACACTTTGATAATCAGAACAACAACAAAGACATTAACAATAAACAGTAGCAGTAAGTAAAAGGATAACAAGGATAACAAGCTAAATGTGTTGACATGGATTTAATGACAGACAACTACAACAAAACAAAGCCAAAAATTTGTTATCAAGCCCAAGAGTAGCAAAGCAAGAAGAGAATCCCAGAAATTACTAAAAAAAAATAAATAAAAGAAAAAAGTGAATGAAAAGAAAAAAGTATGTGATCCATTAGAAAAGGATTTATAACAATATGATGATTAATGGCAGGAAAATTATTACTGATTATAATTGAATATGCCAAAAGGAAAAATAATAAGAAAACTAAGTGTCGACGATTTTCTATGACTTATTTATTTCAGAATAATCTGGCATGTCCTAAAAATCACTTTTTGTGAAAGTGATTTCAAATCGCAAGTGTTCTGAGTACAAAATCGTTTAAAATTTTGTGATTTGAAATTGGTCAGGTAAATGCTTGACGATATCGAATCACTTGCCTTTTCAATTTGCTTACAATTTGACGAAAAGAGGGTCACAAACATATCATATATGTAATTTGTTTTTTGTTTATTTTTACAATTACTATTTTATTCAACAAAATTCCCAAATTGGGAATTGGTTTGTTTACACTTTTTACAATTTGCTTTTCATGGTGAAATTACTTACAAGGTGGTGGCAGGTGAATATAGTACAAAAACAACAGGGAATTTGTTTTTGTTTTTTCAGCTCTTTAATGTCAAAAGCAGGTATGGTGAATTAAAAAAGCACATGTGAGAAGTGTGTGTGTGTATTGTTAACAACATACATGTCTCTACACCAAAACAAAAACACGAATACACACAAAGCAAAATGTAAACAAAACATAAATACAAACAAAACTTTTGACAGGAGCGGTATGACCAAAAAAAAAACTCAGCTGGGTTGGCAACACCACCTTGTACGTAATTCCACCATGTTGCTTTTTTTCAAAAAGGCATTCAGAGTTACCAGACTGCAATTTTTTTATACTGTGCATCTTTCGACTAAATTTGTCAATTATATTAATTATTAAAAACAAAAATTTATCAAATTTGTTCATAAAAATTGTAAAATATTTAACACAGATTGTTTGTTATTGTTCATTTTTGAAATATAAATGTGCTATTTTAATCCAAACGGAAGCAATGAATCTGGTAGCTCTATAAATGAAACAAAAATGAAAATCACTTCTAAAAACTAAAAAGCTTCTAATTTTCAGAACACCAAAAAAATCACTTGCTTGATTTCAAAATTACATGTGATTTGAAGTCTTGTGATTTTCAGAACATGCCTGAATGCTCCCAATTATCTTATAATAATTTTTAATGAGGACGAGATTATTTCTCAAGACACTGGGTTCAATTTGTATTATTTATGATTTATAAAGAATAATTAGTAATTCGGAGTTGATCTATACTGATCTTTACAGCTCCTTCGTGTATTTCCTGTGTTCTACTATTACACAGCAATTGATCAAGTGCTTTATTAACTTTTCTTTTTTACAGCAGAACTTGCTAGTGGTAGTATTGTATATTAGAGGGCTTCACATGCTAATTCAAATGGAATTTCAAAACATTCGATTATTTTTCAAATACTGTTTGGCATATACTTTTGGGAAAAATAACCAAATCAGTTTGATTTTAATCACTGAAAAGTCCCGAAGTTGTAAGCAATCAATCATCGTGCTTTTGCGTAGCGTGTTATCAACGACTTGAAACACCAAGTTGAAGAGCACGAAATATTTGAAATCAGATAACTCATAACTGATGTTACGTTTGAGTTGCAATGTACAACCATAACACTAAACACATTATTGGACTAATATTTGGTTGTGATAACAAAATACTGCAAATATGAAAAAAATCCGAGCACATCCGATTACTTCCCATATAACATAAAAGCATGAAGCGATAGAAGGTAGCAGATATAATACGGTCATTTCAAATGCATTCACTTAGGTCAACTTTGAATGTCTCTGGACAAAAAAGTAATAAAGATATAAGCCTAATATTTTTGGTACATGATATATAGATTGTCTATTATAAACTGTAAAAAAATCAGGTAGATCAGAAGACATGATAAAAATGAATTAAGGCCGCTCTTGAACCAGTGTGCGTACTGTACTCTTATGCTATTGTTGGGAAATAATTTGATAAATTTATTGCTGTTGATTAATAGAGCCAGGCGTACCTGATTTGTTATTTTAACAGCTTTTCTATTGTTAGAACTTCTTTTCTGCAAGATAAAAGAATAAAAAATATTTGATTTTGAATTGGTGTACCTGATTAATGCTGCTGTGCCGGACTTTGAAGTGAAAAATGTTCTTGTAGTTTCAACAGTTTTTGGCGTATGCCATTTTGTTTCTGATACATTTGATACTACTCCTATTGTGAAGTATTCTGTTGTAATTGTTGCTGTATTATTAATTACATTAAAATCAAAATATACTTCCTCTTTTCCCTAGAGACCTACAAAAAGGTATATTAATAATTGATAACAAGTACTTTGGTATCGATACTTTTCAACCGAGTATCAAGTAGGTATTGGAAGAAATTTCCTTATTTTTTAATTAACATTTTGTTAGCATTTCTTTGAAACTACTCCTTTTTTCGAATTTAGTTCTTTTTGAATTAAAATTTAAATTTTTATCGTGTATATTGGCCATTTTTAAGCCACAGTATACGTACATAGTAAGAGGACAAATCAGAATCACTTTTTTTTCTTTAGTTATTATTTTATGTATACTTATACATAAAATTAATGTAACTTCATTGAATACAAAAACTATAAAATAATTCGCGGAATTAAGCTTTATTTGCCTTTGAAAAAACCTTCTTTTTCAATTTCACTTGAATTCGTTTTTCAGAACATAACCGATTATATTGGAATTATATATTAATGTAGAGTTTTTTGTCACGTTTTGCACACTTGTTATTAATAAAAATCTTTAATGAATTTGGTTTTTGTATAATTCTTGTTTTTATTTTTCTTTATTAAAAGATAGAAATAGAAAGAGGACAAAAAATTGCATATATGAAGATATTTATGTACGAATATAAATATATACTAGGAAAAGTAGAATATAAAACTTACTGTTTTAAAATTTAAATTACTTAAACATAAGAAGGTATCGATACTTTTTATTCAACCAAGTAGGTATCGATTTTTTTCTTGCGATATCCTTCTGAGTAAAAGTATCGATATCTTCTTGGTATCGTTTCATCCCTATTAATAATCTTTAATTTAGAATTCTTGCTGCCCCTATTTAAAGATGTCAGGGTATGTTAATACTATACTGCGTTAATAATTAATTATAGTATAAATTAGCGGGTATCAATTTTAGACGCCGTTCAAAATCACATTTTCTTTCAAAGCTACGGCAACTCTCTTAAGTATAAATAAAATTTTAAAGAAAAAAGTTTGCATTTAAAAGGCATATATGTATATGGTTCGGTTTATATTAAAACGTCTAATAATGTATCGGGGAAATATTTTAACGTGTAAATTAAAAACCTCAAATAATTTACATGCATACATACAAAATTGGCCATTACAATCCGGCATAGCTTCTCGCAGGACACATGTTGTATGTGTCAATTTTTGTCCGTGAGTGCCGGGATCTAAAGTTAAAAGTCGACTTCGAACGGCAAACTTGAAGAGCTTGGTCATTGTAATCAGTTGGTTGGTTTCCGTGGTGATCCATTATCCAATTAGCTCTTACCCCCTGTTTTGATGTCACATCCTCTGATTTATATTAGTTTGTGTATACATATGTATATCTAACATATTTAAAACAAAATATCTTCCTACGGTTAAAAATGAAGTGAGTCATATTCTTGCATTAATAAAAAGTGCAGTTCTAGTGTTTACATTTTGGCTTTGAGTATTTTATATATGAATGACGACGGTCAGCGGTATCACCAAAAGAGGTGTCCTATATTGTCTTCTAAATGACACAAGATGTTCTTTTGTTATTTTGCAGACATACACCTAAAAGAATGCAATCATGCTACAATGTACAAAATGTGTCGCAGTTAGTTTTGTTGCTTGCAACTATTTATATTGTCTTGTTAACGCTAATCGAGTATGTTGCTTAGGTTCTATAATGATCTTTTATAAGCTTCTTTCACAAAGGAGAAAACTACATAAATAATCAGGATATTTTTTATTCGGTTTGATAAGTTGTTCTGAAGTGCACATCCTTGTTCTTTGCACCTAAAATTGCTCTTTCACTCAACCAATCGTAGTTCTTATGGTTAGCAATTATATAAGGAAACACTTTGTTGATGAGCTCCTCTTTCGTTGAGACGAAATTACAAAAATTCGGAGGAAAGGATATCAATCCATTTGATGCGTCGACAGGAATACGACCATTACCAATAGTTAGCAGTTGATTGGAGAACACTTCGGAAAATGGATCGTTTTGCAATGCAACTCGCATGTTTGTCGTCAGCTGAAGTTTTTTCACATAACGCCACAATGTCGATGATTTGAGGCAAGCATTGATCTCATCGGCTGCGGTCGATCGTGGTAATACTGGTAGTGTTTGCCGGAAATCACCTGAGAGTAAAATCAACGCACCGCCAAAATATCTTGCGTCATTACGTAGATTTTGCATGGTGCGATTGAGAGCTTCTAACGCACGTTTATGCGACATTGTGCATTTGTCCCAGATAATTATTTTGCTTGCTATCAAAACTTTAGCCATTGCTGAATGTTTCGCTATGTTACATGTTCCTGGTTCCTCAACCGCTTGAAGGTTTAATGGCAATTTCAATGCCGAATGAGCGGATCTACAACCTTCCAGCAGCGTAGCCGCTATTCCAAAAGAAGCAGCTGCTATGGCAATTTCTGGTCTTGCACGAACTGTAGCCAGAATCAGAGATATGAGGAATGTCTTGCCAGTGCCACCAGGCGCATCAAGGAAAAACATGCCAGCATTTCCACCGTGCCAGTTGTGTTCATCACCGTATCGTACACTTCTTTTTGTTGGGGATTTAGTAAAGGTACATTAGTTCGAACCAAATCGCTTAATGCAATTGTTTCGTATTCATATTCACGCTGAAATTCTCGTTCGAAAGCGTCATTTGGTCGACGATCTGGCGATGGCATTCATAATCTTGCTAACAGACTGCCGCATATAAGGTAACACGTGTCTTCGATCAAAATCAAAGCCTGGTTGTGCATCTCTTCATTCATCTCAAAGTGGGGATTTTCTGAAAGTACACGAACTTGATGCAGAATGTCTTCTGACATGTTATCCTTGTACTTATCCCACAATTCACGTGGATTTGATGGAAAACATGTAGCAATAATGATCGCAAATAATGTGTATATTTTTTGATTAAAACGTATGAAATTTAGTCGTTCAGTTTCAATGATTGCGTACATATCAACAACGAACAGATGAAAAAGTCGGCGACAATACAAAATGTGGACACCAACTGAAAGCTCTATATATATCGTCATATTAAATACAAACGGACGTAACTACAGTTTTTTTTTTACATGAGAGCAAAAAAACCTTAAAAATTTTCTAAATCCTGAAAATCATAATTTTCAGTATCGTAATTAAGGATTGGCATCCCTATAATTCAAGCAAGCGTTAATTTGATCAACAGCATGGTGTGAAAAGTCATGACTCTAGTGACACCACCATTTATACATAGTGTGAACAGTCATCCAACTCTAGTGTGAACACAATTGTAATATAGTTTGAACAGTCATGCAACTCTACTGTGAACATCATTGCGACATAGAATTTTTTTTTTGCTATTCTTCTTATCAATGTGAACACCATCGCAACATAGTGTGAACAGTCAGGCATTGTATGAACCCCGGATCTTAAAAGTACACACTTACATTATTTCATTTTTCTGGAATATTTTATTTCTTCTTATTTGGCCAGAGACCATTCCGAATTGGTACGAATCATCGAAATCGGTCCAGGCGTTCTTGAGTTATAAGCGTAGTAACTAACGCCACTTTCTTTTAAATATGTATAAAGATTATAGTTCGTTTTATCAAAATACATGTTCGTGCAAAATTTGATATTCCTTCAATCAAAACTTACGATTTTATTAACGAAATCCACACGGACGTAATTACAAATGCGTGTATTAGAAATGCAAGAAGACATAACTACATACATATTTATACGAAAGCCAATCTTTATATCTCGACCCTGAAAATTATATGATTTTCAGGATTTACAAAATTTTTGATTTTAAGGTTTTTTGTTTCTCCTGTAAAAAAACAAAAGTGTACTTATATGTAAGTATGATCTTTATCTACTACTAAATAATGTAGGTACGTTTATTGAACAAAAAAAAAAAAAAACAAAAACTTTTCAAGTTTTTTTTTTTTATAAATGTAAAACACATTTACATAATTAAAAGTAATCATATAAATAATTATTAGAGTTAAAATAACCTATTCGTCTTCAAAAATATAAAAAAAGTAATCAATATAAAAAAAAAATTATTGGTGACGCTTTAAAGACAGATGATCTCAGATGCATTTAAGGAGCAGTAACTGATATGAATTTTGTCAAGAAGAAATGCGGAGTCAATATTGTTATAAATATAACAAATTTAAGAGAAATTTCATAATCCACGACTTCTTATTACAGCTAGACGACTGCGATATGGTGGAAGCGGTATATTAGGATTTCATTGAAGATTCCGCAGCCAAAGTAGTAAAAATTGTTTTTGAATGAGTTTCATGACTAAAAGATCTTCGAGATCTAAAAATGAGTCATCAATGTTCAACTCTGTAATGTAGTACAGATAAAGAGTATCCACTCTAAGTGTGTGTGGACTTTTAAAGGTTTAAATGCGTAATCAAAACTATGGAAATTTTTAGTTAAAATTTGAAATTTTAGTATTTTATTTATATTGAAGAAATTGCTTCAATATGAATAAAATCTTCCGTTATTATCAAGATGTAATTATTACGAAATTTAGTTAAATTAAAGAAAAAAATCAAATTTACTAATTGTTTTTGTAAAATTTTATTTAAATTGAAGAGTATTTATTTCATTTAACTAATAATTTAATTTAACATAAAATGTACATATAAATATAGAATTATGATATAAAAAATAACGCTTACGGTTAATTAAAAATAAGTAATATACAAATTTAAAACCAAGTGGTTCTTTATATTGTCACCATTTATCCAATATATCAAAAGTAAATTTGGCTTTCTGAAAGTCTATAATTTTTTTTGCAGCTGCCCAATGACTTTTAACTTCCTTCCAGGTGCAGTTGTTGTGCAGAATTTCTTTAGTACTATCTTCAGTATTTTCTTATGGAGGATCTATAAATGTAGATTTACAAATTAGTATTATGAAAACTGAATTTATTAAATACATTTTTTAGCTCTTACCTAAACTTATAACTCTCTTCTGATCACAAATAGCAAACAAATAATTTGATTTTAACGAATTTTCTTCAATTCTACTGAATATGTTTTATTTAAACAAAAAAAAAAAAAAAAACAAAAAAATTATTCAATATGAATATATAACTAAATTTTGTCGTTATTTTTATAATCTTAATTTATATTTATTTTATGTAAATTGACAAAATTTTTGTTAATTTAACAGAATATTTACGTACTTACTTACTTAGATGGCCATAACAACCCGTTAACGGGTTTCGGCCTGCCTTAACACTAGTCTCCAGGCGTCTCTGCCAAGCGCGCGCCTTCTCCAGTTGGTCACACCAATCGACGACAGGGATTCATCAACTTGGTCCTTCCAACGTAAACACGGTCGTCCTCTACGCCGACGCCCAGTGACCTTCGCATCGAAAACTTTTCTCGCTGGAGCGGATTCATCCATCCGAACAATATGGCCGAGCCAGCGTAGCCGCTGGATGTTAATGCGCTGAACAACGCCCACATCGCCGAGGAGATCATACAGCTCATGGTTGGTTCTAATGCGAAACTCATCGCCATGCCTTCGAGGACCAAAGATCCTACGAAGAACTTTTCTCTCAAATACTCCCAAGACCGCTGCATCGGCACAAGACAGCGTCCATGCTTCCGCACCATAGAGAAGCACCGGAAGGATAAGCGACTTATAGAGTGTTAATTTCGTCGCACGAGAGAGGTCTCTATTACTAAACTGCCTACTGAGACCGTAGTAGCACCTGTTGGCCAGTGTGATTCTTCGTTTGATCTCCAGACTGACATCATTCTTGCTGGTAATGGCGGTGCCAAGGTAGATGAACTCCTTAACAACATCGAATGTATAGTTGCCGGCTGTAACCTGGGAGCCGATACGTTCAACATCCCTACTCGTCGACAACATGTACTTCGTCTTGCTCTCATTTACCGCCAGACCCATTGTTGCAGACTCCCGTTCAATAGCATTAAAGGCTGCGGTGACATCTCGCTTGGTATGCCCAATGATGTCTATGTCGTCTGCATACGCAAGGAGCTGGACACTTTTGTCAAATATAGTGCCATTTCGATGAACACCCGCCTTTCGCAAAACACTCTCCATGACGAAATTGAAGAGGTCGCAGGATAAGGTATCGCCCTGTCTGAAACCTCGCACGGTATTAAAAGGTTCGGAGAGGTCTTTTCCTACCTTGACGGAGCTGCAGGAGTTGCTCAACGTCATTCTGCACAGTCTTATCAGCCCTGCAGGAATACAGAGCTCAGACATTGCGGCATATACGCGATCTCTTATTGGGCTATCGAACGCTGCCTTATAGTCGACAAAAAGATGGTGTGTGTCGACTTGACTTTCATGGGTCTTCTCCAGGATTTGGCGCAGTGTGAATATCTGGTCAATGGTGGACTTACCAGGTCTGAAGCCGCACTGATAAGGTCCAATCAGTGAGATTGCGAATGGCTTCAGTCGTTCACACAATACGCTCGTAAGAACCTTATATGCGATAGGGAGAAGGCTTATACCCCTGTAGTCGGTGCATATCGTGGGGTCTCCCTTTTTCAGGATGGGACAGAGGGCACTGAGATTCCAATCATTGGGCATATTTTCCTCCAGCCATATTCTGCAAATGAGTTGGTGCATGCACCTAACCAGCTCATCGCCTCCATACTTGAAAAGCCCAGCGGGCAGACCATCCGGTCCGGCCGCTTTGTTGCTTCCTAGTCGCTGTATGGAAATCTTGATCCCTTCATAGCTGGGCGACAGGATCTCAACGTCGTCATCATTAATTGGGAGCGGCACAGCATCTCTAGAGGCGGAATTTGTGTCGTCATCGCCTTGCAGTAGATTAGAAAAATGCTGTCTCCATAATCTCAGTGTCCCTTGTGCATCTGTAACCAGATTACCATTTTCGTCCCTGCAGGAGGTTGCTCCGGGTTTAAAACCAGTAGTAAGACGCCTTATCTTCCCATAAAAATTTCGAGCATCATGTCTACTCCTGCACATCTCGATTTCCTCACGATCACGCCTTTCTTGCTCCCTTTTCCTTCCTCCAAATAGGCGTCTCTCTTCCCTCCTCTCCTCTCTGTACACCCCCACAGTTGCCCTTGTAGTGGTGGACTGCAACGTTCTTCTGTAGGCGGCATTCTTTGCCGCAATGGCCTCACGACACTCCTCATCGTACCATTGGTTTCTGCGGGGAGGACGCCCAAAACCAAGGACTGTTTCGGCAGCGTTGCGCAGAGAGTGAGCAATGTGAGACCACTGTCCACCAATACTTTCGAGAGAGGATCGGGTGCAATGGAGCTCATTAGAAAGACGATCGGAAAACGACCTGGCTGTCTCTTGTGATCGCAGCTTTTTGATGTTCAGCTTCCCCCGAACACTAGAACGTGCCATATTCACTGCGCATATGCGCAGTCGCATCTTGGCTGCGACAAGATAATGGTCCGAGTCGACATTTGGACCTCTAAATGTGCGCACGTCTAGTATGCTGGATACATGCCTTCCATCAATCACAATGTGATCGATCTGGTTGGCGGTAGATCGATCAGGAGAGAGCCAGATGGCCTTATGGATATCGAGATGCTGGAACCTGGTGCTACAAACTACCATGTTTCGCGCCGCGGCGAAATCAATCAGTCTCAAGCCGTTCGGCGAGGTGGAATTATGGAGACTGAACTGTCCGACAGTGGGGCCAAAGATATCTTCACGTCCAACTTTCGCATTGAAATCGCCGAGGACAATTTTGGCGTCATGTGCCGGACACCCATCGCACACTTCCTCGAGCTTTGCGTAAAAAGCATCCTTGACCACATCATCCTTTTCTTCCGTCGGGGCGTGAACACAAATAAGGCTTATGTTATAAAATTTCGCCTTTATGCGGATCGTAGCAATTCTTTCGTTCACAGGGGTGAATTCCGAGACGTGATGGCGAAGTCTCCTGCTAACTACGAATCCGCAACCAAATTCGTGTTTCTTCTCATGGCAGCTGTAGTAGATGTCACATGTTTCTTGCCTTGTACAACCTTGCCCTATCCATCGCATTTCCTGGATGGCGGTGATGTCAGCCCTACATTTCGTGAGAGCATCCACCAACTGGATAGAGCTACATTCCCTATAAAGGGTTCTCACGTTCCAGGTGCATATCCTTAGATCATAGTCCTTAAAACGTTTGCCAAGTTCGTCAACATAAAAGGGGGTCCGTTTAGAGGCTTTTGTATTGGTTTTCATTGAATAACATTTTTACGTGGTGGGTTTCAAGCCCTACGCACAACCCAAATTTAAAGTCCAGGGGATTGGACAGTCGCCGCATACATTAGTTCACAAGCTAGCGGGTGCCAGAATGTTATCCAAGAGGGCCACGTGGAGGCTGTATGTCGACTTGAATACAACGGGAACAAGGATCGTTCTGAAGGCCGCCAGGTTGACCCCAATCAGAGACTTTGCCTTGTCCGAAGTATCCCATCCATCCCAACAGAATATTTAGTACTCTTTAACTAAGTTTTTTCAAATCAACAGATAACATATATAATTTAAATAATATACATGATTACAACTAAGAACTAAAAAGGACACCAAAACAATAAAATACTGTTAGAATATATAATATTTTATTGAATACAACTTATAAATATTTAATAGAATGCCCATATTGTTTACTGAGTGATGGTTAACAATTAATTGACTGCGTAAGTGAAATGCAAGGAAAAAGTAAACATATTAAAACAGACTTATTAAAATGATAATTGGAAATACTAATTAATTATGTAAATTACAGTGAGGGCCAATTAATTATCATCACATTGCATTAAAATTTAAATAATATTTTTAGTAATTCACAATATTTTCAAAAGAATTTAGAAATTAATTGAATGCAATAAAAAAAATATATTTGTTCAAACATGTTTGAAAATACATTCTTTAACAAAATGTATTTAGTTTATTTGAAGAAATATCTTTGTTTTAAAAAAAATTTGTGTAGAGTTGACTAAAATTTGTGTTGAATTAAATATTTTTTCTTTTTGAAGGTTTACAAAATGTTTTAGTTCATATTACCTACGATATTTGGTTCAGTGTAATACACATAAAAAAGTTGTAAAAAAATCAATGCATACCATCAAGCTTAGATAAAACTAAATCATGATTAAATTTATTAAAAGCTTTCATAAAGTTATTATTATAAAATAAGCCACTTAATACTGGATAAAAACACTTGATTTAACTTGTTAAAGTCAGCCAAAGACTTATATGTTATACTGGCAGGAAATGATGCACAAATTGTAATTATTGGAGAATGGCGATCTTTAGGAACACATGACGAACTGATTCTACAAATATAAAACAAAGAGGGATGACTCACAAAAATTCCAATAATTCTCAATTGGAATTTTCCTTCGATTAAGTGCTTACAAGTAGTGTTGCAAATATATAACGATGTGTTATATGGCAACCATGGTAGGCCGCCGTGGCCAGCTGGCTTTGCTGACATGATTCCTCACATAGATAGAGATATGTTTGTAAGAAATGAGTAAGTGTTTAAGCATAAACATAAAGTCAACTGTACACAATGATTTCCCCCCCGGGGATACATTTATGGCTGCTGGCGAGTGTCACGTCAGTAGCCTGTTTTCCCCGGGGAATATTGGGTTCGACCTAGCCCTGAGTGGTCTGGCGCTCAATATAGGCAGAGAACGCCTTTAATGGCGATTATGAGGTGCATAGTCGTTTGTCACGCGTACTTAGTACGCGTGGCAGGCATTTCTGGTGTTCTCACGGACTGACCAGAGATGCCTTAATCTGGTACTACGGGCCCCCGGTACAGATAACTCTCAGTCATTCGGGAAGTAATGTCCGGTCTGATGATTGGTGAGGTCCTCCTGGGAGGTACACGTAGTGGTTGTAGAACAGTGGTCTTCACCAGTATTACTCAGGTAAATAAATTGTTCGGATATTTTTTTAGTTTTTCTTACTCTCTTCGTGAATATTACAACCAGGGTTGCTTAATTCCACAAAAATTCTAGCTTCTTAAAATATACCAAAACTACCCGTATCGTTAATTCTTATTATATTAGTTTAAAATTAAATGTATTGTACTTTATTAACATATATCACTTTTAGAATTCCTGGAAACCAGTTTTTGTTTTATTTTCTTTGAAAAACTTAATTAATTATAAAAAAATTTGCAATGTTAAAAATCTTTCATAAAAAGAAATCCATACGCTTTGTTTTCATCATGTTAAACGACAACCACAATTATTACAAAAAAATGTGTGTGAGACAAAAATTGCTTATGTGTTTATGTTTTATTAGTTTTCAAGAGAGCTAAATTTGTTTGTCAGACACTGAGAAGTTATGATAATAAGCAACATAAACTTATTAATGTTTATATTTCTTTTAACTACATTTCAATTTGTTAGTAGCATTTACAAACAATTTATTTCATGAATAATTTTAATAAATTAGTTTAAATTTTAAAATTAAAGGTTTTTAAAACGAAAATTTTCACAAATTTCATTCAAGTTGCTAAAAACAATACAAATGAAGAAACCAATCTCATCTCTCAGTGTATTTTTGTGTGACTCTCTTTGTGAAGACCACTGTTGTAGAAGTACCTAGATAGATACCCCTCAGCAAGGGGGTTATCATCACCCAGACAGTGGTGATATCATATTGCCAACTCGGTGTTATGGGCTCTCTTTTGAGCGCTGTGCCTTCGGGTATGGTGAGATTAGAGGGTACCGGCATCGGGTGGCGGTGGTTGGGCGCATTGAACTCAACTACCGTTCCCGACAGAGGGCGGCATGTGATTAAGTCTACGGACAGGTGCGCATGTAAAATCTCTCTATACGTTGTACACACTGATTTATGGATCTAAACCTGGTTTTTAAATAAAATTTGGATCTATTACAACCCACTAGTGACCATATAACAGTTTAAAGAGGCAACAGCTTCTATCTAGCATTAGCCAAAAAATCCTAAGGAGGAGCTCATAAGTTCATGCCGAAAGATTATTTGGTCCACAAGCTGAGAATTAATATAAAATAGCAGGGTCTAGTTGGTAGTGTGCTAGTGTGAGGGTTGTGGTTTTGATTCCCATCAGAGACCCTGGTCAGTGACACTACACCGAGTAAAAGTCTTAGTCACTCGTCTCGGAATAGTTAACTATAATATTAATATTGTAGTCTAATTTCAAATAACTAAAATAAAAAAATATAAAAAAACAAAACATTTATCGAGCATTTTTATGTAGAGCTTTTGGAATATTTTGATTTGCCATAATCAAGAAAAAATTCTCGCTCCATTACACCAATGCAGAGTTCTCGTCCATTATACTCTTTAGATTTAGTTGCCCACGACAATACCTTGCATCCAAATCTAAAGAAATTGTTCAGTTATGAAAAACATGGTTAGTAGTTAGAGATTGTTATTGATATCTTTAACAAATATTATTAAAAAAAACCAACTGTCAAACGAACTTTGTATTTAATTTGCAGCTTTTAAATAAATTACAAATTAATGAGATATCTTAAAAATCTTGAGGGTTGAAATTTTTAATCTTTCTTTCTATGACACATGCAGTGCTAAGTGGATACCTCTCTAAGTGGCAGTGGCAGCCAGCAGGGAATTCCTTAAACCACTATGAAAATAAGAAATTATAAAAAATAAATATTTTTTAACATTCTTTTCATTATTAAAAAAAAATTTGAAAGGAAAGAAACAAAAAGGTAAAGCTTTAGGGCTTCTGGAATGTTAAAGGATTTCATAAGAGTTATCGGGAGTGGGAACATGTGTGCGTCACAAGAACTCTTGATGCAACTAAGAAGCGCCATTTGAAAAATAATGGCTGGTTTTTTGTCTGAGACTTCATTAAAACAGCAGGTGGTTAAAATTGAAAGGCTGTTAACATTGCACTTTGCACCCGTAATGTTTGCAGTAAAAGAAATGCAACTTTGCAACATTTAAAAAAATGTCTGTCTAGTATGAAGCACAAAAGTACGCTTCTATTCTGTTTTCTTTTTTTTTTTTTTATTCTTTAATGGCTGTTTTGAAATTGTAATTTAATTATATAAAGAATTCCTTGGTGAGACTTAAAGAAAAATAAGCAAAAAAAAAAAAAAGAAATCCATTAAATAAAAAGTAGAAAAAATTAAAATAAAAACAAAGAAAAAAAAACATAATACTCAGCATGGCTTCCAAATATGGCCAACTTTATTGTATAAATGCAGTAGACTGCGCACTACAGCTCATACCACTTGTTGACTTTTAACACCAAGCATCGGTTACCATCAGCAGAGCAGAACTTCTTCCCTTATTTGTAATAGAAACTCACATTTTTTCTGCTTCACTGCAGTATGTTTTTCTCTTCTTCAAAGGCGTTCTTTTTCTCTTGTCTTTCTTATTTGGCTTTTGATATTCAAATTATTATTTTTTTTTTCAAAAACGTATTCAAATTAATTTTTTCTTTGCCATATAAACCATTGTAATCGTGCAAACGTTACTTGTTTTTGATTTCTGTTTAGATTTTGAATTTTGTAAATCATTAAAAATTATCATATTCGCTTTTTCATACGGTTTTCAAAGTTTTCTTTTGATATTCTTAAGCGTTTTTCATAATTTTCTTAACGGTTTTTAAAGAATTAATGATCATAAATGATTAGAAAACATTTAATATTAAACATCAAAGTATAAAAATCTTTAAAAGACTTTCAAGCGTTATGGCTGTTCTTTTGGCAAAAAAATTTTTTTTTTAAATAAAATTGTCAAAATCATAAAACAGTTTTTAGTAGAAACAAATTTGAACTTCGAAGAGGGCTTAAGGTGTGTTGTTCTATATGTATGTATATATCGATGGATTCACTTAAAAGTTTAAATTTAAAAATGCAATTAAAAAACTTTCTAAAATGTTACCAAATTTATTTTCTTATTGTGAAGTACGATTGTTCCGGTCACGGCTGGACTCACAGTACCCTATTCCATTCCCTTCGATAGAAATAATTTTAAAAACATGTTCAATTCTCGAGTGATGTTAATGTTGGTGGATTTTCAAGCACACTACACGAGCACACTCGTCTAATTTCTTTAAGAGGAGATAATATACTGAAGTTTGCCAGTCTCAAAATAACCGATGGTTTAAATTTAAACAGATAGATGGCCCACCCGATTTTATTTAATATACTCATAAATATAAAATTTTCAATTTTATTAAATACATTTATTTCCGAGCAAATTCAATATATAGTAGAAGCACTAAAAATTATGACTGCCCAGCATCTTAAAGGAATTTGCAAAAAGTAAAAATTAATTTAGGAATTCAAAGAAATTTGAGAAACAGCCTTTAAGAGTAATACCATGTTCAAGTTTACGTCCAGATGAAATTATAGTACACTGTTTTTCAAAAGAGACGCTACAAAAGTAGAGCGACAGGGACATCAAACGACGATATATTTCTTGCCGCTCTTTTAACATTTCTCTTCCAAATTATGGTCGTCATAATCGTCGCAGCAGATCAACAATTTAGCGTCTAGTGGAAAATTTGAATGCACAGGCACAGTACAAAATGGTCCCGTGCCAGCGAAACAAAGAAATGCTCGTAGTGCCGAGAATATTGCTGCACATGCACAGTACAAAGTGGTCCCGTGCCAGCGAGACAAAGAAATGCCCGTAGTGCCGAGAATATTGCTGCACATGCACAGTACAAAATGGTCCCGTGCCAGCGAGACAAAGAAATGCCCGTAGTGCCGAGAATATTGCTGCCGCTGAGGCTTCAGTTGAAGAAAGCCCGAATGGGACTCTCACACGTCGTTCTCAAGCGTTGGGCATCTCTGTGACGTCGTTGTGGCAAATTTTGCGAAAAGATTTTGGCCTACATCCTTACAAGATGCAAGAACTGAAGCTGCTTGAAAATTATTCGGATTTTCATCAAAAAATCATCTTCAACGATGAGGATCATTTCTGGATGAATGGAAGAATGAATCATCATTGCATCTCGAAAAAATTACGGTTTGGTGCGGTTTATGGGCCGGCTACGTCATGGGCCGTACTTCTTCCCTGATTATCAAGACCGGCACGTTACTGTGAATGGGAATCGCTACCGTTCAATGATAACCGAATATATTTGGCCCCAGTTGAATGATATGGCTTTTTGGGACATGTTGTTCCAACAGAACAGCGCCACGAGCGGTTGACGCTGTTAGATTATTTCCTGTGGGTCTACGTCAAGTCTATGGTCTATGCCAACAAGAACGTGAAATTGCAGGAGTATCGACCAATTTATGTTTGAAAACCGTCGAAAATTGGGTTCAGCGTCTGGACTTCTGCAAGCGTGCCCGTAGTGGCCATGCAAAAGAAATCGAGTTCCATACATAATGGCATCATACTTTTACAGGAATAAAGAATTTCATTGATATCCAAAACCGTTTTTCTTTAATTTAAAAAAACTTTTGTAGCGCTCTTATTGAAAAACCCGATATATTTGGAAGACATTCATAAATGGTTTCAAAATATTAAATATTTTTTGTATTCCACGATTACCACGTGAAGTGAAAAGCTTCAATCCACTTTGACATTGAAATTTTCTGAACAAAAGCTTGAAATCTCTCTTCTCTCCGACTGCATAACTGGAAACGTATTTGGCATTGCTTTTTTTATAGAAAAACTCATTTGAAAACACCAACTCGTGCATAATCTAATATAAAAAAAATAATGTACATTTTGATGTCACCACTAACTGCGGAAACGGATGGATCGAGTTTAGCTAAACGTTGGAGATAATCTGTACGTTGTTTATGTAAAGTTTGCTCTAAATCGGCCCATTGGCTCCGGAGATATGGCATTTAGATTTTCCTATACATTTCCATACAAATTCAATATAAAATTTTTTCATATAATGCTTAGCTTGTACCCTCAGCTGAGAGCTGCTAAAACTAAATTTTCTAAATTTAAATTATTATTAATAATTAATTATATATTAATTTCTTTATATCTTGAGAGTTGTTAAAGCTGAAGTATCTGAGTTTGGTGTAGATTTTGTAATCATTAAAATCATCATTCGAAAAATGTGTAGAAATGGTAGCGGTAGATGCAGCGAAGCACGCCGGGTTTAGGCTAAGTTTTTATAAATTTTATCAGGGAAAGTATATTTCTTTAATTAAATCCTAATTAATGTCAAATTATTCAGATTAATTTTGAAAACCGAACTTAATTGAGAAAAATATGCCACGTTACTGGGGTTCATTCGCTGATAGCATCGCTAGATCTTGTTTGTTTTTTCAAAAGTGTCCAAAATTCGTTTTGTCACAAATGCTTGTGAATTATTTCCAAACGTCATTGCCATGTTGTTGATCTTTCGAAAAAATGTTTTTGAATTAATAGTTAATTTTGTTGTTTTTGTTTTTTTTGTTATCTATTAAAAATAAAGCACTTTCCCTTAAAATTCTCTGTTTTTATTGTAAAAGATTGTCAAAAATTTAATAAAAATTTAGTTCTTTACTGGTTCCATAGTGCACACCTCGGTTACCGAATCAATAATTTCTCCTGCCTCGTTAAGGTAACTATCCATCACACGGCGACATATTTTAATTAAAGGTTTAGGAGTAGTTAATGGCCGTCTTGTGGTAGTTCTTAGTATGGGTTTCTTTGTTGTGGTGGTAGTAGTAGTTGGAGGATCACAAACTTCAGTTACCGAGTCTACGATTTCACCACGCTCATTAAATTCACTGTTCATGACTTTGCGGCAGTTGATACCACGTGGTGTAGATGCTAGTATGCGTTCATAACGTTTCTCTTTCCCAGCGTAAGTTTTAAAGGCCGGTGTAGAGGAAGTTTCAACAGTTCTGGTAGTCGTAACACCAGTGCTAATGGTACGCTGAGTAGTAGTACTAGTTGGTGTTAAAGGATTACAAATCTGCTTTATACTATCGACTATTTCGCCACGTTCATTGAATTCACTGTGTAACTGCTTTTGGCAATGTACTGTCAAAGAGTTAGAAATTCCCATTGGAGGTATATTAAGATTAAGGGAATCAAAGTTGTTGGAAAAAGTCTTTAATTGGTTTTCTGACTGCCTATTTGCTATACTGGGTGGTATAACAATAGGTGGATGATAGGCATTAGAGTATCTATAGTTACGGTAAAGGTTGTCGTTATCAGATGGCGATTTGTTACTTAAATCTTTGCCAGTTACAAAGCCTGTAATAAAGTTTTCTGAAAGGTAAACCGGTGTCCAAATTAAAGAAAAGAAAACTTCCGTTTAATATTATTTAAAGTATACTTTAAATATTACTTACCCAGTTTATTAGTTGGTAGACTCGTAGGTATGTAATCATCTGTTAGTCCCTGTTCATATGTGACAGGTTTATACTTATACTCATTAAAACTATTAAAGGGTAGACTATATTTGAAAAAGTCATTGTCTGGTGGACTAGAAATAATTGGCTTAGTGGTGTCACTGGTTTTATGCTCATCTGAATAGTAACTCGACCAGGTTTCTTTATGTGCATTGCTAGAAGCAGCACTGTTTTTTGTATAATGATTGTGACCACTTGTTGAATCACTATTATGATTGCTACTACTGCTTCTTCGACTACCATGGCCATGGCTATGACCTTTGCTCCAGACTTTGTTAAAATCACAAAATATCACAAATAAAGTTATTAGAAACTTTTTATTTAAAAGCATCATTATTTGCGTCTTAGAAATGCAATTGCGAGTACACTTTATAGGCAATTGATGAATTTTAAACTGAATGCGTTTTGTACGGAATGCATTTAAAATAAATTCATATGAAATTGTCTTTTTTTTAATTAAAAATTAGTTGATAAACAATGACTAAAAGGTGCTGTACACTCTTTTGTATTTGACCCAAATAGAGAATTTTTAACAGACAGATAGAGCAACAAACATCTCATAACTAAATATTTTTGTTTTCATAAAAATTACAATTCATAAGATTGTTGTTACCTTGAAAGAAAAGAGCTGAAAATCGCTTTAAGAAATTTTCTCTTTGACGAGTTTCTAACGTTAGTTGTCTGGTATTTTGAATATAAAAGTAAATGTTATATGGAAAATGTACTTTCAATATTTTACTATCTAGAGAGCTAAAAGTCTACAATCGCCCATAAGTATTGGAAGTTTTCTGAAGTTTTTTATTAAGCCAAAGAATATTTATAACCTGAGGTTTGGAATCAAATACACTTTGGTAAATTACCGAATTAACAACACACTTGTATTATTGTCTCATTGTATGAGACTAAAACAGTGTATTATTACATGCATACATAATTGGCCATTACAACCCTGTGTCGGAGTTACGGCCTAGCATCTCGCAGCACTCATGTTGGTGTGTAAATTTTTATCCATGAGTACCGGGACCTACAGTTTACAGTGGACTCCGAACAAAAGACTTGAGGAGCTTGTTCATGGCAATCAGTTACTCTCAGAGCTTTTGCCAGAAGACTGCTGAGACGTAGTCGCCGAAAGTATGAATGTTTTCATATTTCTTTTTTATTTTCCAAAATGTCAGAGCTTCGATTTGAACCCTGGGCTCATGTCAGTGTATGATTGGTAATTTTTATGAAAAATTTCGATACACTCATAATATAGTCTTTCATGTGTTATTAAAAAGTTGTGGTGGCTCCTAAGCTATTAATGTAAAGTGAATGCCAATTATTGAAAAGAAGAATGAATATAAAAAAAAATTATTTATTGTCAGCAGTAAATTTATTTAAAAGAAAAAGTAGCGAAGATAAAAATATAAATAAGATACGAGTACATATAATTATTTTTGAATAGTGCTTCTCATCTTCTTATGTGATTTTTGACGTGTTTGATAGAACGTACATGAATACAATGACTTGTATTGTGTTCACAAGCACTCGCACAAAAACTGTTTTTAATAATTTAAACAACGATACAGAAGCTTGTGAGTTTCGACAAATGTTTTTGGCACTATAATAGTCTCTATTTGGGCGTCTTTCAAAATAATTTTATCAATTAAGAAGTGTCAGTAGGGTACTTGAAATCAGCCAGCAAACCATGACGTTTAATTTATTGCAACTGATAAGGAGACTTAAAATATTTCAGTCGTAAAATCTGTTTTAATCATAATCACGTCATTGTATTTATTATTCTCTCATTATATAGATTTTTTGTTTTGCATTAATAATTTGTAGAAATTTTGTTTTCTTTCCTTTTTAACTGATAAACAGATTTTTTTTTATTATTTGATGAATTAATTGCACTGCTGTACAGGGCTTATTAGACCGTGAGCAACAACAAACTATAATACCATTCATATGTGAATATTTTTTATAAAATTAAAATATTTATTGTATGAAATTTAATAGCCTAAGATCCTAATACTGGTATTCTTATGAGAATTAACATCCGTTAAGGAATATGTACAAACACTAGCATAACTGAACTAGTTTTCGAACCACCTACGAAAGGTCTCATCAGAGTTCTTTGTGTTATACATATTCATATTTTTATATTTCTATTTAAAGCACAATCTATTGGAAATAGATTATGTGAATTATATTTGAATGTTATTCTCTCATTTTCCTTATGAACTGAACATTTTTCAAATTCCTTAACGGATGTTAATTCTCATAAAAATACCAGTATTAGAATCTTAGGCTATTAAATTTCATACAATAAGTATAATAAAGACCCATTAAAATATTCGAATTTAATTCGAAAATTTGTAATAATTATAAAATTAAAATATTTAAGTTTTTCAAAATCCGATTTATTAATGTTGCAGAGTTTTCAAAACAATAAAAATTTAATGCCAAAAATCGGAATTTTTTTTATATACATAAAATGAAAAAGCAAATACGGCTTTTACATACTGTTCCTATTATTTTTACTTTTAAGCGACGCATGTCAATCCGTTCTGACTTTTTTCATTGACAAAATTATAACTTTTAAAAATATAAAGATATATAACAAATTTTAGACATTTGAATAATGTTTTATTAGGTGTAAAGAAAAAGTAAATGGTTAAAAATGTTGAATATTTATCACAATTTTTCGTAAAATGAGATACTGTGCAGCGTCTTTAAGCGCCTGGTTAGCCCTATATTGCCGTCATATAATGTATCAGCTTCTCCTTTCTGGTTTATGAAAATTAAAGCAAATAACTACCTACTGAATTGTAATGTAATGTTTCCTGACATATCATAAAATTTTTAATAAAAAAGTACCAAGGAAAGGTATTCATATTTTAAAACTAATTTTTTTATAGCTGATCAGGAGTATTACCATCTTTTATTATATTTATAACTACAAATATTTGTATAATTTTCTTCGAAATATATTTTAACCTGAATTATAGATTACATTATTTTTTGTTTAATATATCATTTTAATTAATTTTTTTTCGCTCACTCACCAATTCTTAGCTTAGCATCGACATGAATTTATTATATATTTGTATCAATTTGATTAAAATTGAAATGATTTCACTTCATTAGCAGCAATATTTCTAATTAAAATACTTCCAACAATAAAAACAAAACCTCAAACCATTATATTAAGTCAATTCAATATAATCTCTATGTTAATAGATTTTTTCACACACCTAATAAACTTTATGTCAGCCAGCCAAACAGCCATGCTCAACAGCAAGAACAATAACAATAACAATAACTTTAAAAAATTGTATAATTCGTTCTCTTTCTTACACATAATTTTTTTATCCGGTATTTGTATGAATGTATATCACTTGGTAGTTGTTGTTGCTGAGATAAATACCTGTAAATAGCAAACAACCCTCATTTATTCAAAAGTATGATTTTTTCTTTTTTGGTTTTTCCTGTTGTGTTTAAAACAACAACAACATCATTCAGTTAAATGCCCCTCCCTTTGTTGAATTCTTTTATAAAAAGAGTGATAGAGAGTATGAGAGTAAATGTTTTATCATGCTTTAATAGTCTTGCCTCTCTGTTTATCTTATTAACTGTGGTTTGTTGCTGTTTTTCTTTTTTCTTTAGGTATATGTAAGGGTAAAAGTTTTTTCTGTTATTGGTTACTTAAGGCATTTATGTGGTTTTCTATTACCAGTAGTTTATGACAAATTTAATGTTTTTCAATGGTAAATATTTCTGTCAAGTTACTTAAGTTTTTTTCATAATATATTTGTATTATTTTCCTTGACCTTTTTATTAATTTTATTATTAGTTGAATTATTTGAGCTTCAGGTGGAATAAATATTTAAAATATGTATTTTTCCTTTTCGATATTTCGGTACTTCCTTGCGTAGAATCATCAGGAATATATGTATATGTGTATGTGACAAAACAATAACAAAATTAGAAAAACAATTATATAGAACAATATGTATGTATGTCTATAAATATAAAAACAACAAAAATTATCGAAAGAAATTTCAAATAACTTCCAATTCAGATTTAGAATTTCTCTTATACTCATTACTTTAATGACTCTTTGCACTACATCCTTCATTATTATTGTTTTAATATAATTAAAAAAAGATACATTTTATATGGCTTTGAAAAAAACTGATTAATCTCGAAAGAAATCGTCATTCATCACATTCCTGAATTTTAATGAAATTAATGGGTGCTATTCTTGATTCCTCACGGAAAGGAAAATTGAACGGAACGAAATATCGATCAATAAGCAAATTACAATTATTCATTCCTGCGGTATGAGCTTTCCGCGACTTTAATATAACATTCCTGTTTTAATGAGTTTAGAGTCGATTTGTTGTTAAAATAAAAACTGTATGGTAATAATACATAAATATTTTGGTGAGATATTTTTTTTTTATTTAGACCAAAAATATAAAAAATTTTTGTAATTTGCGAAATCAAAATATATGTATGTATAAAATATATCATATTTTCAGTGGGCATGCTCTTCTTCAAAACAGCAAAACTGCTTACATATTGTCTACCATGACCCGCGGTATTAGTTTTCAGGAAAGCGTTTATTTCTTCCTAAATTTTTGTAAAAGGATTTTTTTTTCAGAGATGACAGCCTGTTCCAGTCAAAATCTGTATATAATGCAAAAGGAATCAAAGATCAATGAAGAATATTTTTTCTTAATACTGTTTCACTTTTTCCAAATACCGGCATCTTTTATTCGCGCTCGTTGGCTTAAACCGCATGAAATATCTTCCTTATTTGTATTTCATTATACATATGTATTTACCATTTCTTCCAACTGCTGTTTGTTTGTATATTTTTCTATTTTACTTCTAAAAAAAAGTCTGCACTTCGATTATACATATATACGAAACACAATAAATTAAACTTAAACAAGTTTTTTTGCAAAGTTTAATATTTTGCCTTACTATTTTCATTTTCATGTTCAAATAAGGAAATTAAATAAATTAAAATAACAATTATTAAATTTTACTTTTTATTTTATCATCATTAATAAGGCAATATAGCAGTAACGATATGATACCGCAGCAACGGAACGATATGGCAACAAACGGAATGAATAATAGCAAATTTTACTTCCGCGCAAAATATGGAGTTCCGCAGCCACGGAACGGAATCAAGAATACCATCCAATAATTATTTTAATAAAAAAAAATTACAAATACGAACGATAAAATAAGAATGATAAAACTGCAGTAACCAACATGAATAAATTAAAAAACAAATTAACAATAAGTGTAATAATGATTATATGTAAGTATATTAATATTGTTATATTTTGTCTATTAAATGCATGTATATATGTTCGGGCTAATCCCTCTGTGTCTGTTTTTAAGTTAATCCTCTGTGTTGTAGGTACACTAATAATTTGTAGCATTACTAACATTAAATGTTTCATATAATTAATTTCTGTTTCAATATTGAAACATTATCAAAGTTAGGCTAGTGATTCTTTTCACAACAGTGAGAGGATAGAGCCGTTTTTTGTAAATTAATACTTCTGTACTGCTGATCAGATTTATGGCCTGCCATTTTCGTATTCAATTTATTCTTTGTGAATACCGTTATAAGTTATTTTATATACTACATTTGATATGTCCTATTTTTCAAGTCTATCCTTTGTTTTGCTAAAAACTTTCCCTATTGTGTTGAAAGATCTGTACTTCATCTTATATTTATCCGAATCGAAAATTTTTGACCTCCTTAATCGTTCATAATATGGTTGTGGTAAAAAAGAATCATTCACATTTGTTCTAACGTAAGGAAAATAATAAAAAAGGAAAAAAAAACATATTTTTCTGATATTCATGTAGAGTTGTCAAGACCGGTCTTCGAATTATTCGAATAACCGGTTTTTCCTACTTTTCCGGGTTTTTTAAACCGGTTTTAAAAATATGGCGGTTTTCGAGTTATTCGAAGAACCGGTTATTTACTGTCGAACTATTCGACATTTTCGAATATTTTTAATTTTAGCTGTACATATTATATTTTACTGAATTTTTCTAACAAATTTAAATTACTTACGTGTGAAACACTTCTTATTTTTTAAAAGATTTAAAAAACTAAATCAGATATATACAGCGCTCCTCACAATTAACCCAACTTCTACAATAAGTGAACGTGTCTTTTCTGTAAGCTCAACAGTAAAAACAAAGCTAAGAACCCGTATGTCATCTAAACATTTAAACTGCGTCCTATATTTGAAATACTATAAGTATTTTAAGAAAAATAAATAATATGTTAAATCTTGAATAATTATTTTTTGTCATTATAGACGTATGTTTCTTTCCATATATGTAAATATATGTATATGTACTATATATACACACATATTTACATATCGAGATACTAAATGCAAACGGACCTTACTACACTTTTTGTTTTTTTACAGGAGAAGCAAAAAACTTTAAAATCAAAAATTTTGTAAATCCTGAAATTCATATAATTTTCAGGATCGATATATAAAGATTGGCATTACATACAACAAGTGAGCTGGTATGTAAAGTTTTCATATAAATACTATATATGTATGTAGTTATGTCTTCTTGTATTTAGTAATACACGCACACGTAGTTACGTCCGTTTGAATTTCGTTACTTAAATCGCCATTTTTGATTGTAGGAATCTTGAATTTTGGTAAAACGAACCATAATTAATAAAAAACTCAATTTCGATATTTTGTGTAGTTACGTCAGTTTGCATTAATATGACGAACCGGTTTTTAAATAAAAAGCCGAAAACCGGTCTTAAAAAATGTGCAGTTTTTTAAACTATTCGAAAACCGGTTTTTGGATTTCGTCGAATAGTTGACAACTCTATATTCATGCCATCCTTCAAAATCTGTTTTTTTTTAATTCGTTTACAGTGGCCACTTTAAGAAGTTTGGTAAATAAATTTATATCTACTAAATTAATACAGATTACCGTGTTTTAGAATGATTCTGTGAAAATAGTATTGCATCGCAAGCGGTAGCGTTGAAATGTTTTTAATTTATCAATATTTTGGTTGGTTGCCGAGACAAAATTTTTAAATATTTTTAAATATGTATAGTGTTTTTTTTCACACCGCTTATGCTGTGTTAAGAATACAAACTACTCTTCGTAGTACTATAACTATCGCAAAAAATAACAGAGTGCCATTAACATCGCATTCAAATTATTATTAAATTATTGCTTATCTAGTTTATTAGTTTTTAATACGTACTCGTATTTTATATACAGCCTTGTTTTTAGACCTTCGCATTAGCATAGTTTTATATACATTTCACTAATTATCAAAACTTTATAACTGCTTTTAAATGACATTCCTACCGTTATTTTGATCAGACACCACACAAGAGGTCCTGGGTTCAATTTTTGGCCACATCAACCATAATTATTTTCAGCACCATCACCTTATAACATTAGCTGTTGACTGGTTATGAGTATTAAAAATCTTTATAAGATAAGAGTTTAAAAAAAAGTTAAATAATTAATTCATTTGCAGTGTAGAACTGTAGGGCTCTGTTTCAATGAATCTAAAACTTTGATGCTTATTTCATTATTCATTTCTTGTATGAGGGAAACATCCATCTTCCTTTATTTATTCATTACAACACCAAAAGAAATTTAATAAATAATAATAATAAAATTTAATAAATTGTGAGGAAAATCTTTTATAACAAAAAAAAAAAAAGGCTTAAAGCAATATGGATTTAAAGAAATAAAGCATTTAAGTGTTTTAATTTAACTTTAATTGTTATAAAATATAATATACCTACAAAAATCAATTAATTTTATTTTAACTCAAAAATATTATTTAAATTTACTGCAGTTTTGGTTTTTGTTACATAATAAATATCCAATAGTGATTAAAACTTGGAACTTAAAAAATTTATAATAATTGTTAATAATTATTTAACTTGAAACAAAAAGGCATATCTACTTTGGTATCCAAACCGTTAACTTAATTGTTATTATTATGTTATTTTTAAATTCAGAAACATCCATTATACATAAAATTTGTCTAAAGCAATTCAATTTTTAATTTCGTTTTACTTTTCCCACAGTGTAAATCGTATCCACTTGTGCTTATGTTGGTATAAGCAGTGGGTCTAGAATACTTATTATACACTTATACAAAAAGAATGCGGTGGTAATAAAACCGCAATTCTCATTCCCAGAATATGAATAGCGTCCATATTCTCAATATTTGTATTACCAAGAGTCAGAGATGGCTGAATTGTGTAACTACCATCACGGCTATGAGTGATAAAACAACATTATGTCTCGCTACCCCTCTCGGAGATTGTTTGTAAGGTCATTTGTGAGTAATACATTCATATTTTGCCTGTTAACAACAGTCTCCAAAAGGCTGGTCCTATGACCAAATAAATATAAGTGACGAATATTACTGTCGTCTGCCAAAGAGTAGATAGCAGGGACCGGAAATAATTGTTATTTATTTTTTCTGAGGGAAAAGGTTACGCAAAAATGCCCTTTATCTGCATTTGGTTATTTTTAACCATTATCAGTACATTTATATTATTTTGGTTACCGTAACCAATTACAATGAGAAAAACATTTTTTTGGTTATAAGTAACCATTATATCAACCAAAAAATATTTTGGTTAAGAATAACCATTATTTCAATCAAAAACTTTTTTTTTGTTTGAAATAACCATTTGACCTAAAAAAAATTTTGGTTACATCCTGAATTTGTAAAATCTTTTTATTGATTTTAATCATTCTTGCAATAGCTTCCTTTGTATCATCCAAAATATACAAAAAATGTTGCATTTTGTGGGGTAATAACCAAAAAAAAATTTTTTTTTTTTGATATAATGGTTATTTTTAACCAAAAAAATTTTTTTATTAGTATAATGGTTATTTAGGACCAAAACAAATTTTAGGTTGATATAATGGTTATTTTGAACCAAAAAAAATATTTCTCATTTTAATTGGTTACGATGACCAAAATAAAATATATTTCTTGTTAATGGTTAATTATAACCATTACATAAATTCATTGTCATTAATGGTTAAATATGACTGTTTCGTAGTTTCTCTTATAACTGTTACCGTCCCTGGTAGATAGGCTTTGAATTTAAAAAGAGAAGATATATAGTTGAAAAAATAAAAAATCAGAAGTAGAGTAGGAGACCTTAGTCCACTGGACGCAAAAACATCTAAAAGCAGTTAAAAATTTGTTATCTACAAACTTTGAATACCATCTTGTTTATGCAAGACTAGTAAAACTATTTAGCACTTTGTACGTGTTACCTAAATTACATACAACCCTGTTTCAGGATTACGGCCTAGCTTTTCGTACCACTCATGTTGTGTGCATCAATTTTTATCCATGAGTAACGAGTTACCTAATTTAGTTAAAAAAATGTTATCATCTTACAAGTATTTACGAAAAACTTTTATATTTTTAATTAAAATTACAATTCAAGTTATCATCATAAACTGGAAAAATATACTCAAAAGTACTAGTACACATATATAAAAAATGGAATTTCTTTAAAAAAAGGAAAATTTTTCAAAATAATCACTTGCATGTACTAACCAATCGTAGTTAAAGATTTTATAAATTCTTATATGATAACAACTCGTATTAACAAAAAGTAAAATGAATTGAATAAAATAATAAATATTCACATGAAAGATATTGAAAAAAAAAAAAAATAGTTGGTTTGTAAAGAAAACCATAAAGAGAAGCATAAATTTTGTCATTCACGTGCATATCTTGCATTTGCTTATATCCTTTCCTCTTTTGTTCACTGGCATAAAAAATATTATCCTGCTGCTGACAACGTGAATATGAAATCTATGTATTTGAATAGGTAAAGCCACTATATACAGTGTATCTTTTTTATAATTTCTCTATAGAATTATGTATTGAGTTAAATTTTCAGAGCGTATCTATTTGCTTCCTTTCAATTCGATTTTTTTTTACATTTCTTTTCCTCTACACACTGTTGTTAAGATTTTCTCTTTTTTTTTTTTTTGAGAATAATGAAATAAAAACATAATGCAGCATAACCAAATAATAATGAATCCTTAATATTCAGATTTTTTTATTTGAATTTTTCTTACAAACAGCCATCATTTTATTATAAATTTAAAGGTAAGAGCGTCAGTGTGGGAAAAGGTGGCCTGAATTATTTACGAGTACCTTAGCAGCATGATAATCATCATTTATTTTTTTCAGAAATATCTTTTTATGCAGTACATATGATACCATACAGTAAAATAGAAGAGAATGCAAAATCATCCTAAAGTTTGTAACATTCCAAAAAAAGTACTTTTATACAAAGTATATAAATACTCTAACAATTAACGGCCGTATGTATGTATAATGAAAAATTAGCAACTCGTTAGTATATGGCACAAAAACTGGCAGGTTTATCACCCGCTATAGACTGATATTATTAAACCTTTCCATACCCTCTATTTGATAACTAGTCAGATAATACAAAAAATTAAATACCTTCTACCTTTGAGTTAGAATTTCCACGTATTGGAATGACAAACTTAGCCACTGTGTACAACGACCTGCTAATTGTTTATTATATGTACATAAGGCTGTAAGTGTGTAATGATACGAAAATGTAAGACTGTCAGAAAGAAAATTATTTTGTACAGTACCAAATCAAAAAAATATCTCCGTAAAGCACTTGCTACGATAGTTTTACTTTGCAAAATACTCGTTGATGTTTTAAACAAACGGCATTATTTGGCCGGAATTACCTAATTTCTCCTATCCATACTTATTACAAGATATATATACATACATACATACATACACTTATGTATAAAAATTTCCAACGTTTAAAATGAAACTACTTTTTTCAATCATGAACACCTTTTGTAGGAAGTCCCACAATTATTAGTTCTTCTGTAAATAAACTTTATTTAGAATTCGTCCAACTCATCTTTGGTAGTTTATTTTGCATACTATTGCGTATCTTATATGGTACAACAAACTATAGATAGTGAAAAAGCTGTATAGCAAATACCACTGAAGATAAAACTGTTAAACTTCTTCGGAACAAAAAATTTAACACTTTTTTTTTTAGAAATAAAGACACTTTCTAATATTTTTTCTATCAGTATAACTCTAAAATGTAATATTATTACCTGCAGTAAATTATATAAGAACAAAACACAAAAATTATTTAAATTTTTTATTTACTTCGGCATCCAAGAGACAAAATCAAAAGAAAAAAAAAAATAATTTAAATGGAAAATTATATTTATATATTGTGTGAATTGTGCTCGTATATGAAAGTTTAATAAACACAAAAGAATATTTAATTTTTAATTTGTTCATACGAGTATGCATACATAATTGGCATTTACAAGGATAAGAAGAATTTTTCTTTAAAAACAAACCATAATTGGAATTATCTCCTCAACGCATGCTCTTATTGAGAGAGAGAGAGAGAGAGAGAGAGAAAGTTCGTTCGCCAAGCCTAGTCTTCTTTATACAGGCGTTACAGGCGTTGGTTCACCCCAGCTAGGTTTTTGAGAAAATATATAATATTTTTAGTAAACCCAACTCTGATACATATACATATATACATGTGCACAGATGTCAGGACCTCGCAAATATATGTTCTCAAATATCATATTGTTGCTAACTTACCGTTTGAAAATAGAGCTTCACACCAAAATTACCAATGAAATTAACAGCGAATTTCAACTGTGGCCGTTTGCCAAAAAATTTAAAGTTAACTATTTTCCAAGATTTTTGAAGTCAATTATATTTTTATAAGAGATCGAAAATTATTTAGAAGCCCTCAGTTGAAAAAAATACGTTTAACAAAATAAAATTATATTTTTTATTTAATAAAAAAGTAAATAAAATTTTGACAACAAATATAAAAATAATTAAAAAATTATTTGTTTATTCATAAATCATTTTCAATAAATATTTGACAGTGGACTTCTATTTAAATTAAAGGTTTTTTTTTAACTTAAGCGCTTAACATACCCATGTATAGTTCTTTAGTCCGTACATAAATAAGCTCAATTTCTATGCTTCTCTTCCGTTCGGGCTTAGCAAGATTATAAAAAATATAAAATTTAGTATTCCTACCAAGTTTGAGAGATTTATGAGCAACAAACTAACGACAAAACCCACTTTCTCGGTACGGGGATACTCTCCCCCAATTTTGACAAGGTAGATCATAAAATATATAATTGCAGTATTTCTATTTAGTTTGAAAGCGTGATCTGTAATAACACTTAAAGTAATAATGTAACTTACCTTTATGTGACTACTTATTTCCCTGCTCCTATCTCGCTCGGATTAAACTGGATCATAAAAAATGCAACTTCAGGCTTTTCTCGAAAGTTAAAAAGATTTTTGTGTTGTAAACGTGTTTTACCTAAGTAGGAGAACTCCTCCCCCGCCAAAAAAAAATTTATTTCGGTATTCTTAGCAAGCTTAAAAGCATTATGTATAACAACTATTTAAATAAACGACAGAACATTATTTACCTGTTTGAGGGAATAACTTCCCCTGTCCCTAAAAAATATAATTCTTAGTATTCCTACTAAGCTTGAAAGCGTTCTTGAGTTACAAGCGTAGTAACTAACGCCACTTTCTTTTATATATATAGATATATAGAAGTATTGTGTGAACCCTGTATTTTAAAAATATGAAGTCATTTTTTTTTTGTTTTTGAATATTTTCGAATTTTTTTTTTGCTATTCTTCTTATTTGGCCAGAGACCATTCCAAATTGGTACGAATCATCGAAATCGGTTCAGCCGTTCTTGAGTTATAAGCGTAGTAACTAACGGCACTTTCTTTTATATATATATAGATATATTCCTGATGATGCTACGCAACGATGTAGCGAAATATCGTAAAATAAATAACATAAATATTTATTCAACCTTAAGCTCAAATAATTTAACTAAGTAATAATAAAATTAATAAAAAGGTCAAGGAAAATAATACAAATATATTTAAATATTATTTCCTTCGGCGACTACCTCTCTCTTCTGACAAAAGCTCTGGGAGTAATTGATTGCCATGAAAAAGCTTCTCAAATCTGTCGTTCGTAGTCGACTTTAAATTGTAGGTCCCGGTATTCATGGATAAAAATTAACACACACAACATGAGTGCTGCGAGAAGCTAGATGGCAACCCTGACACAGGGTTGTAATGGCCAATTATATATGTATGTATGAATAAATGTCGAATTTATGTAAGATGTACGATTGTATGCCTTAAGCAGGAAGTTTATTCTCTATATCATCTTATTTTAAAAGCTCAATCTACAAGTTCTGCTATTACCGTCCTAACATTTTTAATACAAATACGAATTCATTATTTCATATAAAAAAAAAGTCTCTTGAGGTTTCTGAAATTCTTTTTTCTCCTCAATTTTTGCTTTCTTATTTTTTTTTAATAAATTTTCATATTCATATTTCATATAATATATGATTTTTTTTTTCTTTTGCCAACAGTTTCTATATAAAAATACATGTTGATTTTGAATTATTTTTCTTTTTCTTTTTTTAGCTCAGGAAAATATAGAAAAAAAGAAACAAATTTTTTAATGAAGTATTTTGTAATATTCAACTTTAGAAATCATGTTTTCCTTTTTACTTTTTCCTGTCACTTTCCAACTAAAGTTGAAAAGAAATACCCATGAGTAACATAATCTCTTCATCACGCTTAATGAAAAGTTCTTTTTTCGGTTCTTTTGCTATTTTCACTTTATTTTTTTTTTTTACTTTTCTAAAATAACGGAAAGAGAAAAGTTTTCTTTTTTTTTAATATCTGACAATAACTTTTAAAGTCAATTATTAAATAAGGAAATATTATTAAAAAAAAAAGAAAAATAAAATTGAATGTACTCTTACCAAAAAGTTTATAGAATTTTATATAAAAAATTTAAAATTAAATATTAAAAACTGTGTAACAAAGCCTTCTTCTGTACAATTTTGAATAAACACAGTTGAAAGATGTAAACTTGTCTTGCCAAGTTTGTTTTAATAAACATGTTCTAAAATTGATATATTTTTAGGCGTTTTTAAACATATTTTTAAACTTTTATTACAGCGTAATTAGTATATAAAAAAACTATTTTAACATCAATCTGGCCAAGAAATACTTGGCTTCATTGGATCTTCGCCGATCATAATCCAACCTAGAATGGTATACAACTCTTATGTATGTCTTTGTTCACACGTAGAGATTCTTAGTTTTAAGATTTTGGTTTATTCTTCTTTGAACTATCTTCGGCGTTCAGACAATACAATTCTTATATTTGACGTCATGTATGTCATTTGCAATTGTGTGTATGCATGTGTACAATTACGAATGAGAGAGTAAAGCGTATTGGCAGTACAAGATAGAGTGTACTCGTTTCTTTAACCCTTGCCGCCTTCGCCTATAAGCATGCAATCTTAAAATTATGAATCTCTACTTGTGAACACAGACTATGGGCCGGTGCCTTAAAGTCTATTTTGGGGCTTTTCGACCGTGCACAGACAAGGGCAAAGGTTCTTATCACCCTGCAGATAATGCGATTACTCTATACATGCATGTAAAAAGTACTCCACAGAGGAGTAGGACTAGTCCAAAACTAACCCAAATGTATGAAAAAAACATGGTCCATTTAACATTGCGATGTCCTAGGGCTGGACCATGTAACCAAACGGACTAACCCAAAAACTACCCCATGGAGCACACTAGAGGAGTAGTTTAAAAACTACTCCATTAACTAATCCATCGAGCACACTGGAGGAGTAGTTTTAAAAATAATCCATGGAGCACTCCACAGGGGTAGTTTAAACTACGTGATAAAAGAAAAAAAACAGTACAGAAACGAAATTTTGGTTTAAATTTTTATTTGTACTAAATCATATACTCATTTATATATAATTTTTTTACTTGTGAGGCTTAGTCGTATTTGAAATTTTTATATTTCTTTTTCATTATAAAAGTTTTTTTTTGTTGTGATTAGTCTATTTCTTTGTGGTGTGGAAATTAAATTTGAAAATTTTGAAATTTTGAAGATTGACTTTGAAAATTAATTTATTTTTTTTTATATCTGTGAATTTTGTGCACATATCTTTTTGTGTTACCATTTTGATACCAGCCACGGGATAGCAAATTTCACGAACAAATTATTTATTAACGATAGCGGCATATTTAAATACCTCTCAATTAAGGGAAATCGGAAGGGAATAGAAGACCTGTTCCTAGTTTTCCAGAATTCTTTTTTTTGTACCAACTTACTGATATACCTGTGATGACTAATCACGTATTGGTATTTCATTTGGGATTGGTTTGTTGTTGTCGGAGTTTCTGGTGGTTGACTCCAAATTTCAAGAATTACGCATCCATGCACATATGTACATCATAATTTGTTTTTTTTTTTTTTAATAATAATTTTTCATCAATATCATTGAATTTTCTATTAGTTTTTATTTGTTAATATTCAATTACTCTAAGTCAACAATTCCAGAATTCCTTTTCCATAGTTTTTTTTTTAACCTCTTAAATTAAACATTTATTCCGTTTTATTCTTGTAAATTTTTTATGACGTAATTTATATTTGGAAAAAGAAAAGAGAAAAATACTAATATTGAATGAAAATTTAAATTAAAATTATATAAATCCAATTCAGAACTCTAGCATCCACAGACAACAGGCCTGCAGTCTTCGTTGGATACGTAAATTGGTGAGTTTTTTTTAATTTAATTTTTTTTTTTTGAAATATGTACATGCATACGTCATTTAATTGAAGTTTTCATTCAAATAAAAGAAAAGAAAAAATGTAAATTTACATAATTATTTTAACAAAATATGTAATTTTTTTTTATTAATATGTTGTTAACATCCCATATTCTTTAATTCTGTTAAATTTAACTTTGATTTCAAATTATATTACATACATATTTGTTTAGATTTTGTATGTTATACACATTGTTTATAATTTAATTTTTTTTATTTTCAAAAACGATTTTTTATTTTATTTTTCATATGTGACTTGATATTACAGTATGTTTTATGTAGAAGAAATTTAATTTTTTTTTGTGTGCAATTTAACATATTTTTTTTAACATACATTGCAAATACATTATAGAATTTTGGTCATGCATTTGAAAGAGTGAAATGTTTATAGGAATAATTATTATTAAGTATTTGTTTTTTTTTTTTGGTTTAGTTAATTTATTATGTTAAAGTTAGTTCATTCTTTATGGAATAAATAGTAGTTTTTTTTTTTCTTGATTATGAAAGTGTAAATTTCATTTTTGTTTCATGAAAAGTTAAGATCCGCGGTAAGAAGGGTACATATCTGGGACATATATATCAAAGATGGCAAGGTTGGGAGGGTGAAGATATTTGAAGGAGTGATGACGTCTGGATTTCTTCGACTATGAAGCTTCACTTGCTTATAATTTTTATTTGTTTGTTTTTGGCTGTTTGTTTTTGTTTGTTTTTTTGTCGGTTTGAATATTAGCTACCTATTTTTTTTTTATCTAGTGACAACTTTTAGCTTATCTCAAGGGAGGCAAGATCCATCCCGTTTTCCCTGGGCACGGCCGGTATAAGTAGGTAGCACTGCCTCTGGAGAGTTAGGACCTTTTAAGGGTAGGTTCGTTACATGCTTTCGATTTGTGTATCATTGTGTTGCAAATGCGAAACTTCTTTTACAAATTGTTCTAAAAATTGGGTAACGTCATAACGTTTCAGCTTGCCCACTATACACCAGCGGGAAATACTTTTATAATTTTGATATTAACGACTTTAATTAAAATAGTCGCCGTGGTCTAGTGGTTAGTGTGTTGGCTTACTAAGACATGAGCCCTGGGTTCGACACCCAGCTCCGGCATCATAAAAAAAAGAAATATGAAAAAAATATTTCTTTCGGCGACTACCTTTCAGCAGTCTTCTGGCAAAAGCTCTGAGAGTAATTAATTGCCATGAACAAGCTTCTCAAGTCTGTCGTTCGGAGTACACATTAAACTGTAGGTCCCGGTACCCATGGATAAAAATTGGCACACACAACATGAGTGCTGTGAGAAGCTAGGCCGTAATCCTGACACAGGGTTGTAAAGGCCAATTATGTATGTGTGTATGTATGTAATTAAAATCGGCCAAAGCTGTGTTTTAGAACTTTTGAAAATAGGCAAGCCATCGATATTAATATCACAGAGCACTTCAATGTAATTTTGTAATAAATGTGCCGTCTTCAATAAATTATTTTCTATTCCGAAATTCATATTCCGACCGGGATGCACAACCGAAGTGCTTGGAGCTTGGACTGTAACAGTCTTTTGCAAAAGCGTACTTGGATTGCAAAGAGCATATTCTTCATTGAAGTTCTGCTTTTCACTTAAATTTTTCTGATCAGAAATTTCGACCCTAGCAGATTGATTATTAAATAATTCTTTTCTTATACATTCGATTTAATCACATTGCACCGTTAACATCATTTAATTTTTCTAAATATTTTTCCGTTTTTTCTTTTACTAACCGCCTTTTATGACATGCACTACACTGCAAATTTATCTTTTCTTATATTTAATAATTTTACCAATTGTATACCTTTAAAATTATAATTTTTTAAATTTTCTTTTGCCGCTTTATTTTTTTCACTTTAACGCTTTTTTATTCTTTTAATATATGCACATACATGCATCATATATACAAAATTTCCTACTAAAATAAACATATGGATAACAGAGTTGCCATAGTAAAATATTTTATTAAAGACTTACTACGATTACTGGCAACAATGTATGAAAATATTAAACACGAACACTTGTGTTAAAGCAATAAGCTGTTGTTTGTCAATAAGATGGTTCATGTCTGCATTACATTGGACCATATTTGTAAGTAGTCCATTTCAAAAAATTGGACCATGTAACCAATTATTATTTGCAGGGCAGCGATGGTAAGATATTCAAGTCTATTGAATATCAATTCGTTGAAGCATCTGCGCAATATGACGTGCATATCATTGTACTATCACTACTTCCATGGGTCGTGCTCTGATGAAATAAAAAACTTGATTCCGGATAATCGCATATTTTTTGTAGTTGTTTGTCACCACAGAAACTGCATCAATAACTTTGCATGTGTGTACATATGTTTTATTCAATATGTAAATATATATTTTATTTGATATGTAGCGTGGTGTTCAATAAAATAGATTCATCAAGATCTATTATCTTTGTGCCCGAAAACCTTTAGAAAAACGTAGTTAATATTTTTGCTTGTTTCTATTTTATATCAATTATAAAGCAAATAATATGAAAATAACAAAACTTCCCAAGACCAAAACATAAAAAACCATATATTCATAAATATAATTAAAATCAGTTAATTTTGCCTCTTCAAAAAAATAAACTCACCAAAAAAATAAACTCACATCCAAAAAAAAACATTTTTTTTATTAATTAAACCAAATTATTTCCCTCAATTACCATTTACGAGTACTGTACTTAGTGGAATTACCCTTTATTGTTAATAAGGTCTAAGCATCATTTTAGCATTGAGTTCACAAGTCTTTAAAACATATCGATTGCAATGTTCTCCAAGACATCTATAGTAAATTCCCACAACTATTCCTTATCAGAAGGGGGGTTTTTTTTCGAAGAGCTGCTTTACAAATTTGTCATACATTTTCAATAGGTTTAAAATCTGGATATTGTGCAGCTAAGCTTAAAACCGTGATGCCATTATTTTGAAACCAACCATTGTTCCTCGTTTCGATGTGTGCTTCGGGTCGGTTCGATCGATGTGCCATTTCATATTCAGCATAAGACATCATGATGTCGTTTAAAATATTTGTATATTGTTCTAAATAGATGTCTTGTTCCATAGTATGAAAAATATTTCATACCATTACTCTATAAGTGGAGAAGTGATTTGTGGTCGGACGAATCTAAAATTAGTTTGTCTATCTTCGAAAGAAGTAACTTAACTCTAAGAAGACTCTCTAATACTGAATTCCTCCACAATAAAAACTATTATAAACGGTGGCAGAAACATTATGGTATGGGGATATTTTTATTTATAAAACAAGAGCACACGTTGCAAAAATTTTATATGATAGTATGAGTTTTAAGCAAGTTTATAAGCATGTTTTGCCTTTAAAGTCATATTTTCATATGAAATTCTTTCATCGTGTTTTTCGAATCTAAGAAGTCTATAATATAAAGGTGATTTTCTAGCTATTATCTTTTTGGCAACACTGGCTTAAACAGCTGACGCACGTTTCGTGTTTTGTATCTTCTATAATTTAACCATGAATTGTCTTACAAACGAACAATGCTTGCAAATTATTGAATTTTATTATCAAAATGCGTGCTCTGTTAAGAAAGTTCATTGCGCTCTTCTTCCATTTTATGGTCGGTTTAATCGACCCACTGAAGCGGCTATTCGGGCTATTGTGACTAAATTAGGCACAAAATTTACATTGTTGGACATTAAACTACCAACACGCTTACGTAGAGTGCGAAATGAAGAAAATATCACGGGTATATCGATCAGTGTTAATGCTGACCTTCAATTATCGATTCGTCGCCGTTCGCAGCAATTGGGTCTCTGTTACTCAACGACGTGGAAAATTTTTCGGAAGGATTTAGGTGTGAAGCTTTTCAAAATACAGCTGGTGCAATAATTAAAGCCGAACGACCTACCACAATGGACTCATTGAGAGGCGAGTTCGGTCAACATTTTATTTCAAACATTAAATTATATGGACCGTACTATCGATTCAAATAAAGATTTTATTAATTTTTTTGAATTTTATGTTTTTTTTTTTAAACTTTCCCAAAGTTTTTAAAAAATCACACTTTATAATTAAATAAGCTAAAAAATTTTTAGAAACTACCCATAAAAACCAAATCACCAAATGAGTTTTCGTATCCCCATATCTAAAACAAAGTTCCCATTTTGGGGATAAATCACCTAATCTGACAACACTGATCGCATAATCCATTATAGAGACAATTCGTTCACTTATAGCGAATGTTTTTCCTGTCAATTACGATATTTGCACTTTGCTCTTTTTTACCCTTCCCATAACATATTTTTCTAGACCAACACAATGTACTTCAAAAGTGCGGGCCTCACGAAAAAAAAATATATATGCATATACAGTCAACTCTCGAAAAAGTGAGTATTCGAAAGGTGGAACGTCTCAAAAACTTGGTGGAACAGGAAAATTTAATGAATTTTTTGGAAAACAGAAATGTATTGCTTTGTAAATACTTTTATTCGGTTTATATATACTAAATGTGATATGATTCTTATCTAGTTTATAATCATTTGAATATAAGCATATGTTTTTGAGTTAATAATGCAGAAATATGAGGCGAACGGTTATTTAAAACATATCCAAAAATTGTATTTCTATCTCTTTTTTTATTGGGTGGCGACCAAAAGTGTCTTCTACTTTTCATATAAGTTTGCCTGAATTAAAATATTTAAACGTATTTATCTCAAAATCGCTTTTTTGAGTTATGCCACTCTTTTCGCAAATGAGCGACTGGTCAACACATACAAATTTTACAGGGTGTTTTTAATTTTTTAACTTTAGTTTTCTACAGCTGCTTCAATCCTATTTGTTTTTTATTTATAAAATAATTAATTTTTTAAATAAATTTAATATTTCTCTTCCTTTCTCATAAATAAATGGCACTGAGTACGGGGTTTTACTAACTTTTTTTTTTTGTTTATTTTATTGAAATATTTGACAAATAAAATGAAACTCTTGATCAATTTAAACAATTATTTTTATTAATTTAGTGAAATGTTTAATCACTTCAATAAAATTTTGTTGTAGTGCTTTTTTACTACTAAGCCTTGTCATAATTTAATTGGTTTTTATTTTCATACAAATTTTACCCTCATTGGGAAGAATTAAACAAATTCTAGAGTTTCAAGTGGACTCTTAAGAATGCATTTCGTACAATCTAACATACAAAGAGAAGAGTTCTTTTAATTTGCAAACGATATTTTTTTATTATTTTTCTGAACAAAAGAAAAAAAAATTTTTAAATTTTGATTATTTATGGAATAATAATCAAAAGCAAATACAATCATTTCATAAAGAAATTTTTCATAATGATTTCCTTTTAATTTCTGGTACTTTTCTGTTTTTTTCTAATTTTTTCTTTTAATTTGTGCAACCAAAACATCAAAAAATACAACAATAAAAAAAGTCCTTTACTTACATTATTTATATCATTTTTTTTAATGAAGGCTTACATTTTATAATAATAAAAGAAAACTGGGTGTTTAAGGAGGCTCCAAATCAACCACCATTATGATAATCATTCTATGCTTTATTTATTGAAATACTTTCTATATATTGAAGAGCTCAAAAGAAATGATGGGGGTAAATATAAATATAAATATAATACCGAAATACATTATTAAGCGGAATAATTTACATTGAAACCCTTTCTCTCCCCTCTTTTAACTGTTTGGCTGTATCCAATTTTAAAAGCAAATTCGTTAAGAATGAGAACTTTACAAGTATTTCTATAATAATTTGTTTTCTAACCAATAAAAATGCGTTTTCCACCTACAATTTGTAGATGATTTATATTTTTCTATACTTTTTTTCCTTTTTTGCTGTTGCAAATTTATGTATTTAAGGATGTTATTAAATGGGTTGCAATAAGAGGTTATGCCAAGTGGAAGTCATCATTTTTTTCCGTCCTCATCCTTATCATTATCCTCATCCTCGTCTGTATGCATAAACGTTTATATAGAATTCAAATCAGTATTTTATTGATAAAATGAGAGGAAAATATAGAAAAAAGTGGAAAAAATTTGCTGATGTTAAATGTTTGTATTAATGATGATAATGATGGTTGTCAAGTGGATTCATTTTCAATGATGAATTATAATTTTTTTTTTTCATTTAACATTTTGTATATATGTATTCATAATTTACATACTACGATTTTTAACAGCTAAATAGAGCTTACAAAGCCTTTGTAACACTAGTTCGTGTGAATAATTTACAATTTACGAACTGATATTCCAACTAGAGAATACTGAATGAACTGGTACTTTTTCTAAGTGTGCTATAAATTACAAACAAAAAAGGAGTACAGGGATTCTGGCGTCAAAAGCATAGAATAATCTATCAATAGAATAGAAAAATTATATAGAAAAGAACAGGCCTGTTCAAATAAAGTCAGAATTTACCACAGACTTCTACAGTTAATCACTTTACTCTAAATTTAAATATTTTTTACGAGAAAAATGCAGATTTTATAAAAATGCAAATAAGATTTTATTGCTAGAACTTATTTCCTCTTACGATTAATTTCTGTAGAGATTGTAGATCTATTGAAGATGAGTAGAATCTAGCCCACTCCACTTGCCAGTGTTCATATCTGCCTCGGCATACTCGATTCACTCACTCCCGACAGTTTAACAGAACTATCAACCTTTGATATCAGATAAATGCTAAATTTTTTAGGATTTGGAATAGAAATTTTGGGAAGAATTAATTATAAGGTATGGTCAGGACTGATATATTGCCATGACTGGTTGAAAAGGATTTATGAATAATATAAAAATATTTTATATTTGAAAACAAGTAAACCCGGTTTCTTAGCACTACATTTAGAGCTCATCCACCACACATAGCAGATTTGATGTACTGTAACTGTATTGTTTTTCAGAGTAAATGTACTTGCAAAAGGACAGAAAGTAGTTGCCGTGGTATAGTGGTTAGTGTGTTGGCTTACTAAGACGATAGCTCAGGGTGCAAACCTTAGCTCTGACTTCTTGAAAAAAGAAATAAAAAAAATTTTTCTTTCTTGAAAAAGATTCTCAGATCTGTCGTTCGGAATCGACTTTAAACTGTAGGTCCCGGTACTTATGGTTACAAATTGACGCACACAACATGAGTGTTGCGAGAAGTTAAGCCGTAATTCTGAAAGAGGGTGGTAATGACCAATTGTGTGTGTATGTATGTAAAGGGACAAAAACTATTAACAATCAAGGATATAAAGCATTCACGATTCTAAAACCTTTCTCCAAATTCCATAAAACCTGTGCAACTTGAACTTTCTTTTCTACAAGTGTTTACACAAAAGCTAAAATGCTCAGAAGCAGCTTGCTCTTGAGTAGGCGGCCTGGTCAAGAAGAGCTAAGATTCTATAATTGACCTTTGGCAACAGACATTTTTGTCACAAATTTTAATTTAAATTGCCACGTGTTTTTATAAAATTAAGAGGCCAAAGCATCTACTAATACAGTTTTTGTCACACCATGTGTGCCCGTAGAAATTTATAAATTCGAAAAGTCTATTGTGATATAGGGGATCCTACAGAAGAGCATGAGATTTATTAACTCCTTTCAATAAAATTGAATACAATAAAATTGAAATTACCAATTGCATTCTGCTAGAATTTGGTGTCCCAATAAAAGTAGTAGTGCTAGTTCGTAATAAAAAAAAGAATACAGAAAGAAGGTACTAAATTTGTTTTTGTAAGCCCATATAGTAAGTACTTAATTACACAATTAATTACAAATTGCTTTAACTTTACAAAGAAATCAATATTAGAACCTGATAGACTTTAACGCCGCAAATAAGTGTCCTTTCACATGAAAATATTAATTAATGACTGTTAATTTCAGGCATTTGGTAGCAAGTAACTGCCAATTAGCAATTATATAAATATGTGTAATTGCCAAAATTTTATATTAAAAATTTAGTAATTGAAGACGTTAACGATTATATCTGTATGTATAAATGTTAATAGATAATGGACTTTAAACATTTTTAATAACTAAAATAAGTCATTCGACGCGGTCAATTACTTATTTAAATGCATTGGGTAATTGAAAAATGCCAGCTACCAATCAACTGTAACTATAATTGGTAATTGTATGTTGCTATTAGAAAAATATATTTTGATTTGTAAATCCAAATGTATTCGTATACACGTAATTAGTAATTTTTAATTACTCCTTAAAAGAAACTAAATTTTGTTAATGTAGTATAGGGCACTTTTTAAATTCGTTTTTAACCGGAATTTTTTTTAGATTGTTTTTTTCTTTATTATTGTTACAAATCAGGATATTAACATTTCGTTAATGAGGACGATTATAACGATGATTTTATTCGTTTTCAATGATTACACTTGATGAGTTCATCATATTGATGACACCGTAAATGATGTCGTTAGTGGTGCGATATGGCGATGGTGGTGATGCTGTTGCTGGTATAATGCTTTCAAAGCTCTTATATGCTACACAAAAAGGTGGGTGTAGGGATGGGTTTGTTGTTAGCAAAACGTCACAAACAATAATTTGACTGGCTGTTATAGATTATGGAGTTTCATTTCATTTCAGTTAAGTTCAGTTCAATTTATTTCCTTTCTTTTTTGCCTATTCTTATACTTTCATTTATTATTTTTTGATTATGATTTTACTCATAAATGATTGATTATCATCAACCAAAATCATAGTGGAAGATTTGCTGATGACTACTTCACTTAATGCAAATTTTCTGAATTGAATTCTGCTACTGCCTGACATTATACAATTTTTTCTTTTTTTATCTCATTGATTCTATGGATTTCAACTTTTCTTGTCTTCTACCTTTAAAAGTCTTACCAGGTACATGTTTTACACAGAGAGACTATAAGTAAAAAAAAAAAGATTATATTTCAAGCTTCACTGGATTTGGTGTAATGAATCAGTTAACAAGTGTATAGTATACTCGTATAAAAATAAATAATTATACACTCATAAAAAATTTGTAGACAAAATTAAAAATAAAAAGATATCTACAAATTTATGTTGTAATTTTTAGCTGGTTTGCAATTTTTGTCATTCTTTAAATTTCTAAGAAGAATTAAAAAACTCGAGCTTAAATAATCCTTTACAAAATGGTTAGAGTTATTTGAACAAAAATGTGTAAAAAATCTGTTAAAAGTTTCATAAAAAAATTTTGGGTTTTAAAGAGGCTGTTTTCCCAATTAAAACAAAATATTCGGTAAAACACTCCGTTTTAAGACTTTTCAATAAATGCCTTCACCAGAGGTGCATTTAAACTTATTTTAAGTACAATGTAACTACAAGAATAAACAGCTTTATACAGATAACATACACTGAACCAAATATCGTTGGTAATATTAACTAAAAAATTCAGTAAACCTTCAAAATTTTTAGTCAACTCTACACAAAATCTTTTTTGAAAAAAAGATTTTTCTTCAAATTAACTAAATATATTTTATAAAAAAGGATATGTTAATTTGAATAAAACATAGGTAAAGAATATTAAATTTTCTCTTAAATTAACGAAAATTTTGTCAATTTAACTAAAATTTCCCTAAAATAAAAATAAATCAATATTATAAAAATAATGAAAAATGTAGTTATTGTTTTAGTCATATTGAATAATTGTTTTCGTTTAAGTAAATAAAATTCTCTAGAATTAAGGAAAATTCTTTAATATCATAATTTTAAATAATTTAAAAATGCAAAACAAACGAAATTTCGTAATTTAACTAAATTTATTTAGTAAAACTGAATAAAGAAATTTTGTTATATCAACTTATCTCTTTTAGTAAGTAAATGTGATAATGTGAAAATGTAAAAATTTATGTGACATTTTTCGTTTGGCGTCTGTTACGAAATTGAATACAAAATATAAAAAGAATATCGCGGAAGTTTTCATTTAACAAAGAAGAAATAAAAATAAATATTATATTGTATAAAAAAATAGTTAAATAATGAAGTGTTACAAATGGAAAAAAGTATTTTCTTCAATCGAAGCCCCAAGAGAAACCGTGAGACAAATAATTTCATATCGTTAGAAAACATAATTAGCTATTTCAACCTTATTTCAAAGTTGCGGTCCAGTTTTTCACAGTATGCTTATTGTGTACGTCAATTTTTATCCATGAGTACCGGAACCTACAGTTTAAAGTTGATTCCGAATGACGGACTTGAGAAGCTTGTTCATGGCAATTAGTTACTCTCAGAGCTTTTGCCAGAAGGCTGCTAAGAGGTAGTCGTCGAAAGAAATATTTTTTTTCAAATTTCTTTTTTCAAGATGTCAGAGCTGGGGTTTGAACCGAGAACTCTTGTCTAGTAAGCCAACATACTAGACTACTTCAAAAATTCCTTGTTGTGCTCAAAAGAAAGTTGTAAGTTGTAGGTAAGAGCTATAAAACTATATTTATTAAATTTAGTTTCTATGTTACTAATTTGTAAATCTACTTTTATAGATCCTCCCTAAGAAAATACTGAAGATAGTATTAACGCAATCCTGCACAACAACTGCACCTGGGAGGAAGTTAAAAGTCATTGGGCAACTGCAAAATACTAGAGACTTTCAAAAAGCCAAAAATATTTTTGTTATGTTGGATAAATGGTTACAATATAAGAAAAACACTTTTTTTTTTTTTTAAGACCAATACCAATAAGTAAACCCCTACTCATGCAGTATGCATTGTACTGGAATGTGAAGATGGTTGATAGAATTTTTGTTTTTGTTTTTTTTTCATAGATTTTTGTATTTTTTGCGCCTTTATTTGTTGATGAAACAAGTTGCTGGTAATTTGTCCACTCAAGAGCCAGTGTTATACCTTCACCCTTAAATGATCAAACAGCAATGGCCTCATCTGTCGGTGGATGTTTACATGTGAATGGTGAGCGTCTTCAGTAGATTAGCTGTTATCTTCCCAGAAGGTGGCGCTGTACTCCTGATCATTGGTTTCTGGTGGAATAGATTAGAAATGTCAGGGGGCGGTTTCTTGCAGATGGTCTTGCTGGAGGGGGGGGGGGAACCTCTTATTTTATTTAAATTTAATTTTTAATTTAAATTGTAATTTTTTAGAAAACCGCAAATATTTATTTTTATAATTTTGTCCTTCGCTGGGATTGACCCTTGGTCGTGTGAGTTTCTGTGCAAGCGCTCTACCAGTATGCCACGACCCCCCCTTGGTTTTAAATTTGTATATTATTTTTAATTAACAATAATCGTTATTTTTGGTAACAAAATTTTATAGTTATATGCATATACAGTATAAATTTTATGTTAAATTAAATTATTAGATAAATAAAATAAAGAATTCTTTAATATGAGTAGAAATTAACAAAATATGCAGGGACCGTAAATAATGATTATTGTTCGTTTTTTTAAATCAAAAAATCAATTACTTAGAACAGACATAAATAAAAATTTTTTGCACCATTATTATTATTTTTTAACAATCTTTGCATATCCGTCATGATTTTTAAATTTTTGATTTTTAAAGTTTTCTTCAATGGTAATGATTATTTTTGAGTAATATTAATAAAAATCAGCCATAATCATTATTTTTGAGCAAAAGAAATAAAACTCAAAAATAATCATTATTTATGATTTTTATTTTTTTCGCTCAAAATAAAACTCACTTTTAATTTACTTTATACAGTGGTGGCCATATAATTAGAAACGACTTAGCAGAACACATTTTTCTTAATATATTTTTAAAATTAAGTTCACAATACCAAAACTAAATACTATAAATTGTAAAGTATTCAATCATTATTGAATTTATAATAAAAATATTTACAGCTGAGATAACATTTTTAAAAAAATTAACTTTAAACGAAATATAGCACTTTTATGTTGGTCTTATAATTAGAAACGACACAAATGTTTTAACCAAACTTAAAATTTTTTCCACAAAAGTAAACAAAAATTGACCTATCCTCTAATAGGATATTCTCTTACATATTTTATTTTTGAAAATATTGGTTTATATTTGTCTTCTTTGTAAATTTTGTATTAAATGCTGATGTGTTTATAGAGACATGTTTCCCTAGGTTTAATGCATCATTTGGAACTCTAAGACTTTTTGTGTTTTGGACTGTTCTTCGTGTGATTCCTTTTTACAATTGCCTATAAGTTTTCTATTGGGTTTAGATAAAAATTTTACGATGATAAGTACAAAATTTCAATATTTTTATACGAAATCCAGTATGTCAATAACTTAGAATTTTGATTTGAGTCGTTATCATGTTGAGAACGAGCATTTTCTCGAAAGAAATATTGTTCTATTACATTTTTTAAGTTTTTTTTATATTGATATTAATCAACTTTTTCCCTTTAGTCTTAGAATGGGTTCACACCACACCACGAATTTGCATCCCAAGTTATAATACACCACCACTGTTTTAACAAAGTACATAAAGTCATAAGGATTTTACTGAGGAACATCTTACGTAAGATTTTTCGTCAGGTGAAAACAATATATTCTTAAATTCATTGCTTGTAAGAATTCTATTTTAGATAACATGCATCTTTGTTGAGCATTTTGCTTGCAAAGAGTCAGTGTTTTTTAATATTTTTTTGCCACATGCGGTTTTTTTTATACAATACATTTACGAAAGCCAAAATGCTTATAAACGCATTGTTATTGTCCGTGTAAATATTTCTTCTCTCATTTGTTGCCCAGTTTCACCCCAATTTTGTGTGAATTCAGAAATTGGTTACCTTTACTGATGCTGCAATTAATCTTATCTTCTACTTGAGGAGTTTTTCTAGCACTGGGCTTCCTGGCTGGGGTTAAAAACTTCTTTTGTTTAATTTTAGAAGTGAACTGTACCAAACTCCACTTGTTTGGATTATGAAAACCTTTGTGCGATAGCCCACATTGACAGTAATTCCATTGTATACGCCTTGAAGAAGCCCTCCCTTATTTATGGAGTGCATCACTTGTTTTTTCCAGTTTTGAAAACTAAAACGTATTAAGGTTATTTAAATACGATCTACTGAATTTTAAATTTAGGACTCATAATAAAAAAAGTTAATTAATTAAAGAAAACCTGAACGTTTCTAATTACGTGGCCAGCTAAAAACCAAGTAGTTAGAAATTAACCAAAATTTTTTTAAAGTGCAAGCTTTAAATTTAAAGTTTTTTTTCAGCGGCATTAATGTGGACTGTGGGCTGTTCGAATAGTGGTGCTTATAATTTTTAGTAATGGTTTTAAAAGAAGTTACACTTTGATTTCATTTTGATTAAACATCGTTTCTAATTATATGGCCACCACTGTATATGATGTATGAAAAAAAAAATAATTTTTGTGCAAAAAAATGATATTTTATATAACAAAATGAACAAGCATGTCTTAATATTTTTTCTTCTATTAGTTCTGACCAAATTTTTATATGTAAAAAACCTCAAAAAAAGTCATAAATTGAAAGTGAGTTTTATTTTGAGCGAAAAAAATAAAAATCATAAATAATGATTATTTTTGAGTTTTATTTCTTTTGCTCAAAAATAATGATTATGACTGATTTTTATTAATATTGCTCAAAAATAATCATTACCATTGAAGAAAATCTTTAAAACTCACAATATAATCATTATTGTGTAATTTTTATTATAAAACTCATAATGATTACGGTCCCTGAAAATATGTATTCAATATGATAAATAACGAAAAGATTTTATTCATATTGAAGAACTTTTTTTAATATAAATAAAATACTAAAATTTAAAATTTTAACTGAAAATTGCCGTAGTTTTGATTACGCAAGTAGTTAGCTCATATATAACCAACGTTTCTTCAATTTCCTATGCCATTTTACAGTATTTACGAAAATTTTTGGTTCAATGTAAATATAAAAAAAATATATTTTTTAAGAACTTGATTTTTCAAATAAACAAAAAGAACATCCCATTTCATAAAACTGCTTTTAAATAAGTAATTCCTTGAAAGTAAACATGTATTGTTCAATTGGCAGAAATCTAAAGGTTCGAAAAATTAACAAACAAAAAAAAGAAAAAAGAAGCTAAAACTCACATTTTGTTTTTGATCAATTTAGGCGACTTCTTGTTAGGTGTCGATATTTTAACTCTAATCCTTTAGTTTAATATTTTATAAAAATAACACTCTTGCATTTGATAACTTTTTTGATTCCTGTTTTGTAATATATTTCTTTGAGTGCACTTTCCTATTCATAAAAATAATATGCAATTTTTGTCATTTGGGTTATGAGAGAGGGCGCATTAGTTAGTGGTTTTTGTACGCTCTACTCGTACATCCTCAAGGGATTGTAAAGGGGTTTTTCGTAAGTTGAAGGATGTAAAAAAAAATATTTGCCAGATTTTAAGTACGTATTATCAATCGCATATTTTTAACTTGCATTTAACACAACTTTTATATTTTATTTTTCTTTTTAGCATTTTTTTAATGCATTTTTATGCAAATCAGTGCGTATGCAAAATTTTAATTATAATTTTTTTTTTAATTATTTCTTTTTCTGAATAAGGTTTTTTTATTATTGCTTATCCTTAATACACTTCATTAAACTTTGTTTTCTTGTATTTACAGAAAAATTGAATTGAAAATTCGTTTCATTAAACATAACAAACGAAATTGTATTTCTTTTGCAAGAAGTAAAACGTAAACCTGCTCAAAAATGTAATAATTGCAACCAAACCGATAACTCTGAGTTCTATAAAGTTTTTAATTTTAATACAATCTGGAAAGGGAAACTACCTGCCATTTATTTGATGTTCTACTATAAAAGATTTATAGAATGAACTTTAGTATCAGTATGAATGTAATCGAATTCTGCCTCCTTGATTACTAAGTATTTAAGGGCACCTCACTCTGCTTATAATGTATGAAATACCATTTGGTATTAATTTTATCCCATAAAGGGAAAACTTATCGTATGAGAAATCAAAACGTTTCACACGTCCTTGATATTCTTAAGCCTTTGAAGATACACGTATTTGTAGATTTCCATGTTCTCAGATTCATTTTGTCAAAAGGGCATAAGTGGCAACGTTCGTGAAATACATTTACAATAGATGTTTTCCGATCTGATCTTAATTATAGTGATGTATTGACATTATTGGTCAAGTTGGACAACTTACTGGTTCATAATAATAATAACGTCGGTTAGATGAGACGATGGTAATCACTGAGCCTCAAGAGGCTATCACATTCTATATAAGTGTTTAATACAGGCGTAGCAACCTATGGGCACTATCGAAAATATTCTCAGGTCTTACTTTGCAAGTTTTAGAACAACGTCTGCCCTTTCCAGAGTCAAACTTTTAAATGTTTCTTCACGATCTATAATAATCATTACCTCTTTTTGCATGCTTACAAAATTTTAAAACATCGTTTTCCCTTTCTCTATTATTATATTGAATACTCATATTTTATGTTCAATTTCGTTCTCACACACAGCAAATTTTTGGTTCGCATTTGGCAAATCATCGTTGTTATAATTTTTTTCAAATTAGACTAGTGATTGGTTTTCTATGATTACCTTAATGGTTGACATAATATAACTCGTCCAGAGTCTAACGATTTTGTATTTACAATGATATCTTACTTCGTTGTAGCATAAGACATAAACACATATGTATGTAGTATATGGGCAATTTCAATAATTTTCAACATTTGTTGAAACTGAGTTCAGATGCTTATTATTTCTCCAGTTTTTCGAATTGACCGAAACGGTCAAAAGGGAATAGTAGGCCACACTAGAAAACTGGGAAATTCAAAATTTCCGACCATCAGTTCTTTATTTTTAAAAGTTATGGGCACTCAAATATCGAAAAACTCAAAAAAAGGCTTGAAATTTAAAAGAGTTTTTTCATATTTCATAACTTTTCTACTTTTAGTTTTAAACTTCCGATGCCCACTGATATAAAATAAAGTCACTAGATATTTACACTATAAAAGTTATGCCCATACAACTATTTGGGAAAAAGTTGTACAGCGGTTCATTTTTGAAACCAAAATTTTCCGATTTTTCAATTTTCGCAGTTTTTTCTATAGCGTTTTTGCGCCGTTGAAGAAAATTGCATATCGTCAACAGTATTTAATAGATGGTGTAATTTGCTAAAATTTGCGCCATATCACGTCGATGTCAGGCTGCTAGTTGCTGAGAACAATGACCTCAAACTTTCATAGAATTGGCGTAAATTTGTCAAAAATGACAGTTTTTCGCGCCTGACATTTGCAATCTAATTTAAAACTGGTTTATGTATTGCGTGATCTAAACTTCTTAATAAATGGCACCTCAACGTCAAAAGGCGTTAAAATATTTTGAAACGCTAAAATTTTATAAAGAAAATAAAACTTTTGCGAAATTTCATGATTTTGTTTCGCGTTTTTTTTTTAGTTAATCAGTGGTTTAAAATCAATGTAAAGTATTGGAAATGAAGTGCGGCGGTGAACTAAAGATCATATATAAATACGGTTGAATTCGGTCCATATTTAGAGGGTACAGTGGCATTTTTCTTCAAACACATTTTGCTTTGTGACATCTGCAGTTATGTATAGATTCCGCCGCGATTAACAGCAAATAAAAGGTTTTTTTAAGCTTGATAATAAAACCGAATAGGCATTAAAAAATTTTAATGATTTTAAATTTTACAGATCAAAAAAAAAAAAAAAATTCTAACCTCAAAAATAATTCTTATATAATTTTTTTTTATTTTTTAAATTTTAAACATTGTTTTTCTGTAAATTAGTTATGCGTTATATAAACACATATTATAACAAACGGTGAAACATTCATATTTTTGCAAAAATTCGCGTTTTTTTAATGTTAAGGAATTTTAATTATATGTGTTTTTTTTTAATGTGTGATTAATTAATTAATTAATTAATTTAATGTGAACTTGAAATGAGTTTCATGCATCCATACAACATTTATTAAAATAAACCAATAAATTTAACTTTAAATTTTTTTAAAGAAATTTTAACTTAAAACCTCCATAACTTTCGCGCCGTTTGCAATAAATGATTAACGTGAACTGTTTTTATATGCTAAAATATCACTCTTCACGTGACGAAAGCGTCATTGTGTCATCCAAAAAAAAAATTTTGGAGAAAAAAAAAATATCAAAATGTCGATAATATTTGAAATTGCCCATATATGGTTGCTTTTTTTCAGAACATTCTTTAAACAAATTTTTTAAAATTTAGGTGCTGGCTTCGTAATTCAAAATTAATTTTATAAATGCGTTTCAATTTATTTTTATTTAAAATATAATATCTAATTTCACTCTGGACGTCAAATATACTCTCAAGCATAACAGTAGTCCCCAAATTTATATATGTGACGTTATTTTTCAAAATTATTTCTGTACTGCCTGTTTGAACAATTATTACCACGTATTGAGCTGTCAAATTAGTTGTTATTTAAATTTAATTTATAAGTATCTGTTTCATTCATTGGCAGAATTATCGTCTTAGTAAGCCAACATACTAACCACCAGACCACGGCGACTACCTTAATCAGATCACTCTCCTATTATTTTATAGGGGAAGCAAAAACTGTTTAGTAAACAACGCGTTTACATAGAAAATCGATCAGCATTTTGGAAAAAGTTGTTATTTTCGAACACTGAAGTGTAGAATTTTGTTAAGGCATGTTTAGTTTAATGGTCTTAATAAGAATCAATCTAAAAGTCGATTTATTTTTTGTTAGTTACGGGTTTTGCAATTTAGCTAAAGTTCCGTAGTTTACTCTATACTCGAAGAAGTCGTTTTCGTTTGCCACCTCGCAAGGAATTTTTAATTTTTTGGGAAAACTTGGTGCAGCGGACAAATTTAACACACAAAAGCCTCTCTTAAACTCACTGGTCTGTTCGATATGAAACATGTTATTTCTTAGAAAAGGATTGTTTGGAATGTAATTTTAGATAAAAAAATCACGCGATCGATGAACGCAGTAGCACAGGCAAAAGAGTAAACTCACACACACATCAAGGGACTCATCACACTTTTGCGGCTACCCAAGCGCTACCTGAACGGAGTTAGGAGTCATTCCTAGAAAGTCCTTATATTTTAGAAAGTTGTTTATTCATATCTTAGATAAATTTTTGGTAGTTCATTATTTTCTTAAATTTTGAACGGTTTGCTACCTATTTTTAGAGTGTTTTTTCGATTTTGGTTTTGAATCTAAAGTTTTATTGATTTTATAACTTCACAATGTTTGTTCTTTATGCCTCAGAAAGCAAATCAAAAATCCGAATGGCTTGCAAGATATGAGCCTGAGAAAATGATGACTGTTTTGCAAAACTGATACCGAGGCTCCAAAAGTTTGAGGGCCCATAAAATAAAAGTTCATGACTTTGGGCAAAACTGGGAGACACCTGTCTTCTCTTTTTTTTTGTCTTTTATTACGTGGTGTCCTTGACTTAAAAAATTGCACACCGTGTTACTAATCTGTCAGTCTATTTTCAGTAAAATTCAAAAAATAACTTTCATAACAAAATCCTCAAAAGTTGAAAGTATTTGAATGTGTTGGTAAAACTTTCAAAATGTATTGCAATTCTCATGAAAGCAATTTCACTTGTAAATGCTGGGTTATGTTTATTTCAATTAATTTTTTTACGTTGTTTACTCGACGCTGGCTGACGGCGGTAAAATTAAAAAACCCTCAATACCGTTTAAATAAACGATTTACTATGTGTTTAATGTTATGCTCTGCTGTTCTTCGAATAAAATATGGCTATCGAATACGGAAATACGGCCATCGAAAAGTTCCTAATAAGGAAGCAATCCCAAATCCGCCACTGGGTAGAATAAGGATGACGAAAAGATATAATATCCGCTTTTGGTATTAATAAGAATCGAGCATTTTTGATCACATTTTCCATTAATACCCAAAAAGTTTAGTTCAAACTCAATTATTTAATATTTTCCACTTATTTTTAATATTTCCACTGAAAAGCACTTATTTACCAATTTAAAAATAAAATATCTTTTATATTCCCAGTTTTTAATATTAAGTTCTTCCTTTCCATTTATAGCAATCAATTGCAGTCAAATGTTTGCAGAACGAAGGTAGAGAAAAGAAGTGCAAATTGCTGCATATTGACACAATACAACGGAAATTGTTAACTTGGCTGTTAAACTGAGTGAAGTGTAAATTGTAGGAGTAAATGTTGAAACTTGAAGTGCAAATAAACTGAAATGACGTGAGAAGAAATAATCTAAAATTCATAAAAAAAATTTCTCTGGCATCAAATAATAACAACAATAATCAGAAAAGGAAAAAGTGTTTTTGACAAACTGAAATGCAATTTCAAACACACAATCAAACAATTTTATTTCTTATTGACATTTTAACAAGTGCAATGAAAATAAATTTTTATCGTTGAAATATAAATTTATTTGAAAATAAATTAAATTATATTTTCTTAATAGGAATACAAATTCAAACTACTTTTTAAAGAATTTGTGCAAATAGCTTAGAAGTTTAAAATTTAAACTTAAGAAAGTTGGGAAATTATTGAACATTCTATTTAAATATTATATTATTTATTTAGATTGTTCCTGTTGTGTTAGTGTTTTGTATATTATTGAACAGATTACACAATAATTTGTCATATCAACAATCTTAAACTCTGTTTTATATGGAATGTTTGGCAAAAGTTAAATGAATGTTAAAAACATTTATTCTACTGAAAACTCCAGCCCTGTTAATGACTTTTTTCTTCTGACTTAGCGTAGTGAAAACACATATCTATTCCGTAATAGATGAGTTTTGTGAACCCACACCGATACAGTTCAAATATTTATTTCACCCTTTTGCATAAAACTCATACTAAGATCTTGGATGTGTATGAGTATGAAGGTGATAACACCAGTGAGGCATACTGGTGTTATCACCTTCAGTCTTAAATAGCTCAGTAGGCAGTAAAACTTTGTTATATTTTAGACAGGAAATTGTTATTTGAACATTATTTGATTCAGATAGTGTTAACTTAACAGCATTGATTAAATTGTGAGTATCTGCATCTCGCCTACTAACGGAAACCACATTTTGGGACTAAAGCCATACTAAAGCCGTATTTCTGAGGATTCACTTTTTGTTAACATTTTTATATCGACTTCGGAGCTTTCTTAATGTTATTTGTATTCTTTTTAGTATTTGATGTGCTTTTTTTCCAGAAGAGTTAACATCACTGCTACCTGATCTCTACGTACTTGCGTTATACCGTTTTTTTTTCTAAATAATTATCTACTGTACTTAAATACCGTCGTGGTCTAGCGGTTAGCGTGTTAGCTTTCTAACATATGAGAAAAAAATATTTCTTTCGGCGAGTACCTCTTAGCAGACTTCTGGCAAAAGCTATAAGAGTAACTGATTGCCATAAACAAGCTTCTAAAGTCGATCGATCGGAGGGGATTTTAAACTATAGGACCCAGTGCACAACATGGGTGCTGCAACAAGCTAGACCGTTACTACACCTAAACAGGGTTGTAATCGCCAATTATGTATGTTTGTATGTACTTCAATAAGATGAAGAAGAGCCATCTTTTAGCATTTGTGTTAGGAGAGGGATTTAAGCAGATGCAATGAGTTGTGCATGCAACTTCCTGATACCTATTTTGGTTTACGCTCTATAGATACCTGTGTAGTATCTTTGTGTTGATATACTAGATCTGGTAAAGGGATTTCATAGTGGGCAACTCTTTAAAAAAAGACTTATTTTCCAATTCCAATACGAGCACGATTTTAGTGACTTGAAAAATTCTGGCCTGCTATAGTTATTAAAAAGTTATTTCTTATACTTGTATAATCCCCATTTCTTTTAATAAAAAATACTTGAATTTATTTATTGAGACCAATACTCGTAGTCGCCGTGTTCTCGTAGTTAGTGTTTTAACTTACTAAGACAATAGTGCCGGGTTCACATCTCAACTCTGATATCTGGAAAAAAATAAATATGAAAAAATTATTGCTTTTGACGACTACCTCTCAGCAGTCTTCTGGCCAAACCTTGGGAGTATTTGATTGCCGTGAAAAAGCTTCTCAAATCTGTCGTTCCGAATCGACTTTAAACTGTGGGTCCCGGTACTCATGGGTAAAAATTAACCCACACAACATGAGTGCTGCGAGAAGCTAGGCCGTAACCCTGACATAGGGTTGTAATGGCCAATTATGTTTTTATGTATGTAATACTCGGGGGTAAACCCGTACTTATGCTGTGAATTGTATGGGCATTTTTTTATAATTTTTTTTACTTATTTATAATTTTAAAAAAACCGCAAACTAACTTTGTAATTTTTCACCTTTGCTCGGATTTGAACCTGGGCCGTTTGAGTTTTTCTGTGTGTGCTCTAACCACTTTACCATGCAATTTATAATAAAAAAAAAGAAAAATATGTTGTACTTTTTGAGATTCGCTTCTGAAAACACTTGCTGTTATTCAGACTGTAAAATAAAAAAATTGCCTGTTGCGAAAATCGGGATGCTGCCATAGTAATGGATTGCTCAAATCGAGCTCACACAGTATGCATCATAGTTAATGGTTTTAGACAAGAGCTTCCGATAGATTTATAGAATTCACAACAACATACTTATATGGACCTGTGGCCTTACGCTGCATGAAGACCCTAATAAATATTTTATATTTCAATAAATAATTTTTATAGATTTCAATATGTATAAAACAAACACATTTCCAAGAGAAAATCAAGAACAGTAATAATAAATTGCATATAATTTTGTTATTTTCTCAATTTTATTTGACGAATTTTTAATGATTCTACAGAATCATAATTCTGAACCGATTTAAGAACTGGCATTTAATTTTTAGTCTTCAAATAGCAGAAATTTTAAGTATTCTTACGGTTTCTAGCACAATAAAAAATTAAAACTTTTTGACTTATAAATGATTAAATCTCTCAGTTTTCATTAACTCCATAATTTGTATTCCTTAAAAATGATTACATTAATGTTCCAATTAGTTTTAATTCTATTTAGTTGGTAATTTGTTATTATTTTCTTTTCATTTAATTTAATAAAATTTTATTTTTAATTTTCTTAATTCGCAATTCAATTACATTTAGTTTTTATTTTATTTACTTCCTGTATTTCTATTATTTAACTTCGGTTTACACCCATTTAGAAAGAAAAAAAAAAAAGAAAAAGTAAAAGAAGAAAAACAATTCCAGCATTTTAATCTGCCCTAAAATCCATTTTGTGCACATAAGGAACTACTCGTAGTATAAGAAGCTAAAAAGAAATCCATTGACATGTCAACGACAGTATTTGACTCTTAAATAACTGAAATTGTTTTCCACGCTACTCTTGCAACAACTTACGTTCGTACATGACCAATACTTGTACTGTTACTTACAATCATATAGAGTTAGTAGAGGTGGGGATATTTACTTCTATTTGCAGCATTATAAGTAAAGTATGTGGGTATGTGTTGGGCGTAAAGTGTCGCATGATGGTTTTGCAAAGTTTATTTATTTGTTGGCTGATTTGCTCTCAAGTAAATTGTACTAAATTGTTCAAATTGATGTTTATTTGTTGAATTCACTTCAATTATCTCGACCATTCAATTGTTATGTTTATACATGACCCAGCAATAGTGGTGGTGGGTATGTCCAGTAAATTTGTAGGAAGTATATTTTAATTGAGAGTAATATGTGTAATTTATTTGATTTATTTGCTGGATTTATTTAAATATGTTTTAAAATTTAATTAATTAATATAAAGAGCACTTTTCATAATTGTTCCATCAAAATGTAAGACTTCTAGACCAATGGCATAAGAAAAAACAGTCTTTAGCCAAAAAAACATATCAAAGAATAATAATTTTTAAAACATATTTATATTTGACAAACATATATGGGCTATTTTAATAATTTTCAACATTTGTTGAAACTGAGTTCAGATGCTTATTATTTCTCCAGTTTTTCGAATTGACCAAAACGGTCAAAAGGGAATGGTAGGCCACACTAGAAAACTGGGAAATTCAAAATTTCCAACCATCAGTTCTTTATCTCTAAAAGTTATGGGCACTGAAATATCGGAAAACTCAAAAAAAAGGCTTGAAATTTAAAAGAGTTTTTTTTATATTTCATCACTTTTCTACTTTTATTTTAAACTTCCGATGCCCACTGATATAAAATAAAGTCACTAGACTTTGTAGATATTTACACTATAAAAGTTATGCCCATACTTTGGGAAAAAGTTGTACAGCGGTTCATATTTGAAACCAAAATTTTCCGATTTTTTAATTCTCGCAGTTTTTTCTATAGCGTTTTTGCGCTGTTCAAGAAAATTGCATTTCGTCAACAGTATTTAATAGATGGTGTAATTTGATAAAATTGCGCCATATCACGTCGATGTCAGGCTGCTAGTTGCTGAGAACAATGACCTCAAACTTTCATAGAATTGGCGTAAATTTGTCAAAAATGACAGTTTTTCGCGCCTGACATTTGCAATCTTATTTGAAACTGGTTTATGTATTGCGTGATCTAAACTTCTTAGTAAATGGCACCTCAACGTCAAGAAGCCGTTAAAATATTTTGAAACGCAAAAATTTTATAAAGAAAATAAAAATTTTGCGAAATTTCATAATTTTGTTTCGCGTTTTTTTTTAGTTAATCCGTGACTTAAAATCAATGTAAAGTATTGGAAATGAAGTGCGGCGGTGAACTAAACCTCAAAACCTCAAAAATAATTCTTATATAATTTTTTTTATTTTTTAAATTTGCAAGTTAAAACATTGTTTTTCTGTAAATTAGTTATGCGTTATATAAACACATATTATAACAAACGGTGAAACATTCATATTTTTGCAAAAAATCGCGTTTTTTTAATGTTAAGGAATTTTAATTATATGTGTTTTTTTAATGTGTGATTAATAAATTAATTAATTTAATGTGAATTTGAAATGAGTTTCATGCATCCATACAACATTTATTAAAATAAACTAACAAATTTAACTTTAAATTTTTTTAAAGAAATTTTAACTAAAAACCTTCATAACTTTCGCGCCGTTTGCAATAAATGATTAACGCGAACTGTTTTGATATGCTAAAATATCACCCTTCACTTGATCAAAGCGTCATTCGTGTCATCCAAATAAAAAATTTGGAAAAAAAAATATCAAAATATCGATAATTTTTGAAAAAGCCCATATACATATGTAACATACATATATGTATGTATATGAATGCGTGTTGTCTATTTCAATGTATACCTGAATTTTTGTTTAAAAATTCGATAAAAATCTAGAAATACACAAAATGTTACACCTTTAAAACTATCTATAAACAAACATTAAAAGAAAAATACAAATAAACATTTGATCAAATTCCCATACTGATCAAATCTATACAACAATAAATTTTTTACATAATTTGCGCAAATATTTATATTTAATACTTTGTGTTAAGACATTTTTCTAAAAAAAAAATATATATATATAATAATGAAACAGATAACAATCATACAAAACAAATGACAAAAATGATAGACAATCAACCACTGTGATATATGGTTTCATTCATGTCTTCTTAGCATTATTCAAATGCTCTGGTAAAAAAAGTTTCGAAACATATTTCATCACCCATTCATTCATTAACCATCATTATCACCCTCATCTTCGTTAACATTTAATATTTGTTCATAGAACCAAGAAGGTTTTTCTTTTTTAATATATTTTGTTTGTGTTTATTTATACATATATAAACAATGATTAGAGTAACTGTCAAATCAAATGAGTGCTAAAGTGTCACATATGACACATCAAATACGCCATTGTTTGCTATTAAACATATAAAAAAAAATAAAACAGTAGCCTATACACATTCATTTTATACTCAAATAGCACATCTTCTGCAAAAAAAACTATGGCTGCTGTTCATAATTTTCTGTTTTATCTATTGAGAAAAAGGGATTATTTTATGAAAGTCTGTACACTTACACATACATAAATGCGTACATACATATATGACTGTATATGTGAGTAGTGGTATATTTTTTTATTATAATTTGTCTATTAAGAATTTTATAAAAAATTTCACAATATTGTCTAAATCGACAGATGGTTTAGAATTGAATTAAAATTATGACAGTTCTTAGAATTGCAAAATAAATTTAAAGAGTTTTATATAAAAGTAGCAAAACCTGGCAGAAATTGCCTTGTCTGTGCCAATTTATTCACCTCCATAGATACTCGTAAGTATATAAGTAGTTTCAGATTTATATGCACCTCTTCAAGTAGACGTAGCAGTTGCCCAGTTTTTGCAGCATTGTCGACAACTATCTTTAATATATAACCAATAACTTATAACTTAACTTTCTTTTTTAGTTTTAATTAAATAGTCACGCACTTTTCGATAATGACCTTTTTTAATATACCATGAAAACACATACTCGGATAAATTTTATAGTGATCGGTTAAGCGGATTAGAAGTTATTGATTTATATTTTATCTTTTATACAACCGTATTATCGAGGTTCAACTGTATACAAGAAATGTTTTTTTGTTAGTTTGTCACTCCATTTATATAACAAATAGTTATATATACTCGTCGACAACATGTACTTCGTCTTGCTCTCATTTACCGCCAGACCCATTTTTGCAGACTCTCGTTCAATAGCATTAAAGGCTGCGGTGACATCTCGCTTGGTATGCCCAATGATGTCTATGTCGTCTGCATACGCAAGGAGCTGGACACTTTTGTTAAATATAGTGCCATTTAACATTATATTAATCATTCCACATGACCCAGAGCACAAGTTCAGAAATACTTTTAAAAACTGAAGCTTTTAAGGCAACAAATAATTTTTATTTTAATCAGCAGCCAACAGAACACTGGTAGACGGTATCTCGTTCAGAAATCCCAGGGAAAAAGTTTCGGAGATATATAGGGATATATTGCCCCACAACTTATTGGACATTTCATTTAGCAAATATATATATGCAACTAGTATGAGTTCATGGACAGTGTTAATCAAATACAAGGGGAGATACTTGATGTTTTAAATGAGGCCTACCGTGAGAATCATAGGCACAGTTTAGTGGAATAGCCATTTATCTTCTGTTAGAAGCGAAACGGACAGAGTTAGAAATAGAGAGCAAAACTTGAAGCAATTAGGACAATTAAAACTTGGCTTTAGAAACTTCTGCAATGGCTTGAAATATCTGCCGAAAACTGCAAGCGCTCACCTTAAATATAAAATCTGATCTAAGCATTAAATGCCAGGACTATGCCGAAGATACTGTAAGAGGCAATTCTGAAGACACTCTTTGAGACTTTATTCTGAGAGGGCTTAGAGTATTGAGAGTATTGTATATCTAAATGGGGCTAACTTTTAACCCGGAAATAAGGAGTATTGATATATTAGAAGAGAAAATATTGAGGAAGACAGGTTTTAAATCATAGACTCATACAAACCCGATAAAAATGCCGGATCAAGAAGGCGAAGATCAGCTTTTATACCAGGTTCTTTGAAGGTAGAAGCGTGCTTGAAGAAACGTTATGTTTGAATATATAAGTATATTAAGAAATTTATAATAAAAATAAATTGCAGAATAAAACAATTTGTTTTATAAAATACAAAAAAAAAAAATGGAAAAAATTAATAAAAAATGAATAAAAAGTGTAAAAAAATAATATATTTACAAGTGGAAAAATGTGCCCAAGAAAGTGCAAAATGAAATCTGGCCGGCATTTATATCCTGTTCGGCATCTCGAAAACACTTTCAATTTCTGTAAACAAATTATTTTCCCTATACACTTTATAACTTTTTTATTTTAGCTTATGCTTTTTTTTATTATTAAGGCCAGCATTCAGGGACGAACCACAGTGTCGTACAATCATATAACGAGCGGCCAAAAATAGGAGTTGACATAGAATTATGAAATTTGACACACTTGTTTAACTTGACGAAAGATAGTCAAATATGCGTGATAAAACAACATTGAGGCTTGCGCCCATTATACCCCACCCTGTTCGCGCGACCCCACTCAAGTCATTTGTGAGTGTGTAATTCATATTTTGCCTTCTCACACCATTCTTTGAAAGCCTCGGTGTATGATCAACTCATTTGCGAAAGAGTTGATGGGATTTGAAGTTAAAAAGAGGAGATCCTTGAGAAAAATTAATAATAGACTGGGATGATGATGTCGTTTATTCTTCTTGTCCTCCATTGGACTATTTCTCGTCCAGCGTTTTATCTGAAAAGAAAGAAAATCATATTATAATTTTTTAGCTTTACATTCGTAGCTACAGCTGGAATACACTCACCGGGTTGGAAATTCATTCCTTGACTGTCCTTTGAAAAGTATCGATAAACTTTATGATTTTGGTAAGTAATTAACTATTAAACTGAGTAATAGGAATGGAAACAACAGTTTAGAAGTTGCAAATCACTTTAATGAAAGAACTATATGATGATGTACGAATAAATCAAACAGTAAGGGCCACACAGCAGCAGGAATATTTGGGCCAGGGAGAAATACTTTAAGCCCGTGAGGAATCCTGCTAGGATTTTGCTGTCGAAAGTTTATTCTATTGAAGAAAGCGCTCAATTCAACCTGGACAAAAGTATAGACAGCAAGAGGCAGTCATAATGTCAGATAGTTCGACTGACATCCAAAGACATGGCTCATGTTAACATAATTCTAAGAAATTATGAGACTGTCTGGCTAAACTGAACAGACTGGGCAGGAACGTCTGAAGTGGTAAATGAATTTGACAGCAAGGTAGCTTCTCTGTCATTGATGACATCAGAACTATTTTATGGAAAGGATTTGGGAAGAGCATACTGAGAAAAGGCAGAACAATGAGAGACGGTTATTCTTCTTAGGACAAAAAAAATTTTACTTGGAAATTATAATAGAGAGAGAGAGAGAGAGAGGTTTATATCATGTTATAGATTGTTGTAAAGCCACCTAAGTGTGGGAACTGGACACCTGATTCAAAACTAAAGACACAATGTACACTTAAATAGAATAGGTAAGTGTAATATCGAGAAGTTGGTGCAAACTCTGTAGTGAGGGGACCAAGTTATTAAAGCATGTATTTCAATTCCATTTTTTTTTAATAGAGGGCAATTTTAAGAAAACTGCCTTCCCAATATTAAAATAAATACAACGAAACCCGGTAGAATTTGAAGATTAAAAAAAATTGTTTAACAATAATTTTAAATTAAAACCTCTTTTTATTCGACAGATCAATACGTGGCATAAACATCTGAGTATAATTTTGGGTATAAGGCACTATGTCTGTTCTTGACCACCCTTATTCTAAACGTCCAATTTAGGCCCACACTTTCACACATTGTTGTCTATATGCCCGAATAACATGGTCGTCAATTTATTAGCGTAAAAGAATAACTTGGTATTATAATAATTAAGAGTTGTCAAATTGCACACAACTTAAGTTTTTGTAAATTTTAAAATTTTTTTAGTTTCATTTTAAATCCACTAAAAATATGAAATTTAAATCCAATATATTGTAGTTCTGTAGTTTACCTTTTAACTTTTATACTTTTTAGTTTTTACAGCATATTTATTTTGTGCGTCTAGAGACATCAAAGTATGTATACATTTGTTTTTACTGCGAACAACTTCCCTTTAACCTGTTCAAACCGCACAGATAAAACAAAAGTAGAAAATTAAAAAATAAAATATTTTTTATTTATAAATTTCAAAGGCAGAAAATTTGCTCAATCAGCAGAAATTTTTCATTTGCATGAAAATTATTTTTGAAAGACAAAATAAGAAATAAAAGAAAATATTTTTTAATAAAACCAGCAGAGCGTCTTATTAATAGCAGTATAATACGAGTAACAAGAAATATAAAAATTTAAAAGTAAAATAAAAGAAAAATATTTTTCATGATGAATGAAGTCGGGGATAATAAAGATACAAAAACAAATAAAATAATAATTTATTACAAAAAGAAAAATAAAGAAATAAAAAATACATCAAAGATATCTTAATCTATTCAAATTTATTACATATTAAGTGTTAAATTACTATTTTAAAAATGCTAAAACTTCATACAAATGTTTTAAAGAACTTAAGTTTTTAAAATAAAAAAGTTATTATTTTATGGTCTGGAAATCCGAGGTCGAATACCGGAAAATTTATATATAATTTTTTATAATTTTTTAAATTAATTTTGTTTCCTCAGAAATGCTTTAATCAGATGAAAGTTAAATTCATTTAAGAATTTAAATTTTTTTTGCATATTTATTTGATAATCTAGGGAGAACATGATGTCAGTATATGAATTGCATACAAGCCAAACTAAAAAAAAAAACAAAAAAAAAAATATTTAATTTAGAAAATTATTGAAAACTAGCCACAAGGCCCGTCCCTACCAGGCGTAAACCCACACCCACCGACAACTGTAACGAACCGACCCTAAAGTCTCCACTTATTTAGAGGTGTGCTACCTTCAGTTCTTATTTTTGAGTTTTATTTTTCCGTCATAAAATAAAACTCTATTTAGGAGCTTTATTTTTTCTGTCATAAAATAAAACTTGTTTTTAATACAGATTTTATTTTAAATCTAATCTCGTTGCTTGTGGTATCTTTATTTTATTGTTTTTTTACAGCTGAGTACCTAAAATCTCTCATATTAATAAAAGGCAAATTTACACAATTTAATTTTTAATTTTTAATTTTCCTTAACGATCTTCTCCTCCTAACCTCTAATCCCATTTACTCCTTCGCAGATGACAGTAACATTTGTCACTCATATTCATTTGACCGTAGGCCGAGCCTTTTGGAGATCGGGGCGAGAAGGCAGAATATGAATGACACACTCTCAAATGACCTACAAAGAATCTCCGAGTGGGGTCTCGCGAACAGGGTCGAATTTAATGCGCGCAAGACCCAATGTTGTTTTATGACGCATAGGCGTTGTGATGATTTAATCCTGCCATCTGTGACTATGGGTAATGTAAATATTGAGGAGGCTGACGCTCTTGATGTTCTGGGCATGAGAATTAGTTGTGATGTCCGTTGGAATGATCACATATTTCGAGTGTCGAAAGAAGTATTCAAGTGCCTCGGTTTTCTAAAACGGTGCAGGAAATACTTCACTCCTTCTGACCTTCTTAATATTTACAAAACCTTCATCCGAACTAGGATTGAATACAACTCTGATGTATGGGCCGGTGCTTCAAAATCAATTTTGGGGCTTCTCGACCGCGTACAGGAAAGGGCGAAGGTGCTTATCAGCGACGGTAGGGTATCCAATTCTATCGATTCGTTGAAGCATCGGCGCAATGTGGCGTGCGTTTCATTGTTCTATCGATACTACCATGGGAGGTGCTCTGATGAGATAGGGGAACTGATTCCGGGTGGTCGCATATTCCTGCGGACTACACGTACCTCTCTCAGAGCGCACCCATTTGTGGTTGATTGTTCAGCGAATCGCACAATGCATTATAGAGAGAATTCGTTCTTTAGTCGCACCGCTCGTTTGTGGAACAATCTTCCGGCGAAAGTTTTTCCTGCCAATTACGATATCAGTAGGTTTAAATCAAATGTCCACAAACACTACTCCCCCTTTCCCCCTTCCCACAACATATTTTCCTAGACCAGCACAATGTATTGCATGAGTAGGGGCCGTCCCCTGAGTGCTGGCCTTAAGAATAAAAGAAAGAAGAAGAATTACAACCGATAATGGCCGAACTTCTAAAAATGTTAGAAATATTTGACTAGGAGGTTAGTTAACTCACAAAATGAGTTTTATTTTATGATGAAAAAATAAAACTCTATTTTTGAGAGTTTTTTTTAAGTTTTATTTTTCCGTTGAAAAATAACTTTTTCTGCTGACCTTTTTGAAAAAAAACTCTCAAAATAACCATAAAAAATAAGTTTTTCGATATAACTTATAACCGTTACAGTCACTGGAAGAAAATAATCAATATGTTGATAAAAAAAATTACATTAATATTTATATACATACCTATATACTTACATTATATAAATAAACAACAATTATATATTTTTATTTTAAAGTAAATGGGTAATGCAGATTTAATTTATTATATACATACGATATCGTATTATTTACTTTATTATTTATTAACGAAGTTATATACTTCTCAACGGTGACATAAGGCCTTGTGTCTACCTGGTGTTATCAGTTTGTGGTTTAGCAAAAATTTAAAAAAAAAAATTCTTTCATTTAAACAAAACCAATTCCTTTAAAATTCACAAATTAATTAAACAAAATTAATGTAAAGATGTAAAATCAGCTTAAACATGCTCAACATATTAATATTATTAACATTATAAAATTAAAAAACAAAATTAAGAATAATAGCACTAAAATATGCCTCAAATCGTTATCAAGTTAAAGAGTAATATCCATATTTTGGATTTAATAAATTGCACAAATTGAGGTTACTGTATACCAGATTAGTTAAGTACATATAAGAATAATATCTTTTACAAATATAAGAATATTCGAATTTAGGTACTTTTGTTTTTAAACTTTAATTAATTATTTTTTTATTATTATATCTTGTAATTATTTTAAAAACCTCATTTTATTATTTTCTTCTTTTTTTTCTATTTATGATAATTTGCCAAACCAAAAAAATAATATGATAAAAAATAGTACTTATCTTTCGCAGCACTCCACAGTGGTTCAGTAGTAGGACATAGGATTCAAATCACGATGTTCGATTTTTTCACCGTTAGTTTGTTCTAATACTTACTATTAGTGGCACTACTAAAACATGCAAAAAGATTTACAATTACTTGTTTTTTATATTAACTTTTGTGCATTGGAAGTGAACATATCAAAACAACTCTCCTTATCTTTAATACAATGTGCTAATGAAGTTAATATATAGTACGTGTTTTTTAAGGAAAAAATTATTTGTGACCTATTGTTTTACAATGGATATTCAAGTTGAAGGTGTGTACCGTTATTATTATGTATTTAATAATTTTTTATGCAAAACATATTTTGCTGAAAGTGGTTTTACGCCAAGTCCATTTTCACATAGATTTAAAAAAATTTTTTTTTAATGAAACTTTTAACTATGATGACGACGTATGCCGCGTTTCAGTTATATATCAAAATGTTAGTCTATATCTCTACTTTCAATTTAAAAACAAATTATCTGCGTTTATTTGCGTTTGTGGATGGTACAGAGGGTCTATGTTTCTACGACTAGATTCGTAGCACATGCTTTTTATCGTTCGTTTACACAAATTTGTACGCAATACTTGTCAAATATACCCTCAATAAATCTAAAATATTTTTTACGGGCAATATAGTGCGTGTTTTTTCAAAGAAAAAATTATTTGCGACCTATTTTTTTACAATGGATATTGAAGTTGAATGTATGTACCGTCCATTATTATTATATCTTTTCTAATTTTTTGAAAAAAATATATTAAATACAATATATTTAAGGTGCTGTTATTAAGTGTTCTTTTACAAGAATTTTTGTATTTGATACATGGCTGTCGATTAAGGAAAGTTTGACCGAAAGTGAGCGGCGTAATCATGTGTTTCAAATCTTAACGCAGTTTCTGCCAGATGCGGAACATTTAAACATTGGCAGTTTTGAAATTAAAATAACCAACCTTTGTAGAAGATTGGCAACCTACTAGAAACAAGTCAACCGATCACATTTGCGTATGGTGACTAAATATAGTGACTGGCTTGACGAAATCGAAGTTTGTGAACTACCTTCGAAAGTCAGCGTGCATACTCTGAAGCCTGCGGAAAGTAACCAGCCTTACACAAGTGTACTACATAGAAAGGAGTTCATGGACTGCAGTAAGAGAACAAATCGCCGAAGATTAGCTAAGTTAGCTGTGGTAGATGATTCCGCCATAAACCATTTGATGAGTGATTTCAGCCGATCTAACAACACTTGTGTGGAATTTACTACCAACAAAGTATTATTAGTAATAAACGAGGCGAAATTAACAAAACACCAGTATTTAGTAATAATGGAGTTTATCAATTCACAATTACCAAATGCATTACCATCTTATGATAAAGTGTTGGAGACAAAGAAACAGTGTTATCCACTAGAGGAACAGCAGCAGTTTAGGACACAATTAGGTTTAATTGTCGACAAAGCTCAAAGTGGCGGAAGTGGCACATCCAATGACGGAAACACTGCAAGAACTTTTTTTTTTGGATTCTGCTATATCTGCTGAAATAACGGGCCTAGATCAACCAGTTATTGATCGGTGTCGTCACCTTTTGCAGTTACAAAATTAATAGTCTAGCATTTAGAGATTATTCATTAGGGACCGCGTGAATTCTTGTTAGTACGCATCCATTATATAATTTACCTCCTTCAGTTCATAAAGTGCTAATTCATGGATCAGAAGTAATTGATCATTCTTATGTTTCCATAGGCGAGTTCTCTGAAGAAGCCGTTGAATCTTGTAATAAATTATTTAAGCAATTCAGACGAAACAACACGCGAAAAATGTCTCGTGTTGTTACTAACATTGATCTTTTGCATAGACTTCTTCTAAATTCCGACCCGTTAATTTCTTCTTTACGTAAATTCCCACAAAAGAAGAAGTCTATGCTATCACCTGAGGTCTTAAGTATGCTAAGTTTTTGAAAATAATGTAAAAATTTTGTGTTAAATTGGCGTTGCAAAATTTATTGTTTTTCATAATTTTTTTCTTTAATTAATGACTAACATTTTTGATAAATAAAATGTAATACTATTATCCTTGTTGATTTTTTTTTCTATAATTTTAATCTACTTGACCCTTAAATAGCGTAAACACAGACATTCATATTAATTTTGATGATTATAGCTAAGCAAACTATGTATGACCGCCTTCCTTAGAGACTTGAACCACTGTGCACTCGTGCATTAGCTCCAAAATCTGCGTAATATTACGTATAATATAAATTACCGCATGTCTTCCAATTATGTTAATCTTTTAGTTTCTTCAAATTATCTCTGATCGCGAAATTCTCCTTCAAATGATGTCCTTATACATATATAAATTATCATGGATTTTTCTTGTGAACTTGGTATTTGATATGTAAATCTTCTATAGATTTAAACTCGAAATTTCTAATAGTGTGTTCCCAAAATTAAAAGCTTTTCTTCAAATAAATATTTTTATTTTCTTTTTTTTCCAATTTTTATAATTTATATATACATATATATTTTACTTCCTTTCAATTCAAAATAATTTTTCGAATCCCCCACAAAAAAAAATCAAATTTTCCTTTTTCATTTTATATTTTTTCTAAGCATAGATAATTTTTCTATTTTTTTTTATAATCTAAAGTAAAAACTACTTTCACAACAGCGAACAAAATAAGAGCAGGACCTCACAAAACAGGTACAAATATTAATAAATGCCATGATATTTAGAATAATAAAAAAACAAAAAATACTTGCTTAAATGCCTCACACCACAGTCCGAAAATCTGGCTCCGTCAAATGAGCTTTAAGTATGCAAAATTTCAGCTATCTGCGACGTCAGACGGCTTCAAAAAACTGCGGAAAGAGAATTGGATATACATCCGGACAAACAACGAAATTATATATGTATATAGATTAGCCCTGGGAGTAATTGATTGGCATGAAAAAGCTTTTTAAATATGTCGTTCGGAATCGACTGTAAACTGTAGATCCCGATACTCATGGATAAGAAATGACACACAATACGGGCATGTTGACCAGTTTAATTATTTAACATTTAGTTTATTTACTCACTACCTGCTTCAGTTGTATCTAGACTCTAAAACAAAATCACTAAAGAGTAATATGTCGTCTACGCCCTTATACATAACAACCAATGATTACCAGATCCAATTAATAAGACCATAAGCATGATAGAGAGAAATTCTTATCCATTCATTTGAATTGTTTAATGGCATACACTGGGTATTTTGTTCTTATTTCTAACGTTTAGCAAGCTTTGCACTTAATAGACAATACTTTATGGCTTTCATTCAGCACTATTTATTAAGTTCAAGAGTTTCAGTAGTAAACATTGTTTTTTTTTTTAATTTATTTGCTTTAAAGTCTTTTTGGTTAAAACATTTTTAATTCCAATTGGAATTCCTTTACATATTTGTTTAGTTTCAATTAGAATTCCTTTAAACTCTTTAATTCCTTTTGCATACCATCACATACTTTCTATGCTACAAAAACAAATTCCTTTATTTATTATAAAACCACAGACAAAAAAAGAAAGCTTTTTTGTTTTTACTGCATCTCTATACGTGTGTATGTAAGTGGCTATTAAAAGCTGTGCAAAATGTTTGCAAACTTTTCGAACACTCAGCACAGTGTGATTTTAAATGCCGGCACCCCAATTTAGTGAAGACCACAACCTTTGGGTTTGATTAATAGTAAAAAGGTTTTCGAAATTTCAATGTGGTGCAATAAGAAGTCGTTTTTCGAAAGGTGGTTTTTTCTTCTTTTAAAGAATTCAAGTTAAAGCCAAACAAATTATTTCAAAGAAAAACTGTTCTTTTTAATATTTTATTATTCTAGTCCTGTAGTAGCAATGTTTTCTCATTTAAAAGAGAAAATGATTTACACTAATTTTGAGTATATATAAAAAATATAATTTCAATACACCTACTTATATTTTCACGCGATAGATACGTTTCTCAGACACTCGCGTAAAAAAAGCTATTGTACCCATATAAAAAGAGGGCATTGGTTACACCGAAAAAAGGAAATTGCAGTAATTGCCCCTTAAAAATTAGAAAATTAAATTTTTTGGTTTTTTCCACATTGGTATAATATTTGCTAGAATTATTACTCTTTTTAACTCCACTTTGAATGCCTTCTTTAACTATGGACACAGTTAGGGCAGAAATATCATTTATTTCTTTACTTCAGGTGTCATTAGAACAAAATCATATAAAAAACAGTAAAAGTTGCTTTTGAACTGAATTTAACTTCTTTATAAACACATTGTATTAAGGGTTCCAAATGACCGATGCGTATTCAAGTATTGGCCTTACCAGAGATGTGAACATGTTTTCTATTATATAATTATCATTAATCTCCTTCGACCAACGTTTTATAAAACATAAAGCTCTATATGCTTTATTCACCGTAAGCAATACGTGTGAGTTGAAATTATTAAATTTAATATTTTAAAAATACTTATAATATAAAAATACGTTCTTCTATTTAAAACACTTATACAATATACACTTTTAAGCCGCATTGAACCAACCAAAGAGAACGAAGTGTACTTATACTTTTAAAATTCTGTTAAATAAAATTCGTATAAAAAAGTCGCGTTAAAACAGAATTAGGTGTACATGATTTTTAGAGAAAAGTGGTTGATAATTGTTATGAATATTTACACCTAAAACTCTGATGAAAGTTTTCGTACCTGGTGTCGAAAACATGTTTAGGGCGGCAGGTGTGCATTTCCTTTACGAATGTGAATGATCTAAAGGATTTCTGTCAGAATACAATTAACTGAAAAATAAAAATGATCACTCATAGTGGGATTCGAAATTGGATTTCCAGAAGATATAGCAACTTCTTTTTTGTTTGTTAAATTTTTTTTGTTTTAAATTTCTGAAAATTTTTATTATACAAAAAGACTATAAAACCAATTTATAAAAATTACGTTTTTTCTGTAGCTCCTTATTAAGGGTACAACGAAAATAAGACCCTACCCACCTACCCACCTGTTTTTGTGCTGAAACCGAAAAATGTTTCCCCAGGTCATTTCAGAACAAAAATTATTTGCTACATTTTTATAATGGAAGTTTATTGTGCTTCATATATTACTTAAAATCTTTATAAATATTGCATATCATCACGCCAACTTTCTAAACTTAATTGCATTTGACGCGGAACCTTTTTTAACGATATCGGAAACCTAAAGATGCAGTTCTTATTGTTTTTTATGCACTACGTGGTATGGATAGGGCCATTTTGATATTTTCAAAAATTGTAAAAAAGTTGTATTCCTAGTCCCCATACATTGCTCGTTATATACATATGTATAGAGTGTTTTTTATAGAGTGACACAAGTTTAAATCATATAAAAGCAATGGAATATATTTTTAATATCAATATGACGGACTTTATTGGAAAGAAAATTTTAAGAAATTAATGTTTAAATATAATGTGACCGCAACGGCTGGCGCGTAGAAAGCGCAATCTGGAACAACAATTTTCAATAACTTTTTTGAATACTTTTTTGACTCCGCCGGCCTATAAAGCGCAACAAAGAGTAATTTTCTGTGGATGGAATGGTGTTTCGACAAATTTTGATTTTTTTTTTTTTTGCCATGGATTTCAGTGGTATCATCAACACAAGAAACATTGGCAAGCTAAGCACACCATAAAAGTTAATAAGACAATGCTTTAATTGTGATATCAGAGTTACATACAATAATAAAATGATTCACGTTATAGAGCTTTCTGAGTTTGTTCAGGTTACAGTAAATGTAAACAAAAGCTTGTTCACGTTAAGCGACGTTTCACGTTGACGGTGTTCACATTACCGCGAGTGCACTGTACATACATATGTATGTATGTAGTATGTGTTCTTATTGATTCCAAGGTTTTGCTTACTAAATTAGACTTCATAAGTGATTTATGTTATGTAACAAAATTAATCTGTTTTTATCAATTTATTTAAAATATTATATAATACTCGTATGATATTAACATAATACACGTAATATGTGTTTACACTATAGTACAAGCATCTACATCTGTGATAGCCATTCTATATACAAGGGTTCTCAAGCTCCAATGACGGGTAAAAAAATGTTTTAAAATTTACAGATATGGCCTTCTATACTTGAGAGCACTAGAGCTGTTATTGATTAATAGGTTTTTTCCTTTTTCCTGCCCGATGCGCGTTTTTTTTTTTTTTTTTCATTTAGCCACTTTGGCAGATTATAATCCTGAAACAAAATAGATATTGATGTTTTTATATCTTTAGAACGGTTAAAGCGAAAGTCAAAAAACTTGATATAAACAACTTCAATGCCAATACACATCATCAATCAAGCAGTAGGCAATGTTGAATTTTTAGAAATGTTTCTCTACATACCCGAAACCCGCTGGGGTTTAGGTACAAGTATTAAAAGAATTGATTTTTTTTTTTATTTTTTTTTGGTACATATAGTGAATAAACAAGTGACAAGAGGCAACATAAGTTAAGGTTTCGGGCTCAAAATTATTTATTACGAAGTATTTTTTCCAACCTGATAAGAAAATCACCTTTTCCAACTCATACATACTTTTGTTTTTATAGAATAAATTATGCGTCTTTTTTGTTGATGAGACAAGTTGCTGTCAATTTGACCACTCGAGGGCCAGTGTTATACTTCACCTTTGAATGGAAAACAGCGATTGCCCCATGTGTCGGTGGATGCTGAATGTGAGAGTGGTGAACGTCTTCAGTAGGTTAGCTGTTATCTTCCCAGAAGATGGCGCTGTCTCCTGATCATTCGTTTGTGGTGGACTAGACTGGAAATGTCACAGAGCGGTTTTTAAAGATGGTTTTCTTGGAAGGGGGAACCTCTTATTTTTTTAAATTATAATTTAGAAAACCGCAAATAATATTTTATAATTTTTGTTCTTCGGTTGGATTGAACTCAAATGACCGAGTGAGTTTCTGTGTGTGCGCTCTAACCACTATTCTACGACCTCCCCAGTCACAGAATTTCACTTTATTAAAAACTCATAACTTTCCCCTATTCTGTGTTTTAGTAGCCGACGGTATTCCGCATAACAAGAGACATTTGATACGTAAATGATAATATGCTTATTTACACAAAGGTGTTGTAACATTCACTGATGTGTAAAGAAAAGATATTAGAGTATGTCTCAGGCTTACAACTTGTTATTACGGGAGCCAGGTAGTCACAGAACTTCACTCTATTAACAGTTTATACATACTTATATCTGTTTTCGCATTAATATAGTTTAGTAATGTTATCTTAAATATACTATAAATGTAAACACTTGGTTGAGAAATTTTAACGTCAACGGAAAGCCTGTAATAGAACCAATTTTGAAAGTTAATTTTGGGAGTTTTCTAGAGTGTTAGCAGTCAATGTTTTTAATCTTTTTATCTCAGCAAAACAAATAAACACGCAACCGGTTTTATTGCCTTCTTTTCATTCATATTTATATTTTAAAACAAAAGTTAATAAATAAGAATTATTTAAAAATAAAATTTTTTTTATTGTGGTTTAATTTTAGATCGAAAAAAAATATCTAAAAATTTTGTATTCACTTGAAAAATATTGGTTTCTTTTTCATTTATGTACTGACAACACAGTAAAGTCGCTTTAAATCGCATTCTAAGTTTTCGTTCAGAGGAAGCGGTACATAATAAAGTGAAAAATTATTTCATAAACAAAATGCTAAAAAATTTTGTCTATTTGCAAACATTAACGAATTTAAATCCTTTCACAAGTTTTCATAAAAAAATATTTATTTCTTTTACTTCATAAACTAAAAAATATTTTTTATAAATACAATTGAATCATAATAAGTGAGAGAAAATAGAAAAGAAAAATTCAAAAATGAGAAAATTTTATAGAAAGTTTGGTCCATTATTTCTGCACAAACAATATAGAAAAATTAACGTTTTAAGCAATAATTTCATCATCAACATCATCATCATCATCATTATCATAAGCAACATGCTAACAACTCATTCCCCTCTGTCTTGCTCTTACTCAGCATCATATAATCGTAGATATTGTAGCTGCTGATTGTCATTATGGCGTAAATGGTAAAAAGAAGAAGAATTAACATAATAATTCCCTTTTTAACTCCTTCCATTTGTCAACCCCATTTCATGAGACAGAAATATAAAAAAAAGTCCTGATGAGTTTCTGTTGTCGCTCGCTTATCATCATAATGGGTTTTATATAAATTTGTATTTTTTTTTTTTTAATATTTTTGTTATAAATTTTTTTATGTGTCACCATTTTGTAAAATAATCTCTTGAGTACAAACGTTTTTATTTTTTTCTATAATTTTCATAGAATTTTGCATTTGTATGTCCTTAAAATGCAAATTATGATAAAATGTAATCATAAGCACCTACTCGTCGTAATACACACATGTGACTCACTCCACTCGTTCAAATTTTTTGTAAAAGAGGGGTTTTGTTTTGGCTCCCTAAACGGTTGTTTTTTTCTTTCTAGGCTTTATTCTTAATTATGTTACCATCCCAACCCAAATCTTTTAGGTAAAAGGGTATTAAGCCTTACAATTGCAAAAGGATTTCATAGTTTTTTCTCATTTTATTGTTCAGAACACAGACACGTATGTTTGCGCAATTTTTTTATTACAAAACAGTTTCTCGGCTTTCACATTTTTTACTCGTATTATATAATAGGTATCTTCTTCGTCTCCTCTTGTCTGTCAGTCAGGTGTCATTCTAATGCTCTTTGTTTTTTAATCACTTTTTTAATTTTTTTATATTTTAAATGTTTTATGAGTTAAAAGCTGCTTTAGCATTTTTCATTATTCTTTTCACTTTTTTCTATGCTAAATTTTAATAAAAATGCGTTTTAGCTTTTTTTTGTTTCTGTTGTTATTCATGTCATACATATTTTTTAAATATTTACGCTACTGCTGCCAGCTTGCCTCACGCCTTTAACTGGATTTAAATATCTAAAGGCTCTTTTGGTTACCTGCTCGCTTATGGTAAGTAGATAAACAGAAATCCTCTTATTTTAGCATGCATTTGTTACTCATGTTCTGCTGATTTTATTTATTTTTTTTCTTCATTTTATATTAAATAATTCTATAAAAACTGTCATTAACAGTGGTGTACTTTAAGATAAAAATTAAGAATATTTTTGCAAGCATTTCTGTCGTCATATGTCTTACATGATTAAATAGATTTTCCTTAAACTTTCCTTAGATTTTACTGAAAATATTTCGTATTTCAAATACTGTTTAAATATTATTATTATTCGATTCGGACCCAGCACTAATGCAAGACACTGCGACCTATAAGATCTATTGTGTCCCATTGAGTCTATTGTCTGTTTAGCAGACCGACTGCCTTCCTTATGAACACCAGCAGGTCCGAAACTTCAATGGTGGATATGTCCGCCAATGAAGCCATGTGCCTCCCTAAACACATCCACCTAAATCTATCAAGAGCCACACATTCACACAATATGTGCTCCGCCGTCTCCGATGCCTGTGAGCATAATCTACAGACATCTGTATCCGTGATCGCCATTCTCATCAAATGCGCTCTCACACTGCAATGACCCGTGAGGAAATCCGTAAGGATTTTCAGGTCCGGTCTTCTAAACTTCAGAACATCGGACTTACTCCCAAAACATGGACGAATCACAGCCTTGGCATGCCTGAGACCCGACTGGGAGTTCCAGTGTTCCAAACATTTGCCCGTTTCCCATTCATCAATCAGATTGAGAATAGTAGAAAGCGGTGCTGCACAGCAGGGCTCCGGACCAATATATGGTGTCGCAGACCCCTTCCTAGCCAATGCATCCGCCTTCTCGTTCCCGCTTATACCGCAGTGTCCAGGTACCCAGAACAGCCGCACTCTGTTTCTAAGCGATAATTTTTGCAAAGTATCATAGCAATATTTGACAAGCCTAGATGTCACACGATGAGAGTCAAGCGCCTTTAAGGCGGCCTGACTGTCTGAAAATATATTAATCGTCTTGCCCTTGAGCCCAATATCCAGGTTGATTTCAGCACATGCGGTTATGGCCAAGACCTCAGCCTGGAAAACACTCAACGACTTCCCTAATGGAATTGACAGGTTTCGATTGGGTCCATAGACGCCAGCACCTACTCCACTGTCCATTTTGGAACCATCAGTATACCAGTTTAGGTCGAATTCATTCCGAACCAAATACCCAGTAGACCAACATTCCCGGTCTGGTACCTCAACTTTGAATCTCTTGCCAAAGCACAGTTCCAAAGGCATGGCATCCAAGACCGAAATTGGATCTCTGACCACCCTGTGGAGAATGGCCAGGTTCCTCGACTCATTCCGAGGTGTTCTCACAAATGTCCTTGCTGCCGAACACGCAGCCACCCTCATCACATAAATATGAAGTGGTGTTAATCCAATCAGGGCCTCTAAAGCCGCTGTTGGACATGTTCTCATCGCCCCGGTTACACCAAGGCAGGCAAGTCGTTGTACCCTGCCCAGTTTTCTCATGGTGGTAGACTCCTCAGTCTTCTTCCACCAAGCTAATGCCGCATACGTAATCATGGGCCGAATAATGGCGGTATAAATCCACAGTGTCATTCTTGGCGATAGACCCCAGGTCCTACCAAAAGAAGAGCGACATGCCCAAAGTGCCCTTGTCGCCTTAGCCTGGACAGCACAAATGTGCGAATTCCAGTTAAGTCTTCTATCCAGAATGACACCTAGATATTTAACCTCCTTAGAAAATATAATAGTAGTACCCATAAAAGAAATACAGTCACATGTCAACTTATATCTCTTCGTAAAGGGTACAACAACCGTTTTTGAAGGATTCACTGAGAGTCCTTCCCGAGAACACCAAGCCGACACATCTCTTAGAGCGTCAGCCATAAGTTCACGTAATGTAGTCTCAAATTTCCCACGAATCATTAAAACGAGGTCATCAGCATAACCAATCACACCGATTCCCTTTTGAGACAATATAGCGAGTAGGTCATCAACTACAACCGTCCATAGCAATGGAGACAGGACTCCACCCTGAGGGCATCCTTTCGACGCCATCACGGTCAATTCCTCTCCATCAAGGGACGAGCTGATGACCCTACCCCTAAGCATGGACTCGATCCAGGCTATAATTGGCCCCTCCACCCCTCTCCGATACAGCGAACCAGCGATGGAGTCAAAGCCCGTATTGTCAAAAGCACCTTGGATATCCAAGAAGGCACAAAGAGCAACCTCCCTGTCCGAATAAGCTTTCCCAATACCTTCAAGGAGAGACAATATTGCACCCTCAGTCGATCCACCCCTCACATACGCAAACTGATTCGGGTGCAGGGGACGTTGCACAAGGCACGTCTCCCTTATATAAACATCTATCAGCCTCTCCATAGTCTTCAAAAGAAAGGATGAGAGGCTAATAGGTCTGTATGATTTTGGAAGGTCACTAGGCCTACCTGCCTTCGGTATAAAGATAACCGTAACCTCCCGCCAGGCTCGTGGTATATAACCAAAGCCGAAGCTGGCCTTAAAAATCACAATAAGTTTTGACAATATTATGTCAGAGCTCCTCTGCAGCAGAGCCGGAAAAATCCCGTCCCTGCCCGGAGCCTTGTAGGGTTTAAATGAGCCAATAGCCCACAAGACCCTGTCCGGAGTGAATATTCTACCCGCAAGACCCTTGATCCTCTTAGTGACGCGAACAGGTGCGGGAGTATCCCAGCACTCGCGCACAGGAGCCGCCTCCCGGGAACCAGGAAAGTGCGTTCCCATCAAGAGATCCAAGGTCTGCCTCCTGGACTGAGTGTACCCTCCGGTACCCGTACTCAGGGACCCTATGCCATTAGAATGATCCACAGTGAGAGACTTTTGAAGACGGGCCAAAGCCGGCAGTCCCTCAACGGACTGGCAAAATCTTCTCCACGTCTCCCTTTTGGACCTTCTAATCTCCTTATTGTACTTCGTGAGACCATCTCTATAAATTTGCCACTCGCCCGTGCGCTTGGCCCTGTTGAAATCTCTTCTCACGGTTTTCCTCATCTTTGCCAAAGTGTCATTCCACCACGGCACCCTACGTGCAGCAGTATGGTCACTATGACGCACACTGCTGTCCAGAGAAGACTTTATTGTTGACTGTAATTGGCTTGCCGCCAGATCCAGTTCGTCCACTGACCCCACGGAATCTGGCAGCCAGTCAACCTCCCTTGCCACATTTTCCCTGAATGAGGTCCAATTTACCTTCCTAGAGATTGTTGGCCTATTATTGATCCTAACAAGGCTAGCCAAGTCAAATCTAATGTGCATATGGTCGGACAAGGATACCTCGTCTGATACATGCCAGTCCCTCACAAGATTGGACGTGAATGTATCACACAACGTAATATCCAATACCTCCGACCTTATGGCATTAACAAACGTAGGCCTGCTGCCCCTATTGACAATAGCTACGTTATTACTAATAAGAAAATCGAGAAGGTACTCACCCCTATCATTGTTGTCCGTGCTGCCCCACACCTCATGATGCGCATTCGCATCACAACCAATGATGAAATGGTGGCTCTTCTCTCGGCAAAACCTGATGAAGTTCTGTACCTCCAAGGGTGGTACACATTCCAAGTCCCCTGGAAAATAAGCAGAGGCACATATTACCTCCCTTACACCAACATCAGTAGTTAGTTTGACGCTAACAGCCACCAGGTCCCTAGTGATGAACTCTGTAATGGGAAAGAAGGTGATTTTAGAATTTACCAGAATAGCGGCCCGGGGCCTCTCCCCAGCCGCATACACCAACTTACACGTCTTGTTTTGGAGTCCTCTGACTCCGCCATTAAAAGCCCAGGGCTCTTGTATGAGCCCCAGGCTAATATCCTCATTGGCAAATCTGCGGCTAAAAATGGCCGACGCACCCTTAGCCCTATGCAGATTTGCCTGGATTATTTTGAGGGCATCCTCCATCATTTGCGCTTCTTGGAACGCGCCGCTGACGCAACTTTCTGTCTTGCCTGCCGCAAATTACCAGAAATCTTGGTTGCCTCAGCCTTACGTGAATAGCCTGGGGGTTTTCTCGTTCCCACAGAACTACTCTTTTTCGCCTCAATCCTCGGTGGGCTCTTCCTTGGCTGAATGATCGCGTCTTTTGAACAGCACGGTCTTTCAGCATTCAACCGAGGATCTTCAGCAGGTGTTGATGGGGTCACATTTGACACTTTTGGTCTCGTCTTCGTTGACTTCTCACCTCGTGAGACCACCAGGTGGACAACTCCAAACCTGTAGAAGATTTTACCCTCAATGGCTCGAAGCCGATTAAGGGTAGAGTCCCCTATTGCCATGACGAGATGGACGAGGCTATTCTCCGTCGTCCTTTGTAGAACTCGCCAAGTTGACGTGGGCAAATCTGCGTTCTGAGTCTCAATAGTCTCCAGAATCTTTTCCGTACCCACGTCAATACTTTGCGGGAAGTAACCACGGATTATATGTGGCTTTGGGAATTCTTCTTCCTCCGCTACCTTCAACCCAATTTTACACTTCCCCTCTATGTGACCGCAATTAAGTCTCAGCCACTCAGCGGTCGCTTCATTAAAGCAGGTGAACAATAACCAGCCAGTTTTAAACTGGCAGTTCAGAAATTGTGGCCTCGTTCCACTGTTCTTCTGCTCTATTGACAAATCGATAATCGCATTCTGTATTTGAACCATTTGTTCAGATTTCAGGGGAGAGTTATCGATGTCTCGAGGTAGCAAGCCAATGCGTACGCTTCCTGCTATCGTGTTATATGCCACCTTCTGCCCTGTACTATACACGGGCCTGGCCTTCTTGGTCACAGCCTCCTGTGGACTGTCATCCGATCGTTGACGCTTACAGACCGCTATGGTCGGCCTGCTTGTGGTTACTGACGGCTCTTCTTTTCTTCTTGCAAGGAGGGCTTCTCTGGCTATTTCCAGTGCCTCTTCCCTTGTTTTACCGTCCTTTCGCGCCCTTTCAAAACGACGTCTCTCAAAAGACGTGAGTTTCACAAATTTGCCGGTGTCTAATGACAGAGACAAATTGTTCACCGCAGCGCTGATTTCAGTGCAGCCAGATTTCTGACTAGCAGGAATCTTCGACAAGCACATATTGCTACACACAGAATCGTCGCTGCTTAATAGAGGTGATGACTCCTTATCACCGCAGAGTGTACTACAGACACCTATGTCAACCAATCTTGGACCATTGTCCTTAATTTGTAGTACCGTTGTTGAGGTAGTGATACATGTATCGACTATCTCTTTAACATTTTCAGAGGACACTACTGTTCTCTTTTCAGTTGATGCATTAGAGGCATCGCTCTTTTGGTTCTCAATTTTGTCCATAAATTTTATGTTCTATGCCCGGAACAAGAGGTCACCTACGGTATTGCCGGCCTGCCGCAGGAAGGCTAATTGAAACTGGAGGGCGCCTGGTATCCAGAGTCCGCATACGAGGAGTCAAGTACCCCTTGACCACACATCCCTTAGTGCACGCTGTTCCACCGTGGATTGGGGGGAACGGTTATAAGGAGCGTCCACCTCCCGCATGATCAAGTTTTCACTAGCAGTCACCAGAGACATGACCTAACTGACAACTAGTTGCGGTTACCACCTTTCAGCTTTAAATAAAGAAAACTAAATTTTAATCGGTAACGCTCAGACCAGTATATAGTAGCGAACTTTTCATTCTAAGATAATATGTGTTTATAAAGCCCCATCTATCTAACGATGGAGTAGATTGAATCATAACTACGAACAGTTTATATAAACAATGGTTTATAGATTACAAAAAATGTATTTAAATTAGAACTCCTACCACATCATGTGCGTCTAAAAAAATCTTGTATTGTACATCGTCTAAAGTCTTAATAATTACTTCAGTAGGTCTATAACATAATACTAAAACGGCAAAAAAAAACACTCTATTTAATTAAAGAGAACAGTTTATGGGTTTAAATTTTAATGCAACATTTTAATATGAACTTTCACATTTTTCTTAACTTTATTTCACTTTTCTGTAGAATATACATGTTTTTAAAACACTTTAAAAAGCAATTAAGAAATTTTATCCTGCTAAACACATATCCTGTTTCGCTGGTTTATGTTTGTGAAGTTTGCATTCTGAAAGACTATTTTGAAAATTCGCCACATCGTTCGCGCAGGTCACTCCTTGGAATCAATCTTATTTCACGTGTCTAAAATTAGCTTTCAAAATTTTAAGGTGGCGTTAACGCATTGCTTTAAAAAAAAATTTGGATTATGACAGATGCCATGCTTTAGTTACTTCTATATTAATACAACAAATCAAAATTTTTCTATTTACAGTAACAAATATATTAGATTGAGCTGTTCAGTCTTAAACGCTTAAATACAAAAAACCATTTAAAAGCCTTGGTAGTCGCAGTGGTCTAGTGGTTAGCGTGTTGGCTTACTAAGACGATAGCGCCGGGTTCTCTCAAAGAAATTTTTTAATTCGAAGATATTAGTTATAAATAATGTTTTTGAAAATCGGTTGGAAAATGGCTGAGCTACGAATGGTAACCTATAAACAAAACACACTTTTTCAATAAATTTTCTTTATATTCACTTTTTAAGTTGGCCGTGAAGAAGAATATTTTGGTTTTATTATATTTGTAACCATTTTCCAACCGATTTTCGAAAACATTGTTTTGTTTTAAAGTTAGAACTAATATCTTTGAATTAAAAAATTACTTTGAAAATATATTTCAAAACAAAAAACTTACGATTTTTGGAAGTTGTAATTTCGTGAGTACTGGTATTTCACTATATTTGCTATTAAAAAACACTTAACGAAGTGATCGAAAAAAACTAAAACCATTTCAGTACTCTATGGGCTTCACCAAAAGCGAATTGCAATGTCAGAACCCCTGCATATTTTTTTTCTTCACTTTTGTAGCATATTGTATACATTTTTATTATTAAGCTTAAATAACACTTCATTTAATTAATTATTATTTAAGAATAATTATTTAATTTAATAACATTAAAATTAAATCCTACATTTAACTTATAAAATGCTTATACATGAGTGCCAATGACAAATAATATAAGATTTTTTTGGTAATTTTATATGAATTGCATATTGTTTATGGGCAGGCACCAGACACAAATAATTGGCAAATTTGAACCGCATTTTAAATATGTTTTATGGCCTATGCGGCCCGGTATTACTATGAATAAATAAATAAATAAATAAAATAGATTATGAATGTAATTATTAATTCTTAATTGTAATTAAGGGTATCTTTAATTGAATTTACCCATTTCTAAATTAAATACGTGCCATAGCTGCCAAGTAAAATTTAGTAAAATTTTGAATATTTCTTTTAGTCATTACGCAAAAGAATTGTATGTATCTTGATCATAATTTGTTGCTTTCGGTTTAATTTTTGACAAAACACATTATTTGGCCTGTTTGTCTTTATGCTATAAACACAACAAAGGCTATCGAACACCGAACACACGACTACAAAAATCGCTGGCTACGAAAGTAGCCATGTAGCCAGCTACTTAATTATAATAACGACTACAGCTACAAAATAAACACCTGTTTTGACACTTTGAACATAACCTAAACAAAATATAACAAACTTATTTTTTGTAAGTGAAATTGTGAGGAAACAAAAAATAACAAATATCTGAAGAGAATGTATAAAAATTTAAGAAAACTAAAAAGGCAATTAATTAATAAATTAAAAATGAAATAAAAACTGATGTAAATAAATGAAATAAGTAAATGAAAACTAAACAAAAATATAAACAAATGATTATTTATTTTCAGTGGTGCAACTTAAATTTTTTTCGCATTTTTAATGCACATATATCATGTATTACGTTTTTTAAACACCTTTTCCATGCGTCTTATTGTGTTGGCAGCACTAAACTGTTTATTGTAGCCAAGAAAAATAGAAATTAGCCTAAGTTGGCTACGGGCTACAAAAGTAGACGTGTGGTCGGTAGTCGTGTTGCCGTTAAAATAATTATTCTCATACACAGAAAAAACTAGATTGTAAATACAACAAATTTTTTTGTATATACAATTAAAATATTATTCAATTTTGCGCTAACAATGGTTTTTGTAAATACAAATACGACAATTGTAGGTTTCCTTAAGAAAAGAAAAAAAAAATGCAACGGTACCATGTTTTTTCAATTATTGTGGTTAACAAACTATTTTTTGAAAAGATTACAAGACTTTCAGTAAATGTTTTTGTTGCACTATTTTATCAATCTTTTTTTTTAAATTAAATCGTCTTCGTTTTCTCCTTTGCTGGGATTTGAACCTGGGCTGTTGTGTGTTGTATGCAAGCGCTCTAACCATTACACCATCACTCCTAATTTTTATAATGTTGTTTTTGTACTAAATATGCGCAACTAACCTAAAGCAAAGAATTCAACAAAAAATTTATTTAATCGTTTTTATTGAAAATGTATGGTACCGTAATAATTTATTTTATTTTTTTTTTGTCAAAGTTTACTTTGAAAAAAGAAAAAAATGTAACGGTACCATCTTTTTTCAACAATTGTGGTTAGCAACCCAATTGTTGGAATAATTTCAACACTTTCAATAAATATTTTTGTTAAACTTCCTTATAAATCTCATATGTTTTTGTTGTTTTTTTATAACTAAGTCTTCTTGTTTTTGAAAATATTGCTTATATAATAACAACAATTTTAATTAGCATAATTTGTTGAAAATAAATCCTAATATTTGTAATATCACAAAAATATTTGATTGTATTTATAAAACACATATTAAAAATAAAATTTTACATTAACAACCCACTTTGTTGATTGAATTTTGGTGATATTTTTTTCTGTGTATGCACACATGTATTCTATTTCTGACAATTTGTAATCGATGGTAGGTAGCCTTTAATGTGTTTATAGCATTATAGAAAAAAAGTCTGCGTACACATGTTCCATTTTGTTTATTCTTAAAAATTTACGACAAAAATTATTTATTGAGATTAAATAAGGTTTGTATTTAATAAAAGAGCCACTTTCTTATATGTCAGTAGCACCTATAATTTTAAATCATCCATAATATAATATTTATCGATATGAAATAAAAACGATTCCTTCTCTGTGCCTCGTTTCTGTATTACTCGACTCGAGAAATTACTCACATGTGTGTTGAAACAAAAAATCCCATCATTTTTCGAATCGTCGTTAAAAAAGTGTTTCTGTATCTGCATGCGAAAACAATCAAAACAAGCTCTTTTCCAACGGGAATATTTCCAGTTTAAATGTGTGAAACGAAAGCAAAACGTCAAAAAAAAAACATTAATTTTGAAAAACAGTGTTGTCAGATTAGGGAATTTATCACCAAAATTGGGATTTTTTTTCTGAAATGGGGATAAAAAAATTCATTTGTGGATGGGGATTTAATTGTGGATAATCGACAAATGTTTGACGGTTTTTACAATTTGGTTGCTTATTTAATTATATATTATAGATTTCTTTCATTTGGAACACACAGTGAAAGAATTTCCGATGAAAGTATGAATTTATAAGGATGACTTGTTTAAGCCTCATACTTTTTAGTTTGGTTTATTTTCTCATATAAACAAAAACATCTCTATACTATTATATTTCCCCCACCGATCTTATTGCGTAGGAATTTAGTATTAGAGGGTCTCCTTTTAGTTAAACTACTTCTGAATGGTATGGAGTTGTTTTTCATACTATGGCACAGGACATCTATGTAGAATTGAATGTACAATAGATATCGTATACTATAAAAATATTTTAAACGGCATCAAGATGTCTTATGCTGAATATGAAATGGCACATCTATCGGTATTTCACCAAGTTAACAACCCAAAACAGACATCGAAGCGAGCGAAAAGTTATTTTCAAAATATTTGCTTAAAAATTTTGAGCTCTGCTCAGTTTCCAGAGTTAAACCCTTTTGAAAATTTATACCAAATTGTCAAAGCGGCTCTTTGAGGAAAACCCTTCTAATAAGGAACTTTGTGGGAATTTGTTAAAGGTATGTGCAAAAACATTGCAATCAATATGTTTTAAAGACTTGTGGACTCAATGCGAAAACGCTTTTGGGACCTTTTTAAAACAAGGGTAATTCCACTAACTACAGAATAGTAGTTATTTGGTTTCATTAATAAAAAAATTTTTCTTTTAGGCCATCAAATTTGATGAGTATATTTTTTTGAACAAGCAAAATTAATTAATTTTAACAATATTTTTTAATACATGGTTTTTTAAGTTTTGATCTTGGGAAATTTTATGTTTTTCATTTTATTTACTTTATAATTTATATAGAAACAAACAAAAATATTAATCACATTATTCTAAAGTTTTTTGGTCACAAAGATGCTAGAACATGGTAAATTTTTTTTATAGCCCACCACTGTAAATAGACATACATATCAAATAAAATAGTATATGCAGTGAAAACTCCACTGGCGGACAGCTCTAATAGGCGGACATATCCGATAGACGGACGATTTTATAAGTTCCGTCAATTAGATTGTATTTTAACGAAATATCCCCTGGACGGACCTCTCCCGTAGGCGGACAGAAATGCTTCGACGGTCGGTGTCCGCCTATGGGAGTTTTCACTGTATTGCATTCAGTTTACACAATTAATATTGACCTTTGTAAAATAGTATATATTTATACCTACATCAAAGCATATGTATCTATGCAAAATTATTGATACAGTTTCTGTGGGGATTTTTGAGGATGTGAATTTTAAAATCGGGGATGAAAATTGAAAACTATCTGACAACCCTGGAGAAAAATGTAAACAAACCAATAAAAAAATTATATAAAGAGAAATGCAAAACTAAGTATAAAAAGGAAAAATATATACATTTGCGCTAAACAGAACTTAATAACATTATTTATGTATGAATTTTGTTCTTTTTTGAATAAATAATAGCCACAAAATATTACTTTTAGTTTTAATAAAAAAAATCATTCATACAATATTATTTTTATTAAAAAAAGCTACGCAATATTGTTTTTAGTAAAAAAGCCACACAATATTATTTTAAAATGCCACACAATATAATTTAAAAAAGGCACAAAATACAAAAATTGTTTTTATTTTTGTTTGCAAAACACTTTTCGCACCGTTTTAATATGCGGCTTATTTTGACACTTCATTCGGTTCAGTTTTCACAAAATAAAGATACAGAAACACTTTTACTCACATTTTTCCAATAATAATTGGAAAATGACATAAATGACAGATAGTGCTCGCATTATTTTACATACAGAAACACTTATGTGAGACACAGCACTTTTTGTGTCAATTCAAATCGTTTTTGTTTCATTTTTCTCGTTTCATGTGAGATATTACTCGAGTCGAGAAATACAGAAACGAGGCACTGGTCAAGAAAAAGTCTGCGTACATAAAAAGTTAGATGGGATTCTGCGAATTTTCGTTGTAGTTAAATGTTTGTACAATTTCTATTTAAATTTATCTATGTTTATTGGTAATTTTATTTCTTGAATAAGAAGTTTTAAACCCATTTTGAAATGGTGGATCAAAGATTTTTCTTTTCCTTTCCATCCAAACAGTTGTAAACACTTAAAAGAAACAAAAGTATTTGTCCTAAAGATTTTATGTGGTCGTCTTTCCAGATTAAGTGCACTACTAGAAGGGAGGTACGTTATTCAATGTGCTATAATAAATCCTAAAGTAAGCTCTATCAAAGGTACAACCAGGAAAGCCGTACATTTCACTTATTAACAGGGCAAGACTTCAGTGTTCTCAAAAAAGGTAGTATTAACGGATGAGAAAAAGTTTGATATTTTTGGTATTGGTTTTTTTTTTTTCTTTTTTATTGAGACCAATGCTCAGGGGTAACCCCTACTAAATGCTGTGCATTGTATTGGAATTTTCGTGGAAAGGACAGTACATCATGACAACAGAAAATATATTTTGTTTTCTTATATTATTAAGCAAGCGCCTCAGGAATGAGACAAATTGCTGTGAATTGATCATTTAAAGGCCAGTGTTATACCTTCACCATTGAATGATCAACAGCAATTGCCCCATCGTAGCATGTTGATTGTGGCGAGTGCCTTCGCTAAGTAGGTTTTTAGCTGTTATCTGCTACTTCCCAATAGGTGGCGCTTTTCTCCTGATCATTCGTTTTTAGTTGCCAAAAGTTAAGGTGAATAGAGTGGAACATCAGGGAGCGGTTACTTTTTAGATGGACTTCTTATAGGGGGGGGATCTCTTACTTTTAAATTATAATTTTGAAAAAACCGCAAACTAACTTTTTTATTTTTCACCTTTGCTAGGATACACCTTTGAAGGCAATTATTGCGAAGAATGAACGGTACTGCTCTCAATAAGGATCATTTGCTTATCAGTGTTCAGCATAGTGATATCGTTGTAATACTTTGAGGTGTATCCCTGCAGTCCACGTAGCTAGCGAATGACTAGCTATTTCTTTAATTACCAATCATTACCATTTGCTATAGTATACAGATCCAACTACTAGCAATGATTATGACTAACGATTTCAACATGGGGATGATTTCGACGGCAGTCAATTGCATAATAACATAATAACATGTGATGTGCAATTTGACTGATGCTGTTGCAACGAAGTAATTAATACAGTAACACTATAGGTATATAAATAGCATGATCAGACCGAACTGTTCTTTTTAGTCCAGTTAGTTAGCTCCAGTTAATCCACTAATGATTTTTCCTTAATGAAGATACTGGAGATACTTCAAATATTTTTATTTTTATTTATATAACAAATTAAATTTAAAACTTAAATAATTCCTTCCAAAACAAAAATTGTAACTGTCGCCAGCTCAGCCAGTAGTTTTATTTTATATTTTATTGTTTGAAATAACGATTCAGTTTTTTAGATTTCCCAATAAAGTTTAATTTGAGTAAGAAAGTGAGCAGCCAAAGAGCGAATTCTTGCATAACTTGTTGAATCTGGGGGTAGCTAGTCGATTTTTCATTAAGCAGATTACTCACGATTTGGAGTCAATTTCTACTAATAAAACTGCAGGGATGTTAGCAAACAACCCGAGTTGTTATTGTTATTGTAACAAATATGTATAAAAGGTGATATTTAGGCATTTTAAAAAAGTAATTCACCAAAAAGTCCAAAAAGTTGGGTTTAGAGGCTCACTTTATCTTCCAGCAAGAAACCATCAAATTACCCCAATGCTGTGCTTAAAAAGGAAATGCAGAAGAAACACAAGAATATAACCCAAGCAGAAGAAAAATATAGTCCAAAGATTATCAGAGGTTTTAAGACATTACACGACTATCTATTAAAAACTTCTAATAGAATTAATTTAAAATTAAATATATAAAAACTTAATTTTATAGTTTTGTTTTTTTTTTTTGCTTTTGTCTGATGTTCTTAACTAAGAATTATTTCAATTCAAGTCTTGTTTTATATCAGAAGTTTGATATAGGCTCGCCATAAGCAAAACCAAATTTTCATTAAAAAAAAAATATAGGTTTTCAGATATGTTTCTTCAATGTCTTATAAGTTAAGTTTGTGTACTACCTAAAGGAAGTTTTTTCTAAAAGAAAAAGAGAAACATTAGGGAATCATGAGATATCTCCTGATAAAACTACAAAATTGCATTCAAATTCAAAGACTAATAATTCTTGTTCAAACTATTTATTGTACAAAAACAAAATTTTTTTTAAATTCCTTCTCAAAGGTAAAAATTATCCTTTAAAAACACGGTATACTCATATTTTGCCACTCATCCTATAGCACTTGTGGATACAAATTTCATATATAAGTAAAGCCACCAAAGAAATTATCATGGGCTTGTGTTTTTCTTCTTTATTAATATTTATTTCGTTCGTAATGAATTTCATTTTTTTTCTCACATAATTTTTACGCAGAAATTCATATTCATAATTTGAATTTTAGCCACCTGCAATTTCTAAAGGACACATTGAATAACGAGCATAAACGTTTTAAGATTTTAAGCCACAATTAAAAAACAACGAAAAAAATTTGGTGTGACGTCAAGGAGCAGGAGGTTTTTTTACACTTGAATTGCATGAATAATTAAAAAATTATGCAAATGTAAGTGGGATACACCCACCAAATTGAAAACACATGATAATTAAGAAAATTGAAAATAAATAATCACGAAAAAAATATTCAATTCTAAGAATTTTGGAAAACAAAACCTCTTAGTGAACAAAATAATTGAAATTCTAATTGCAATCAAGCAATAAATGCAAGAGTTTTTGTTTTTTCTCATTTAATGAATAAATCATTGAAAAATGAATTGTAATTTCCATAATTTCTTTATTACCAACCAAAAAGAAAAAAGAAAAAATTGCAATTCTTTTCAATAGAAAACAGGATAAAAATGCAGCAGAGCTGACAAGTAAATCAAGCAAAAAGACGTTTTTAGACTTGTAGATTAAAAAAATTTTAAAGGTTGATGGGTGTATGAGCTCCCCCTTTACAAAGTACAGGCTATGTGGTGGGAAATTTGATGAATTTTTTTGTTTTTTCTTACATAAAAAACAAAAACTGTTTTATGCTTGAATGGTTTTTAGCCTCAATGATCAAAGAACGACACTCTTGAGAAATTATCATAAAAGGATTTCTTTGTGATTCTTATTTAATGAATTGTGTTTTGTCGCCTTAAGTGTGGAATTTTTGTTAAGATTTGATAAAAAAAAATACGTGAAAAAATCACAATTAAACTCCACATATTGTATTTGTAAGCAATTTAGAATTTGTAAAAATTCATCATTGCATTTGCATTTAAATGCTGTCTAAGTAATGCACTCGCATTTGCATTATTTTTTATTTTTTATATTTTTGTCCTGCTATTAGAGTCTCGCCTTATGTCTTTCCTTCTGTCTTGGTTAAAGAGTTTTATACAAACAAGATTTTAATTTGAATATTGAATAATTTTGTAATTGTAGAACCCTCATTGAAAAGGTTTATTCTTCATTGACAATGGTTTTATTATTTGACAGCCAATATGTTCTAATGAAGTCTGTCAATTTTCTGATTTAATGGTACTTTTATAAATAATTCACAGACAGAATTCAAATAGAACAATATGAGTAGCAATATATACATATATTGTAGTTAAGAATCATTTTTATTTAAACCTTCCCTATATTAAAAAATTTCTTAATCCAATTACATATCGCTTCAATAGCACAGTATCTGGATTTATTTAAAAACATGGCATATGATACCAGTTGTATTTTTTTATATACAATCTTGCTGTTTCCATTGCATATTCGGCAAATTTTTCAGAGTCTATTACTAAATCAGACGATAAAACTTGAAGAATGATGTGAAACTCTTTTATAATTCTTCATCTACTCCAGTTAATCAGCAGATCGCGAAAAACTAAAAAAAATCTTCTAGTGGTATTACCATCATTGCTGTTTCCACTTCTTAGCTTTTTTACTGCTTTATGATTTTCAGTTAACGCTGAACATTTTTGGAATTCAATATTGTATCCAATATGCAAAATCATTTCTGTACATCTTATCCACGCGTGGAGGATCGACAAGCCATACTTAAAAGCATTTTCATCTTCTGGGGGCTAATTCTGTCATTCGATTACGATCGAATTGTTACTCGTATGTACGAGTTTTTTTACTTTTGGGATTCTATGAGTCGTTATCGAATAACATGTATCGAAATTTCTAATGATGCCATTCGATAGAGAATGTTTGTTCGAATGCAATCTTGCGAGTTTTTACTCGCAAACAAAAAGCCATTCGAATTAACGTTTTTCTATGTACATACATAAGTATAGACAAAAAATAAACATGTAAGTTAAATTTTTTTTAATTTCTTCAAATTATAAAATATATTTCAGGTCAAAAATAAATTATGCACAAAGAAATTCTAGGAAATTTCATGGCATAACTACGGACTTGGCAAAGAACATATTGCCGAATGGAAAGGCAAGACTTTACCATCTTTGGAAACAAATAGCGTTAAAATTGAATGCTTCTAGTCCACCAATACGAATTTAAATAAAAAATATGAATTTAAATCAATTTTCAGTTCCTACATAAATTTATTTTAATATTTTCGCGGATTTTTTTTTTCAATATTTGTATGATATACATTCTCGTAATGGGGAACTTTGGAGATACATAATACATATTCAAAATGCTTATATCAAGATTTACGCATTGCTTGGCAGACTTAAGGGATCACTGGTACTCCGCATTTTTGCCGAACAAGATTCATATTTAAATTCTCATCAGTATCGGAAGATGATGAGTAAAAAAATAATGATGGATTCATTGTAAACTTGCTTTATTTTTTTTTTTAATTTGATTTAAATTTTTTTTCCTTTTTTAATTTTTTTACATATGTAAGTATGTATGTTTATATGTACATACATAAGTTTTTTGTTTACTGTTTGTTGAATTTTTCTCAGTATTGTAAAATGACTTTTTTTTGTATGTTTTACAACACTAAACCAAAATTCGATTCGTATCGTATCGAACAACAGAATTAGAAAATTGTTCGTTGTCGAAATTATTCTCTAATCGAATGTAATTTCGATCACGACTGCCAGAATTAGCCCCCTGGTCTTGCAGGTACTCTCTCTAAGTTATTCATTTGAATAGGTGTTGCTTTGCATATGGAACATGATGCACTTAATGGAGTATTTGTTAATACTTGTGCTACTTTACCAGCAATCATTGTAAGACACAGTTTATAATAATAATAATAATAGTTGGTGACAATAACTTTATTTGAGTATCAATTTTATCTACCACTTCTTTAGTTTTTGCTGCTGTCGCTTTGAAAAGTTCTATTGAAATGGGGCGACAATATCGAACAAATAAGCAGACTGGATTTTTCCAAAATATATCACCTGTTTCTTCGCTTACAAGTTTAATTGGTACTAAAAATGTTATAAATAGATTTGCATCAGAAATTAGATAAGATTCCTCTGGAAACGATTGTTTACATTCTGATTGACCTCAAGAGCTATCACAACCCCATCTACAGTAGAGAGTTACGTATATTAAGCTTTTATTATCCACAGCATCAATCACTAAAATCCTGGTTGAAGTGTGATCTTGTAAAGACTTAACTTTAGCATAAGCATTTGTTACTTCTAATAAATCTGGTGGAAGGCAGCAACTTTTTCTGCTTTCTGAATTTTATAGAGGAAGAAGAGTATAATCCATCATAAGATTTCTTAAGTATATGTATTGTGCTTATGTCAAGTCAAGACCAATAAATACACTTAACGCCTCTTATTCATCGAAAGATTCACCCTTTCTTTTCAAATTTAGAAGAAGATAACAATATAAAGCTACTTTAGAAAAAATCATTTGTTCAATTATCTAAATAATTTAGTTGTTTAACATTATTGACTGTAACTTCTGTTTAGGCACGAATATGCAGCTAATATTTTTAGAGTATTTTATTAATATATTAAGCAAAGTTTTATACATATGAGTGCAGAGCTAAGCAGAGCTCCTAATTAAAAGCCCTACCGAAGTTTTTACATGCAGCCAAAACAGCATTACATCATATAGGAGCTAAATTTTCAAATGTAAGTATTTACTAAAACCTGGGGCCAAATTACCGCATACGTGAACGAGTAAGCTATCGTACCGAATAAAATTTCGTCACGTATCGAATGGATGGATTATAGCATTCGATAGCAGACGTATCGAAATTTTTACACAATGTGTATCATTCTCAGGTGAATGACACTAAAAAGAAGAAAAAGTGTGTATATGTTTAATACAAAATAAAAAACACAAAACCAATTTTTTGAAAATATCTAAATAAATAAGTGAATTTTAATATTTTAAAAACCAAAAATTATAAAAGAAATGACTACAATCTTATCGCTGTGCTCATCGTCTTCGGATTCTGAAGATGATTATAACACAGTAGGTATGTATCAGAAAAGAAATGAGGTGTAAAAGCGATCCAATGTCCTTGCCGTCTAATCTACATCTTCCTTTTTTTTTAAATAAAAATTATAAAATATTGTAGGTTTATTAAGCGCTTTAGAAGTGTTTAATTTTCTTCTTTCTGAGCTATGTTTCGAGGGGCATATGTCTACAGCCATACCCCCAAAACTGCAAGTGGCTGTAACTTTAACGCTTCTGGGCAGGGGAAGCTTCCAACATACCGCTGGAAATGACTACTTGATGGCAATCATATCAATCTTCTTCATGTATGGAATCATTCATGCAAAAATTTAAGTTAAAAAATAAATTAAAATTTTTTTCTTGGCATTGAATTTTTGATCTGCAAAAGCCTAAAAATTCAAATATAAAAAATAAATTACATGTGTACACAAATCTTTCAACTTAACCTTTCGCCATAATTTTACATCTTTAGTTGGTGGTCCATAGGAATTCAGCTTAAGAGCAAGTCCATCCCATAATCATTTGGCCGTTGCTTTTCTTTGGCTACAATTTGGCAACATATTTTTGGACAAATTAGGATGATCAACCATGTACTGCGCCATAACATCTTTTTGTTTTTTACTTATTTTGTTGATGTTAGTCCTATAAACAATTATAATTTTCTTTGATTGTTTTAAATTTTAAATATTAAATAATAATATTATTATTAAATATTAATCTAATAATAATATTATGAAATAATACTTTAAATATTATAATAAACTTACATTTTATTTTTTTTGCACACACGTTTTTTGCACACAAAATGTTTTCGATCAGTCTTGAGCAAACGAGTAAAATGTAAACAGCTGGCACTCGATTATACCCTCGTTAACGTATGCTATCATCTCAAATTTCGATAGTACTTGTTCGATAACGAGTGGTGTAATCTCAAAAAGAAAAATTACGAACGATTTTACTCGTTCACGTATGCGGTAATTCGGCCCCTGATCCGCTATTTATAAAATCGGAATCTACATCAAATTACCTTTCGAATAAGGTATATAACTCTTTAATTGTAATATGAGTTAGATTAAAAATTTGCTCTTAAATATGTTTTATTCTCATAGTAATAAATCGTTTTCGTAAAAAGCTGTGAATAAGGCCCTTATTTCCGAGTATTACTATTGACGAAACATCAAATATTTTCCTTAAATTATTAAGTTCAACATCTTAGCTTTTCGATAAAAAACAAATTATGGTGCAATTCGAACCATTTTAAAAATGAATTATAGGCTGGCCTTACTCTACGATTTTCCACTGTGCGATCCCCGATCAAGCCCAGCAACATTGTTGAGTTAATGTTTACATCGGAGGAACTATGTTTGTGACTTTGCAAAGGAAGTGTTATTACAACAGAGAATAGCGGAGCACAACGGTAGAGCAGTATTAGCTAAACACCACCCCCTGAAGTAGTACTTGACAGTGGTTCCGGGGGGATGACTGGTTGGAAGAAGGACGAATGAGGATAGGGTTTAGCACGTAGGCGCCTTGAGAGAGTGGATAATAATCGTGCATATTGGCCGCCCGGGCTGCCAATGTCTTATGAAGATTCCCTAGCCTTAGCTCGTACAGCAAATAAAAAAAATTTTCTGTAAATCCAACTTAACTTATAAAAATATAAAGAACCCATTACATCTGTTAGTAAAAACACTTTTCGCCTTTCTTTGCTTTTTTGTCTTGTTATTCTTTATTTTTCTAGGATTTTATTAATTTTTGTCTTTTTCTTCAGAATACTCACATGACCATACAGCCTTCGAGTAGAGTGACTATTTCCACGTCATCAAGCCTTTGAAGACTCTGTTTTCGCACATAAAATTTCACAATAATTTGATCCTTAACTACTTGACAACAGTTTTTCTTGTTTTTTGAACACATCAATTCTGGCTGACAGTGTATTGTATAGCCTTATTTAGACGACATGTAGTTGTCATCTGAGATGTCAATTTTTTCACATATGTTATGTTGAAATTGTCTTTTTGTCGTCTACAGACGGTTTATTTTATTTGCTCTTAAACGCATGAACATAAAATAAACCCACTGATAACGCAAAGTAGCTATAGCCGCCAACGATTTTTTTCTTTAAACTTACATCAGCATTTTTCTTATATAAACTTAAATTAAAATAAACTACAGATTGCATAATGTGTGAAAATTAGTATATTTTTATTTATTTAAATTTTTTTCATTATTAAGGCTAGAACTCAGGGTACGACCACTACACATGCAGTACATTGAGCTGGTGTACGAGATTAATTAAGAAAAAAATTTTTTTTATCAAACAAATTACGCGTTGTGATACCGTCAATAGGTATTAACTTTAAACTTTGGTCTGTACGAAACATAAGAATGTTGCATAAAATCAGAACGCTACACGAAGGAGTAGCGAAATATAAATATATAACAGGGTTGTCAGATACTTTTCAATTTGTATCTCCAATTTCGAAGTTCATATTCCCAAAAATCCTGATTAGTTGATCCCCAAAAATCCGCATAGAAACTGAATTATTAATTTTTCATGTATGTATGTTTTATTTGATATGTAAATATGAATACATACATATGTATATATGTATATATATTTGGAATGCAAATATATATTTTATTTGATATGTGTGTATGCTTACAGTGTAGACGCCGTGGTCTAGTGGTTAGTGTGTTGGCTTACTAAGACATGAGCCCTGGGTTCGACACCCAGCTCTGACATCTTGAAAAAAAAAAAAGAAATATGAAAAAAATATTTCTTTCGGCGACTACCTCTCAGCAGTCTTCTGGCAAAAGCTCTGAGAGTAATTAAATACCATGAACAAGCTTCTCAAGTCTGTATTTCGGAGTCGACATTATACTGTAGGTCCCGGTACTCTTGGATAAAACTTTACACACACAACATGAGTGCTGCGAGAAGTTAGGCCGTAATCCTGACACAGGGTTGTAAAGGCCAGTTATGTATGTATGTATGTGTCCAATAGAAAAGCATTAGAAAAATATGATTAATATTTTTTTTGTTTCTATTTTATATCAATTATAAAGTAATTAATATGAAAAACAAAAAAAACCCTGCATTTAAAAATATTGTTAAAATCAATTAATTTTGCTGTTTAAAAACTAGATTCACCAAATTTGATGGCCTAAAAGAAATTTTTTTTTTTATTAATTAAACCAAATTATTCCTTTCAATTACTGTACCTCTGTACTTAGTGAAATTACAATTATTTTTAATAATGTACAAGCAGCGTTTTGGCATTGAGTCCAGAAGTCTTCAAAACATATCGATTGGAATGTTCTTCCACACATATTTAACAAAGTCCTACAACTGTTCCTTAATTGAAGCAAAATTTGTCTGTAATAATCCCCAAAAGAATTTTTTTCCATTTTGGGGATAAATCCCATAATCTGACAACACTGATAAATAAATAATTTTTAATAAGAAGATGAATTAAATGCAAAAATGACATTTAAATATAAATGCAACTGTGAGTTTTTCAGAGCAAATTTATATGAAACTTAAATATCATTTAAATGGCCAACATTGTTCATATAAACTTCGTTTAAGTTTTACATATAAACATATAAACAATAATGCAGAGATATAACACGAACTGTAATTTTAAACATATCTACAAATTGTATTTCTGTCTCGTTTTTCACTGAGTGGCGACCAAAAGTGTCTTCTACTTTTCATATAAGTTTGCCTGACTTAAAATGTTTAAACGCATATATCTCAAAATCTATTTTTTTGAGTTATGTCACTCTTTTCGCAAATGAGCGATATGTTTCCACACTCTTGTTTTTATGTTCAAAAACTCGACAGTGTTTTCCATTATTTTTTTTTTATAAAAACAATCTAATTTCCGTCATGGAGGTCGTGTCTTTGAAACTGTGCCTTGACAGAAGGTATAGTTATCGGACTTGAAATTTTGGAGATTTAATTTGAAGTGAATTTGACCTCAGCTGGTATACTGAGGACTCTAAACTGGACAATTGCGTAGGTGCTCGTGTTCGTGGACAAACAAATCTGAACGATTCCACTTGGGGATCATTAACTGTTCGTCATTGTCACATTTTCTAAGAGTCTAAACAGACAAACATCTAATACTATGACATCTATACTCTTCATCATATGTTGCAAAGACAGTCCAATTCTTTATAATACTTGTACACTAGGGAATAAGCGGTAACGAAACTTCTGATGTATTGGCTAGAATGGGATGCTTGACTTCCTAAAAATAAATCAAAACCTTACAGGGTACCAACTCTTACTACTATGCTCAATCTATTTAGATATTTAGAAATTGGAAATTGGAAATTGTTGGGGATACTGACTGCTCACGTTGATAATTGAGTTTGCTAAGTCGTAATCAGTTCACAATTTGAAAGCAGCACTGCTAATTGGTTATTATAGTTTTAATTTGAAAATTTGTGAAAATTCAGAGATTATGGATTATTCTTAGAGACGTTAGTAACAGCAGAACACATTTTGTGTATATGTTGTGTTTTTAGTAGACTTAAACAGACATATTCAACGAGATGCATGATTTTTATTTTGATATTTATTTCAAGTACTTAGAGTTCATATTTCAAGATCCAGATATTCTTGCTCTAGAAATCATAGGCTATACTACATATATTGCAATATTAACCATTATAAGCTGCTACAAATTAGTAAAATAATCGACTATGATTACCACAGCTTACAACTTGATTAGAAAAGAGCGACCTTATGTATAACTTAGTCTTTGTAAAGAACTGTTCTACCCAGCAAAAAAAAAAAATAAAAAAAAAAAAATAAAAAAATCGCCAAAAATCATTTGTCCAACTTTTTTAACAATAAACTACAGAATAACTTGAAAATTAGCTGCACGCCAAAATACGAAAAATTAAAGTGCATTGCAGATAAAAGATGTCTGAGTGGAGAAGAGAATAAAATATTTTTAATATTGAATTATTAATTTTTATTAATTTAATCCTAAAACCCAATAATACCTGCACTTGTTTCCCCTCCGTTGATGACTTTTTGAAAAGTCGGTTTTTTAATTTTTTTTTTATTTCTTAACCTGAGGCATTTTTGTAATATTTCGTTTTTGTTTTATGTTCATTCGGTACAAAAGATCAAAAACATTTAAAGCATTTAGATTTGTGTTGGGTAAGAAGCCTTTAATTTCAATTTTTATTTTTTTTTTTTTTTTTTGTGATCAAATCTGTGTTCTTTTGAGAGTTTGTTTGTAAATTTCTAATAATTTGCTGTTTTTAAAACAAACGAAAATGTTTTAATTATTTCATTGTAAATTATTATTCACACTTTTTCATTAAAACGACAAAACAATCAGTATAACAAAAATATTTGATGTTTGTTTTCTGTGTACTGGAGAAGGAGACTATTTTGTCTTTTTTCCGGATACAAAAAAAAATTTTATTGTTTTTGTCAGAACATAGCCTTAGCTTAGAATTTATCAGAGAAATATTAAAAAAAATTTAAACGTTTTTGAACCCATGACAGGTTTTTCTTTTTTTGCCACTAAATAAAGTTGTTCGAAATATGAACACCTCACAGCACTGATTTTTTGATTATATTTTAGGTGAAAAGAATTCTTCACTTTATAACTCCTATGAAGGATAGATAGACCGATTTTAAAAATTTGATGTATACTTTCTCTGTTGTTTCTTTCTTATGATGAAGTAAAATTAAATATAAACTTTAATTTAATTTTAAATTGTACCAGAAACTTAAACAGAGAAAAAAGTGTTTAGATATTTTTTATGTGTGTATAATATACATTGTATATACATATTGTTACGAAGAAAGAATTTTATAAAGAAAAATCGTTATTATAGTCTTTTAAAGTAGGTTTTGCTGTTATTATTAGAAAAATAAATATATTAGGAACATTCTCAAATATGTTTATAAAATTATAAATCATTACAAAAACATATATACATGTAGAGGAAAATGTATATAGAAACTCACAAACACAAATACATGTTTGTTTAAAATGTATATGAAAATTATATAAAATTAATAATTGAAAATGAAATTGTTGTTGTATAATTATGTAATAACTAATACATAAAACAATTGAAATTACTAGAATAAAACATTAGAACTATAAATGGGGCTACACATTAAGGTTTACAGTCAGTAGTGAGTTGTATTTTAAACGTTATAGAGTGTAAATAAAGCTTTAAATCGAAAAGTATCGGTGTTTTAGTTTACAAATATCGAACCCTTGATTAATAAAACGAATTATAAAGGAAAATTCGTAACAATATATGTATACAGTCGAAACTCTCTATAACGAATTCCAAGGGACTGGATATTTACTTCGCTATAAAGAAAATTCGCTATATGGAAAAGAAAAAAACTATTGTTCCTTTTAACATTTTTTATTTGTAGTAGTCAGTTATTTTGGTTTGAATTACATTTTTCCACTTTTCTTCTTCAATGCAAAGGCAAATGGATAGCGACTGCAAGAAATGTGAGAGATGGTTATGATTCCAGTTGTCACTTGCATAGTTCGGTGGTTCCCCCACTTTTAATTTTATGGTAAATAAACGATTCAAAGCATCAGACTCTGCTTGTGCGTTGTGAAAGCAACAAAGTACACACAGAGCAACAATAAAAATACCAATAACACAAAGCGACATCGATTTCTTTTTTGTGTGCGTGCGTTCGGTTTTACCTAATTCGTTATATGGAGATTGAAAAAGTTTCAATCTTGAAGTTACGGTCGCAAAAATACTTCGTTATAAGGAAATATTCACTATATGGAAATTCGATATATAGAGATTATAATACACTCAAAGTAGACCCAAAACACAGTGTTCTTATAATTACTTCGCAATAAAGAAAACTTCGTTATACAGGAGTTCGTTATAGAGAGTTTCGACTGTATACTATATATCTGTGTATATCTGGATCGGTATGTAAGAACAACTTAAGTAAAAACATGAAACTTTGAAAAATTCCTAAATTTATTAAGAAGATTGCTGATCTATTTTAGCTTATGTCGACTTAAGGTATTCTTCTCTATTGCCACAGATATATATCCTTCTAACCGAAATTCCATTACCGCATCTCTATTGAAAAACAGGTTACAAACGGCTTCAAATACTATTGGCTAGACAGAAAATAATGCTTCTAAACAACCAATTTTAATCTCTACTTGACCATTAAAACAAAGAAGTCTAAAAATAGCTTTTACTGCAGGTGACTAAGGAGTTAAGTCAGTCTACCTCATGTATAGCCTGTACTTTGCTTAGTCAGACTACGGCACTTTGTTTCTGTGGCTAACTGCATCTGAAAATCGGTAACTGACGATATAATTTCAATAGCAGCTGTAAAAATAAAAACAAAAAGTTAGCAGCTCCTTGGGATTGGTTTTAGTCATAAAATACAGTGCGAAATAGCTTGTGCGAGGGGTGGTTTCAATTCCCACCAGAAGCTCTTGAAGAGCACCGAGAATTTAGTTTTATTTACGGACGTACTAAACAGAAGCCAATAACAATAAATATTGTATTGCAATTTATGTACTTATACTGTATAGGTAGAAGCATGTTAAACTTCTATTATCGAACTGCTTTGTTACTACATTAAATGCAACACATAAAAAGAATATCGCAGTAGTTTTCATTTAAGAAAGAACAAATAATTTTAAGTAAATTAAAAAAAAAACGTAATAAAAAAGTAATAATAATAAATAAATAAATAAAAAAGTGTGTAAAATGCAAAAAAGTGTTTTCTTCAATCGAAGCCCCACGATAAACTCTGTGACAAGTATTTTATTGTCTTGAGAAAACTTTAGCAGACAAAATTTCAGAATTACGGTCCAGTTTCTCGCAGCATCTTTATTGTGTACGTGAATTTTTATCCATGAGTACCGGGTCCTCAATGATTTTGCCAGAAGATTGCTAAGAGGTAGTCTCGGAAAAAAATATTTTTTAATAATTATTTAGTAACCCAACACTTTAAAAATATTATTTCAAATTTAATAGCAAAAATACTATTTTATATGGATGTGTAACATAAAAAAAATTATGCAAATTGGTTTAAAGTTTTTTCCAATACCAGAATATAAACTTTGTAGCACAGTGTATTGTATTATAATGCATTCAGCCAATTTTTTATTATTTTTTTTTAAGAAAAGTCTTAAATCGTCCCATCAATAAAACAATAGTGTATACACATGTTCACTATTTTTTTGTATTTTATAATAAGAATCTGTATAACTGATTCTAAATGTGGTCAAAATTTGGTGAAATTCTATTTCCATAAAGTGGGTCAAAAGATCAATTGAAATATTAGCGTATAATTTCGTTTTTGAAATTTTTCATTAATAATTGTGTGAGTGCAGTTATGGTCTTTTAATTAGTTGTTGCTCAGAATATAATTTTAAATAAAAATAGTGTATAAACCGAATACACTTTTTTATTTATTACTATTTTTATTATTGCATAACAAAATACAATCGAAAAATGACGTATACTGATATACAAAATTTTTTAACAATTTAAATGTAGTCGCCGTGGTTTAGTGGTTAGTGTGTTGGCTTACTAAGACATGGGCCCTGGGTTCGACTCCAGGCTCTGACATCTTCAAAAAAAGAAATATGAAAAAAATATTTCTTTCGGCGACTACCTCTCAGCAGTCTTCTGGCAAAAGCTCTGAGAGTAACTAATTGCCATGAACAAGCTTCTCAACTCTGTCGTTCGGAGTCGACATTAAACTGTAGGTCCCGGTACTCATGGATAAAAATTGACACACGCAACATGAGTGCTGCGAGAAACTAGGCCGTAATCCTTACACAGGGTTGTAAAGGCCAGTTATTATTATGTTATTATAAATGGTGTAAATGATTCAAATAAAATAGTGTATAATGATTTTCATACATATTATAAAACAAATAAAATAGCCTAAGTGACATCAGGGTACTTTGAATCCCATTTATTTGCAATTAAATTAATGAAATATCATCTACTAGCAGCCTGATTATTCCACTAAATATTTAAATGACCACAGCTTAAAAACATCGATTATTTTCTGAATTATTACTGTTTTTCCACATGTCTAATAACACAAAAATTTTAAACTCCATAAAAAAACTTTTTACAAGTAGCACGAAAAAGTCGGCATCATACGTTCCATAAACTTTACTACGAGTATTAACCAAAATTACGAAGTTATTTTTTTTTTTCATTATTTATTTTATATTTTCGACAGAGACAAATATTAAATTATTTTTTTATAAACAATGCATATTGAATTAAAAAAATCTGGATTTTATTTTTAAAATTAATTTCTGAAATCCCCAAATCTTTGGGAGTTGGTATTCGAGTTTTCGAGTTGTTACGCATAAACTCTGTTTATTGTAATCGGTACTATTTTCCAGTTACCAGCTTGTATTACGTTATTCATAAGTTTAGCATTTTATATGAATTATACATAAATATATAAGCCAGAAGCTAGGCTGAAAACCTGAGACAGGGTTGTAATGGCCAATTATGTATGTATGCATGTACATATGTATGTATGTATGTTTGTAAACCAGTAAAAATTGTGTAACAACTACTTTTGCATATATTCGTGTTGAGTTAGTGTTTTACAATTATTAAATGACTACTCTTGTTAGTGTAGGGTATTAAAAATGTTAAAAATAGCCACTTAAAAACACTATAAGATATTTTTTCGTTAAGCAATTAAGGCTAAAACAAAGAAAATATTTTAAAAAATTATAAATAAATGTAAATATTAACAAAATTGGTTTGTTAGCATGGAAACAATTTTTTTGAATTGAAAATGTCAAACATTTTAAAGAGATTTTATTTCTTTTGGTATAATTTTCTAGAAAAAAATTTAAATGTCAGTTAAAGCTGCTGGCTTAATGGCGACACTGGCGCAAATTAAAATTGCAATATAAATAAATAATGAATATTTTTAATGAGACCATTATATAATTTCTTGCTATTAAAAGCAAGATTCCTCATATAAATAATAAATTATTTATTTTTTATTTTTTTGTATTTTTATTAAAAATCATAATGATTTTATATGACACTATAGGCTAAAAATGAGTAAAAATAACAAGAAAAACGTTAAAAAAAAGTGCAAAAATATATCCTTTAAAGGAATTAAATGGGAAAAAATGAAATAAAAATAAAAAAATTTCTGTTTGTAATTATAATGCCACTACTACTGCTACCCACTGTCATTAACACTATACAGACACATTAACACTCGCAAATGTATGAGTGTATAGCCAGTAGTGTTATTAATTCTTATTTTCTCCCACTCTGCTATTCTCACTCTCTAACTCCCTCTTTTTATTTTCCCACAGAGGATTTTACATTTTTAATTGCAACACTGGCAGTTATAACAAATAGTATCCCAGTTGACCCGCACATGTCGATAGATAATGTATGACAAGCAAATAACAATATCACTCTTGCTCATTATGTTGTTGGCATCAATTTAAAAAAAAAATTTGTTTTATAAAAGATTGTCATTAATGTGTCTTGACAATATTTTGTACATTTTTAATTAAAATTAATTAAGTTCCTGTTACATTTCCATCCTCTCAAGCAAAATACATATTTTGATTACAAATTTTGGCTTCTACCAAGTCGTCTAAAGTGTCTATAAGAATACAACATTTGAGAATTTATTTTTCAGAGCAACATTTGTTATTTTCAAAGTTCTGATTATCTTGTGCTTTATTGGCCTCAGCAATTAACAATTTACACAACTTTTCGCTATGATTGTTCATAACACGGATTTAATGAGGGCAATTAGTAAGATTTTGCTGCTCATATTGCCAGAAATCTGTATGTTTTAGTCGATAGATTTCAATATAATTTTTTCAAAATATCAACACAAGAACTTCTCACATATTGTACTGCAATTAGCGTTTACTTTCTTAAAATGTAAATTAAAAGGTTGGATCTGAACCCCTTGAGGTGGCCATTTAGAAAAATGAGCAAAAGCAACATCAAAATAATGCAACATTTATATCAAGAGTAGAAAACGTACCTGCACTCAGAAAAAAAAGTGGTAGAAAACTACCGAAATTGATACCATTTGGTATTAAAATTGAGTTAAGTCCGTTTGTGCTTACTTCGTTAACGGTTGGTATCGATTTTTTTTTTATTAACTTATGTTATTTTTACAATTGTTCAATTTGGTACCGAAAGTTAATGAAATATTGTTAACAATTTGTTCTTAATTTGATACCCTTGGTTAATCATTTTAGAACGACTGTTTCCCTTCTGTGTGGATATTATGGATAAATAAATCAAGGTGTAGAGTTCCGTTCTCATATTTTGTTTGCCCATTGGAAAATTGCATCTCTTTCCTCTTCACAAAACATAAAAGAGAAATAATTATTGATTGCCAATGATAACTATTTTCTGGTATGAATGCTTTGACAAACATTTTTTCCATATTATTGCCAAAGACTCGTTTACAACGAGTTTGCCAATTGTGTTGTATGACACACACATACACTTACTTACTCGTATACAGAACGCATACAGGCTTTTAATTAAACACAGAGTATATGACATATAAAACAAGAATAACAACAGCAAAAATAAATCATAATAATAATAATTTTGCAAATAAGAGAAAATAAAAAATTAAAAAATTGCTGAGAGAAAAATAATCATCAAAAAGGAAAAACAAAACAACAACAAAACAAAATAATTGAAAATTGCGCAATGCATAAAACGAAAACAATAATAATCATAATAATAAAGAGGTGGCGATAAAAGAAAATTACAATTGGGAGAAAGAGTATGAAAGAAAAAACTACACATCCATACACTTACTTTAGTATACACCATTATGCACTTACCCACTCGCATATGTGCATTGAGAAGAGTGATATACGTACGCTTGGTTCGTACTCCAGTGTACAAAAAACCACAATTAACCGGTAGATTACAAAAGAAGCCCTATATTGTTTAACTACAACTTCTTATTCTCCTTCTCTCTCTTTCACTCACACACACACACGAGTAATTATATTCACATACACATTTATAAAACATAAATTTAAGTCAGCCATTGTTTCGTTATTATTATTATAAGTTTTGTTTTTTCTTTTACACTGACAGTGTTAAACAAAAATTTTATGAGAAATTTAAATTATTTTGCTGGTTTAAGGAAAATCCTTATTGATAAAATATTTATTAGGAAACTGATATTCAGACATAAATCTCCAACCAAAATATTACATACTTTTGGGAGCTCAAACTGCTTACAATGAAGACTTACCGAGAAGCACAAGTTAGTACAAGTCATCCGTAATAAGGTTTGTAAGTTTGAATTCAGCATCGCTCCCTTGCAATACGTTTTACCAGAAAGCTCCAATTTCTGCTGGTTATTTGTTACTACTATGTTTGATAAAATTGTAAAAACTAGAGTAGATAGCTTTGTCTAAATAACTATTCGGTTTTGATAGTTTTCTTTATAAATTATGAACTCTTCTTTTTTTAAAGGTTTTGTATTCTGCCGTATTCAGAAATAATGCGATTATTCTAAGGATATTATAGGCTTGTTTGGGAAGTATTACATGAAATTTGCCAAATGCATATAACTTAAATGCACATATTTCATATACATATGTATATAGAAATATGAACATATGTTTTTTAATTCAAACAGTTAAAAAAATTCTAAGTGTGTAATTTTATAAATTATTTAGGTAATGCGCTGTGTTTTGAAAATTAAAATTGTTTCTGTAAAAAAAACAAAACAGAAATAATGCAACGCATTACCTACTTATATACACTCTAAACCACTTTTGCTGAAAATTAGGTCGATAATAGTAGGCAACACTTTACAGACTGTTTTCAACCTAAAATTAAACATCTAGTTTTTTAGACATTTTGTTAGTTTTTAAGCAAAATATGTCTAAAATTAAACAAAAAATGTTTAAATATTTTAGGCAATGTATGTCTAATCTTCCCCCCTTTCATATATTTATTTTCAACACTTCTTAAATGAAAATGCCTGCAATACATATTTTTAATTACATTATTTAATTTATTAAAAATTATATGTCTTATAAGCTATCTATATATAAGTACTTATAAATATATATAAAATACATATAAGAATGTATATACATATGTCCATAACTGTCTTATCTTTTAAAAAGTTACATATTACTACATATACCTTACATACATATTGCCTTTTTGTAAAAAAAGTGTCATAAGTTTACATGTACATAAAAAAAGTTTAATTAAAAAAACATTTTTTCATATATAAAGGATTAAATAAATGAAAATATTTATATAAAAAATCCCTTTTTATATGGCATTATCGAGCTTACGTATTAAAGTATTAATCTTTCTTAAATTATTTCTATGACACTTTTTTCCTCTCATTTGCGAAGGATAAAATCTAAAAAAATATCGCAATAAGAATCCAAAATTTTGAGTAACAAAGCAACTATAGAAAAAGATCCAGTATATTGAAATCCTCCTCTTTCGACGTAATCTCCTTTTCAAAACAAATGTATGCAGTAGATTTGCAACTTTCCTCTATTGATGTTTCTATAAATACAAAAGCTTTTTAGTAAAATAAAATACTTAATTAATATTAAAAGATTTGCTTACCAACTATTGATAGCAATGGCTCAAATTATATTTATTATTGCACATGTGACTTTTTGTAGAGTGACTCCATGTGAAATTAACTGCATAGGAATTATAATTGGTATATATTTTACCACATTTTGAAAACAAACACTTAAAAACATTGCATTTTTCTTCATTAAATGATAAACTCATAAACTTTGACATTTTGCACACAACAATTTTTTTGTGAATAATTAATTAACACTTTAATATACTTTATAAACTATTTATAAATTAGAATAAATACCAATACGACGCGACTCTTTTGAACTTTTTATTGCAAATGAATGCTTCTTCTTTTTTTCGTCGCTTTGTTACCACGTCTTCATACAGTTTTTACTCAAATGTTCTCAATATTACACATTTATATCTATTTTTAGGCAAAAGTGCTTAATTTTACAAATTTTTTACTGATTTTATGCAAATGTGCTTAATATTGAACATTATTTTGTAAATTTAAACATAATTTGTTTAAACATAAACAATTTTGATAGCAAATTTATTTTTTTGTGTAAATTTTTTACTTTTTTTAAAATTAAGAATGAAATTTATATAATTTTAGACAACAACAAATTTTCAACACCAATTTAGACATAATATGAACCTAAATTTTGGGAAAAGTTTTAGAGTGTATTATAATAAATGATTTGCTAGCTATTATCTTTTTGGCAACACTGGTTTAAACAGCTGACGCATGTTTCGTGTTTTGTTTCACTATAAAACATATTCAGTTTGGTCTATAATTTAACCATGAATCGTCTTAAAAACGAACAACGCTTGCAAATTATTGAATTTTATTATGAAAATGCGTGGTCTGTTAAGAAAGTTCATTGCGCGCTTCTTCCATTTTATGGTCAGTTTAATCGAGCCACTAAAGCGGCTATTCGGGCTATTGTGACTAAATTTCTCACCAAATTTACATTGTTGGACATTTAATAGTTTATGGGCCTGTGGCATCATAGGAAAAAGTACGCCAAAATTGGACTAAGCGGATGGACCATTTCAGGCGCAGTCAACATTTGCATGAAATAATCTTCAAACATTATATTATATGGATTTCATTAATTTTTCTGAATTTTATGTGTTTTTTTTTTTTGAAAAACTTTCTTATAGCTCTTAAAAAATCACACTTTATAACCCCCTAATACAAATGGGAAGAATTCTAATAAAGAATGGGTAAATTTGAGGTTAGGAAGTAAATTGGCTGACAAATAACGAAATGCCAAGAATTGAACTGTCATTCTTTGATATTTAATTAGTAAAAAATTTTAAGATTTTAACCATGGAACGCTATAGTATTGAACAAAAAATTTTAATTGTGAAAATTTACTACTAAAATGGTGAAAATTTTACTGTATTATTTGGTAGAATTCCAACAGCTTTTCCTCTGTGCGTAATTAGATCACTGAATTCAAGGCTAACGGTATTGCTTCTGGCAACAGACCATAACAAAAGAATACGTTCTTAGTGGGCGTAGTGATCCAAGCATAGCCGCTGCACAGCAAAGTATTTATAATGAGCCTAGAACATCACCAATTCGGAGTTATCGGTTATGTAAAAAAACAAAATTGTCGCATATGGGGCTTACAAAATCTCCAAACAGTCGTCAAAAAACCATTACATCCAAAGATCATCAAACATCACCGGCTCGTATAATTTCGAAAATGAGCAGGGAAACGACGTCACCGTGGATTCTCTGCACTACCACACAATTATAACCATTTTTAGTGGCCCAATTGGCTAATGTTGACTTCAGTGACCTTTGGTTTTAGAAGGACGGCAAAACAAGCTACACAGTTGGCCAAACCATTCAAATAATGCATTAAAAATTTCTCGGTCGCATTTGGCGATGTCAGTTAAGTGCCTCGTGATTGTGATTAACCTCCGCTGGAATATTATTTCTAGGGTCATTTGAAATACCCGGTTTACATAAACAAACCACAGATACGCTCTGCAATATGAAATTCGGCTCCATATTGACGAGATAAGCTAAGGTCTGTAGCAAAATATAGTCTAACGATATGCTATTGGTGAATATTTGGCAAACGTCATTATCAATTCGTATACTTCTATTTTAGCTTGGCATCAATAAAATTGAATTTGTCAAAAAATATTGGAGTTTTAATCGGTTTATTCCCTAACCTCAAATTTCAAATACAAATCGGAAGAGACATAAGCAGTAGGAGCCTAATTTGTTTTATAAATTATAGACGAAAACTAGACACCATATTGCCTCATCTAATTAAAAAGTATATTTTAAAAAGTCATGATAGGTTTAACTTTTGCATACATAATCTTGATAAAATTAATTAATTGGACTGTTTGCATAGCATACAGCATATATTAATGCATATTTCAGCAAGCTTTTCCATATTTCGTGAAAGATTTTGGAGACTTGCTGAAGATTTTTCAACAAACTTCGAGAGGAATATTATGATTTTATAAACAAAATGTCACAGTATGTAATTGCCGTTCTGATCTGAGGACTAAAGAAAATATATACTTATATAGCGGTTAACGCTTTTGAAAAGTTTACGCTCATGGTAAACGGTACAAAAAAAAATTATTGCTGTGGTTCAAAATAGTCTGGTCAATAATATCATGTTATTAGTTAACCCCTTTACCTAATCAGGCTTATAAACAGTGTTGCCAGAAAATAATTATGACACAGTGCTAAATACTTAAAATTATTTTTCAAAAATCTTTTAGACTACAAAATTAAAATAATAGATTTATACCAAATACATATTTATTTTCAAGAATTCTTTAAAATCCCAGCAGAAATAAGTGCTTACCAGTAAGCTATTTTGTAAGGGAGAAATTGTAAACAATCACTTACTCGTGCGCATCAATAATGCATGATTTTTATATGAAATGAGCCGCTAAAATGCAATAGAAACGCAAATTTATTGCAACCAGTAAGCAAATATCTTATTTAAATTTTTTAATTTATTTAACAAACCTCGTGGGAATTTATTAGTTTCTTTCGCCATCTTCTAATTTATTATGGCTCTTGATTAAAGAATATTTTTATAGAATTTTGTTTTAACTCCGAGCTTTTTTGGTTCTCAGTGTACTAAAGTGTACTAGCATTTGATATGTGCGGTTTTAGTCATAATATATGCCAAAGCATGCATGCTTTAAAATAGACGGTTGAGTTTCAATTGTACTTCCTGTCAACGACTTAGCCAACATCTAAGCAACACTCCCAATGGGGCTGTAAAGGTATATAAGCATTTATCATTAAATCTTTTAATACAAAGAGTGTGCCAACGCATTTATGAGTATAATATTTTAATATTTATAACTTAATGATTTTACTCTTTTATTGTTGTATTGCAAATACAAAATCGTTTCAAAATTGTTTTTTTATTTGCATAGTTGTAATTGTGGTGTGTGTGTCTCTATATCTCATATGTATTATGTTTATAATAATTTTGTCTCAAAGGCATAAGTTTTCACAAAATATCTCATACTTTTGCTTACTTGTAGATGAGTCGTTGAGAGTCAAAGTGGATTACGTAATAAATATTAGGGGTCAATTTTAGGAATTTGAGCTACTAGTATTAAGAACCCTTCTTTTGACATATCGTCGGTTGACAGGTAAAACTCACTAAGTGCTACGTGGTCTGACTACACTTAGTGAGTTTTACTTGTCAACCGACGATATTAAAGTATTGGTAATTAAATTTTGCTTTACATATATATTATTGAACATTCTCGTCTCTATAGAAATATGGCAAATTGTGAAAGTTCTACCCACACTGAAAAAAGTAAAAAACTGACTTAGACCATTCTTGCTTTTAACAAACGATTTTTATGGATTCACAAACCTACACAGTTACTATGTAACTTGTATAGTCTAAATGAAAAATAGTCTGTTACATTATAAGAGTAGCACTATCATTGTTTCGTTTAGAAAAATTGAGGATTAAAACAACTCTGTAACATTTAAGCATTCAAGCGAATTGGTTACAATTTAAATCTAAATCTTTTATAGGAAGTAGGTTTATAGAAGGAGAGAGAGAAAGAGAGAGACAGGGATTAGCAAAAATTGTTTATATTTTAGGGAATAAGAATCTTTTTACTATTATTTTTAATTGTTATTAAAAGTAGACTAAAATTATGTTTCTAAAGTGCTAGTCCTTTTAAATTTGTACAACTTTAGATGAAAGTAGCCAAAGCCACATTCATATTTTACGTTACCTGATTGTGGGGCTATAATGACATTAATTTTGATGAAAAGTACGAATAATAATTCTGATGGCTTTGGAATACCAAAATTGCACGCATTTGCTTTTATATTATTAATATTTAAGGAGTCCGTCCAAGGATTTTAGTTGCCCTTCAATACAAAAAATAACTAAATTTACATTGGTCAGTGCGAATGTTCTGACGAACTTATTGGTGGCCAAAAGGGTACGGTTTAATAAGTACTGATGCCTTTAAAACTTAATTTTTAAAGTCTTATTGATTTGTCTATACTGGATTACTGTAAGTAACACAGTGTAACATGAAAAAAATAATCATATATGAACACCACTAAGTGATAAAAGACCAAAAAAAGAAAGAAGACCCGTGTCTTCCAGTTTTGCCCAAAGTCATGAAATTTTTTTATAGGTCCCCAAACTTTTGAGGCCTCTGTGCCATTTTTGCAAGAAAGTGATCATTTTCTCAGGCTCATATATTACAAACCGTTCTGAATTTTGATTTACTTTCTGACTAAAAATTGTAGCTCTTGTCATGAAGAACTAAAATTGTCAACATATAAAATCAAAAAAACTTCACCTTCAAGACCAAAACCGCAAAAAAACTTTAAGAAATTCGATATTTTTACCTTTTCTCCCTCTGTTTAGTTCCATAGGTAGCAAACCGTTCAAAATTTAAGGAAACAATGAACTACAAAAATTTAACTAAGATCTCAATAAAAAATTTTCTAAACATATAAACTTCCAAGGACTGATACTTAACAACGATCAGGAGCGTGGTGTCGCTCGCCTGTGCTGCTGTGGTTGCTCCGTGATCGCGTGAGTTGTTTATCGTTTTCTTCTTTTTTTCACTTTTTACTGTAGCACTTAGAAGTAGTCTACTATCAGCTTATATATAACATTCCACCCTAACCATTACCGAAGGCTTTGAAGCAGTGAGTCAATCGATGTCAGATTTCATTAACGTGGGTCATGGATATTAGCTCCATACAACGGCCATTACAACCCTGTTTTAGGATTACAGCCTAGCATCTCGAAGCACCCATAGTATGTGTTTCAATTTTTGTCCATGAGTACCGGGATCTACAGTTTAAAGTCGCTTCCGAACGGCAGATTTGAGAAGCTTGTTCATGACAATTAGATACTTTCAAGGCTTTAGTTAATAGACTGCTAAGAAGTAATCACCAAAAAAAATATTTTTTTATATATCTGGTTTTTTTCAGGATGTCAGAGCTGGGCTTTGAACCCGCACCTCTTGTCTAGTAAGCTAGCATACCAACCACTAGACTGCGGCGAATGAGGGGGGCAACAATATTTGGCAATCTATGTCTTAAATTAAATAAAAAAAGACCAGGTATATTGAGGCAAACTAATGTAGCATATCAGTATCCTTCAGGATCTTTTGCCTAAATAATTACAAGTTACAAGCTCAATGGTGTAAACCTACATATGTATATCGAAAATTTATCAGCAAAAATTGTTTTCACGATAACTTTTCATGTCGAAAAATGCTGGTACTTTTTGGTATGCAATTTTAGTCAGTGATATCGACTAGTTTGAGAGAAATCTCTTGTCATTTAGTAAAAGAGTTTTATGTTGTGAAATTGGGTTTTACGATTGCTAAGAATATATTACCTCTTTTAGTTAAACCTAGCGAGTACCATGATCGCCCTAAAAAACTGAAGTATTGAACTGCACGTGTGTGTACACCTCACTTCACACATAAGTCTGTCAGTTATAACTGAACAGATGAAACTCACAGTTAAAACTGTACGTGAGCGGCCGGCTTAATAGAAAAAATTTCACGTCATTATAAAAAATTTGTCCACCATTGTACAAGCAGTGAACAGATTAAGACTTTATCGGAAATTTTGTGAAGACAGTCGTCTATTATTTCATAGCTAGGCAGTTCCGAAGAAGTTGTACAAAACTTTAGTCCTGCTTGTTTTTGATATCAATGTTGAAACAGAATGTGACTGCAACTTCAAACAAAACAACGGCTGCACGAACTGTCACTTTACATTGTAAAGCTATTATAAAATTAAGTTTATCAGAGTTTTTGCTAAGAATAAAATTTAGAATCTACATATAATTTAATAATGTTCGCCCACTTCTTCAATTATTTTTTTTTTTCTATAATATGACTCATTTTATTTAATAAATCATTTATTTAAACTTTTAAATGTTTTTTATTTTCCATTCAGTTTTCACAATTATTATTGACCTTTGTATATACATACTTACTTACTTACTTAGCTGGCCATAACAACCCGTTAACGGGTTTCGGCCTGCTTCAGCACTAGTCTCCAGGCGCTTCTGCTTAGCGCGCGCCTTCTCCAGTTGGTCACACCAATCGATGACAGGGCTTCATCAACCTGGTCCTTCCAACGTAAACAGGGTCGTCCTCTACGCCGATGTCCAGTGACCTTCGCATCAAAAAATTTCTTCGCTGGAGCAGATTCTTCCATCCGAACAATGTGGCCGAGCCAGCGTAGCCGCTGGATGTTAATACGCTGGACAACACCTACATCGCCGAGGAGCTCATACAGCTCATGGTTGGTTCTAATGCGAAACTCATCGCCATGGCTTAGAGGACCAAAGATCTTACGAAGAACTTTTCTCTCGAACACCCCCAGGACCGCTGCATTGGCACAAGACAGCGTCCATGCTTCCGCACCATAGAGAAGCACCGGGAGAATAAGCGACTTGTAGAGTGTTAATTTCGTCTTACGAGAGAGGTCTCTATTACTAAACTGCCTACCGAGACCGTAGTAGCACCTGTTGGCCAGTGTGATTCTTCGCCTGATCTCTAGACTGACATCATTTTTGCTGGTAATGGCGGTGCCAAGGTAGATGAATTCCTTGACCACATCGAATGTATAGTTGCCGGCTGTAACCTGGGAGCCGATACGATCAACATCCCTACTCGTCGACAACATGTACTTCGTCTTGCTCTCATTTACCGCCAGACCCATTTTAGCAGACTCTGGTTCAATAGCATTAAAGGCTGCGGTGACATCTCGCTTGGTATGCCCAATGATGTCTATATCGTCTGCATACGCAAGGAGCTGGACACTTTTGTTAAAAATAGTGCCATTACGATGTACACCCGCCTTTCGCAGAACACTCTCCATGACGAAATTGAAGAGGTCGCAGGATAAGGGATCGCCCTGTCTGAAACCTCGCACGGTATTAAAAGGCTCGGAGAGGTCTCTTCCTACTTTGCGGAGCTGCAGGAATTGTTCAACGTCATTCTGCACAGTCTTATCAATTTTGCAGGAATACCGAGCTCAGACATTGCTGCATATACGCGATCCCTTATCGGGCTATCGAACGCTGCCTTATAGTCGACAAAGAGGTGGTGTGTGTCGACTTGACTTTCATGGGTCTTCTCCAGGATTTGGCGCAGTGTGAATATCTGGTCAATGGTGGACTTACCAGGTCTGAAGCCGCACTGATAAGGTCCAATCAGTGAGATGGCGAATGGTTTCAGTCGTTCACACAATACGCTTGTAAGAACCTTATATGCGATAGGGAGAAGGCTTATACCCCTGTAGTTGGTGCATATTGTGGGGTCTCCCTTTTTCAGGATCGGACAGAGGGCACTGAGATTCCAATCATCGGGCATACTTTCCTCCAGCCTTATTCTGCAAATGAGCTGGTGCATGCACCTAACCAGCTCGTCGCCTCCATACTTGAAGAGTTCAGCGGGCAGACCGTCAGGTCCGACTGCTTTGTTGTTCTTCAGTCGCCATATGGCAACCTTGACCTCTTCATGGCTGGGGGACGGGATCACAACGTCATCATTGATTGGGTCCGGCACAGCATCTCTAGCAGCGGAATTTGTATCATCATCGCTTTGCACTAGATTACAGAAATGCTGTCTCCATAATCTCAGTGCACCATGTGCATCTGTAACCAGATTACCATGTTCGTCTCTGCAGGAGGTTGCTCCGGTCTTAAAACCAGTAGTAAGACGCCTTATCTTCTTATAAAAATTTCGAGCATCATGTCAACTCCTGCACATCTCGATTTCCTCACGATCACGCCTTTCTTGCTCCCTTTTCTTTCTTCTAAATAGGCGTCTCTCTTCCCTCCTCTTCTCTTTGTACACCTCCACAGTTGCTCTTGTAGTGGTGGACTGCAACGTTCTTCTGTAAGCAGCTTTCTTTGCCGCAGTGGCCTCACGACACTCTTCATCGTACCATTGGTTTCTGCGGGGAGGACGCTCAAAACCAAGGACTGTTTCGGCAGCGTTGCGCAGAGAGTGAGCAATGTGAGACCACTGTCCACCAATACTTTCGAGAGAGGACGGGATACAATGGAGCTCATTAGAAAGACGATCGGAGAACGACCTGGCTGTCTCTTGTGATCGCAGCTTTTTGATGTCCAGCTTCCCTCGAACACTAGAACGTGCCATATTCGCTGCGCATATGCGCAATCGCATCTTGGCTGCGACAAGATAATGGTCCGACATTCGGACCTCTAAATGTGCGCACGTCTAGTATACTGGATACATGCCTTCCATCAATCACAATGTGGTCGATCTGGTTGGTAGTTGATCGATCGGGAGAGAGCCAGGTGGCCTTATGGATATCGAGATGCTGGAACCTGGTGCTACAAACTACCATGTTTCGCGCCGCGGCGAAATCGATCAGTCTCATGCCGTTCGGCGAGGTGGAAGAATGGAGACTGAACTGCCCGACAGTGGGGCCAAAGATACCTTCACGTCCAACTTTCGCATTGAAATCGCCGAGGACAATTTTGGCGTCATGTGCCGGACACTTATCGTATACATCCTCGAGCTTTGCGTAGAAAGCATCTTTGACCGCATCATCCTTCTCTTCCGTCGGGGCGTGAGCGCAAATGAGGCTGATGTTATAAAATTTCGCCTTCATCCGGATCGTAGCTATTCTTTCGTTCACGGGGGTGAACTCTGAGACAAGATGGCGAAGTCTCTTGCTAACTACGAATCCGCATCCAAATTCACGTCTGTTATCATGGCAGCTGTAGTAGATGTCACATGTTGCTTGCCTTGTACAACCCTGTCCTATCCATCGCATTTTTTGGATGGCGGTGATGTCAGCCCTACATTTTTTGAGAGCATCCGCCAATTGGATAGAGGCACCTTCCCTATAAAGGGTTCTCACGTTCCAGGTGCATATCCTTAAATCATAGTCCTTAAAACGTTTAGCTGAAGTTTTCATTGAGATTACGTTTTTACGTGGTGGGTTTCAAGCCCTACGCACAACCCAAATTTAAAGTCCAGGGGATTGGACAATCGCCGCATACATTAGTTAACAAGCTAGCGGGTGCTAGAATGTTATCCAGGAGGACCGCGTGGAGGCTGTATGTCGACTTGAATACAACGGGAACAAGGATCGTTCTGGAGGCCGCCAGGTTGACCCCAATCAGAGACTTTGCCTTGTCCGAAATATCCCGAAGTATCCCATTGTATATACATATATTTTATTATTCTGTGTTTATAATATTTTTACTTTTTTTTTATTTTCTTTTTTTCTTAATTTTCTTTTTTCAAAACTAAAAAATATATGGATTTGTTTACGAAATGTATGAAATTTAATAAAAGTGTAGTAATATTGTTAAGAGTATTTACGTCTCAAAATGAGAGCATAAGAAAAATCGCTGTCAATATAAAATAAATTCTATTTCACGACTGCATTCTGCAGCGTTTTCATGTATCAATTTGTATGGGAAAAATCGACAAACTCCAATTTTGTACAATCATTTATTTTAAAATGGACTACGGGATATGGTACCGTTGGAGAGATAATCTTTTTGCGTTTTTTATAATCTCCCACTGACCATCTTCTAAGTGCGTTTATGGGAAATTGCTCAAATCATATCGGCTAGTGAGTCCACTTGCAGCTTGACGAGGATAAGGGGATTGCGTTTGGAATTCTTTAGTAATAAACGACTTTTAGTATTGGTCGCAGCTATTACTATGGTGATGAACAGGAGAAGACAGACCTTCACCTTCCCTGTCACCGTGTTAAAGATAACTAGGTAAAAACAGAAGCATCTGAGTATATAAGTCACTGCTTCATGAATATTTCTTAATTGCCTCTTTTCTGACTACATTCAATTTATCGTTTTGCCAAGTGGACTAAAACATTTGCTTTTCCTACAATGTGAACCTAATACAAACCAGGAGAAGCAGATGATACAATTTAATTATGGCAAAAGAATTAAAATAAAACCATAGAGTTTGCAGGTGAAATTTATTATCAATGGCACAATTTGTTCAAAATTATAGTGTGAAGTGGCCAAGAAGTTAATTTAATTGGCAAAATATAAATAAAAAAACAATTAATTGAGATTTAAAGATTAAGAAAAGATTTAAAGAAGACTTTGAATCCCATACTTACAACAATTCCTCTTAGAGTTGAGCAACTGTGTAACATTTGTAGGGTAGACAGTTTTCGTTGTAATTATTACCTGTCAATTAGTGTTTATACAAGTGGCTGTGACGGCAAGGTACTTGAAAACTTATGTGTGAATAGATTTACACCTCAACAGCAGGCCTTAAGAAAATACTTTTTTTAAAATTATTCCTGAGAATTAATTCAACTTAATGACCACAAAACGCATTCTTTGAAAACCATTTGGTAATACTTGACTAATTGTATTTTTTTAACAGGATTTTCTTGAAAGGAATTCAAGCCAAAATAAAATGAACAAAACATTTTTAGTTCACAATTTGGGCAAACAATAATAATACAAGCAAAATAAAAATAAAAAAATATTGTACAAAAAAAAAAGGAAGTGTGCAAATAATTTTAAAACAAACAAAAGAAATCAAGAAAGTCCTAAACCCTTCAAAACGAGCCTCTAAAATAAGAGTAGCAGGTATAGAAAGTGTATGAATGTGTAAAATGCGAGGGTAGACGTTGATTGACTGGCATGACAACTGCTGTATAAATATTTTGACATTATTTTGTGCGATTCCTTTGAAAATTAAAAAAAGAATGAAAAACATCATTGACAAATAAATACCAAAAAGGAAATGACAACCAAAAAATTGCAAGTACACAGGACAATACAAAAAAAAAAAAAAAAAAAAAATCTGGATGCAACAGGAAATACTACACCGAAAAGAAAATATTTTTCTAAAAGATATTTAAAAAAAAAAAATAATTTCAACAGATTTTGCATTAAAACAATCAATTAATAAAGTCTGGGCTCTTTTTTTACTAAAAAGTGTTGACAAGTTGTCAAAGTTACTTAACCATGATTTCAACAAAAAAAAAAAAAAAACAACACTTTTTGTCTAAACTAAATTAAAAAATATGCTCCATATACTCGTACATATGTATGTATGCAACCGAAGTGACTCGTTCTTAATAAAGGCTTTGAATGAAAAGTGAAGGCTTTAAATTGATGCTCTCAAAAGTAATCAAGATGTATATTTTATTTTCTGTAATTTTGAAGGTAATAAATGAATAAACATTTAGGTTTTGTTGAATGTAATTTTGTAAATGGTGGGACTGCCAAGAGACAGTTGAGGCACTATCAAGCACGCAACATTTTATATTCATGGGCTACTTGAAGAAATCAATGTTTGGATGCAACCAGATTTAATATAGACAGATATGATTCAAATACAACGAAATACAGTCATCCTTGAAGCGGATTATTAAGGTCATAAGAAAATCGAATATACAAATACGAGAATATCCATCGAATTTTAAAATATTGTGAATAAGCTGCTACAACATAGCTAAATTATATATATATTAACAAAGTCAGCATTATTTCACTTTGTTAAACAGCTTTGTTTTATCATCAAATCTTAATTTGTTTATGGAATAAATTTTCTTATGTGGCAACGCTGTGCAGAATGACGTTGAGCAATTCCTTCAGCTCCGTCAAGGTAGGAAGAGACCTCTCCGAGCCTTTTAATATCGTGCCAGGTTTCAGACAGGATCCCTTATCCTGCGACCTCTTCAATTTCGTCATGGCGAGTGTTTTGCGAAAGTCAGGTATGTATCGAAATGGCACTGTTTTTAACAGAAGTGTCCAGCTCCTTGCGTATGCGGACGATATACACATCATTGAGCATACCAAGCGAGATGTCACCGCAGCCTTTAAAAATGGGTCTGGCGGTAAATGAGAGCAAGACGAAGTACATGTTATCGACGAGTGGGGACACTGATCGTATCGGCTCCCAGGTTACAGCCGGCAACTATACATTCGATGTGGTCAAGGAGTTCATCTACCTTGGCACCGCTATTACCAGCAAGAATGATGTCAGTCTAGAGATCAGGAGAAGAATCACACTGGCCAACAAGTGCTTCTACGGTCTTGGTAGGCAGTTTGGTAATAGAGACCTCTCTCGTGCGACGAAATTAACACTCTACAAGTCGCTTATTCTTCCGGTGCTTCTCTATGATGCGAAAGCTTGGACGCTGTCTTGTGCCGATGCAGCGGTCTTGGGGGTGTTCGAGAGAAAAGTTCTTCGTAAGATATTTGGTCCTCTAAGGCATGGCGATGAGTTTCGCATTAGAACCAACCATGAACTGTATGAGCTTCTCGGCGGTGTAGGCGTTGTTCAGCGTATTAACATCCAGGGGCTACGCCATATTATTCGGATGGAAGAATCCGAAGAAAGTTTTTGATGCGAAGGTAACTGGACGTCGGCGTAGAAGATAACCCAGTTTACGTTGGAACTACCAGGTTGATGAAGCCCTGTCATCGATTGGTGTGACAATTGGAGAAGGAGCGCGCTATGCATAAGCGCCTGGAGACTAGTGTTGAAGCAGGCCGAAACCCGTTAACGGGTTTTTATGGCCAGCTAAGTAAGTAAGTAAGTAGTGGCAACGCTGTCATCAAATGTACGCAACAAATTTTTCCACCACAACTTAAAGGTATTGCTAACCAATCTCAATAAATATACAAGAACAAATTTTCTATGTTTCGAAAGAAGAGCTGGAGGCAAAAATTAACCTCATAAAACTTTAAGCTTCAACAAAAATTGCTTATTGTTGGAAAAATACACAAAATTCAAAAAACTGTTTGTATATTTTTACAATATTAACCCTAGAATACTAACCTACGTAAATTTTACGTGCACTTTTTTTTTAATTTGTCAAAATTGTATGGAAAACGATAACTGAATAATGTAAATATAGTAAAAATTATTTTTTTATTAAATTAATTTTATAAAAATAAATAAATTAATTTAATTAATGTAAATAAATTGAAAATTTTCTAACTTGAAAAATTGAGTAAAAATTAGCGTTAGTGTTCTAGGGTTAAATATCCTTGTGTTTCAATTTCAATTTCTTAGTCACCGAAAGAAATATTTTCTTTTTCATCTTGTTTTTTTTCAAGTTGTCTCTGCTAAAGAGAAAAGAAAAAAACAATTTGAATTTTTGAAAAACAGAAATATATAGCTTTATAAATTCTTCTGTTAGTTTTTTTTTGTACTAAATTTTATATGATTCTCAGTTAGTTTATAACTTTTCGAACATAAGAATTTGTAGTTCTTTGGGAGAAAGTCTCCTGACGATCTACTTAAACAAAGACGAAATTGCCATAGGGACATGCTAATTCTTACAAGCATTTCATAACTATTTTGTAGTAAAAAGATCGTAAACAAAATTCATTCATTCATATTATAACAGAGTGTTCTATACTTTTTTTTATAATTTTTTCCTTGATTTTTAATTTTCGTTCAATGTTTTCAATTGTTTCAATTAAAACTTTAATTGATTCCTAAATATTTTTTAATTAAATTGTTTTATTGATTCAGTAGAAAACTTAATTGATATTTGATTTCGCTGTCAATTTAATCATATATTTAATTAAACTTTTTAATTGATATTATTAAAAAGTTAGTGAAAAATATTTTTAATTAAAATTCTTTAACTGATATAATAAATTCGGGTGTCTTGGTGTATTAGTCGCCGTATTCTAGTGGGTAGAGTGTTGGCTTACTAAGACAATAGCGCCGGGTTCAAATCTCAGCTCTGACGTCTTGAAAAAAGAAATATGAAAAAATTTTTTCTTTCAGCGACTACCTCTCAGCGGTCTTCTGGCAAAAATTCTGGGTGTAATTGATTGCCATGAAAAACTTCTCAAATCTGTCGTTCGGTGTTGACTTTAAACTGCAGGGCCTGATACTCATGGATAAAAATTAACACACACAACATTTGTGCTGCGAGAGTCTATGCCGTAACCTTGAATCAGGGTTGTAATGACCAATTATGTATGTATGTATGTATGTATGTATGTATTGGTGTATATACACAGAAAAAAAAATGTGATTCAATTTAAAAATTATTTATTTTTGCACCAGTAAACAAATTATTGCTATCGATTAAGCTGATTGTAATATTAATTCAAGGTGTTTAAAGTAAAGTAAAGTTGATTAAATTAAAAATTTGAAAAAAATTCATTGCAAAACAAATCTAAGTTCTTTATAGGATTTTATCTAATTAAAGCGTTTCTAACGATGCAAAACTAATTTAAAAAAATTATCATATTTCCTGGCACTCGAACTCGGGTCTCCAGAGTATGTAACAATAGTTAATTAAGCCAATTAAATTATTTAATCAAAACAAGTTTTTTTTCAATTAACTTTAATAACAATAATTTTTTCTGTGTAATGAACACCAATAGAAATTTGTACATACCGGGATATGTATATATACTCGAACCTATGATAGAAGTGGTTAAAAAGTGTAGGCGGATCCAAAATATTTACATATATATATAATACTTTAATTAGTCATACTTATAAAATAAGGATACTTATAATTATTATGGTATGGGATCGTTCAAATTGTCCTTCTGTTCTGTTGTTGAATTTGAGAGATAACTTTACAAAACAAAGTTAACACGGTAATAAATTAAAATTAATTTTGTATTATAAGATTCGAGGGTAGAGAGAATCTTTATGAGGCAAGGATAAAATCAATACTAAATTTGAGACAAAGTCTAACTGGCAATTGAGGCTATAAACTTAGTTATAAGTTAACGATTGTGTCCACGTAAAATCCAACATCAAACTGGAAAGGGCGATAAATTATAAATATAGGACAGATGGACAAGAACTCAAAGGTACTGTTTTTCCATTAATCTGTATTGTTAAAAATAATAATTGTAATAATTTTTAAAAAATATTTATAATTATGAAAATGAATTTTAAATTCAATTCTTACGAAGATAACTTGGTTATCGAAATTAATTATATTAAACAAAATGACAGAAAAAAAAGGAAAATAATTTTTTGTTTAACTGAAATTGATAAATTTTTGTTATAATTCTATGGCTTGGACTTTATAAAAAGCAATGTCAAAAAATCACTTTTGAGAAAATTAAATTTAAACCTTTTATATTCGATATAACATTGGTTACAGGTATGCAAAGCTTTTTTATTATAAGTATGAGCAATATTCGTGACCTTTTTCTTTACTAAATTTTGATTTTTTCAAAAGGTTGATAAAGTTGGTGATTTTTTTTTTAGTTAATTCGTAAGAAAAGTCTTTTAGTTTTCATTTCATTATACTAAGAGCACGAAGGTAAACCGAGCTAACTGAATTTTTCTAAAACGAATGAACAAGAAAAAAGCGCCACCTATTGGGAAGTAGAAGATAACAGCCAAACCTACTTAGCGAAGGCACACTCACCACGCAATCTACATGCAACGATGAGGAAATTGCTGTTGATCATTCAAGGGTGAAGGTATAACACTGGCCTTTGAATGATCAATTCACAGCAATTTGTCTCATTCCTAAGGCGCTTAATAATAATATAATTAATAATTATATATGTACTGTCCTTTCCAAAAATTCCAATACAATGCACAGCATTTAGTAGGGGTTTACCCCTGAGTATTGGTCTCATAAAAAAAAAAAAAAAAACAGCCCAATACTGAATTTTATAAAACAATTTTGATGTGATCATATCTCCCAAACTACATATGCAATAACCTTTTTTTCCCCTTTAAAATAAAAACAAGACCTCAGATTTAAATAAAACCGACACTTACATTTTGCCTGTCGAAATATCTTCGATACATACAAAAAATACAAACTTTACATTGCCAGATTCTTCTCTATAAAATGGCATCATTAGATTTTTGAAATGTGATAGTCAAGTTTAACAACATGTGCTGAATGAGAACTCAATAAATAGTTGATAAGTGATATTAATTTTTATCAGTGATGAGGCCAATTTTGCAGGGACCGTAAATAACAGTTATTGTTTAAAAATTAAACTAAAAAAATCATGGCATTAGAGTCGAAAGAAATATATGATATTATATACCAAATTAATCGTCTTGGAATCTGTGGTGATCTTGCAAAAATGATCATTAATTAGATTTTAATTGTTACTTTTTGGCGGAAAAATAAAAGGTTAGATGAAACCTTTAAAAAAAGAGTTTTATTTTTCCCTCATAAAATAAAACTTATTTTTGAGTTTTATTTTTCCGTCAAAAAATAAAAATCTATTTAGGAGATTTTATTTTTAATCTGATCCCGTTGATTGTGGAATCTTTATTTTATTGTTTTTTATGGCTGAATACCTAAAATCTCAGGTTGAACGAGCTTTAGGGTGCTTTTATATTAATATAAGGCAAATTTACACAATTACAACCGATAACGGCCGGAACTTGCTAAAAATGTTACAAATATTAGACTAGGAGGATAAAAGCGGGTTCGATGACTGCGTCTTCTACGACGTATTGCAAGGAGCAAAATATGATAGAAATGACATCTGTAATAGTTTGCAGACGATAATGTGTCAAATCAGGCTTAGATGTAAAAAAATCTTTCATTAAAACGAGTTTTATTTTATGACAGAAAAAATAAAACTCCTAAGTACAGGGTGTTTTTTTTAGAGGTATAGAACTTCGAATTGAAATAAAACACAAGAAAATCGTTTTAATGTCCATTAATTTGGCTTTATTGGAAGGATAATTTTATGCCATTAATGTTTAAATATGATTTCGGGCATGTGGCCGCCGCGGCTAGCTCGAATAAAGCCAATTCTACAGGTCCAATTTTCAACCACTTTTTCGAGCATATGGGGCCATATGTTGGCAATAACGCCACGAATGTTGGCTTCCAAGTTCCCTAACGTTTCTGGTTTGTTGGCGTAGACGAGCGACTTCACATATCCCCAAAGAAAATAATCCAATGGTGTCAAATCATACGATCTTGGTGGCCAATTGACAGGTCCATTCCGCGAAATTATGCGCTCATCGAATGTTTATTTCAATAAATTGATTGTGACGTGCGCTGTGTGGCATATAGCGCCGTCTTGTTGGAACCACAACTCATCCACATGCATGCCATTCAATTCGGGAACAAAATAGTCGGTTATCATGGCTCTATACCGGTCTCCATTAACGGTAACTGACTCTCCAGCATTATTTCGGAAGAAGTATGGCCCAATGACTCCACCAGCCCATAGAGCACACCAAACAGTCAGTTTTTGTGGATGTAATGGCGTCTCAAGGGTCTCATGTGGATTCTCTTCACTCCAAATGCGGCAATTTTGCTTGTTGACGTAGCCATTCAACCAAAAATGAGCCTCATCACTGAACAAAATTTTGCGATAAAAATCAGCATCGAGATCAATCTCATTTTCGGCCCATACACCAAAATTACGACGCATTGCATGGTCTCGCGGCTTTAATTTTTGCACAAGCTGGATCTTGTAAGGTCGCAAGCCAAGATCTTTGCGCAAAATCTTCCATAAAGTTGATGGACAAAGCTCCAATTGCTGTGCACGGTGGCGAATCGATTCATTCGGGTTCTCTTCAACACTTTGCTCTACAGCGGCAATTATTTCTTCGCTGCGCACTGTTCGACGTCTCTGCGGATGCGTATTATCACATAGAGTAAACGTAGTTCGAAAACGATCCATGGTTAAATGAATTAATTGCTCTGATGGACGATTATGTCGACCATAAAATGGACGGAGCTTGCGGTAAACTTCGCGAACTGAACCATTATTTTCGAAACAAATTTGCACGATTTGCAAGCGTTGTTCTTCTGTCAACCTGTTCGTGATAAAATGGCAAACCAAACTAAATATTAATCCCTTGACAGCTGACAAAATGGCCGCCAGTTAAAAAGTGATGCCAACTTAAAGTTCTATACCTCAAAAAAAACACCCTCTAAATAGAGTTTTATTTTATGACGGAAAAATAAAACTTGAAAAATAACGGTTATTTTCTGACTGAAAAATAAAACTCAAAAATAAGTTTTATTTTATGAAGGTAAAATAAAACTCTGTTTTTGAGAGTTTTTTTTAATTTTTTTCTTTCTGTTGAAAAATAACTTTTACTGCTGATCTTTTTTAGAAAAACTCTCAAAATAACCATAAAAAAATAAGTTGTTCGATATAACTTATAACCGTTACGTTCCCTGCAATTTTGATATTAATGAGTACGTCAACAAACTAAAGAAATATTTTTTTCAAATTTTTTTTGCAAGATGTCAGAGCCGGGTTCTTGTCTTGTCTAATTAATATTATAATTTATTTTTGTGTTTATTTGAACTAATTTTTATTAAAAAGTAGTTAAAAATCAAATTTTAACTCAATTTATCATTCACTTGTAAAATTTTTTTTGAGAATCTCCGTCGCCCTAAGCTTTTTTCTACAATTCTACAAGTGAAACAAAACCACTTGTAGAGGTATGACTTGTAGACTTGTGACTTGTAAAAATCATTTGTAGCCCCAAGCTTGTGATCATATTTTTATATAACACAATTATTCACAACTTCAAAATTTTACAGGTAAAAAGGCTTGTAATTGTGGGTAAACTTTATAATTTTAGTCGCCGTGGTCTAGTAGTTACTGTGTTGGCTTACTCAGACGATAGCGCTGGGTTCATATCTTAGCACTAACATCTTGAAAAAAGAAATATGAAAAAACTATTTCTTTCGGTGACTACCTCTCAGCAGTTTTCTGGTAAAAGCTCTTGGAGTAACTGATTGCGATGAAAAAGCTTCTCAAATCTGTCGTTCAGAGCCATATTTAGACTGTAGATCCCGGTACTCATGAATAAAATTAGCACACACAACATGAGTACTGCGAGAAGCTAGGCCGTAACCCTGACACAAGTTTGTAATGGCTAATTATGCATGTATGTATGTATGACATATAAAGGGTGGTTAAATTTTAAGGGCCAATGTTGATTTTGAAAAAAAGAAAACACAAATTATTAAGAAAATTATTGTCATTTCTTTTTATTATGATAATCTGGTATGATTTAATTATGTATGGGACAAAATATCAGCCATATGGCTGCCGGGACCTCGGCGGTCCCAATCCTCGGTCCATCCAATGGTACAAATTTTCGAAGACGCTGAGGCATACTTTTGATTCTATGCCATTAATGTACCAAATTATCTCATGCTTTAGATCTTGAATTATTGCTGGCTTATTGACATACACCTCTTCCTTCAAATGGAAAGAAGTCCAACTGTGTCAAATCACATGATCTTTGCGGGCAATTGACATCGCTACCACGACAGATAACACGGCCATTGAAGCTAAAAATCTTGTAACCTCGGTTTTGAATATTAATTAATTAATTTTTTTTTATTGAGACCAATACCCAGTGAAGTAAACCCCTGCTCATGCTGTGTATTGTAAAGGAATTGTTGAAATGATAGTATAGAGTTTTTTTTTTTATTAAGCGCCTTACGAATAAGACATATTGCTGTCAGTTGATTTGATCACCCAATGTACAGTGTTATACCTTCACCCTTGAATGATCAACAGCAATTGCCACATCTGTCATTGTACCAAAACGAAATGTTAGTAGCTCACCTTACCAATTTCAAAACTAAATTCCCCGTTTTTGTCACTGGCCGAAATGCAGCAATTTTTTAACATCCAAGTTTCTGAAGCAGAATGGGGTTAATATTCCCTGATCTACAGTTTACTCACAGTATTCTCATTGTCTCGACGGCTCGGTTGTACTTCGGCACTTGCAGCAGTCATTAAAGAGTATTCAAAATCTGTTCAGAAACTAACATTTGGTTTGAATATCCAGGACCTCAGAATTTTCAATTTCTAGTCGTTATTGTAGCTTGGACATACACAAAAATTGTCAATGGTGTTATGGAAATAAAATGATTACCAATCTCTAATCATCAATGATACAACCAGACAATTAAGCCTTGAATTTTATGGTACAATATCGTGGTCCGTTAAATAATACAATTTAATTGCCATGATTGGCAATGGGTGTGTTAATTTACTTATTAGTGTACACTTTAAAATTTTTTTTAGAATTACTGTATTTGTTTTTCTTCCATTTCCCACCAAAAATAAGCCTTAATGTGTTGCCTTTCAGAAAATATTATGTGTTGGATTGTCAGAAAATTATAAGAAAAAGAAATTACGAATTCTTTTTATATGCCCAGGTAAAATAAATATGTCTTATGATCTCAGGTCATCTCTGTTTACTCGATACCCTTCTCTTACGCTAACTATAGCATTGAAACTTGTTCACCTACATAAAATAATGGCGTCAAATTAAAATATTTAAATACGATAAATATATAGAAAAAAGTTTTACTAATGAGTTGCTTTAATGGGCTTTTGTTCACTTTTTTCAAACTGCCTTCATTTGAAGTCTCTCACAATCAAATTAAAAATGTTTAAACTATAAAGGCAGACCAGCAAACGCGTGAAAGGGATGGGGGAATAACGCAAACCAAAGCAAATGAAACAAATTCAGTAAATAAGTGACTACTGAATGAATTATAAAATGAAAACATTTATAGGGAATACAATTTAATAATCAACTGTGTAGAAATTTACAGAAAAAAAGTAAAATAATGGCAACCGGAAACGGCTGCAGTTTTATTATTTTATTTTTTTTTCTTGCTGTCGTTTATTCGCTCATTTATTTATACATTCATTCATTCATTCATTAAAAAACTGAAATAAATTTCTTTTTTAAATTTGAATAACAAAAGTGTTCGCTTGCAAGTGGTAGAGGCGTTATTGTAACTCTAACAACCATATTGGAATGGGATGTTATTGTCGAATTTAAATTTCAAATTCTAATGGAAGTCACTTTCATGATTAATGGTTGTGTTTATAGAGTAGCCTGCCACTGTGCTGGTTGGCTAAATTGGTTAAAATCTCCCTCTCCGCTTATACTTCCATGTTTTTTCTTGTTTTTTTTTTTATTTTTTGTTCAAAAAAAGGGCATTTAATGATGATTATGATGGTTCTTGATGTTGTCACTACCCTTAAGAGAATTCAAAAACATTTTTAATTTTTTTATAATAAACCAGAGGGGATGCTTCTTTAGCATTTGCTTTTAGCAGGGGCAAATTATATGATATTTGATTAACTCATATGAGGCGTAGTTTTAACACTTCAAAACAGTCTCAACAGCAGGACTTCAGATACATCATGTGAAGTTTTGTTTTGCCACCATTAACTAATTTTCTGTTTTCAAAGCAATGGGAAAAAGCAGACATAACTAAACGTAATATTACTTTAAAACATTCTTATTTAAATTCGATATTCGAATTTGAAGTATATTTTAGCTCATCTCGACCAAAAATGAAAAACGAAAAACATTTTCATAAATTTCCTCTATCAATGTAGCCAATAGCAAACACTCTACATACAATATATCGTAATAAGGCTTATAATTTTTAATTTTTTTCAAGTTTTTTGCAAACTTTTTAATATTTTTGATATTTTAGTACTAAATTACCATTTTAATATTTTTATGAACTAACAAAATAGCTTATTTATGGAATATAAAATGTCATTACTCTATGGCCATTTCGTCTTTTAAGAGACTCGTCAGAAGATTTTTCTCAAAGATTTTGTAATCAAAACTATAAACTCTTATGTTCACAAAGTTATAAACTAAATGAGAATCATATCCCATTTAGTAGATAAAAACAAAATTCAATTCGCCATTCTTTAACTTTATACATACATACATACATAACTGGCCTTTACAACCCTGTTTCAGGATTACGGCCTAGCTACTCGCAGCACTCGTGTTGTGTGTGTCAATTTTTAACCATGAGTACCGGGACCTACAGTTTAATGTCGACTCCGAACGACAGACTTGAGAAGCTTGTTCATGGCAATTAGTTACTCTCAGAGCCTTTGCCAGAAGACTGCTGAGAGGTAGTCGCCGAAAGAAATATTTTTTTTATATTTCCTTTTTTTGGTGTCGAAACCAGGGCCTATGTCTTAGTAAGCCAACACACTAACCACTAAACCACGGCGACTACAACTTTAACTTTATGCCTTTCATAATTCACACAAGGCATTCTTAGTTCTAATTCTACGCTCTTCGATTAGAAACATTCGATTAGAAACATGTTTTCGTACAACGACATATGCGGCAATTGCTGTTGATCATTCAAGGGTTAAGGTATAAGATTGGAGTGATCCAGTTAACTGACAGCAACTTGTCTTGTTCGTAAGACGTTTAATAAGAAAAAATAAAACTCTATACTATCATTTCATAAATTCCAATACAATTCACAGCATGAGTAGGGGCTTACTCCCTTGAGTATTGGTCTCAATAAAAAAAGTTAATTAATTAATACTCACAACCGACGTTACTAGATTTTTAGCTTCGGTATAAGAATGACAAAGAAGACTTTCATACTTTTCCACATTGTACATAACACGGTTAGTAAGTTAGGCTTTCTGCAGTTTTTGTTTATGACTAGGGTAAGTTCGGGTTATATGAACTACAATTTAGTAGGAGAAACTAAAAAATGAGGTTGTTGTTACCTAACTATATTTTAAATGTGAATGGCCAATGTTGAATGTGAACTACACTTAAACGTCAAGTTTTTTCTGCATTTCATTCGGCATTTCTCAATTTCAGACTAACCTAATTTGAACCATGGAAATATACACAATCGAGCAACACGTTAAAGTTATTCAGGCTTTTTCTAAAAATGGGCGTTCAAATCAAAATGCATATGGTGTACTTCGTGATTTAAAGACGCGGTAAGGTTAAGGCGGTCATTTTAACTTTTCAGTCTTGACACATACTTTGCCTTTGCTAATTTGTCCTTAAAACATACAGTGTGTAAGGCACTTTAACAAGTATTATTATCATAGTATTTATCAAAGTATTAAAAAAAATTTCAGTATAGTTTCGAAAGGACAAAAAAATCATTATAATCTGGTATGTGATGAAAAACGATTTCGATCGAAATTGAAATCGAATGAAATTTCCTTCCTACTCATTGCCTTACTGACTATTGCCAATACATCCTTGATTATTAAAATTTTGAAATAATTAAAACAGATAAGTTTTAAATGACTTTGAAGATACATCAAAATTTCAGTTTCGATCGAAATCGTTTGTACTCGTAGAAACAAGACTAAAAAAATATTTTAATAAAAACAAATTATTTATTAATTTATTGATTAAACTGTGCAAAAATTTGGCGAAGATTTAAGATTTGATAAAAATAAATGGAAACAAAATTATGAAATAATTTTATGTGGTTTTTTTTTTTAAATATCGGAATTCTATCTTGGCGTGATATTAAAGTTTTGTTCCGGTTGGAACAAGGCCAGGTTATATCCATTTGCCGGCACTTCGTATGGATTTTACGCAATTTTGAAAATATAGCAAAAACAATTTAGAACATAAAAACAAATTTTTTTTTATTTTAATTTAATTTCATTTTATTTATTTATTTTACATAAATATGGGCAATTTCAAAAATTTTCAACATTTTGATATTTTTTTTTTCGAAATTTTTTTTTTTGGATGACACGAATGACGCTTTGGTCACGTGAAGGGTGATATTTTAGCATACCAAAACAGTTCGTGTTAATCATTTATTGCAAACGGCGCGAAAGTTATGGAGGTTTTAAGTTAAAATCTCTTAAAAAAAAATTTAAAGTTAAATTTATTGGTTTATTTTAATAAATGTTGTATGGATTAACCATTATTAATATTAATTTTTACACACTAATATTAATTTACTATTAAAAAAAATTTATAAGTCATACATACATACATAACTGGCCTTTACAACCCTGTGTCAGGATTACGGCCTAGCTTCTCGCCTAGCTTTATAAGTCAAACTATTTAATTTTTCGTGTTGTTCATTTATATGTATACAGTATACATTTATTAATGAGAGAAGAAAAATGAAAACTTTTAATTTAAATATTAATACACTTAAATTTCACACATACATAAGTACATATATCTGTGGACATTTGACAAAACGTCTACTTTCAAAATCAACAACTTTTCAGTAGAGCGAAAAAAACAGTTAAAAAGGCTAATAGAACTTATTGCTTATAAAATTACAGAAATTTTGAACTTGAATATTATACACAAATACTTAACGAACATTATGCGACCTTTTTTTCCCCTCAAGAAGCAATAGTTTTATTTAAAACGACAAAAACTTAATTTAAGACTTTTTGTTAAATAGATTTTATAGAAAAAAAAAATAGCTTCCACCATACAAGTCGATTTGTTAAAATTTGTTTCATTAAATTTGAAAATTATCTTAATCGCTTAAGTCAAGACAAGTTGTTTTGTTAAAGTGGAATATGAAAGAAAGGTTGAAAGAAGTTGATCTGCAAAAAATATTTCGGTTTTATTAAAAAAAAATACTTCAATTTTTCGCTACAGTATGCAAATAATTAAAAAATAATAATAAAAATAAAATAAAATTTTCTATAGACATTCAATTTTTCAAATTATTCTTAACTCATTGAAAGAAGTCGTTTTGTCAAATTGAAATTGGGGGAAAGCCTGAAAGGGGTCGATTAGTCAACTACATATCTTGCGTTCTAAAGGTCGTAGAAATACGGGGAATAGAGCAAAAGAAGGACAAGGAAATTTTATATTTACTATAAAAATCTTGGAAAATAGTCTTATTTCGAGAGAAGACGTTTTTCCAAAATTCCACAGATATGTGTTAACCTAGATTCTTAAAAATATTAATGTAATTTCATTTTTATTTTTTTTTGTTAAACTTGAAAATTTTTATCAAAACTTGGTTTATTTTCTTTTTACCACAATATCTAACCTGCCTATATCCTTTCATATTATTATTTTTTTTTTTATTGAGAATGTTTCCTGTTGTTTGTAGATTATTGAATAATTTTAGATTCTTTGAAATAGATGAAAAAATATTGCAAGGGATTTAATGCTCATTTGTTTATAAAAAAATTGTTAAAATATTAAACTGAGTTTACTTTAAAATCCACGAAAGGATAAGATTGGCACTTATATTTACGCTAACAGATGGAGTTTTTACAAGTTAGCATGGTGTGTGGTTACAGCTTCAACTCTCTCTGCTAACTTCACAGAGTACGAATTATTATTATGATTATCAAAAGATCATGGATTGAATTTATCAAAAGCTTTACTAAAAACCGTGTAGATAACATTAGTTTGTTGATTATTGGTAAACCCTTCATTAACTTTAGTTGTTAATTCAAGGATATACGGATATTAGTAATGATTCAGAAACACAGTGATGTAGCCATTAAGTACTCCATGTTGGGTATATATAAAAGGCCTGCGGGGATGAGGAGAAATCTTTGAACATATTATGAATATTCTTCGCCTCTTAACTTTAATAATGACACAGCTATAAATTCAATATTAAATAATGAGTCAAATATAAAAAGTTTGGATGAAATGGTACTAGAAATAGCTATGAGAGCACCACCACCATAAAAGTCATGATCACTACGATAAATATAATATTTATGACAAAGTATTTCAGTATTTAAGAATGAACAATCAGTTTTAGAAAGTTTTAGTAAATACCAATAAATGATAATTTGAGTTAAAACTTTTAACCGCGAACATTTTGTTAAGTAATGATAATGCCACTGAATCTTATATCATATTCTGAAATTTCATCATGAAATAGTTTTCGTATTTTCTTTTTGCAATATCTTTAACTTATTTTTCTTCCTTGTTTACAAATAGGTATAATGTCCCCTACAGTTAGTGGCGTATAAATCTATATTATTTAAAAGTTATGAAATAACTTTGTTACTTTAGAAATGCTTTAATTAGATAAAATTTAAATTCTACGAGTACTAAGAATTTAGATTTTTTGCAATGATTTGTTTGATATTCAAAGGAGAAAATGACATCCTTGAAGAAATAGTACGCCAGCAAAACTGAAAATGTTTTCGAGTCCAGCGACGGTAGTCTCATCTTCTATACATATTCATAACAAACCTCGACTGTTTGCATAACTCACACTTCTCAAAAAATCATATATTGGAATTTTTATTTATTTTGTTTTACAGCAATAAGAAAACCATTCGGAATATTTGAGCCTTGAATTTTGACTATAAACTTTTAAAATTTTCAGCAATAGTAATTAAATACTTCAAAATTTTGTTTAACAAATTTGGTGACAGTGTGTATTTTTAATGGGTCTATAATTGATTCTAGATTCCTTGCAAGCAATCCCTCATATCAAAGCATTGTATTTGGAGAAACTGTTTCTTTTTCTTGTAATCGGGAAATACAACCTCTTCATGGCATAAAAGGCTTTCCGTAAGCTTTTGTTTCCTAATTGAATTTATTTTATTAATCGGAATTGGGTTGCAAACCTCTTCAGATCAGGATCTTTGGAAAGAACTGAATCTGCTACTCTTATATACATACATTTGTTAAATAAAAAAATAAAAAATATTTTTTATCAATTTATTTTAGTAGCTAAAGAATTTTATTTTAATTATTTTCGAAAATTAAAAATCATCCACCATTTTTTATTTAAAATTTACAAATCATCTTTAAACAGCAGCATATCAAAAATTCCTAAAAAGAGGAAGAGAGCAAGAAGCGTTAGAAAATTGCACCCTTCAAAAACAATTTGATAATAATCCTATTATTCACACTAATTTCATAACAAGTATTTAACAAATTGGTTTATCATCCACTTGAAACGACACTTGAAACCTTCACTCATATTCGTTTATCTAAGCCAGTAACAACGCAAGAAGTACGAGTATATAACAGAGTTATTAAAAACTACAACAGTAAATATACGAAAACACTGATGAATTTAAGGGTTGGCAACGCTATTACTACCACCATCATCATTATCATGCTGATAATCATTCTGATTATCTGTCCTTTTAAACGAATTTTAAAGAAATTTCTGCTACAGTAGCAATTCAAATGAAGGGAAATCTTAATGGTTCCATACAAAATAAGTACTTGTGCTTGAAACCATAATGCAAATACACTTCAAAACGGATTCAGCCGTAAATAAGCAATTTTAAAAACTATTTACTTTAGAATTTGTAGTTAAAGGCCAACAAAAAATAGGGGTTTCAAAAGAATTAGAAAGTGACCAGCTGAACGTGTTTTTTATTTCTTTTGAGAAACCCCAAATGGCTAGAAATAATTTGCAATATTTTATTTTGATGATTAAACTGCGTCACAAAAAAAATATGTAAATTGATCATATAAAATAATAGAAACTGTTTCTAATAACAATTGACGAGTTCTAGATAGCCTGTGAATATTATTTATCTACTACAGCTTAAACTTTTCGTTGTAATGAATAAAATAAATTATAGTTTCATTATGAAACTTACAGCCAGGCCCACGATATCGAATCGTGTAGTTTTAAGCGACAAACAGCTGGGGGCTAATTCTGTCAGTCGATTACGATCGAATTCTTACTCGTATGTACGAATTTTTTTTACTTTTCGGATTCTATGAGTCGTTATCGAATAACATGTATCGAAATTTCTAATGATGCCATTCGATAACGAATGTTGTTCGAATGCAGTCTTGCGAGTTTTTACTCGCAAACAAAAAGCTATTCGAATTAACGTTTTTCTATATACACACATAAGTAAAGACAAAAAATAAACATGTAAGTTAATTTTTTTTTAATTTCTTCAAATTATAAAATACATTTCAGGTCAAAAACAAATTATGCACAAAGAAATTCTAGGAAATTTCATGGCATAACTTACGTATAGAACATATTGCCGAATACTTAGCAAGGAAAGGCAAGACTTTACCATCTTTGGGAACATATAGCGTTAAAATTGAATGCTTCTAGTCCACCAATACGAATTTAAATAAAAAAATATGAATTTAAATCAATTTTTAGTTCCTACATAAACTTATTTTATTATTTTCGCGGATTTTTTTTCCAATATTTGTTGTGTTGGTTTCAGCGTCATACTCTGTTTAATTTATTATTTCTTGTGGTGTTTGATATACATTCTCATAATGAGGAACTTTGGAGATACATAATACATATTCAAAATGCTTATATCAAGATTTACGCATTGCTTGGCAGACTTAAGGGATCACTGGTGCTCTGCATTTTTGCCGAACAAGATTCATATTTAAATTCTCATCAGTATCGGAAGATGATGAGTAGAAAAATCATGATGGATTCATTGTAAACTTGCTTTATTTTTTTTAATTTGATTTAATTTTTTTTTTCCTTTTTTAATTTTTTTACATATGTATGTATGTATGTATGTATGTATGTATATATGTACATACATATGTTTTTTGTTTACTATTTGCTGAATTTTTGTCAGTATTGTAAAATGACTTTTTTTGCATGTTTTACAACACTAAACAAAAATTCGATTCGTATCGTATCGAATAACAGAATTAGAAAATTGTTCGTTGTCGAAATTATTCTCTTTTCGAATGTAATTTCGATCACAACTGCCAGAATTAGCCCCCTGATTTGCGGCACACTAATTTTTGTGTCGCCAAATATAAATGCGATTGGTAACACAAAATTTTGTGTGTAACATATACATAAATAAACAAAATCGGAATAAGTTTGTTTACTACATTTCTGTCAAGTTAAACTAGCACAAGGTTGCATTTTTTACTGTACAATTTAAGCATTTCAGCGCTTTTTTCGTGTATATTCGTGATTATTCTCTGATATGTTGATATGGCAGCTTTGTTGTTTATTTGCATTACGTTGGTAACGTTGGTAACATACATACATACATACATACATACATACATACATACATACATACATACATACATACATACATACATACATACATACATACATACATACATACATACATGCATACATACATACTTACATACATGCATACATACCCTGCAGATAAAATAACTAGTATGTGAGTAGAAGTATACTAGTTGCTTTTTACTTCAGACTGGTTGCCTATCTGTCCTTTTTTCATATATCGAACTATCGATTTTAACATTAGGTTGTCATAGGAGCCCAACTAGTTCATTTGTGCACAGTTGCTAACTAGTATTACACTAGTAATTATTAACTAGAACATGTATGTACGTAAAAATAAGTCTTTCAACTAGTGTTTTTAAGACAGCTATGTACTAGTTGCGTAATTTACTGATGATTACCACTCCGTTTTATACCAGTTTTCGACTAGTTGCATTGTTGAAGATTGTATACCAGTTTTAGTGTCCAATTAAATATTGCCGAAATTAATTACAATCAATGTTTTTAATAAGAATTTTTTACATATATTTAATATAGCATAACATAACATAAAAAACATACAATAATAAAATTTCATTAATCGAAAAAAATTACAAAAAAAATTACAATTGTCGAATTCACAAAACCCTTGTATTCATTGTATTCGTTGTTAGATTGTATGGCACTACAATAGTTGTGCGCTTGTTGTTGGTAATTTGTATATAAACATTCGATACAACTCATACACTTTTTTTCATATGCTTTAAAAAAGTTGTATTGGTTTTTCTGTGTTATTGTGAATGAAAAATATTGACAAAAATATAAATATAAAAAAAATCTTTTTATTGTCAACAGCAAATTAAATAAAATAAAATTAATAAATATAAAAATGGAAGAAAAATGTATTTTGCTTGTAAAAATCAACTTTTTAGTGCAGTTTTTCTTTTTCTCATTTGGTTTTTGACGTTTAATACACAAAATACGTTCATATACGTACAATAGATGTTCACAAGCCAACATTGTATGCAATACATGAAACAACGATACAAAACTTTGTGAATTCGGTAAATAAAAAATACAAGAATTCAAGTTGAATCAAAAAGAAAAAATAAGAGCAAACTAAAAATTTTCTTTTTCTGTTTCTTCGGATTTTTTACATATGGCTTGTTGCCGAAACTGTTTTTTCTTGCATAATTGCATTGCCTGACGCAAAACAGTCTCAGGGTCTTTCTGCCCTGTGCTGGCTAAGCTCACAATGGAGTCTGAAATATATAAAAGTAAATTAAAGTTGTACACTAAAAAATGTACATATGCATGTATTTAAATACCACTTCCCTAACTTGTCACTGAATGATTCTGTAGGAATATTGCCTGCACCCTGACGTACCTCTTCTAACAGTTCAGGACTTACATCCAAAAGGTCCGTATTATTCACAATTTCAACGCAACTGTTCCTCAATCCACTAATATAGACTTCACGTTGTTTTTTTTATTAATCTTGCTATGTTTCTTTTACTCATTTTTGAACACTCACTAATGTTAATTTATTATTATCACTTTTTTTTTATTTAATTTATTATTACCTTAAAAATTTTAATTATTCCCAAAAGAAACTTTTTCTTGCAAAACAAAACTTTCAGTTTGTTTTTATAATACAATGAAAACTAAATGACTTTAATGACAATAAAAACTTATTGCTTTGTATGTTACATTTTATATTAAAACATTAAAAAAAAAAATAAAAACTTTGTCCCTTTTGAACTACTTAGTTCAAATCTATCAATTTTGGGACAGTCTTTTTACAACTAGTAACATGACTGTCTCAAAACGTTACTAGTTGTAACTTTAGCTGCAGGGTACATACATACATACGTACGTACATACATACATACATACATAATTGGCCATTACAACCCTGTGTCAGGGTTACAGCCTAGCTTCTCGCAGCACTCATGTTGTGTGTGTTAATTTTTATCCATGAGTACCGGGACTTACAGTTTAAAGTCGACTCCGAACGACATATTTGAGAAGCTTTTTCATGGCAATCAGTTACTCTCAGAGCTTTTGCCAGAAGACTGCTGAGAGGTAGTCGAAAGCCGAAAGAAATAATTTTTTCATATTTCTTTTTTCCAGATGTCAGAGCTGAGATTTGAACCCGGCACTATCGTCTTAGTAAGCCAACACAGTAAACACTAGACCACGGCTACTACAAAATGCAAATGCAAAAATGGTCATTAATCAGATTTTAACCGTTACTTTTTGGCGAAAGAATGAAAGATTAGATGAAACCTTTAAAAAGAGAGTTTTATTTTTCGTCATAAAATAAAATTTACTTTTGAGTCAGTCAGTCAGAAAATAACCATTATTTTTCGAGTCTTATTTTTCCGTTAAAAAATAAAACTCTGATTTAGAGTTTAAAAATGTTACAAATATTGACGAGGAGCATAAAAGTGGATTTGATGACTGCGTCTCGTACGACGTACTGCAAGGGTAAAAATTATATTTGTAATAGTTTGCAGAGGATAATATGCCAAATCAGGATTAGGTGTAAAAACAATCTTTCATAAAAACGAGTTTTATTTTATGACGGAAAAATAAAACTGAAAAATAAGTTTTATTTTACGACGGTTTTATTAGCTGTAAATGAAACCTTTTTTCTACTGATAATCTTTTATTCAATGCGAAATCAATCACACTGAACTCAGTAACTTGAGCTTTAACATTTTTCAAGATATAAAGAAATCAATATTTAACTTGTATGGCAGGTACCACACCCACATGCCTAATACTGCACACTTTCTGGTAGATGATTTTCCTTGACCATGAAGTCATTCAGACCGACTTCAAAAATTTTAGCTTTAACCGTTCTCAAGGTGTACAAAAATTAGTATTAAGTTTGTATGGGAAGTAACACGCCCACTTGTGCAATTCCGCCCACTTTCTGGCTGATTGTTTGTTTGTTTATTTTTTTCTTTTCAAAATTTACTAAACCACAAATTTAAGGTTCGAAAATAGTTTAAGAAAATAAAAAAAATACCCCATTTTTATACCTAAAATAACACAAAAAATAACATTTTTTTAATTATAATTAATAATAAAATTCGAAAATTAAAATTTTTTAAAATACATTCTTATTTAAGGGGTTATTTTATAAATTACTTTTTTAATGCATTGCCTTGTTTCTATATATTTTGTTTTTCTTACAAAAACAATATTTATTTAAAAATTGCAACGCATCACGATAATAACCCATCTAATTATTAACTAACTCTCATTTTTTGTTTTTAATAATTAATTAACCTCTTTTACATGCCTGTTCTAATTAGGACACGCCAGATAAGCTTGTAAGTTTATTAGTTAAGACGGCAACCTCACAAAAGCCACTACAATTAGCTATAAATTGGAAACAAAAAAAAAAGTCCTTTTGAAAAGCGCCATCTAGTGATAATTTGAATTTCTTTTACAGGCAATTAAAAAACGAAAAAACTGAAATAGGGGTTGAAAGCAAAAGACGTTGTTAAAGGCAAAAAAATAAATTTGAAATATTTTGAAGAAAATAAATATTTTTGAAGAAACAAAACTGATTTTAAAAAAATTTTTTACATAGTTAAATTTAAAATTTACCTGTTATAGGAAAACCAACTACTTTTTATTAAAAATTTGATAAAATTAAAAAAAAAAAAAATAAGAAAAATATTTAAGGGCAATGTCTGTTTTAATTTCGTTTTTTTTATTTTAATTATTATTTCCATGATTTATTTACACTTCAAATAAATTAATGACAAAATGTTTGAAATTATAAACAAATAAATGAGAAATAATTACTAAAGTGTCCAATTTTCTCTCTATAGACAGTAGAATTACATACACTATACATATGTGCATATACTATATGTATGTACGAGTATTATTAAGTGTTCCAATGTTGGCTTGTTATTGTGTTCATTATGTATTATTTTTCGTATTTGAAAACGTCTATTTTTGACAATGTAATTACTTGTAAAATTGCTTAATTATTTCTTTTCTTTGTTACTTTTTGTATATTTCAATTCATGTTTAATGTCTTTTATTGAAAACTGTTACATTTTGACAACTTCTTTAATTGTTGAAAGCAGTTTATATTTATAGTTTGAGATTTGAAGATTTATTGAGCCAAAGAAAAATATATAAAATTAATAAAATAACAATGAAAGAGAACTTAAGAATATAATTGAATATCATAATTTACTTAGAAATGAGTCCACCACTAAGCTTTACAAAGTAAATAATATGCTTAATAGTACATACATATTTACATAACCTGAACGAATTTGAAACCTGACAGAATTTACGATTAAATTTCCATATATTAATAAAATACAAATGAAACATGCATATAAATATTTTTTTTTTCGCAGAAAACTGTTTTTTTACTTTAAATTTCACAAATTTGATAATTTCTTTCTTTCACTTACAATAATTTTAATGTGCCTTTATTTGCTTATTGGCTTCTATTTTAATAATAAATTCGTAGGTTAAATCCAGAGTAAAGTATGTAAAGTTTAGTCTGCAATATTTATCGTTCTTAAGTACATTTAAACAATATCTTTGAGATTTTTAAGTCTAATTGTTAAAATTAGAAATAAAAGATATAAGTATGTACAAATTATGATGTAAATGAAAAGAAAATGTTAGAAATTCCAAATTAAAAAAAAGGAGAAAAAGTCGTTTAAACTTAAGAAAAGTGGCAAAATTAAGTGGCTTTTCAAAAGTGGCACAAAAAGTTGCAAATTGCGACTTTAATCGACCAACGGTAACACTGACAGGAACGTTTTTTGGTAAAATTTGGATCCCGCGGGCGCCCAATGTGTTCAATAATATTTTTCGCATACGTTTTTTTAACACTGAATGTTAATTTTACGAATTTGTTAATCACATTGAATGGATAACTCAGAATTGCATTTGTAATTATAAGAACAACACAGTGTTTCGAAGTGTATGTTTTTTTGTGAATTTATATTAGAATGTGCATTATATTGGAATATTTTTGAAGATATAATGCTTATGTAGTTCTATTTAAGTGCCTTATGTCAATAGGACAATATTCTATCAGTCACTCAAAGGCCTTGAAATAATTAACAGCAATTGCCCCATCTGTTGATATTAATTCTTTGTTGTGAAGTGGTGAGAATCTTTTGCTAATTTGTTGTTACAAGGTTTTGATCCTTGCTTTTGTATTGCCTATTATTTCCCAGTACGTGGCGCTTTCTCCTGATCATTCATTTAATAGGTCAAAATAGGATAGAGAGGAATGCCAGGGGGTTGCTTTCTTAGACTTAGAATTCTTAGAAGTGAGGAGGGGGGCGGACCTCTCATATTTTTTTTCTTCTTAATAAAAAAAATGTTCTCCAGTACTGTGGTAATTTTAATTGTATATTTCCAATATGAAACCTCAAAAGAAGTAAGTGGGAACGTACGTAATAACGAAAAACAATTAAAGATCACTTCAATTCTATTCCTTCCATTAATAAGAATTAACTTTTACTATAGGACATTTATAGTCAAGTTGTAGTAATGGGCAAACAAACTGAATAAATGCCAGTCAATTTAACATATGCGGCAATAAAAATATTTCAGCTTTTTAATAAAAAAAACTAATTAAGCAAAAAAACTTTCCTCGTATTGTGTGCCCTACTCAAGTCAAAATACATTTCGAAAAGAAATATATACTTTTGATTATTTGTGTAAATAATTTTTTCTTACAGAAGAGGAGTTCGAAAAAAAAAAACAAATAAAACATTTTTTTTCTTTGGCAATAATTAAAAAAATGTTTGGTTTCTTATGACTCATTTAACATTTTTAAAAGAAGAAAAAATATAATGCCTGTTTCGAAATTCCTAAAATTCTTTAACTAATTCAACAATTAAATCATTAGAATGTTTAGAATTCTTTAAACAAAAGCATGAAATGCCAAAAAACAAGAAAATCCTTATTAAACTTGATATGACCTTAAAACTCAAAAAAAAGTGAAACAAAACAACACCAGGCTGTCTGACAGTTTTATTTAATTGAATTGAAATTAAACGTGGATGGGTTTAGAATAAGAAATGAAAACAAAACGAAGGATTTACACACTCAACAATTTTTATTATTATTGTTTTTTTGCCAATTCATAAATAGATTCCTTTACGCTTCTTTTATGGACTGATAAGTGTTGTTAACATATCACTTTTGTAAGAAAAAAATTTATACCAACATGGTAATTTGATATTTTTCGCTTTTTTTTTCATGCTAAAATTAAAAAGAAATTCCTTCAAATAAAAATTATTGTTTTTTACTAAATCATAATACACATTTCGCTATAAATGACTCATTTTGGCTGTTTTTACTTTGTTTTCTTAATATCTCTTTAATTGGAAAATTTATTGTTAATTAACCTACAAAGCGTAGTTGAAATTAATGGTTTTCCTTATAATTTTTATGAAATAAACTGTCAAAATAAAAATATTCAATTTCCTAAAAAAGAACAAACAAAAACAACAACAAAAAAAAAAGGTTTTGCAAAATTAAAAACAAATATTTGGAAATTTAATATTTTCTTTTTAAAGTTACAATGCAATTACAAGGAATGCCAAATATTTTCAAAGTATTTTTTGGTCCTAAAACTAGCTCATAAGCTAAAACTTGTGGTAGCAATTATCTTTAATTTAAAATTTGTGTAGAGCAAATAATTACACGCTTTTTATAGAAGACAGTAGTTTACAGATGATCATGTTTTGTATAGAACACATTAAATTTTATGAGTAAGAATTCGAGTCAAAAAATATTTTCTGATAATGGTGTCTTCTACATATAAATAGGCTGTTTACTGAATTTTATTCGAAGTTTAAAAAACAGTAATGAATTAAAATTTGAACTATAAAGAATAAATAGAAGATTTGCGTAATCAAGTAAAAATATTGACAAACAAAAGGACCTCAACAATCAATTTTATACTTTAACAGGACACATTTCCAGTGAGCCACATAATGCTCCACTACAACAGAGAAGGTTACTCAGATTTTCAAGTGTTCCACCAGAGGAGGAGAGAAGATTATGCTGATTTTCAGGCTTTGATTTTCATTATATACTAGCAATGGGAAAAATTATGGTAATAATTTATTTTCCAGCATAGGTTCTGAAGTTTCTATTGAGAAGGTGTCAAAAGGAAGAAACGTAGGTAGCTACTCTCTTCTCTATTAGGAATACATACATAACTGGCCTTTACAACCCTGTGTCAGGATTACGGCCTAGATTCTCGCAGCGCTCATGTTTGTGTGTGTCAATTTTTATCCATGAGTATCGGGACCTACAGTTTAATGTCGACTCCGAATGACAGACTCGAGAAGCTTGTTCATGACAATTAGTTACTCTCAGAGCTTTTGCCAGAAAACTGCTGAGAGGTAGTCGCCGAAAGAAATATTTTTTTCATATTTCTTTTTTTGAAGATGTCAGAGCCTGGAGTCGAACCCATGACCCTTGTCTTAGTAAGCCAACACACTAACTACTAGACCACGGCGACTACTATTAGGAATTGGTTGTCATAAAGCTTGGTTTGATTGGAGACAGTGGAAAGCGTAGATTCAAAAGTATTACTGTGAAGGCGGTTGGAGTTAAGTTGCACCTTAAGTGGGATGCAAAAGGACTTTTGTGTTGATGATGATCTAAAAGATATAGTAGACTGAAAAATGTTATTAAATTATAATATTGTGACGCAGCACTTATGTTGCTACTTTACATACTGGATTGGGTACTTTATTGTATGGAAATTATTGTGTCAACCATACACGGTACAGCATTAATTCTTACTTACTTTTACTGCAATAATTTTCATTGAGTTCGTGATTAATTTTACATATAAGGTTAAGAATTTTTGGACAAAGGCAGTAAGAGTCGGTACAGACAGCAGTCTTCGCCACGTATATACGAAGTGACTGGTATGAGATTTGGGCTTGGCTGTGCCGACTGCTAACACCTTACGAAGGGATACTAGTGGCCTACTTTTCTCTTTTCTTAACTTTCCAGATCGTATACCCATCCGAAGACGTAGTAACGACCGAGTTATACCAAACCTGAAGTGGTCGCTACTGAATCGCACCATACCGAAGACGATATTCTACCGAATCAGCCAAAAGCCAATTATACCGAACCGAAGGTGAAGTAACGACCGAGTTATACCGAAACCGAAGGGGTTGCTACTGAAAGGTACCGAAACTAGGAATATTTATTACCGAACCATCCAAAAGTCATACTATACTGAAGACGACATCCTACTGAGCCAAAAGATAATACATTCCGATAGAGATACCGACTGCCGCACCGAAAGGAGTGTATCATAACACTAATCATAACCACCTGCCATTGTACTAAACTTTGTTAATTTTATGAACTATTGTTTAATAAAGAATTGATGTTACTATTAAATACGAAGGGAGCGAAATTGTAATTTCTTTTTATTCACTTAAGGTCCGTGGACCCGTACATAGACCTTGGACATCGTTGAGCGACCACAGCCTACGACAAAACCACGTTACAATATAACACATGGTAGAAGACGAGAAATCAAAAACATGTTTTGAAGTTGAAGGTGCAGTAACTACTAAACAACAACACAATTACACACAATTCACAATTTAGAGTGAAACTCGACTAGTAATATGAGATTATCAGCCATCACTGGATAGGAATTGGTATATTTTGTTCAAAAGTATTTAATAGCAAAGGAGATATTTTTCTCAAAATTACAACCAACCCTGCATTCGGGTCGCCTCTTTAGTTTTTTCGTTACATCTTAAGCAATTACAGTCAGATCTTAAATTCTGATATATCAGTGTGTTTGCTCTTCTCGAGACAAAAATATTGATATATTCGTATCATACTTAAGTAGTTTCTTGTTGTCTGTTTCTTGCATTTATCAAAATATTCCATGAATATAGATTTAACAGTGCCCTGAACTTGAGCGAAGCGCATTCAAAAATTTTTCCAGTTCAAGTGAAGTTATGAAAAGAGAAAATGTTAAATTGCTAACAAACGTCAAATACGCAAAAGTAGCAGTAACATCGAGACAATTTTTTTTCCATTTTATATTAAAAATTAAGTATTAATAAATATTATCGTAATCTTTAGAAAATCCTAAGCATAAATATGCATTCCAAAGTGACAAGCAATCGCATTTATATTTTTATTATTGAATAAACAAAATTGTTTTATTTTCTTTAAAATTTTTAAAGATGTAGAAAACTTACCTTAACACATTTTACATTGCACTTGCGGTGGTCCTTTTAAGTTTACTAAAAAATAACACTTTTATTGCAATTTTTTTATTTGTGTTCTACAAACGCCATATTTTTTTGAAAATTTAATTTTTTTTTTAATATTATGTTTTACTTTAAGCTCGTATGTGTAACGAACCTACCCTAAAGTCTCCACTTATTTAGAGGTGTGCTACCTTCAGTTCCGGCCGTGCTCAGGGATAATTGGGGATGGATCTTACCTCTAAATAAATGGACTTAGATTCGTGACATCATTTTTCAAAATTGGTAACAGATTTTCGACGATCGACATACACAACACGTTTAAAAAAAAATAAAATTCATAATTTGTTCCCTGTGAAGTTAGAAGCTTATAAAAAGAGAGTTGAAGATGTAACCAACTCTTTTATATTCTAAACCCACCCACCATGCTAACTTGTGAATGTTTTGTTAGCCCAAATAGAACTGCCAAAAAAACTAACACCTTATCCTTTCGTTGAACTTATAGTAACTTATTTTAACATTTTCTTATTTTATTATATGCAAAAAAAATATTTGTAACTAATGATTATTTAATCATTTTTTTTATTTTTTTTTTTATTTACAAACAATTGAAGGAAACATATATAAGTAAGATATTGTGTAGAAAGAAAAGAAGACAATCAATAAGTTGATAAAATTTACTAAGTTAAACAAAAAAAGTTAAAGTACATAATATATGAAACGTATATTAAATGTATTTGCCTATATGGCAAAAAAAATATTTTTTTTTTTGTTTGTTTTTAAATAAAAAAAGTTAAAGTTTAAATTTTTTTATGAAATTCAATATTCAATATAAATAAACAATAAATAAAATTAAATAGATTGACTCACCAATTTTTCCCACGATGACAACAGGCCTGTATCTCGAGGACTTTTGGTGTTTTTGTGGTAATTTTTAAATTAGTATGTAAAAATTTAAATTATATCAAATTCTCTCAAAAATTACTTTATAAACAAATTAAAAAAAAACAAAATTAAAAAAAAAATATCAGTTCTTATATTTTTAATTAAATTTTTTTTTCTTTTTTTTTTTTTGAAAACACTAGATTTAATATAAAAAAAAATTGATTTAACGGGTTTTATGTAAGCTATGAAAATTGACTTCATTGATGAAATGTCCTCTTGTTAAACAACCATATAATATATTTTCTTACTTTCCTTTTCCTTTTACTCTATATTCATATATATATGTATTTTATTTATGTATATATATATCACCATATATATTTCCAAACTTGCGTATAATCCATACAATTTGCCCGTACTGGATAACGTCTAGCCTTGTTCCAACCGGAACAAGACTTTAATTTCTCGCCAGGAATGTTCACAAAAAATAATTCTCTTCGTGAAAAGCATTTTTTGCACTGTTTAATCAATAAACAAAATATATTCAAATATATTCGCTTCCTTTATAAGTTTAATCTTTTATTTTTAAAATTTATTATTTTTGATTGCCTTTTTTTTAAATATATATTTTTTTTCTTTCAGTCTTGTTTCTATGAGTATATATGTATATTATAATGATTTTTTTTTTCTTTCAGAACTATACTGAAAAAATTTTTATTAATAAATGCTATGTTAACTAGAATAAAAAAAATAATACTTGCTGCTTAAGTGCCTCACATATGTTGCGCTTGTTTATATTCAAATGTAATAAAATAAGAGTATTTCTTCTTATCAGCGTTGTTTACTTACACGATTTATCCATTTTTGTTTGGTACACTATGTAATAGAAAAGAGAGGAAATTTGATTCCTATCCAATATTCTATTCGTATAAAATGTGCTACTAAAATTGTAAATGAAAGTACAAAAATATGTATGTTTCTTTTAAGAAATATAAGTATAAATATTCAAATTCATAATCCCGAAAATACCGAGAAATCCCGGGACAATTTTTTTTAAATCAACGAATACGGCATATCCCGATCGTCATTTCTAGTACATACATACATATGTATATCCATATAAGCAAGAAGGTATTATTTTGAGTTAATAAAAATGTAGAAACAGAAATGCATCATATCTATAAGTTTACTATATAAAATATATTATTTGGATTTAAGCCTTTTTTATTCAATTCAAAAGTAATAAAATTTTTATTTATATTTGATTGCATTCTAAGTTAATACTGTTTTGTTTATAAAATGATTATAATAAAAAAACCTCGTTATATTTTAGAAATTTGGCATTATCTCGAAAAATAGATTTTTTTTTAAATAATTCCCAAAATATTTGATAATTATATTTTTGGCTCAAGGTACTTTTTACAACAATTAAAATACTTTTTTAAAAAGTTTTAATTTTTATTATTGTTTATTTTTACCAATATTTCGACCAAATAATTGCCAAAATTTAAGGAAACACAATGTAAACATATAATATTTTCAAGTGTAAATTGCTTACTGTGATATATTCAAATGTTCAAATTCTTTAAAAATCTATTTATAATTTCTATATCGGTCTTAATACCCTAAAAGTGGTATTTTCTTTTATGAGAATTAACGTTCGTTAAGGAATATGTATAAATACTTGCTTAACTGAACTAGTTTTCGACTCTCGCCCCGAAGGTCTGATCATAGTTCTTTGTGTTCATTATTAAAAAGCTTTTATTTGATATATATATTTATGTACAATGAAATAATGTACGTAAAAATGAATATAGTCGTCATATTTTATTTTATTTTTTTAAATCCTGAATCCCGGGATTGGAGAAAATCAGTTCCGTTTGGCATCCCTAATAACAATTAATTAAGTTTAGTTTTTATTTGCAATGATATTATTTTCATTACATATTTTCTTCCAAACTGTACATATGTACATACATACATACATACATACTTAAAAAGTAAAAAACATTTTTAGATTTTTCTATTCTTTGTACAAAACGTACTTTAATTTATTTAAATTTACTTTAAATTATTCAATTCCTTTAATTAATTAACATTCATTTATTTAAATCATAAAAATTGAAAAAAAATTCATTAATATTATTCAAAAGCTTATGTACGTATAAGCAGCCATAGGCAGAATATTTTGTTTATAAAGCAGACATATTGACGTTTTGTAGGCAATAAATAACAACAAATACTAAATAAACCCAAAAGCAAAGCAAAAGCAAAGCGCTAACAAGAACAACAACTTGCTATAAATTGGCATACTCCATTGAAATACACTTCAATACGCATACATATTTATGCACACACATATGCCCATGCAAACATAAATATAGTGGAAAAAAAACCTAAAAAACACACTAAAACATAAAAACCACCACATACAACAAACACAGCAAAATCACAAGAGATTACGGCCATGAGTAATTTCTCAGATAGGAAAAAACAGCCAAAAAGTAAATGCAGTAAAAAATTTTACCTTTCCTTTTCTTAAAATGAGAATTCTCCTCACTGGAATGTCTTTACTGTGTTTAAATGACAGAAGGAGAAATTCTATTTCATATGGGAATATTTTAGATAACTGGAGAATGGTTAAAAAAATCCTATTGGAATTCTTTGAGTAAAATATGAAAGAAGAAAGAACACCACTAGAGACACAAAAGAGTACAACTATATATGCTATTATTTATAGGGCATGCGCCATATTTTAAGGGGTTTTCTTTAATAATGCAGTTCTTGTTTGCTCTTTTAACAAGAGTACAGTGCAAAGAAGAAGAGGTAAACTCTATATAGTTTGTTTACATTAATGTTTGTTTTGCTTTATACTGAAACTTTATAAACTCTCAGCTTAAATTCATGGGTATTGGTTACCGCCCCTGCTATATGTTTACTTCATAATACGGTATAACGTTTGGGTTTTTGCATGAGGAAAAATAACAATATTATGGGCTCTTTTTCGTTTTCAAAAAACAAAAATAAAAGCTTGCCAGATTGCTAAACGACCTCAAACTAACATTTAATCTTTATAAAGAAATACCTAAATCAGCTTATTTTGCTTTAATTTAAGGAGATTTTATTAAAATATGTGCGAGATTATGAAAATAAATCATAAAGAAATAAAACCAAAGTGAATGGAAAGTGAAAAAAAATTAATTCTAAAGTTTAAAAATTGTCTGCTTTTTTAAATTTTATTGGCTTCATATGTTACTTAAGAACGTAAAACAACAATTGTAACAATCGTAGTAGTATAAAAGAATATTTTATAATGCAATGACAGCGCAAAATATTGCGCTATAGTAATTTAAAAATTTTAATAAATCCATATCGTATATTTTCCTAAAGAAACGGCACAACATTGCAGCGATATATTGCAGTAATATTAACTAATTAGTATTAAAAAAAAAACAAATATATGAATATGTTCATAATTACTCATACATATAGATATGTACATGTAATACATGCACATGTACACCTAAAACGGGGATCCCGCAACTAATAAACACAGAACTTTAACGTTTCATATTAAAAAAAAAGGAAATTCTGTTCAAATTATAGGGTTTTTCACATTTATTCATATTTTGGAATAGTCAATGAAGCAAAAAATATGTTCACATTAAGCGGTGTTCATATAATGCGGTGTTCACATTAGCGCGCGTGCACTGTATATTGTCAAATTACTAAAATTTTTAAATGAATGAACTAAAGCTTCAGTTAAAAAAAAGGAAAAGATATGAAATATTTTTTCGAAGTTAAGACACCAAACTAAAACAATAGTGAGAAACACAAATTGCTAAATTGTAAGATAATGTATTCTTTTTTAAATTTAATTGCGTATCTTTTTCTAGAAAGCAGCATTGTGTTTAAAATTATAGAAATAATTTGCAAATATTATTTAGGCCATGTAACAAACCTGAAAAAAATTCTCTATATTTGTATACTGGTAGTCAAAAATTAAATTAAAACTACATATTTAGAATACCCTATCTAAGAGAGCAGCATATTCATGTTTAATATTGATTGAAATAAATGGTAGTAAAGCAAAAGAAGGCTTAGACTATATGGTAGTAGAGAAAAGCTGGCATTGCAACATAAGGCCGGTGGTTGTCCTGAAGGAATATTACGGCTTCATATTTAAATACATTTGCTAGTATTAATGAATGAATGAATTGTCTTTGATATAGACAATATGTGATCGCCTAGCCCGACATCAGCAGCTTACTTTTACTTATAACCGTTTACGTGATAATTAATTCTAGTATGGTTATGCAGAATTAAGACATGATACTTTTGTACTTCGTATTGTCGTAATAATGTTAGTGTTACTTTGTGGTGAGGGTTTTTCATGAAAGATGACTTTTTTAGACTATTCAAGTATCATTTCGAATATGCGAAATAGTTTCACATAGACTTGAAACTCATGACAAGGGAAATGATGGATAAATAGGAGATTAATGCTTTAGAATTTTGTAGGATATGCTGAAGTCAGTGGGACATATAATTTGGTATTCTTCGACGCTGCAGTTATTTTAGATGATTAAGAAGTCATACTTCAGTACATAATGCCATACTTTCGAAGAAACTAAAAAAAATTATATTTATATTAAACCACCATATTCCATCTAAAAAATGTTTGGGTAAGATTTTTCAACTTTAATCAACAAGTAACTAAAAGTTGCCTCGGCTATACTTTGACCCTTGTGAGCTTATGGAAAGTAGTATAATACAAAATACATACATACATACATAATTGGATTGTGTCAGGGCTTCGGCCTAGCTTATCGCAGCACTCATGTTGTGTGTCTTAGATATCATATCTGAGATTTGAACCCAGCGCTTTCACCTTTGTAAGCCAACGCACTAACCACTAGACCACGGCGACTACAAATAAAGCAGATAATATACATGCATACGCTAAAAGACGTCTTTACAATACCCTGTATTAGTGGTAGAATCTCGGTTTGGATGTACAATTATTATTATCTACCGCCAACAAGGCATTTAAGTAGTTCAGATCTCTTATACAGAAGACCTCTAAACACGGAGAATGGATTTAGGTCGCTAGGCCTGCCAGTGTCTGTGATACTACAAATAAATATTTCGTTAGACTTCGAGGTACGTTTGCTTCCGTTTGTATTCGGGCAGCAGACTTACTATTTTTCTCTATTAAATCAAATATAAATTGTGATTCATATCTATTTAACTATAGCTCTCACAACCTTTAAAAATCGAAGTCAATTAGAAGAGTAAGTATTAGGAAGCATAGCCTTAAATCTAGTTCACGAAATTGTGCTTGGTGTTGTACCTATATAAACCACTCATTATTTAGGTTATGTGTTGTGATTCACTGTAGAACACTCAAAAGAACTTAAAACTAGTGATTGTCTTAATTCGTAGTTACAATAGGCAGCTTTATATTGTAATGCTTAAACATAAGAGCCGAAATATATTTTTGTTTATTCTACGGGGCAGAAAGTGATGATTTATGTGTTTAGATATAAAATAGCGACATAAATTCAAAAAAATTTAATGAAATAAGGAAAAAAAACGATTACTTAAAAATGTTAATACAAAACAAAGCACAAAACGAGTTGTAACAGTTTTGAGCTCTTGCCCACCAAGTGGCAACACTCTATTGAAATATTTGCCAATATTTTCTTCTTTTTTTTAATACTTTTATAACGTTTCAAGTAAATAAAAGCTCACACAACTACTTAATTTACGTTTTAAAACAAACTCTCTTCTCTAACACACACGTATGGCATCTTACAAACAATTATAACAACAACAGTACAAATGCAAAAAAAAGAAGGCATTTTTTAATTCTTTTTAAAGCAGTAATTTTAGGGCACTTCTTCACTTTCTTTCTATTGTTTTATCTGTGTTTGTTGTTATTGTTTATTTGATTTGTAGTATTGTGTTTGGCAGTGAGTTTTACTTATTGCTGCTTTGTGCTTCCCATGCTAAAACTGGTTTTTTAACTGTTGTTCTTGTTGTTTTCGTCTTTAAAGAGAGCTTTAAAATTGTGAGTTTTATTATGGTCGCTTAGTCCTGTTTTTGCCTGTGCAATGAGAAGTTGATGATGCTGTTTTTTTTTTTTTTGTTATTTTTCTCTTTTAACTGTAATTTTTTAGATTGCCGTTATTTTTTTTTCCTTTAGGATTTTATTTTTTAAGAGAGTATGTGTAATATCAAAATTATTTTTTGTGTTGTGTAGTTTTTTTTTAGCTGTTTTTGTTGGTTGAGCTTAAAACTCATGGTTCATGTTTAGTTTGTTAACAGTTTAACGTGAAAATTATGGCGAATTTGTTGTAGACAAATGGAAGACGGTGTTAGTACACGCAAAACAGAACAAAAACAAGAAACTAAACGAAATACACGTAAATTTTAAAACACAAATAAACAAAAACAAAATAAATACAACAATACAACTTGAAGGGTTTTATATTTGTGATATGTGTGTGCATTATGCATTAGCTTAAACTAGTACGTGGATATGATACGAGAGTGTGTTAATCTTTGCTCTCTTAATAATAAAAATAAAAACTAAACACATGCCTACAAAACCAATTGTTAAAAAAAAGTAAAACATTTAGCTGTTTTTTTTACTCCTAGAGTTATATGTTTCTGTGGGTGTTTGTGTGTGACGTTTTATTGGTTTTTTGTTTGTTTTTCTAATCAAGTAAATTAATAGCTGACTTTTCTAATGAATTAACAACAAGAAAATTTATTAATAAAATTCTAGAGTTGCAATTGAAAACATAGCAAGAGAGAGGGTTGTAGAGATGAGTACAATTTATTTACATACATACATGCATTTGTACATATGTATATGATATACATATGAATGTACGTACTTCTTAAAAATTAAAAAATAACAAATGGTTGATTTGTTTATACCCACACATTTTTTTTGGAACTTTGAAAGTTATTTTTAAGCACTATGGGTTGTATTTCATTGTGAGAAATAGAAACAAATTTATTAAACAAATGCCTACTAGTTGTAGGTAATTAAAATCTTTTTCTTTAAATTTACAAAAATAAATAACTAATAATTAAAAATTGATTTTAAAAACGAAAAGTGCTAAAAAGAATGAAAAAAAATAAATAATAAATAATACGGAATGTAATAGAATATAATGTAAAACCAACAAAAAACATAAATAAATCACACCTACATACATCCATACATATGATAAAAATTATAATTTGTGAACAAAGTTGAAAACAAACAAATTACAGAAATAATCGCTACCAAAAACTCTAAAACATAATTGTTATTAAGCAGAATTGAAACTAATTATCTGTTTACGTACAATCATAAATTGAACGATTTTTATGGCGTTGGCAATTTCTTATAAAAAATATGAACAATAAAGCTCATCTTTTTTTTAATCCTTATATTCGTACTAAGCTACACAACTCTACATACACATGCAGTCATACCATATGGTAAACAGTGAGCAAAACAAAAAAAGAAAAACATGTACACTTACCAAGTCAAAATCACTACAAATACAGTAAATTATTTATAAAATTAAAATCAGGCTAATTAACGATAAATTAATTATGAACACGCTAAAATCATTTTCATAAGGATGACATATGTATGTACAGGGAGAAAGTACAATAATATCTTTACAAAAAACGAACTTTTACCGTAATAGAATTCTAATTTTGGCGGAATAAAAATCAAAAACTTTTTTTTTTTAATTTATTTTTGTTTGATGACCTTTGGATCGTTTAATATGTATCTACGACTCTCTTCCGAACCAAGCGCACTACTAATCCTGCATCCAGGATGAGTATTAATTAGAGCGTTATTTGGCGTTCCGTTGCTAGTAACAGGGTTATAAAATAACCGTGTGCTCATGTGAGACCATACGTACATATATACATATTTATTAGTATTATAATTATTATTATTAAGGTCAGCACTCAGGGGACGACCCCTACTCTTGAAGTAAATTATACTGGTCTAGGAAAATAAGTTATGGGGAAGGGTAAAAGAGGCAGTAGTAGTGCTTGTGGGCAATTGATTTAAATTTACTGAAATCGTAATATCCAGCAAAAATATTCGTTGGATGATTCTAAACAATGAATTCTTTCTATAATGCATTGTGGGGGTCTCTGCATAATCCACTACAAAAAGATGTGCTCTATGATATGTGCATATGCTCTATTAGTATCAAGTCTCACTTTGGAGAAAATGGTCCAACATTTTTTTCCGATTTAAGTCAACCATGCATTGACTACAATGGCCGAATGCATGTTTTGAACAAACATACTTACTTATTTACACATTTTTTTGTTTTTAATTTTAATAATCTGTTTTTCCTATACCTATTTCCGTCAGTGATAACACAGCTATATTTCTATAGGCCTAAACTATTCAAATTCAAACATTATTTTGAAAATATATTTTTATTTTATTTAGTGAATATTTTTTTTTTCAATATGCCGTCGGACATCAGTAATAAATACTATACCTTACAGTTATATTTTTATTCCAATAATCTTGAATATTGAACTAACTTAATATAGTTTGAACAATATTTAAACTATCTGTAATCAGTCTATAAATAGGTATTTGATATAATAAATTAATTAAAATTGAATGTGTTGGTATTAATATTCTGCGGACTGAATGGGAATCATTTGGAAGACAAATTTCATACAGAAATACTTTTCTGAATAAACTATAACACTAGCCAACCAAGTTTTTGTGTGGTGCAACCATATCTTTTTTAGGGTAATTTGGTGGACTGAATTCCAATCTTGAATTGGTTTTTCTCCATCACGTCAGGTTTTCGAGATATAAAATAAATATTTGTATTCGCTTTTTACATATAAAATCATTAGTTTTTAATCGTGGCGACGTTTGTATTTTGTTGATTCGTTTGTACACAATAAAGGCCTGCAACAGTCTCCCAGTATGCTTGTGTCCCCAAATCCTTGATCATTTTTTTTAATTTTCCTTAAATATTGGTGAGAAAGATGCACTTGTTATTGATGGTTTTTTCATTCAATTATGCAATAGAGGAGCCTTGAAACTGTACTTAGAACCATCAATGAATAATCTCCATCCAGTTTTGTCATATGGCTGTTTCATTCTTGTAGTCACCGTAGTGTAGTGGTTAGTGTGTTGGCTTACTAGACAAAAAAAAAAGTAATTCTGTCGGCGAGTAGCTCTTAGCAGTCTTATTTATTTTTTAGGTCCGCCTAATCATGGCTAAAAATTGTCACATGGGCGGCGAGAAGCTACGCCGTAATCCTGAAACAGGATTATAATGACCAATTATATGTGCGTGTATATGGGATTCATTTTTTGAAATAAACTATGAACATCAGTACAGTATAGAACATGGATGGCCAAGACGTCGACCGCGGTCTACTGGTCGACGGCTCAGCCATTTAAAGTAGCCCGCGGCCACCGAATTAAATTTTTCGCTATGTAGTATGCATTTTGTATGAAATTTTACATACGCCGAGCCGTTACAATAATAACATAAAGCCCGTATGACACCTACTTTTTTTGTATTGAATTGTTATAGAATTGATAGAAAGAAACGGCAAATGCTAGAAAGAGTGGAGTATACATTTTTAAAAAGATTTAGAAATCTTTTATCCGAAATTAAACTATTTTTAGATGACATCGATGTGGAAAATATAGCTATAAAAATTGGAGAGTTTTTGGATACTAATCCAACGCAGCTTGAAAATGAAATATTAGCAATAACATGCGATGTTTTCCTAAAATCAAGAAGTTCAACTCCAAGCAGTTTTTGGAGCCTGATTTGTAAAGAAAAATATCCTTATATATGGAGAGTTGCAGCGCATCTCACCTCATTTTGCGGCTCCACTTATCTCTGCGAATCGGCATTTTCTTTAATGAATGCCATTAAAACAAAACATCGCTCGCGTTTGACAGATAATCACATGATATCATGTTTGCGAATAGCTGTAAGCTCTTATAAACTACAATATGGAAAACTTGCAAAAAATATGCAGTGCCAAGTTTCGAGCGCATCTTTAAAAAAAGTATAAAAGAAATTTGATTTATTTTAACTGTTGAATTTATAATTTTTATATTCACTATTATTTGTAGCTAATATAATAGCTTTATTATATGTAAAAATAAAATTTCTATGAATTTAATTTAACATGTGCCTTTTTTTTATTAGAATTAAAAAAGAACGACCGTGACTACTAATTTCATTGCCGTGGCGCCTTCACATCCTTCAAGTTTGGCCATCCATGGTATGGAAGATAATATTTCTTTTCAAAATATGCTGCCAATTCCAGGCTTCTATCTCTATAGGTTGTTACTTTTCTCCCAACTGCAAGATGTTTCCTTTGCTGCATGTGTGAAGATAGTACTTCTACATTAAATTTAAATCCCGAATTAGATCATTCAGCTCAGCTTGAGTTACTAAATTGCGTTCATTGTTAGCCTCATACAGAAGAGTGTTTCCCTTCTAATACTAATTTAAGTATTTTCCTTCAGCGAGGGACAAACCTCTCTATTACCATATTCTACTCGATATTACCTGTATCAGAAATAATGATTTTGAAAGTGTGTAAAGGTTGAAAATAAATAAACAACAAAATGTACTTTCTCTACATAATAGGGTGCGTCATCCTATCGCGTTCGGTCTTAGATCGCAAAACTAAAAGCGCTGACCATGACAGTTCTCAAATGAGAGAATTGCTTCTCTCCAACTCGGTTTTAGCTAAATTTTAAATACTTTAACTGCGAGAATGTCAGAAAGTATCAGATTTTAGGATTGTTACAGTAAAAACTGGCCTAAAATAACAGCCTCGAAAAAGGTTGCTCTAAGTCCTTTAAAGTTTACTTTTTTACTTTTAACAAAACGTGATAGCATATTTTTAAGGTAAAATATAAAAGACAATTAAAAAATAACACTATGCTACAAATCGTCGTGCGGGAGTTTAAGTGCTCTATCCGCCATTTCATATTTTTTTTATATCTCGAGTTAATGATGCCACTTTAGGTCTTCGACCCCAAATTTTTCAAATTTGTAATTCGTTTTAGGATATCTCGTCAAGTTTCGGAGATAAATAGCCGAAAACGGATTGTAGATTTTAAAAATGTTGGTGTCAAAAACCTAAATTAGCATCATTAACTGGAGATTTAAAAAATGGCGTATAGAGTACTTAAACTCCCGCACGACGAAATGAAGACTTTAGGAAAAATGCAAGAACTCCATAGTATAGATTCGATTGTACTACCAAAATTTAGTTAAAATCTGTACCCGGTTTGGTCATATTGGCTACCAATTTTTTTATGGACCTCAAAAGATTTTAAAAATCACTGCATCTCTCAAAATAAGGTGTCTTCAGTTTTTGGCCAACAGCTAACTCAAACTTAAAGATACTGCTTAACTATGTTTGGCAATAATGTAGTGAAGACTGAAGTTAAATGCATAAAATTAGCATATATTTAGGTATTCTTAAACATATTCTTAAATGCTTAAATATAGTAAAATTTGAAAAAAGTAACTATTTAAACATGAGTTGACATCTCCAACAAGCGTGAGTGAACGATCGATTGAAAAATTGAACAAATGATATATAAATATTTAGAGATTTGTGAACTTATAGTAGGAATTGTTTTGAAAAATAAAATAAAAAAAGAACTTTAAATATATTTTTCTATTCTATACAGTTTTTTGGCATATTCTGCAAAAGCTTTTAAATGAAAGCTGTAATGATTTGTGATAAAAATAAGTGAAATTAAAACATTTTTAAGACATCATAAAATACAAATAGAGTAAACAATTGAAAATTAATAAAAAAAAGAACTTTGAAATCATGACGCAACGCTCACCATTTGCTATTCAAGAACTTTTAGGTCTTAATGGCAACAACAAAACAACAACAGCTGCTGATAATGTAGAACAGGCTAACAACCCTGATCAACTGTATGTAAATCCTACTACTTCAGCCAACGCTTTAAATGACCATATAATTAAAAATCCTTCTGCTGCTTTACATGTTTCAGAGAAGGAACGTGAACGTGAACAGCAGGAGGTGGTAGTAAATAACGCAACAACACCACCACCTTCACCAAATACAGCAACAATTAAAATTTCCTGCAATTTATACAAGACAACAACAGAGGAAAAAGATTCTGTAACAACAGATAGCATTACAACAACACCAAATTCAATATCACCTTCAACAAATTCAATTTCATCGATAAATTCATCGTTATCTTCATTTAATGAGGAAACCGATAAGAGACGTCAGCAACAGCAACAGCAGCAGCAACAACAATTGTCTATGGCAGCTGCCAGTCGTATGGCTTACTTTAATGCTCATGCTGCCGTTGCAGCAGCATTTTTACCACAACATTTCAATACACACTCAACACAGCATCACCATTATACCACAGCAGCAACACATTTACAACAGCAACACCATCAGTTGCCTATTATACCCTCACAAATAGCTGCTGCTCATCAACATCATCAGCATCATCACATGTTGCATAGCCAGGGTAAGTAAGAATTTTAAAGGGAAAAAATCGTTTAAAATTTTTTTTTAATTTTACTGCTGCTACAATAAAATCAACACCAACAACAACATAAATAACAAAATATTTATTAGCTATACCATCATCACTGGTTTCATTTGTATTTCAATTATTAGAAATTTTTACCCTTTTTTTTAAACAAATTTTGTATTAAAAAAACTGCTTTAAAGCAGCACATGTCTCAGCAGAGTAGTAAAGGTATAAAATCATTAACTTATTCAAAATGGTAAAAATTGAAGATTTTGATTTGGGACAACTAGGATAACACTGGTCGACAAAAAAAACATTTTTGGGCCTTTAAAGAAAACTTTATGGAATATAATGATTTTGATGGGCTGAATTCAAAGACGTTTTAATTTTTTTTTTCATCAGGCTCAAATTTTTTATGGGTGTGGCAAATTTTTCTCCCAAAATTTGGTAGTTATGAAAACATATTTCATCATAACTTGAAAACGACTTGACCGATTTTAAATTCATTCAAGGTTACGTACCTGGATTTAAAGGTAACATACATACATACATACATACATACATACATACATACATACATACATACATACATACATACATACATACATACATACATACATACATACATACATACATACATACATACATACATACATACATACATACATACATACATACATACATACATACATACATACATACATAATTGACCATTACAACCCTGTGTCAGGGTTACGGCCTAGCTTCTCGCAGCACTCATGTTGTGTGTGTTACGTTTTATCCATGAGTACTGGGACCTACAGTTTAAAGTCGACTCCGAACGACAGATTTGAGAAGATTTTTCATGGCAATCAATTACTCCCAGAGCTTTTGCCAGAAGACTGCTGAGAAGTAGTCGTCGAAAAAAATAATTTTTTCATATTTCTTTTTTTCAAGATGTCAGAGCTAAAATTTGAACCCAGCGCTATCGTCTTAGTAAGCCAACACACTAAACACTAGACCACGGTTAAAAGGTTAAAAATGTAAAATTTACATTTTAAGAATTTTTTTAAACCTTTTTTGAAAAAGTGAAAAAAAAATCAAATCCACTAATTTTGCATGAAAAAAATATGTCTGATCAAAGTAGTTTTAAAACTGTTGTTTTACAGTCTCAATAAACTCTTCTCAATTTTTATTATGAAAATCCTAGTAAAAAAGTTTATATAAAAACCAAGCCGTATAATATATATGGTTAAGATCAGATTAGCTGTCAATACATGAACGCTGATTAAAGCTCTGGAAGTCTATGTTAGAAGAGATAGCCAATTTAAATAGCCAACTGAAGGCTACACTTCTTTATTAACTGTAAATTTAATTATTTATAACAAATAGTAAAGTACTACGAAGATCTGTACTAAGTTAATGGACAGAAACTAAAAGTAGACCCTTTGTCCAAACACTAAAAACTATGATGGATTAAGTCCAAATTGGAAGCTTCGGCAGCTACTGGCTACAAGTCCATGATATTCGTAATCGAACCATAAAATTCGAAATTCCTGTGAGTTCTCAGAAGTAATAAAGTTTTATTGAAAGATATTTAATAGTTAGCTAATAAGAAGATGTCAATGCCCCAATACACTAGTTGGCTAGTCTGCTATTGTGTGAGCCGTAGATTTCATTCTCACTAGAAGCTCTGGTCTGTAACACTTCACCAATTGTGTGATAAATTTATTTAGAATACACTAGAGGAATGATAATAGAGGTCAGTATTAGTTCTGAAATTTCATCTGGAAAAAGGAGTTCTATAAGAAAGCGCATTCTGACATTATGTCAAATATTATTTTGAAATGGGCAGGTAAGAATTTCACAGATGTAAAATAGGGTTAACGGTATCACTTAAATGAACTACATTTCGCAGATAATATCTGCCTTTTGGCTCACAGTTTGCATTTAATTTAAGCATTATATCAAAATCAGTGGTGGTCATAGGTCTAATCATAAATACTGTCAATTTAAAAAACTTATTGAAGCATTAACAAGATTTAAATAGATGTTGTAGAATAATTTGCTACCTTGACAGCATAGCTTTAAACAACATAACTTGATATTAAAGAACGTCTATTTTTACTTTCATAGCGCATAAAATTAGGCGTGTTTAACAAAAGTGCAAAATTTGTGCCTCGTTCCGTTAGCGAGACGTTACACCAGGTTTTTTAAATAGCAACAACATACAAAAATATAAAGTTGATTAGATTATGCTCGTGAGCGTAATATCAGGTATAGAGGAATCTTACAACAAATATTTCAGTTTGAACTATCAGAGTATTTCAATCAATACCAGCAATCTAAAAAAAAGCGTAAAAAAAGGCAGATTGAATACACTTTTAGAAGATAACGATAATTACTATACCAAATATCAAGACTAAAAAATAGAATTAATCAAATATTACAAGGCTTATAAAATGTAATTTTAAGAAAAGCATAAAAAGCTGAAAATGCATAGAAAAATAAAAACAAACAAAAAAAAAAAAAAACAAAAATAGAAAGAAAACAAAAACAAAAAAGGATCCCCCATAACTAATGTTTTAAAAATCTTGAAAGTTCCAACTTATTTTTTTAATCTTAAGGCTAATAATGATAATAACAAAAAGAAGGAAATTTTTCAGTTATATTAAATAATTTCATTCCTTTGAAGTTCTGTTTGCCTCCAGAATTGCATTTTTAGGAAATATTATGAATTGTTGTTTTCCTCCCTCTTTTGTTTTAAACAATTTATGCAATTTCTTATGCAGGTTTTATGGCCTCGGTGGTAACCACAATAATAAGAACAACAAATTCATCGATTCTTTATTTTATTGTTGTTTTTTAAGGTCTTCGCAGTATTACAAGTGACATGACAAAGTGAAATTAAATTTGACAGACAAGCGCGCTAATTTCCAATGAGTTCCTTTCATTGTTTTTTTAATTTTTTTTAAAGGCATATTGTGCTGCCCGTTATAAAACAACAACAACTCTAAATAAAAAAAATATTGAACGAACTGTTCTCAATCGTTAATATAGCAAACGGATATGCAGTTTAATTCAAAAGTCTCTACTTGGCGTGTCTGTGTTTGTGTGTACTTTAGATACTGTGACTCTAAAATATTTATTTCTCCTTCAACAATTATAGGAGATTGCTTAGTATTTTTAATTAGATAAAAGACTGTGTGAATACTCTATAAATACAATTATGTATGGGTTGTTAAGTATTATGATTTTCTTATAAAGTTTAAAAAATAAGAGATAAAATAAGTAAAGCATCCATTTTTAACCCATTACCACACTGCTATATTTAAATTACAATACAGTATTATATAATATTTAATATTTTATTAATTCCGAGAGTCTATTTTAGGGATCAAACTCACAGTTTTTGTGTTATCTGTTTTACATACAACTCCCGAATATAGGGGACAAACTAAGGCTTATAATTTATTTATAAAATATATTTTCGTAATTGAATATAAGAAAAATTGCTGATATTAAACTGAATGTTTCGTTTGTATTCCTTTTGAAAAACTAAATTTTGAGAATTAAGTGGTAAAAAAGCTGGTTGAGAAGTGCTGTCTCCATAATCTTAGTGATCCTTGTGCATCTGTAACCAGGTTACCATGTTCGTCTCTGCAGAAGGTTGCTCCGGGCTTTAAACCAGTAGTAAGACGCCTTATCTTTTTATAAAAATTTCGAGCATCATATCTACTCCTGCACATCTCGATTTCCTCACGATCACACCTTTCTTGCTCTCTTTTCTTCTTTCTAAATAGGCGTCTCTCTTCCCTCCTCTTTTCTCTGTACACCTCCACCGTTGCTCTTGTAGTGGTGGACTGCAATGTTCGTCTATAGTCAGCGTTCTTTGCTGCAGTGGCCTCACGGCACTCTTCATCGTACCATTGGTTTCTGCGGGGAGGGCGCTCAAAACCAAGAACTGTTTCGGCAGCGCTGCGCAGAGAGTGAGCGATGTGAGACCACTGTCCACCAATACTTTCGAGAGAGGACGGGATGTAATTGAGCTGGTTAGAAAGACGATCGGAAAACGACCTGGCTGTCTCTTGTGATCGCAGCTTTTTGATGTCCAGCTTCCCTTGCACACTAGAACGTGTCGTATTCGACGCGCATATACGCAGTCGCATCTTGGCTGCGACAAGATAATGGTCCGAGTCGACATTTGGACCTCTAAATGTGCGCACGTCTAGTATACTGAATACATGGCTTCCATCAATCACAATGTGATCGATCTGGTTGCTGGTAGATCGATCAGGAGAGAGCCAGGTGGCCTTATGGATATCGAGATGCTGGAACCTGGTGCTACAAACTACCGCGGCGAAATCGATCAGTCTCATGCCGTTCAGTGAGGTGGAATTATGGAGACTGAACTGTCCGACAGTGGGGCCAAAGATACCTTCACGTCCAACTTTCGCATTGAAATCGCCGAGGACAATTTTGGCGTCATGTGCCGGACACTTATCGTATACGTCCTCGAGCTTTGCGTAGAAAGCATCTTTGACCGCATCATCCTTCTCTTCCGTCGGGGCGTGCACGCAAATAAGGCTGATATTATAAAACTTTGCCTTTATTCGGATCGTAGCAATTCTTTCGTTCACGGGGGTGAAGTCCGAGACAAGATGGCGAAGTCTCTTACTTACTACGAATCCGCAGCCAAATACGCGTCTCTTGTCATGGCAGCTGTAGTAGATGTCACATGTTGCTTGCCTCGTACAACCTTGTCCTATCCATCGCATTTCCTGGATGGCGGTGATGTCAGCCCTGCATTTTGTGAGAGCATCCGCCAATTGGATAGAGGCACCCTCCCTATAAAGGGTTCTCACATTCCAGGTACATATCCTTAAATCAAAGTCCTTAAAACGTTTGCCAAGTTCGTCAACATAAAAGGGGGTCCGTTTAGAGGCTATTGTTTTTGCTTTCATTGAAGAACGTTTTTACGTGGTGGGTTTCAAGCCCTACGCACAACACAAATTTAAAGTCCAGGGGATTGGACAATCGCCGCATACATTCGTTAACAAGCTAGCGGGTGCTATAGTGTTATCTAGGAGGGCCACGTGGAGGCTGTATGTCGACTTGAATACAACGGGAACAAGGATCGTTCTGGAGGCCGCCAGGTTGACCCCAATCAGAGACTTTGCCTTGTCCGAAGTATCCCATCCATCCCATCGTATTGGTCACGTCTAAGAGCTAAATTTAGTACATGAACTATGTGATTAAAATATAATTATTACCAAGTGCCTATTATTTGAATTGGTATTTTAGGAAAAATTGTTATATAGTGTATCAAAATGTGCAAAATCATTGCCGAAACTTATTATTTATGTACAGTGGCACAGTAAAGTCGGCATACCCCCTTAAAAAACGATGTTTTGAGCTATCTACGAACAATGCAACAGCAAAATACATTTTAAACAATTTCATAGTAACAACAACAACAAAATTTTGAGAAAAAATTTATTTTCCAAAAGCATTTATTATTAAAAATAAAAAAAGTAATTTTTTAAACACAGAAAAGTCTACATACTTTGTACAGAAAATTAATTTTACATAAAAATAAAAGCAAAAGTAAACAAAATTAATATTTTGTGGGCCCGCCTTGGATTTGTATGAGAGCATTTAATCTATTTTTCATAAAATTTTTGTGTAATTATTTTAGATTAAATTCCTTTCTTCAAGCAGAGCGTTTTTAAGGTCCTGTTTATTTTTAATGTTCCCGAAGGTCTAGGTCAATCCATAAATTCCCAATGGAGTTCAAATACGTTGACTGGGGATAAAATAAAGTTGATGAGACATGTTATAGAGTAACCATTCTTTAACAACACCAGCGGTATGCTTTAGATCATTGTTTTGTTGAAAGTACCAACCTTCTGTAGGACACAATTTATCCATGGATTGCCTTGGATTATCTTTGAAAATATTCAAATATACCATGCGATCTATATTAATATCGATAAATGCTAAGTTGCCCACTCCAGCCGCTGTAATGCACACCCATACCATAACAAAGCCTCTACCATATTTCACTGTAGCAAACAAGTTTCTAGGTAATAGTGCTTCATTATTCCGACGCCATAATTTTTATTTTCAGTCTAAATTAAACAAGTTGAACTTGCTTTCGTCAGTAAATAAAACATTTGCCCAAAAACCTTCATCTTTATCAATGTATTTCTTAGCAAATTCGACAAGTTTTTGCATATTTATTTTACTTATAAAGGGTTTCTTTCGAGATACACGGTTATGAAGTCTATTAATTTTCAATAGATGTCTCACCGTTTCTGGATGCACTGAAGCAATATCCTGGCCTTCCAAAGTATTTGCAATATCTATTGCAGTAATTTTAGGGTTTTCTTCAACATATAACAAAATTTGGCGCCTTGCATGCAGAGTCAGTTTAGGTGGGCGACCACTTCTTGGTTTGGTTGCCTCACTTTTTGTTTGTTTATACTTTCGAATTATTGTCTGAATGCTTGATTTTGGATGCCCAACTAGTTTTCCAATCTCTTTTAATGATTTATTTTCTTTATGATACTTTACAATAAGCTCACGTACTTGAACACAGATCTCTTTACCCATTTTGGTTAAATAAGAAAAAGTACAATGTTAACATCGAACACAAGAACTTCATTTCTACTAATTGTATTTAGTAAAGACGCCTGAAGTGGTTAGTAGCACTGTTTGAGAACACAGTTATATTATATCTACTTTTCGACATAGCCGTATGCAGACTTTTCTGTGTTTAAAAAATTAATTTTTTTATTTTTTGTTAATAAATATTTTTGTCATAAAATTTTTTTCTCAAAATTTTGTTGTTGTTGTTAGTTTGAATTTGTTTGGAATGTATTTTACTGCTGCCTTGTTCGCAGATAAATCAAAACATCGTTTTTCAAGGGGGTATGCAGACTTTACTGTGCAACTGTACATAAAATTAAAGATCGGAATATTTTCTTTAACAATATATATTTTCTTTAGCCAATTCATAACCAAATTTTATATAGAGCCCAAAAAGCTCGATTTTTGATTAAAAATCAATTTGCGCGACCTTTAAACCACTTCCATAAAATCTGATAAAATTTCAAAAATACTTTGCCTCATAATGGTCCAAAATAAGGACGATCGCCAAAAAAAAATTTTTTTTGGGACACACTATTGTAGATGTCATTTATAAAATGTAATGTACTTCTGACTCAACTATAGCTTTTTATTTATATTCTTCATATACTCGTACTTATACATAATGTAGTGGCCAAGTAATTGTAGATTAGTCAGTAATGTGCTGTTAATTTTAGATTCCTAGATTCCATTTCCACTAGCAACTCTAAACTGATATATTGGGATTGTAATTCGTTTGCGAAATTTGAAAATGTATAAAATATAATGGCAGTAAAAAGACTATAAGTGTAATATACCGTTTATATATGTCAGTAATGAAGGGTATAGCATAGTTAGCGCATACTAGAGGTATGACCTCAAATCTCATTCAGTAATCTCAAATTATTTATTAGCATATCTGTGCTATTGTTTTCAGTGAAAAAGAAGGGTGAGATTTAAAGGTTAATTTTAAAAATTCTTTCCATTATTTTGCAAACAATACAATAAAATAGTTTTTTTTTATTTAAACTTTTAGTTCTTAATTTGTATTTGTAAAGCTTTTTGCGCTCGAAATAGTGAAGATTGAGTAAATGAAACTCAATACTTTTCTTTGAAATGCTTTATTGTTTTCTAAAAGTGATGAAATAATTAAAAACTGATTAAAAATAAAACAATAAATGATGAGGGTATTAAAGACATTCCTGTGCTTTTTATTTCAGTAAATGTACAGTTTTCTCTGGCATTTTTTTTTCTTAAATATTAAACAAAAGATTAAAATATTTTTTTTGTGTCATACGGCTGGATTTATTCAGTAAGAGCAGAGTGTCAAATTTTTTTTATATTAATTGCCTTCTGATTATAAACCATAAGTGTTGATGGCAATTATGGAACGCAAAAAACACCGCATCTGTTAATTTTTAATGATTAACTATGACAGGGAATTTCAAAAGGGCGTCAATGAAATATGAAAATTTAAACTGTAATAGTGCTGAAAACAGAAAAACAAAAATATATATAAAATTAACAATATTTCTATAAAATATAAAATTTGTCTTCAAATAAAATGCAATAATTTTTAAGCGGACAATCTAAATGACTTTAAAAGTTTGGGTGTAATCGTTCCAATGAGGCCACATGATATTTATCAAATTAGAAGATCTTTTATGAACCTAACTAAGCAGATATGGTCTTAAAAGACCAACATATATGCATTCCATATTGAAAGGAGATAGAAAGACTACAAAAATTATCAATATTTGTGTTATCCAAACGTACTCCATTCTTTACGAAAACAGCTAGAATAAGGTGCCCATATCGGTTTCACATTTTCTAAACTACATCGTAGTAACATATTCGCCGTTTGATCAAGAGATGCTCGATATTTCCTGCCTAGCATGATGTGGCATATTATATGCTTATATATCTGCCAGATATACGTTAGAATTTTAGCAGTTTTGCCACCTTAAAAATATTGCATGCATCAGGGGATTAGAAGAACATATTGATCGGACACTTACCGAAATATACCCCCTGCCAACTAAAAGCGGTAGGTGTTCAAGCACAGTTGCCCAGGTAATGCAGAATGTTCATCATCAAAATTAGGTCGTAGACTGCAGTGCAACGCGTCATTACAGAATTCACATGTTTAGGAAAACCTAACCATCAGACGAAGTGCTATAACCAATTGCCTAATTTTGCCTTCTGACGACGTCCCACTGTAAAGGGCAGTCTGTAGGTATTTGTGTATTAATTTACCTGCAATTTTAACGGAAGTCTGATAATTTTCTGCTTTAATTTTATCATTTTGTGCATAATCATTCCATTGTTTTTTTTTTTTTTTTGAAAATATTTTACAAAGAAGTTCATTTTAAAAACCAACTGCAGAAACATAAAACAAAGTGACACATCACAAGGTGTGCTTGTCATACCATTGGAATTGTCATACAATTCCACATGAATTTTAATCCGATCGTACGCTAATTACTTGCCATAACACTTGTGTTGACTGAATGCTAATGATGAGGATGTTTATTGTACCACAAAAAAAAAATTATTTTCCATTTTTTTTAATTCCATTATTTTCTTAGTAATAAAGCCAATGACTTTTAAATTCTTTTGGGGACAGAAAAATGTATAAAATTAATTAATTTTTTTTTTTTTTATTGTATTTGTTGTTATTTTGTCATGGTCTACCACAACAATTGATAATCATGATTTTCTAGATTTGAGTGCAACAACATTTGATTTTGCAGATTGAGACTTAAGTTTTATGAGATATTTTGTTAAAAACAAAAAAATTATGCAATTACAACAATATGATTTCTGTTTCTAAAGAAAATTTTGCTCCAAAATCCAGTCTCTCGTTTTCTAATCTATAAGGTAAATACATATATAGTATAGTACATTTCTTTTAGAGTCGCCAAGTCCAAGATTAACAAGAATAGCAAATAATAATTATTAAGATTTCAATATGTCATCATCTCGATCAAGATCGTTCGACAACGGAAGAAACTATTTGACCCCAGAATATTTGTCCAATCGTCTTGGATTAAACTTAAAAACAAACCGATCTTAAAAAATAGTAAAACCGAAAACATGATATCTGGATTTGTTTCTATCAATCTTAAAAGTTTTTGCTCAAAGGAGAAAGAAATGTGTTTTCTTAATAAGTCTAATAAGTCTAGTCTAGTATGCTGGCCTTTTAGGACGAAAGCTTCAAATGCAAATCCCAGCTTTGACATCTTGGAAAAAAATATATGAAAAAAACATTTCTTTCGGCGACCACCTTTTAGCTTTCTTTTGTCACAAGCTTTAAAGTTTCTCTAGCCTAACGTACAAATGTGACGTTAAACTGTAGATCACGGTGATCATGCAAATTTGACAAAATTGGCACACAAAATATTGGTACTGCGAGAAGCTAACCTGTAACTCTGAAAATGATTGTAATGGCCAGTTTTGTTTGTATTTTTATACTACGCTGTTATCTGCTACTTCCCAATACGTGGCGCTTTTCTCCTGATCATTCGTTTTTTTTTTTTTTTTTTGTTGACATTGCTTAAGGTGCAATAGAGTGAAATGTCGGGGAGCGGTTTCATTGTAGATGGTCTTCTTGCAAACAAAAATATAAATATTTCAATAAAAATAAACATTTTGTTTTAACAAAATTTAGCATATTACTTTTGTTCCGTCAGAAACGCTTTAACCTAGCTCAAAGTAAAATTCTATAAAGAATTTTATATTTTTTGCAATGAATATTTTCGACGATCAAAGGAGAAAATTATGTCGGTGATGGAATAGTAGACTACCAAACTGAACGTGTTTCGACTCCAGCTACTGAGTCTCATCAGAGTTCTTTGTGTCTGTACATATTCAAGACCAAACATCGACTATTTCACTCATACTTTTCAAAAAATCACATACTGGAATTATTATTGTATGTACATACACTTGTATGAGTTAGTCGAAGTAAAGTCAAACAACAGTTTCTATCATATTCTCCTTTTCACACCATCTTTGCAGTTTTCGTAATTGTCATTTTATTTGGATGAAACAGAATTACAATTAATTTTTTTCCCCTCTTATTGTATTTATCCACATTAGTCGACATCGAAGACCTTGTACCTTATAATCGGTCCATACTTCTAAAAGGTGTTCATTAAATCAACTTACAGGACTACGTAAACACACAGAGAAATCATCAGACAGATTTTCTTCATTTCTATTTGTTTTCCAGTTTTTGTGAACTAATTTATGATGATCGCTGCAAAGTCCTAAATCGTCTGTTACCTTATCTGAAGTATCAGAGCCGGACTCGTCGGTTATATCCTTTGCTATCATCTCTCGAATTTTTCTAACGGCTTTCTAACAAGAAATTGTGTAAATTCGGACTAATCAACTATTACATACATGTGTGTATATACATAAAAGGTTACCACTTTGAACTATTTGTTTGTTATATGCAAATAGTATCTATAAAAGGAGGTTTAGACGGTAATACAAGACGTACGATATGCCACATTTTTGTGTAGAAGAGAATGAATAGTGTCGTGTAAACTTGATATGCATTGAGAGCAAACGACATTAACAGCCTGTTCATAGAAGACGAATGGTATGAGACATTCGTCATTTATATGTGAAACAACACTCAAATTTGTTAGTTTTTTTCATATAAAAAGGCGAACGTCTTAAACCATTGGTATTCTATAAACAGGCTGTAAGGGAAAATACGGATGAAAATTTGACAGCCATACGGCTCTGTATGTGCATTTGTATTTGCATGTTATTTTTATCGATATTTTAACGATGCATCGAATTAAAAGCATCTACATATATTTGCGATGCATCGATAAACATCGAGCATCCCTAGAATCTAGCCTCATGTGCTTCATATACACACATACGTTTTTTATGAAGACAAATAAGTATTAGTACATTAGAAACAAATTTTCTTTAAGGAGGCATAGGAATCTGAACCGGTTTTGAACCATTAGTACTCTCTTTATGCCATAGCATTGAAAATTGTTCGGGAGATACCGAATGAAAGGGATCTTTAAATTTCTCGAATTGACTTTTTAAAATCACAGTCTTTAGTAGCTCCATTACTCACTGATACATACCGAGCATACTACCTCTATTGCTTGCAATTGTATAGGGTATTAACAGTTTATCTCTTTTAAGCCAGTAAACACAGCCAAACAACTGAGCACAGCTTAATTCATACCCTACTTTGTCTAGTCATTCTCTCTATCCCTGCAAATGTATTCAATGTAATGAATTTATTTGGCTTTGTTGTTGTTATTTTTGTCATTATTTAATTTAATTATATTATTTATTTATTTATTTTACAGCCACTAATTTGTTTAAGCTTTGTGAGAATGTGATACAAAATCATTGTCATTCAAAAATAAAATTTGTACAAAATGGAAAATTCTTTGAATTGTCATGTTTTATAATGATTATGCAAATTTTTTAAATAAAGAAAAATAAAAAAATTAAAAAATATTTAAATAACTACAAATATTAGTTACGAATATACACTGTATTTATACTATGCTTTAAATATTCATTTAAATGAAAATTAATTTAACAGCTGAAGTCATAAAAAATGTAACCGCAGTTATTTCTTTCTATAGTTAATTGTTGAATGTAAATTTTCTTTATTAAAATTATTTTCTAAAGTTTATTGCACATTTACTGAGTTTAAGATAAATGAGTTATTAATAATTTTATAAAACACAAGGTCAGTAAAATAGTTTTAAAAATATAAAATAGTTTTTAAATATATAGAATATGTTTTTTTCGTGCTGGCAGAAAGTAGATTCTCTCTCTTTTAATATTTCTATCATTATACATTGGCAGTAGGTAGTCGTTACTAAAGTAATGTTTAAAGAACACTTCCAAATTACGCAGACTTACTTTAAAAATCAGTCATCAATTCAATCTACTTATATAATATAAACTTTAAGAGATGCATTTACACCGATCCTTTAATCGAATGTGTGTAATGTAGAGAATATTTCCGCTGTAAGCTAAATTAAAAAAAAAAAAAAAAACTTTATTGCTTCACAACACCAACCGGAACTGCCTATAAAGTGTAATAAAGCAAGGGGGTCTAGGTTCGCACATTGCGCCAAGCTATCGAAAAGAGGCATCCCCAAAAGCTTCAATCGTTTGGCTGCCAGACGTAGCAATCACAAAGGAAATGAACAACAGTCTCACTCTCAGAAGTATTCTCGCAACTTTTGCAGTGCGGATTAAAGGGCAGACCGAACCTCTCTGCGTGTGTATCAATCAGCCAGTGACCCCAGTGCCCTATGCTTTTCCAAGGAAAAACTCGTTACCTCATACTTATAAATAAAATTCAGTTTAAGAATAAAAATTTCATCCAACTAAGCGGGGGGTGGTTTCAACAGGACGGAGGTAAGTGCCATATATCATCTTTGATAGCAATAATTTCACTTTTCAAAAATTAAACCATCTATTGGATACTCCAATAGTTTATTGAGTGGTATATCAAAATGCTAATACGAGTGTTCGATTTTAACAAGAGACCCCGGTCTTTAGTATTTGGCAGAGTAGTAGTAAAAAATTTGTTGACATCAGCTACTTAAAAACAAAATTATTTATAAACAATAAAAAAAAGCAAAACAATTTTTGAAGTTGAAATAAAAAAATATTTCAATAACTGATTGTGTAGTTGGATTTTCTAAAATTCAGTGAATTTTAGTGAACCATTGTCCATTTCCGTAATAATTAATTTTTTTTTCTCTAAAATTCTATTATTTCAACTGTCACGTGGAATACATAATTGGTTTCTGTGTGCATGTAGTATGTGTATCTCTAAAGATACAAAGTTATGTTTTTTTGTTTTCATTTTTTTTGATATTTAATTAAGCAGATTTTTATTGTATAAAAAAACAACATAATTTCTTTTTGCCACTTATTAGTTCTAAGTGTTTTTATGCAAATAAATCTCGTTTTGTTCCAAAATTTTTTTGTCTTTGTATTCATTTTCAAGTAGTCAAAAATACATTTTAAAAGAGATTTATAAATAAAAATAGAAAGTCTTTCTAAAAAAGTGATGACGACCACCCAATTAGATGACTTTAAAAGAAATATATGAATCATATCGAGAAAAGCATTAAAAACTGTTGTGCTTTGAAGTATTGTATTGCATAGCTTTACAGCTAAAAACGAAACAAAAAATATATACATACTTATATGTACATATATACTCGTATATACACTATGGGACAAAAGTGAACACTAAAAACTTACAACATATTAAAATTAAAAAAAAAATAAAATTTTAAGTGCTTCGTTAAAAATATTATATTCAATACTAAGAATGTATATAGAAAATCAAATATAAAAACATTTTTTAGTTAAAATACTACATTTAGTTTTACAAGTAAGAGTACTCAGTTTTGCACTCTTTACTTGTTTCTTATGAAATAAGTTTAACTGCATTTGCTTAATAAAGGATAGTAAAGTTTTAAGGAAATAAATTATTGTCATTTCTTTTTATTATGATCACATGATCTTGTCGGCCAATTGACATCGCTACCACGTGAGATAACACGGATATTGAATTTGTTGCGCAAAAGAGCCATTGTTTAGTAAGCTGTGTTGCAAGTGGCACCGTTCTCCGAAACTACATATCGTCCACATCATAATGTTTATCAACGACGAGCGTGAGAGGTGCGATTGTTGGGCACCACGACGAATTGAGGTGGATGGCTGTTCAGCCACACTATTGCTAACAGCAGCAATATTTTCTGCAATACGACCTATACGAGCATGTACAGGTTTGCGTAAATTTTTGAACGCTTTTTCCGATTTGGACGATTAAAGTGGCGGAAAAATGCAACTGGCAAATTATTAATGATGAGGTACATTTCATAGAACCTTTTATCAAAACTAAGAGGTTCTGAGAATGCACACCCAAAGCATTATTCTCCCACTACCGTATTTCACAGTCTCGATCAGCTTATGCTGTTTGTTGTGTTTGCCGATAGTTAAAGGTAGGATGTGATCGGACAGATAAACTGCTTTTGGTTATTACAGGCAAACTTTAACCTGAAAGTGACCGATAAATTTATGGGGAAGATTGCCTTACATTTTACTTTTAACCTGAGGTTTAAACATTTGAGTTTACCATATTTTATTGAGTGAGGCTGTCACATTTTTTGTTCGTTGGATTATTAATATAAATATTTTATTTATTTTGTCAAAAAAGGTTCAATAAAAATTTAAAGTAAAACACATTTCTTTGTTATTAAGTTCTTTTAGTAAACAATTTATAATTTTTTTTTTTGTTTGTTTATTTATGTAAGCATACGTGTTGTTGCCACTTGGTGTTTTTTAAACTAATTTAATATTAAAAGTAATCGGTTCTTGTTCTAGTGTTACAGTATTTTAAAAAATATAAATTTTATTTCAAAAGTAAGTTGTAATAACGAAAAGCATTTAAAATGTCACTTTATTACTCCCGTTAACGAAACTTACCTTTTACTGTCGGACACTTTTTCCGCAAGTTGTAATAATGGGCCTACGAATAGGTAAATAAAAGCAAACCATGAGACGCCTACCAATCATACATGGGCATACTGCATTACTTTTTTACTGCAATACGTATATCAGTATTCAGTAAAAAGTACTGTTTACTGAAAAGAGAAATCAGTATTCAGTAAAAAGTACTAATTACTGAAGAAAGAAATCGGTATTCAGTAAAAAGTACTGATTACTGAAAAGAGAAATCAGTATTCAGTAAAAAGTACTGATTTGTGTAAAAAAATTCAGTAAACATTAAATGACTGATAGTAGATACTGTGTGTTTTAAAAATGATATGTTCGCGTTGCTCACTTACATGAATAGTGGCATAACTAAAAAACTGCATTTCGAAAATAAATTAAGAATTGAAAAAAATATTTAAATTTACATTTTTCAGTATATTTTTAGAACTTAAAGTCTCAGCTATATAAATCAGTTTTTATTTACCCAATAACACTTTCATAATTAAAAAAAGTAAAAACACACAAAAAAGCAATTTTTCTCGAAATGCAGTCTTTCAGTTATGCCACTATTCATATAAATGAGCAATGCGAGTACATTTGCTAATCAAAATAAATAATAACTTTCTAATTATCTCTAATACTTTTATGATTATACATTTTTTTTTTCTTTTTTAATTTTGTGGTTTAATGACTCTACCCAAAGCATTGAAGCCAATTACAGATTTGGCTTTAAATTATTTTTATATTTTCAATTAAAAAATATTTTTTTAACACTTTTATTCTTTTACTTCTGGATATTATTTTTATCTACTGCATAAAATTAACCCTTTCAATTAACCGAAGTCAAGTTCAAAATTTAATTGACTTTTATTTATGCAGTGGCAATTCAACACTTCAACCACCCTCCTCCCTAAACTAAAGTATTGCAACAGTACTTTAAATGTCAAATGTAAAAAAAGAATGAAGTCTGTTGCAAAGCCTGTTAATACTTAAAAGTCAATTTATTGCCTGTTCCTCTTGTTTTGAACACACAAAACAATAAATTGAAGTGTGAAAAAAAAATTAAACAAAAAAGGAAAAAGTTTAGAATTGGAATAAAAAACCAAAATTCAACATTTCACACCTTAAAACAATAAAAGAATGAAAGCAAATAAAAAGTACTTGATAATAAGGACACAAATCAAAAAGAATACTGAAGAGGTAATAACGAGAGAGCGAAAGTGTAAAGAAATAGCCGTATTGTGGTTCGCATATTGAGTGGAAATCTTTTTAAAGAAATTTCTTTAAATGGGGGTTTCTACCCCATAAAAAAGGGATAAAAACCCAACAAAATGTTCGTCATATTTGTAGATTTATTAACTAATCTTTTTAATGCAAAATATTTAAATTTTTAAAATTTACTTTAATGTTAGTTTTTCATCAGAGGGCTTTAAGTTCTTTTTCAATCTATTTGTAAAAGTACTCATTAGCAAAGCATCAAAATACTTAGGCAACAGCACCTTAATATTACGAGTATTTAATACTATCAGTACAAATATTTCAGAACTTTGGAGTAATTGTAAAGAAATTAAAGATTTTATACTTTATACCTCACAATTCCAGTACCTTTTTCTATTTAAGATACTTCTTTTAGTTTTATTCACCACAAGGCTTCTATTGACATCTCTAAAGCATTAATTCACTTACTAAAGTGTCTCAAGCACAATAATGCTGGCGATGCAAATAGTATTCTAAATAGAAGCGCTTAAGTATTGTTATAAACTACAGTATTAACTTATTAGTTAAATATAACCCACTAAATATAACATAGGAAAAAAATAATTTGTAAATACAATTGAATTTTTTTTTATATATTTACAATTAAATTGTTATTTAAAATTAAACCTACATAGATTTTTGTAAATACATTAGTATGTAAAGTTTAATAAAAAAATTTAATTAACTTTTTTTTCATTTGTATAGAAATTTTTAACTAATACACCTAATTCTGTTTTTACACGAATTATTTTTACACGAATTTGAAATAACACGAGTAAATACGAAAAAATATTTCTATTTTTACACGACATAATTTGAAATAACACGAATAAAAAAAAAAACAAAATTACTTTTTTTACATGAATTATTGGATTTAACACGTTTTTTTTCAATGAATTTTTTTCTACTTAAAATAATTCTGGTGTGTATTCTGAGTTATGTCTATGTACATATGCGTAATTTCTGTTTTACAGGAAATGCGGGATTCCCCGAATTATTGAAAAAGTAAAAATGTACATAATGTATTGTACACACAATTTAGTTCCTATTTGACAATTATAATTGAAAGATCGTTAGTTTTTGCTGATTTTTAACAAGTGCTAAGTAAAATAAAGTAGAAGCTCATATAATTTTGGTAGACCAATAACAGGTTAGTTTCAAATATTTAATTTTAGATTTTTGCATTTTTGATTAATAAAATATATTTTGGTAGCCACACGCCATGTTACATAATTCTCCTGCATTAAAAATGAGGAAAGCGATCAGCTTAGATACCAAAATCAAAATTTTAGATCAACTTGCAACGGGACAAGGCGCAACGGTTGTGGGAAAGAATTTCGGAATCCATGAAGCTACTGTAAGAACAATTAAAAAAAATGAAACTGCAATTAGAGCATCAGTATGTTCTGGAACAAAATTAAGTGCAAAGTCATCATCGTATGTAAGGGATGTTGTTAAAGAGAAAATGGAAAAAGCTTTGGTAATCTGGATAGAAGACAAATCCCAAAAGAGAATACCAGTAGACGGACTTGCTATCAAGCAGACAGCATTAAGAATCTATAAACGTATCCAGGAAATTGATCCAGATACATCATCTCAGTCAAAACAACATGCATTTTCCGCAAGTACTGGTTGGATGACTGGTTTTTTAAAAAGACACGCTCTCCACAATATAAAAATTAAGGGAGAAACTGCATCCGCTGATGAATTGGCTGCTAAAGAATTTCCCGAAAAACTAAAAAAAATTATTGAAGATGGAGAATATACTCCAGACCAAGTTTGGAATTTAGATGAAAGCGGCCTTTTTTGGAAGAGAATGCCTAGAAGAACTTATGTAGCAAAATCGCAGAAAACAGCCGGTGGTTTTAAAGTAGCAAAGGACCGTATTACGTTGTTGTTTTGTTCCAATGCTTCAGGAGAACGTATTCTTAAGCCACTCCTAGTACATCGTGCCTTAAGACCACGTTCCATGAAAAGTGTAGATTTCAATAAATTGCCTATACACTGGATGGCGAACAAAAAGGCTTGGGTAACCAGTGCAATTTTCACAGAGTGGTTTCAGAAGCACTTCATCCCAGAAGTTAGGCGCTACATGAAAGAAAAATGTCTCGAATTTAAAGTTCTTTTGATTCTAGACAATGCACCAGGCCATCCAGTTTTGGAGCACCCAAACGTACAATTTTGTTTTTTGCCGCCTAATACCACTTCCCTTATACAGCCACTAGACCAGGGGATAATTGCTACGTTTAAAACGTATTACATAAGAAGTTCATTTCATTATGTTGTAGAAAAACTTGATAATTATGAGGAATCATCAGTCATAGATGTATGGAAAAAATTTTCTATAATGGACTGCATTAATCAAATCAAGATCGCGTTAGATTTATTAAAGCCATCAACTTTGAACTCGTGTTGGAAAAATATTTGGCCAGAATGCGTAAAATGCAAAGATCCTGTTATCGATAATAACGCTGAACTTGCTGATATAATAACAATGGCCAATACAATCGGTGGGGATGGATTCGATGACCTATCGTTAGCAGATGTAGAAGAATTGTTGGTAGATGAAAGCTTGAGCGAAAATGAAATTATAGATCTCACCCTTGAGACTCGTTATGATAAAGAACATAGTGACAGTGACGAAAGAGATCGTCCAATTTTAAAAGCATCCCTAATTAAAGAAGGTCTTGATCTCGCTACAAAATTAGGTAGTCATTTTGAACAACATGATCATGACGAGGAACGAGCTGCCAAATTTCAACGTGAACTGAAATCATTAATGGCATCTTACAGGGAAGTTTATAATGGGTTAAGGCGAAATAAAACTCAATCTAAGATAACTGATTTCGTTCAAAAATCTACTGATGTCCCAACACAGTCGGCTAGAAATGATAATGATCAACAAAATCATTCCAGTGATGGCAGTGATATTGTAGTCTTTCGCAAACGTTTGCGTTTATTATCAGACAGTGACAATAAATAAAATTGTTTAATGTTTAAATTTTTCTTATGGTTGTACTTTATGTTATTTAAGTTTTTTGGCAATGAATTTCTGGTATTATTTTTTTTATGAAATCTAAATTTTAATTTATTTTATTATAATTTAGTTTATTTAATAAATGAAAACGAAAATAAATTCTTAAAATAACTACAACAATATTTTTTTTATATTATTTAGTCTAATTTTAACTTATTTTTTGAGGTCTAGAACCAATCTATTATTTTTGTACTTGGCCAGTATCTTTTTTTACACGATTTTTTTTCACACGAATTTCTCGGGAACCATTCTATCGTGTAAAAACAGAATTAGGTGTACTTTAATTATGTTGTTTAATTGACTAAAAATTTTAGCATACGTATTGAGTATATATTATTTCTAAGGCACTTTTTTTTGTCGGTTGCAAATATCTCTGATACCACCACATTAAATTTAATGAATGATATCTCATTTTAAAGCTTATTTCTAACACTAATGACGAAAAATAATTAGAAATTGAAAAATTAATACATTCATTGATAAACATTATATTTTATATAGAACTGCATGGTAATACTGTTTGTCATTATGATTATATGTTTTTGTTCAAGGGTCGCTTAATAGTAATGCAGTTCTACATAATATGGGTTTCTTTACTTTTTAGGTAAATAGAGAGTAAACAGTAATTTCTCTCAATAAGAGACAAATTTATCCAAAAAATACGGGTATAAAAAAGCAAATATTTTACTCATTTACATAAAAATATGAAAAACACAAATTTATGACACACACACACATATATATTGAACATGTACTTTCGCAAAAAATAAACGACAATAATTCGAATTATACCTACATGTGAACTAACACAAAAAAAAACTGTTTTATATAAATATTGAATTAAATTATACTATAAGCCTTTCACTGCAGGTTTATAGATATTTTTTAATTCAACTTTTGAAATTTTTTTTAGTTTTCTGAGGGTTACTTTGTATTTCGATTCGAATCGAAGATCTTAAGAATTCGTAAAAATTTACGAATTTTCGAAAAATTTTTGTATTCATTTCTATTGTTTTTTAAATGGGAAATTTCTTTCGAAGGCATTTTCGGTTCGAATCGGAATACAAAATAACCCCCCTGTACATTTCATTTTTCTATTATTTTTTAAACAGCTGATTATTTGTTTACTTGCACAAACTAGCCCCAAGAAAAAGTATGGGCTATTTCGTGAAGAAAGAAGAAGAATGTTACTCTCTCAAAACTTCTCTCGTTTACTCAAATTTTGTGTACGGGAACGCTTTTTGATAAAATTAGGATCCCGCGGGCGTCCAATGTGCGTACACGTAGTTAAAGTTCAACTACTCTGACTCACTCATACTCACAAAACGCTGATTCATTAATAAAGGTTGCAATAAATATGAGTCCAATGTTGACATCAAACTCATACTCACTTGGATTCATAATTTTATAAAAATACTTATGATACTCACAATTGATTCGAGTGACTCGAATCATACGGAGAAACTTTACCGTTTTAGTCGATAGACGTATACAATAAAAAAGAAAATTTATATGGTGTATACAAAATTGAACGTGCAAATAATAATCAAAAATAAGCGAAAAAGTGTTAGTTTGTAAGAAATGTTTTAAAGAAGATAAAATAATCCGTAATTATATTTTAATTTTGTATAAACAGGCCCTAAAGAAATTCATTACAAAAAAAAAATATTTTTAAATTTTTTCTACATTTTACATTGTAAAAACTTATAGTATACTTAAACTACATCTTTATAATCAATATTTTTAAAATAGATTATTGGAACGCAAATTGCCCATATTGGTCTCCGACACTGATTTTCTGTTTAATCTCACTCTTGCAATCCATTTCTTTATAACCTGCTTGTAAAAATTAAAAAAATTAATGAAAAATTGTTTAATTTCTTTAAAATATGTATTTCCTAAAAACATAAACTTTTTCGCTTATATAAATTCTTACATTTTGAATGTTAATTATAATATATATCATATCTATTTTCTTTTTATTGACGAAAAATAATAAATTACATAGTCAAAAACATAGTATTTATTTAACACGATTCACAGTTTAACCCAAAACTTTTTCTTTTGCAGTCGTGTGGTAAATGGTTGGTAGCTAGGAATGTGTTTATAGCATTAATTTAATGTCGTACTAACGCAGTAAGCAGAGCAAACACACAACAGTTTGTAATCGAATCATACTTATTTTTTCTCATCTGTATGCACTGAGTTAAGGACAACATCATACATATTATTAAATATAAATGCGATGAGTACTTCAAACTTTTGAGATGAGTAGAATATCCATTACATTAACAAGAGTATGAATGCGTATAAGTACAAGAAATTATGAATCATGATTCGAGTCTACTCACTTTTTTTTTACTCATTGCTGATCTCTGCTTAATTGTAATGCTATTTAACATAATATATAAAGTTGTAAAAGCCATTTTGGTAATGCCGTTATTGTCATGGTATTGTTTGTTTTATGAAGTGTAGTAATACGGTGTCTTAATATATACATATTATGAATTCTAATATTTTTATACTTTTAATAAAATGTATTGAAGTTACTAAAATTTCTATTAATTATTTTCATTTTATGTTACAAAAATGACAACTGAATGTGCGAAATATTCGCACTGGTCATCTAGTTTTATATACACCCCACAGGAAAAGAAATTAGTATTTAACTAGATCTTAACTAGTCCAAAAATCAACAGCTGTAAGCTTTTCTATACAATCTTAATGCACAAATTAGCATTGGGTGTCTGAAGAATTACTAGTTCCATTTTTTTAGTTATGTACTGATATAATTTGATACAATTGGGAGCTTTCAAATCACTTTTTTTTATGGGAAAAGTTACTAAAATTAGTAGGCTCCCTTGTTGCTTATGGTGTTTTCTTATCTAACAAAAAATGAATCATTTTATTTTAAAAATGCAATTTTGTGTTTCTTAGAAATTGTTCACACTCCAAAAGGATAGTAAGTTTTATTCTTAAAAATTTCCCCTTGCTAATGGCAGAAGGTTTTGTATTTTACGGCCTGTATAAATTTTACCCTGTAGAACAGATGGCTTTTGTTTTTTATGGGGCTACCAGCCGAAATTTGAGAAAAAAAAAACGCTTCTACCCGTTATCAAATTTTATAAATTTTAAATTTCTCCATTATTTTGCTTAATAAACATAAGAAAAGTTTTAATGTTATGTTTGTGATATAAATTATGTTGCAAATTGTGTTATAAAAGTGTTAAAAAAACCTTTAAAATTTGTAGGCGACTAATCAACAATCTGGCAACGCAGTGTTTACTTTTATATATTTTACTAGCCTAGACCCGGCGTGCCTCGCTACACCTACCGCTACCATTGCTACATATTTTTCGACTAATGATTTTTAATGACTACGAACTCAATTACAAAAAAACTCAGAAACTTCAGCTTTAACACTTTTCAAGATATAAAGAAATTAATATTTAACTAGCATGAGAGGTACCACGCCTACTTTCTGATTGAAGATTTTACTTGACCATGAAGTCGTTCAGACTAAATTTAGAAAATTTAGCTTTAACAGGTTTCAAGATATATGTTAAGCATAATCTGAAAAAATTTTACATTAAATTTGTATGGGAATATACAATACATATAGAAAAATCTAAATGCCATATCTTTGGAACCAATAGGCCGATTTCGCGCACACTTCACACAAATAATCTACAGACTATCCCCAATGTACCCTAGAAATATGGCTGAATTCTATCCATCTGTTTCCACGGTTAGTGGTCAAATCAATCAATAGGTGTAACCCATTCCCCTCCCCCCCAAATTTTTAATTTTTTGTAGAAATATAAAAAGCTAAAGTATGGTGGTTGGTGCATCTATTTTATGTGCTAAAATTGCTTTAAATCAATTATTAAACACATTGGTATTTCCACAATTATTTCCTCAACAATGTTTTTTTATATTTTCCAAAAAAAAAAAAAAAAAAAATTACTCCGAAGCTGTTAAAAAAAGTGCATTCCCCTTTTTAGTATTTGTGTTAAGTTATGTAGTCGCCGTGGTCTAGTGGTGAGTGTGTTGGTTTACATATAGGAGAGCTCCAGTTCAAGCCCCTGCTCTGATATCTTAAAGCAAAGAAATAATAAAAAAGAACAAATATTTCTTTCGGCGACTACCTGTTAGCGGACTTTTGGCCTAAGCTCTGTGAGAAACTGATTGCCATGAACAAGCTTCTCAAGTATGTTGTTCGGAGTCGACATTTAACTGTAGGTTCCGGTACTCAAGGATAAAAATTTATACACACAACATGAGTGCTGCAAGAAGCTAGGCCGTAATCTTGACACAGGGTATGTATAATATTTAATTATATTGAGTAAGTTTGTATTTAAAATTTAATTAAATTTTAACAACTTAATTTCTTAAGCAGGTTTTCGTATAATTTTTTTCGTGTAGGTACACACATACATATGTGTATATAAATCAAAGATATTAAATTTTTGCATTAAGAGTTTGCATTTATCTATAAAAAAATAATCTATAAAATATTTTTCTTGCCATTAGAAAACAATTTCTTGACAAACTGTATATACGAGTACACTATTTTATATATATATATTTTTTGTTAATTAACAAATTAAATAATATTTAAAATCTTTGCCAAAACAATTTCAAAATGCATTTTAAATTAACAATTTGTTTTGTCGTAAATGCCAAAAAAATAAAAGATTGAAAAGTGCCTTTGAAATCTGAACCAATTTGCTAATAGCCAGTCAGAAAATACAAAACGTTCCAATAAAATTTAGAAAACGAAAACTAATAACAAATACGAGTACACACAGATTTCAAATTATTAAAGTTGGCAAGGTCAGAAAATATTTATTATTTTTATACATTTGGCCAATTTCAGATTACTAATTGTGGCTGCGTTACCAAAAGGTTTTAAGTTTGTTTAGATTTACGTATAAATTTGAGAAATTTTAAATTTTAAACTTATGCTGGTGTAGAAATTTTGTCAGAGTCATAAAAAATTCAACAAAGATGTCGCATTGAATATATATTTGCATATATAACGCGATCGATACATACTAAATTGGAAGATAATAAAAGAAAATACTGGTATTTTAAAGTTTTTAATATTAAATATCAATCATATATTTCGAAGTCACACAAACAGTTCATATTTATCTGTTATATCTTGTTATAAAGCCATGTACAACGCCAGCTAGCATATCTAAGAAAGCCCATTGAAATCCTCGTTGTATTGTAGCGTTCAAAAACGAGTTAAATAGAATACGTGTGTCTTCTGAGCCCATTGGAAATTGAAACGAATTTTTGACTTTTAATCGGTAATACAATATTTAGAATGTTCGACAGGGTTTTTATTAATCCGTTTTCCGGTTATTTTATTTATTTTTTTTTTTTTTTGTTGTGGTCTAATATGCGTTATTTTGTGGTCTATTATTTATTTCTTAGGGACGCTAAAATCATCCAAAACTTAATTTCTCCGAAGAAGTTTTTCAAGAAAAAATTACTTTTTTTCTGTTCTATTCTATTTTACTTTATATTTATCCCTTTGTGTTTCAATATTTAGAAATAAAACGGGTTATTTTCGGTGAAAAAACTAAAACCGGTTACACCGTTATGCTACAAAAAATAAACTGACAACGGTTTATAGCAAATCAATAATTTTCGAAGAAACCGAAAATCAGTTTCTTTAAAATGTGGAACAATCGATCATCTTAGTTGTCTTGCAATCAATGACATAAGTGTTTTATAGTAGCGGTTATGGTAGTACTTCAGGCGGATATTACACTAATGATTGGTGTTAATTCTATAATGCTTTAGTGCCTAAGGTGTAAGTACGCAAAGAATACTAACTTAATTCTGCCTATAATATCGTTCTAGAATCTAAATATATCTCATCTGAACTTTTGCATTCGTGTCAAAGAGTTGACTACTGTCAGCCTATTAGACCAAATACGAGTATCTTTCTACGAGAAAGCAAATTTGAAGATATTCTCTATTTACATGGCATATATATCATATTAGTTCCCTATAACTTTTAACCTTTGTTTTATGAATTACATTATATTTCAATATATTTTTTTATATTTTTATTTCATTTTAGGATTCAACCATTTAAAAAATTTTCAAACCAGTGGGGGCTGTTTACAAAGTAAGTAAAAATTTCGCTATACAATTTTAATTTTTGGCTGCCAAGTAAGAAAAAATAAAGGGAAGTTTTTAACCGAAAATAAAATAACCCGATATTTAAAAAGCTTAAGGACGAAAACCTAATATTACCCTTAAAATATGCAATTTTTTTTTTCCTAACAAATATATAAGAATCCCACTCATGGTGTTTTTATGAAAACAAAGCATGAAAAAAAAACTCAAATTATTTTTATTTAAACATTGAATGAAATTGTTTTCACTCATAATTAAATTCATTTGAATATGCAAAAAAGGACGCTTTTTGGAAAACAAAAGAAAGACTCAATTGCATACAATTTCATATGAAATGTTTGCAGTACAAAAACCTTAAACTTGTAAAAGCTTTATGGTACAAAAAGAAAAGAAAAAAGAAAAGAAAAAAGTAACAGAATTACTTTTACTTTTCAGCTCAAGGTTAGTTTTCTTTCAATGAAAAATCATATGAAAAGGTTGATATTTTTCAGTAATTCTTATTTTTAATTAAAAAATTTCATTACAACTAAAATTTCTTTTTTATTTTCTCAATTGAAAGAAAAAAATTTTTTTCTTTTTTTGTATTTTAATTACATATTTTAATAAGAATTGTTGATTAAAAAAGTGTGAAATAATAAATCTACTGGAATTGCTAATAAAATAAGTGACGAAATCTAAAACAAATAAATAAAATAACCGGTTCCCTTTGAAAACAACACAACAAAATAACTAGACACAGTATTGCTTAAAATTATAGGTACCTCTACAATATTTGTATTCATTAAACAGACTTTTGTTCAATATTTAAATTTTTTTTTATATTCGTTCGCTGTCATATAGTTCTACAGTTATTGTATTTCAGTTACATACATACTTACATAATTGTATATTACCACCCTGTTTTAAAGTTACGGCCTAGCTTCTCACCGAGTTCAGTTATTAAAGCTAAAATAAAAACAATAAACTAAATACTGCTCTGCAAGGAACTATAGAAACTAGCGAGATACACCATAACTAAGTACAATAAATCAATAAGATGGGCTTTTATACCTTTTATTGGTATTTATTAAATACATATTTTTTTATTTATTCTGCTTGCGTTACATTTTTAATTTTGTATTCTTGTTTGAATAAAGCGTTAATTATATTGTTATTATAGGCTTTTCACTCAAAATAGGTGGGAAATCCTATTTTAAAGTGGCAACATTCCCAAAGAATTATGTATGCATGAGTGACAAATACAAAAGGTAGAAGCTAAAACGAGAAGATCTTAATATACATCTGAGATAGACTATTAGACATAACAGAACTCAGGTACTGCAAAATTTAGCCCAAACTTTTTTGAAGAGATAACGTATATAAAGATTCTTACAGCATGGCCGATAAGAAAGCTTAAATACCGACAACGAAAATATTTAAATGCGTTTCAGAAGCAAATTACTAATCAATTACATTACTGAACAAGAGCGCTTCAAAACTGTTGATAATTCGTTTTAAAATTATCGATACCATCGATAGATATTATCGAAATTTAATAAAGTGGTTGTATTTAAGCATTACCTTCATAAAAATTTCTTTGATTTATAATAGATTGAATGATGATTAATTGTAAGGAATTGTTAACATTTTCAGGAAATTTTAAAATTCCACAAAATAATTTGATATTTTTATGCCTTAAATTGCTAAAAAAATACGAGCTTTTCATTGTATGTGTTAATATAACCAATTGAAGTTTCTATTATTCTAACCATTACTGTAAATAACATGTTTCAACACAGTCTGCAACTCTTTAAAAATCTTTTTACAATAAAACAACATACTTACTCACTTGCTTCTATTTAATCAACATGTGTGTTTACATATATGTACGTGTGTGTGCACATGTGTGTAAAAAGAGTTAAAGATAATAAAATTCATTTCATTATTTTAAATTTGTAACGGTAATAAATATTTAAAACACCCGTAAAAACTAAACACAGAGAAGTATGGCAAAAAATAAAACATACACGCATATACTCAACAAATATTTAATGCATTAGCAATTACATTAAATTTCATTTAAACTGGTAATTTTTTTAACATACTGAGAGAGTGTGTTTACTCTCTGAGTTAAAGTCCTTTCCTACAACAACAGCAGCAAAATAATAGGCATAAAACTCTTTATGGATTTTTTTTTTTTCAAATTAACACGCTTTTTTGTAAGTATCAGCTCGCAAAATAAAAACAAAATATTTTCACCATGCATACATGCATATGTCCTTATGTCAGTGTTGCCAGAAGTACAGATTAGTCCTTATTTTGCAGATTTTGATCGTTGGAGATTTGAAGGATTTTCCGTGAACTGAATTTATACGAAAAATTGCTACTTAATGGTAATTTGCTCCTCCGCGAATGGAGTCATAATATTTTACAAAATTTCTTTGTAAAGAAAACATTATATCAGAGAAAGGTACAGATTTCCATTGAGAAGTAGTGCAGTTAACATGCGTTTTTGCCAATTTAATTCTGGCTTTTCTTTTTTTTTTTTTTTTGTTCTCTAAAAAAAATTTTTTTTGCGCATTTGTCACCTTCTATAGTTAGTCTTTTAATCGTCCTAAATGAAAACTTAAGAGCAATTAAGAAGCTGTGGACTATAACACAAAACGGTACTTTTATGTGTTGATGTACAGTAGACAAGGAGTTAGAAATTTTAAAATGGCTTATGATACGGAAAATTATACTATTATGAATGCAAATGTTTTCTGATGATGACCTGAATGATCATACGTTGGCTTTCTTTCAAATATACTTATCTTAAAATAACAAAATTAAAAATAATGTTGATAATTTCTACCAAATATATGTATGTATAACGCGGTATATATTAAACATTACATGTTTTACTTTTGTCGCTGCATTATTCTACAAAATTGTTAAATAAAATGTAGGAATAAATGAACTGCAACAACAACAATCAATTTCTTTTTAATTTTTAAAAAAAAGTAATTTAATTAATTTTTAATTAAATTCATGTTATTTTACTTTATAATTCGCAATCATGCAGGAATCTGTACTTGAGATTTGTCTGATACTCTATATTTTTAATAATATCAAAATAAAGTTTCAATGATTAGCGGCAGAAGTCGATAATTTTTTTATATGTACTTACCTATGTATATTCAGTAGAAAAATTACTGATAATAATACCAATAACATACACAATTTAGCATACGAGTATATAGTATTACATAAACAAAATTGAATTTTTTAATTATCTTTACTTCAAATTAAAATGAATAATGTATATTATGTTGAGTGAAAAATTTAATTAAGTATTACACAATATATTGCAAAGATTTAGTTTCGAAAATAATATAATGTGGTTGGAAAATATAATCTCAAATCTGAGCGTTAATGGCAAAGTAGATTTAAATTTGGATAAAAGAAAAGTAAATATTTTAAACTATTATATTCAGATATATAAAGTTGTTAAAGTCACTTTGGTAAAATAAAATATGTAATGAATATATCTAATTTTATTAGACCAAAAATTGGAAACTCATGAATTTTGCAGATTTTATTTTTATAAGTTCTGGCAACACAAGCTCATGTGTATATATTTGCTCTCATTGTCATGATTTCTATGTTCAAACAATTAAACCCTTTCGTTACAAATATGCACATCCACCCAAATATATATTCCCAACATCATTATTTTCACTTTTAACATCATTTTTCTCGCGTAAAATTATCGAAGTCAATATATAAAAAAATAATACCTTATTAGGGTGGCTCACATTAACGTAAAAAGTATAAAAAGAAATATTTTTTAGTTTATTAAAATAAAAATACATATTATGGGCATTTAAAAAGTGTGTGTTTTATAGTAATAAATTTGTAACTATTTTATTAGTAAGAAATTTATTTTATTAATAAAAAAAAAAACAATTGACGGCAATAAGACATAATAGCACATCTTATGAATTTACTAATTATATAATAACAATAATAACTTTATTATATAGTATATAAGAACAATATGTTTTTTTTATTAAAAAAAATATATAAAATAGAACTAAAGAAAATTTAATTTAATTTTTATTTAAAAAATATCGGCCGTATGTATAATGAAAAGTTAGCAACTAGTTAGCATATAGGCCAAAAAACCTGCAATTTTATTACTCACTGTAGACTAATATTATTAAAAATTTCAATATCTTTTATTTGAAAACTGATCAGAGAATCCAAAAAATTAAAAACCTCGTACGTTTGAGTAAGAAAGGTATGAAAAACTTAGCCACTATGTACAACGATCTGCTAAATTTGTATTATAAATAAGGCTGTATATGTTCATTTAACACAGATAATGAAAAATTTAAAAATTTCGAAAGTGCTGTAAGCTAAAACCGTTTTTTTATTAAAGTTTGTAATTTCAAGTTTGTAATTTTACTAAGTTTATTATTTTAAGAATTGAAGTTAAATGAGCTTTGAGCCAAAATTCATATGAAATTATAGGTTAGTGACTGATATTTTTAAAAATTGACTGCAAAAATTACACGTTAAAAGCGAAAAGAAAGATATATTTGTACTTATAATGTTTTAACCATCACATATGATTAAATCTAGAATAATCCATGCTAAACTAGAGGATACGACCAAATCTGTCAAAGTCACAAGGGGCCAGCCTAAAGAAGGGGTACTATCACCGATTCTGTGGTCTTTATTAATAGATAATCTCTGTCCACAAGCTACATAGCCTGGATTTTCACACGGAGCTTCATGGTCATGAACAGAAAGGGTACGTAATAGGCTGACGTGTTTCAGACCAAAATGATAGAACTAAAGGTTACGACATCACGCACACCAAAAAGTTAAATGCGTACTCATAACAGTGAGAATTTTTTTATTTCTCTCTTTATTTTCTCTCAAATGCAGTGGAATTCGGTTATAAGAAATTATAAAAAACAGTATTTGTTTTTCTTATAACCGAAATTTTCCTTTAAAAGGACTTCGGATAAATGCAAAATTACTCTTAAAATATTATTGAAATAAAAATAAAACAAATAGACATACTTCCGAAAAATTCAAATTCTGACAAAGTTAACAGACAAATTATAAAAAATTTTAGCAATAAATGAACATTCTTGCCATCAAAAATACTTTTGAAAATGAAGGTGCATATGAACAAAATAAAAAAGAAATGAGCCAATGCTTAATATTTTTGTCGTGGATTAATTCGTAATACTCGTATTTGCAATTGATCGGAGTTTTTTTTATACAATTTTGTGCTTTTTAATGCAAAATCAGTTTCTTTTAAACAGTTTTTTTTTTTCTTTTAACGGAGTTAAATAGCTTTGAATTTAATTTATTAATTTAATTTATTTCCGATTTTTTCTTTTGTGTGTTTATATCCGAATTCGACTGTATAAGGAAATTTGCTTCTATCATTCTTGGTTTCATATCGAATATAATATTCTAAGCAGAACATAAAAACCGGTTAACTGACATCAAGTATTGGTTTTTGAAAAATTCTAAACGATTATTTTTTGTATATGGGCAATTTCAATAATTTTCAACATTTGTTGAAACTGAGTTCAGATGCTTATTATTTCTCTAGTTTTTCGAATTGACCAAAACGGTCAAAAGGGAATGGTAGGCCACACTAGAAAACTGGGATATTCAAAATTTCAGACCATCAGTTCTAGATTTTGAAAAGTTATGGGCACTCAAATATCGAAAAACTCATAAAAAGGCTTGAAATTTAAAAGAGTTTTTTCATATTTCATCACTTTTCTACTTTTAGTTTTTAACTTCCGATGCTCACTGATATAAAATAAAGTCACTAGACTTTGTAGATATTTACACTATAAAAGTTATGCCCATACTACTATTTGGGAAAAAGTTGTACAGCGGTTCATTTTTGAAACCAAATTTTCCGATTTTTCAATTCTCGCAGTTTTTTCTATAGCGTTTTTGCGCCGTTCAAGAAAATTGCATTTGGTCAACAGTATTTAATAGATGATGTAATTTGCTAAAATTTGCGCCATTTCACGTCGATGTCAGGCTGCTAGTTGCTGAGAACGATGACCTCAAACTTTTATAGAATTGACGTAAATTTGTCAAAAATGACAGTTTTTCGCGCCTGACATTTGCAATCTCATTTAAAACTGGTTTATGTATTGCGTGATCTAAACTTCTTAATAAATGGGACCTCAACATCAAGAAGGCGTTAAAATATTTTGAAACGCAAAAATTTTATAAAGAAAATAAAACTTTTGCGAAATTTCATAATATTGTTTCGCGTTTTTTTTTAGTTAATCAGTGGTTTAAAATCAATGTTAAGTATTGGAAATGAAGTGCGGCGGTGAACTAAAGATCATATATAAATACGGTTGAATTCGGTCCATATTTAGCGGGTACAGTGGCATTTTTCTTCAAACACATTTTGCTTTGTGACATCTGCAGTTATGTATAGATTCCGCCGCGATTAACAGCAAATGAAAGGTTTGTTTAAGCTTGATAATAAAACCGAATAGGCATTAAAAATTTTTATGATTTTAAATTTTACAGATAAAAAAAAAATCCTAACCTCAAAAATAATTCTTATATAATTTTTTTTATTTTTTAAATTTGCAAGTTAAAACATTGTTTTTCTGTAAATTAGTTATGCGTTATATAAACGCATATTATAACAATCGCTGAAACATTCATATTTTGCAAAAAATCGCGTTTTTTTAATGTTAAGGAATTTTAATTATATGTGTTTTTTTAATGTGTGATTAATTAATTAATTAATTAATTAATTTAATGTGAATTTGAAACGAGTTTCATGCATCCATACAACATTTATTAAAATAAACCAACAAATTTAACTTTAATTTTTTTTTAGAAATTTTAACTTAAAATCTCCATAACTTTCGCGCCGTTTGCAATAAATGATTAACGCGAACTGTTTTTATATGCTAAAATATCACCCTTCACGTGACCAAAGCGTCATTGTGTCATCCAAAAAAAAATTTGAAAAAAAAAAATATAAAAATGTCGAAAATTTTTTAAATTGCCCCATATACTTTAAAATTTAGGCTTTATAATAACAATTCAAAAATACTTCACTAAACAATTTAATATCGATGTAAACAAACTTTGTACCTTTCGAATTTGCAAATTCCAGCCGAGGCATGTTTCTGTTTTAATATTTGTAGGTTTGCTGACTGTTAATTTATAGACTTTTTTCAAACAATCTAAAAAATTCCTGAATCTCAATACGTGTTATTGCTTATCCAAATGATTTTAAACACTTTTTGGTCGTTTAAATAAAGACGCTCATATGTGAACTTTTGCTTTAAAAAATTGCTTTACCATTAACCCTTTCTTTCTCCTTAAAAATATAAACCCTTTTTAAATTCGTTAAAGAGGAAAGCTGGTAGCACATGTGTCATCTACTAATTAAGCGTGACACCTACAACACATGTGTTCCATCTGTTCCATATTTTTTGTGTCAATTTTCCACCGTAAAATGCAATTAAACTCAAAGTGTAATGAAATAACAAAAGCAATAACGGCAAAACAAACATCTCTATAAAGAATTTAGTAACGGTGAAATGAAATAAAATTTAGTTACACAGGTTTTAATAAAAGAATTTTTATTTTTTACAACAGCATAAAAGAGTGTTTTTTGTATCCTAAAGACAGAGTTGAAAAAAATGCCAATTAAAATCTTAACTAACCTGTTCATTGAAAGACCATGTCCTTAAGTATCTTACGAAAGCTGCCGTTGAACGTTTTAGGGCAAGTTAAAAAAGATATCACCCCCCAACCTACCATCTTGCACTGTCTTTTCATATTCTTCAAAAGAAATTGCCTCACTTGTCATCACTTATTTCCCATTCTGGAACACTTTTCTAATGACGTGTGCTTTTGTTGTTAAAAATTTATTATTTCCTTCTATACTCTACAGCAGGTATTAACATTAAAAAAAAGGCATAAAACAGATTCTCAATACTCCTTTAAATGAAAAGTAAAAGTGGTCTGCGTAAATAATCTTGGTTCTATAAAAGAAGAATACTGTACTGGATATACATTATGATGGTCAAGTCTATAACTACGTCAGAGACCCTTGTTTAAGATAAAAGATCCGAGTAAAGTTGAACAAAGTTTGCTAAAGTGTACTGGCAATAAGAAACTGTGCACAGCTGCACTGAGGACTGTTTTAGATTCAAGTTCGCTGCATATTGTAGTGAAAAACAAATCCATGGTCTACAATTTTCTCCATTAGACTGTGCTTTGGGTAAAATTAGGAAATTCTCTGATTATGGGAAATACTTTACAGTTGGAGTAAGTAACAGGAGAGTAAATAAAGCTGTTTAAAAACGGTCTACTTTTTTGGAGGTTTAGTAACTTTGTGGTATTGGTAAAAATCAAAATTTGAAAGTGGAACCCAAGCGAGAGTATTGTAATAATTAGTAATATCCGAGGCCCATGTATAAATATGCACAATAAGGCCTGTTTCTGCAGAGTCCAGGGTCATATATGGAATTTGGAGAAATAAATTGGCGGATGAAATTACTGAGAAAGTAGCTTCTATTTTGGGGAAAGAGGAGTGCGGAATCGAAAATTCTTTTCCGAGCAAACATGTTTGGAATATCTTTACTTTAACTTAGCAAATATAAGTAAATACACTATCAAGGAAAAGCCTTATGATTTCAACCAAGTTTTTAGCCGGGCGAAGAGTCGCGATACTCATAGAGATCTTTGCTAATAAGACTTTTTCTCTAGTTTGGGAAAGTCTTAAGTTCTTAACAAGAATCAGTGTAATATATTAAATGAAAACTATCAGCTCGGTCTAAACATCACCAACTAATTTTCTTGAATGCATTTATACCTAAGTTTACATACATACATACATACATAACTGGCCTTTACAACCCTGTGTCAGGATTACGGCCTAGCTTCTCGCTAAGTTTACATTTACGAAATAAAGTATTGTGCTATAGACTCTGAATAAAAATTGGTTTCTTCCAAAAACAAGATTTTATTGTTTCTTGTTACGTTACATGTTTACTACTTAGACGGTGTTTTTCAATTTTATAAAACATAAACCGCTTGATGATAAAATCCACAATCCCTATAGAGTATTTTGTAAGTTAAATTAAAATCTGGTGTTTTTTATAGTAGCGTAAAATTATGTTGGTATTGCCTTCACTTTTTTAACCCTTCTTCTTAAAATTTTGCATAAGAATTTCCTTTAAGAAATATGTACACTCATACTACGTTTTTTCACTCAACACCAATAGAGAAGAATGACACAACTTTGTTATAAACGAGCTCTCGACAAAGATAAGAAGCTCAGAAACAATGAAAAACATTCTTTTGAAGTGAATTTTTTCCGTCAGTTTACAATTTGCTTTAAGAGAGATGACTAAGTGACTTTGGCTCTACAATGTTAGATGAAAAACTAAGTCGAAGCCAGCGGATGTTTGAATAGAAAAGAGCTTTAAATCAAAACAAGGAAAAAAAATTGTTTGACCATAAAAGCACGCTCTTAAAAAGAAAAAAACTCAATTTAGCAGAGGAACGAATGCTAATTTTTACTAAGTTAAGGGATCAATTTTCTTTTAATAAATAATTAACAATTATTCTGTTACATTTTAAAATATTTGTGGTTTTAAAAGCAGCTAAAACTAGATTTTGTTATAAAATTTATTTTTCTGCGTCCTAAAAATTTTATCTTTTTAACTATTTTAGTAAAATGGTAAAAAAAATTACAATAAAAAATTACAATAATAACTAAATTCTAAGCTTTTTATTCTAAGAAGGGCGAATCATGTCCATTTCAAGTTACAAATTAATTGCGGTATTCATAAAAAATTAAATTATTCCATAGAAATATGTTAAGCCCTTAATAAACCTATTCTGCTTTTAATAAATGGGTAATCCAAGTCAAATCAACCAATAGGTGCAACCCACCCCTCCTCCCGAATTTGATTTTTTGTAGAAATATAGTGGATTACAGAACTAAATCCAATTCAAAGTTTGGCTGCACTGGCACATCTGGATCCGAAAATATGAGATCTGTAAAAAAGGAAAAAAAAAATACAATAATGAATAAAGTTATACTTAGGGGGTAGGTATGTTCGGAAAAAAGTTGAGGGAAAGATATTAGTGAGTGTCGGTCTCTACTCGGTCGGGGCTACTCCAGGACAGTTGGTGATCTTTTTGTGGACTTTTATTCTTTCAACCCAACTTTTGACCACGATGAGGAGCCATTTGCCCCCATCCCTTCTTTTTGACTCATGTATATTTTTGTTGTACCTCACAAAATAAGCGGTTCTAGCTAATCGAAATCGAAAAATCGTATACTATCCCCACCCCTAACAGAATAGTTTTAATCTCCTTGTAATATATTATCCTCTCCGATTTGATTTTTATTTCTGGATCCAAAAAGACCTTCACTCTGAAATTTGTCACATCTGTAGAGAAGAAAACTATCTTTGGCATAATTTTTATTTAAATTTTTAAAAAGGTCACTTTCGGAGATATAGTCTTCCGATTTGTAGGTGAAGAAAATTGACCTTTGACTTTTTCAAAAAACAAAAAAAAGATGCATATTAAACAGAGTGGGCAAACAAACAAAACATTTCTCAAAAGTTACAACAACGTCATACACTTTTGAAAATTTTTTTAATGGTATTGTACATGAGCAAAACCAAAACAAATACTTTCTAAATGAGAAAGAGCGCAAATGAAAAAATTAGCTTTTCGCTCTTGTGCTTGCTTTATTTTTTGTTTTTTTCTCTTATTCTTTTCTTTTTCTCTTCTTCTATCCTTTTTCTTCTCATTAATTTTTTGTTGTACCTACGCACATTTGAGTTAGTGTATTTGTAGTACTCAAAACAAAAACAATATACAAAATTAAATGGGACAATTGTTCTCACTGTTTCTGTTTTATTTTTATTTTACTCATTGTAAAGAATACAACAAAATGAGATCAAACGTTCAGTTTTGTTTAATTTTTAGGGTACAAATTGGTCTTTGTAAGCTCTTTTGGATGCCTAGACACGTTCAGATTGTATTGATATGTTCACAAAAGTTGTTTAGATTTGAAATGGCTACAGAACTGTCATATATTGTTAGTGAAAAATAACGAGTCAATGTAAGTTAGGCTAAAAAATAATTTCCCTTTTTTTAGGTACATTTTTGCAAGAGAGTGCAAGAAAAAATTACTTTTTGCACAAAAAATATTTTAAAATTAGTTCAGTAGAGTCTTCACTACATTATTGCCGAACATAGTTAAGCAGTATCTTTAAGTTTGAGTTAGCTGTTGGTCAAAAATTTGAGGACACCTTTTTTTGAGTGGTACAGTGTATTTCAAAATCTTTTGAGGTCCATAAAAAAAAATTGGTAGTCAATCTGACCAAACCGAGTACAGAGTTTTACTAAGTTTTGGTAGTACAATCGAACTTATATAAGGGAGTTCGTGCAGTTTTTTCGCTGTTGCACCGTGTTATTAAGACAGCTATGTGGAAAACAGTTTTTTTCTTTCTAATTTGTGTCTCTCCTCTGCTTAACGTCTTTAGACCTCTATTAGAAAATCGTAAAAATCTAATCTAATTCATACGATATTAAAAAAAACAACCAACATGCTGAGACTTGGTACTGAATTTTTACCTCAAACTCATAAATAGGCGAGGCTGTCGACAGGGACACTTATATTTCAGTATTTATTCCACTTGAGCTACCACTAAGACAGAAAGTATTTAAAACAAATTCATAGTATTGATGAATAACTTAATTGATACAACAATATATTTATAAGCATATTTGAGGACTTTAAGTTCCTCTCTTGCACATACATACGTTTGTACATCGTATTACTGTATTCTCAGTTCTTTACACGTTTCCATAGTAGCTTTCTTGCAATTTCATACACTTTTTGTAGTTTTTGATTTTAATCTTCAATAAGTTATTTTGTTGTTTCTTCCTCTCCTTTTATTTCTCTCTCTCTCTCTTATGTGTTTTATAACAGTATTTAGTGCACTCAATGGAAAATTGTTAATTAGATTCCTTTTGGCGTGTGATGATGGCATTCTGTCGTAGTTTATCTGGGGAATTTGCATCTGTGTTTTTCACTCTCTTTTTGTCTCTGGTCTCTATTTTTATTTAGATGGTTTTTTTATTTTTAAGTAGAAATGTGCTGGTAAAAGGTAGAAATCATGTTCAAATACCTGGTGACCAATTGTACTAGCCTTTTACATGGAGAGTTTTACAACAGCTTATAGTGACTGTCAGTTGATTTCTCTATCAAAGTTTTCATTTTTATTGTTTCTCAAAGTGGTCCTCTATCTATGCAGAGTATAGTGGCTTAATTGAAAGAGAAAACAACCATTTAAATATTTTAAAAAGTAAAATGAAAAAGCATTAAACTTTTAAGTATTTAATTAGTGAGACATTAAATTGATTGAAATTCTTTTTGACACTGCTGCTATTGTGGTTTTTCTGTAAAAGGATATGATTTTCTAGAAGAAAAGTTTTAAATTCAAAAAACAAAATTGTTTCATTTCAATGTTTTTCTTTTGCAGTTTGATAATTCTTAGACTTGTTGTAAATTAAATCGAGAAACCTTTAGCACTATTTCGGCTAATACTTACGTTCTAAGTAGGTTTCAACAAAATAATACCACTTGACACCCAGCCAAATTACTAATAATAGTGAATTTTTTTGACTAATAGATAGTGTGTAAGTTTAGTTGCATGACGGTCGTGATATAGATTCCTATCAGAGACTCTACTTTGGAGTGTTGACCATACAATGAAGAATAAGAAAATTAAGGCTACAGAGAGTAGCGGTGTTTCGTTCATAGAATTTATTGACACTGGACTATGCATTTTTAAGGCATTTTTAGAGTTTGAATCCATATGAAGCTAATCGCATTAAGTTTTGAAACGCAAAGTCTATGACGTAATTAATGATTAACGATTTCGTCCAAATAAATAAAATAAAAAAATTAAAAAATTTTAAAAAATTCTCTTCACCTGCATGCATGGTTGTAGTAAACATCTGTCCCAAATCATTTATTATCGCCAAACTTTTTTCATATCAATACAAAGAAAAAAATCACTGGCTCGACTTTCTTAAAATTTGTTGGAAAAACTGCTAATTACGCCATTATTTCTTCTTCTCATTTTCTGTAATTAATAAACTCGCTATTTCTTTATATCTTTAGGTTCTGCAATGGATAATTCAACATTTTCTTTAGTAAAGCTGGATATCGGTGCGATTCGTTGTCTTTTCTAATGAGTGTATAAACTGTCTTTAACAACACAACCGAAAACCACTTTACTATGCGATTTTCATCAATATTTCTTTAAATTATTTGTGACCTCAATGGTTTTGAACACTTCAACCAGGGAACACCATATTCTAAGTTCACTTCTAATATAGTTATGTCCCCTTCTCATATTTCATTTTGTATCTGCTCTGAGTATTTTACGCAGGGACATTTTTATTTGTTGTTTCTAAAAGCTCTAATGTACTCTGAGAATCCTAATTTAACAAAATCAGTAGTAAAAGCCCCTGAAGACTTTACGAAAATAATTTTCCTTTACTCTTCAAGTCAAATAGAAGTCAAAACTTTGCCGACTACTGAGTAAAACTACTTTCAATCATTTTTTCGGTTTGAATTTATGTCTAATTAGTAAAGACCTCGGGGTGCCGACTATTAAAACTTTATAGATTTTCTTTCTTACTAGTGTCGGCATTGAAGGTGAGGTTCTAAAATATATTAGAACTAATTCCTTTGAATTTAAAGCATTGTTTAAAGAGGCTCCTAGCTTTAAAAATATTTCTTTTAATGAAATTATTTAACTTACAAAGCCAAGTTTGCCACTAAATTTTTACGAAGAAAATAGGCACTACTGCACGTACATACGTATTTTGCACTCAACATTTAATTCTTGATTTTTATTTAAAAAAAATTAATGTTACCGTTTCACTTTGTTATTATTATTAGATTTGTTTTATTTATGAAATTTTTCTTAATAAAAATATTTACTTTATTCTTCACGTTATATAAGATAACTGTTTAATTATTGAATTCAAAACGTTTGGTTTTGGTTTTAGTTTTCTTTAAAGAAATAATTATAATATGAATAAACATATGTACATATGTACGTAGATAAGTATAAAAGGTTTATAAGAAAAAGTATAAAATATGCACAGAATTAATGTTGTGGCTGCTGGGTGTCAGGTTGAGTGTTACAGGGACGAAATCGTCAAAACGAAGATATTTCTTTATAAAAAATCGTCAAATCATCTCTGAAAATCGTTAAAAATTCGGTCAAATGAAAATAATTACTCCTTTTTGCTTTCTAAATATTTATTCTAAAAAAAACTATAAACATAACAAAAAGTTTTCTTAACAGTAAACATTATTGATATTGAGATCCGAATTTACAAACATATGCTTGTATATATATGTATGTATATGGTACAGATAATATAAGTAAATGTATAACTAGTACGAGTACTTAACATTCTCATTAAATAAAAATTTTATATGTAAATACCTGAATATAACAATATTATCAAATCTGAACTGAACTGTACCATAACAGTTTGATTTTGTTAGTATTAAATAGTCTTTTGTGTACAGAATTTCTTCTAAGGGACAATTTTCTAAACGATTTTGATTTTATTTATATTTACTTGACTAAATATTCTTTTAATATTTTTTTTTTTTTATTGAGGACAAAACTCAGGGGATGACCCATACAATACATTGTGCTGGTCTAGGAAAATATGAGGGGAAGGGGGAAGATTTGATTTGAACTTACTAATATCATAGATATCAGTCAGAATAAACCAAAGGTCGTACTTTAAAATGCTGACATTCCACTCTATTCCACCTTAACCATTGACAGGGTAGAAAAATGATCAGGAGAAAAAGCCCCATCTATTGAAAAATGGCAGATAACTGCTAAAATATACTTTGTGAAGGCACTCATCACAATCAACATGTAACAATGAGCTAATTGATCATTTAAGGGTGAAGGTATAACATTGGCCTTTAAATGATCAATTCACAGCAATTTGTCTCATTCCTGAAGCTCTGCTTATAATAGAAAAAAAAAACAAAATATATATTCTGTCATAAATGTTTTGTTCTTTCCCCAAAAATTCCAATACAATGCACAGCATTTAGTAGGATTTTGGTCTCAATAAAAATAAAATAACGCAAGGGAATCGGTTGCTGTTGATTCATTATACAATGGCCAATGTTATATCTTTACGACTAAATAATCCAACAGCAGTTCTTCATGATTCATCCCCTGGAATAATTCTTTGTAAGTGTTCCTCAACTGCTTTTTTGCAATGGGAGACCGTTCCAGAGAAGTATTGCTCTCCACCAGCTTAGCCAGTTGAGTCCTTACAATGTAAGCCTCTAACCTCTAACACGACAAGGTGATTATCCCACGTAGAGCAGAAATGTGAATCTAGAATAGAATATTACTGAATATTCTGTAGTTTTTAAATTTATAAAAATCGTCATTTTATTATTTTGAAATGCAGAGAAATTATCAATTTTGGCAACATTGGCCAGGGATAACCGAGTATCATTATAAATGTATATATTACACTAATAGTATAATTTCTGTCGAAGTGTTAGCACTAAATAAGGCAGCAATTCAACTTTGTGTCCATCGTCTATATTCATTACTGCTGGAAGAACAACTGTCAGATTGCTTAATAGTAGTATTAGAGCGAAATTCTTTTACTCTAGTAATACCATATACGTACTTGTTCTAAGTAATGCAATGTAATCCAAATCTTCATTTTCTGTACACAATTGTTCTACAAAAGAAAAAAAATTAAGAGTTTTGGTTAACTATGTTCTAATGAAACAATATTAGTGTTATTTGGTATTATACTACATGGTTGTTTAAGCAATCAGCCCAATTATAAATAAAAATTTTCCGAGAGTTTTTTTCTATCTTGCATTTTTCCGAAATAAATTCAATAGTAAAAATGGGTAAGATAAAAAACTTCCAGGAAATTTTTAATTATAATCCGACTGAATATAATTCTGTAATAGTTTTCTAACAAACTAACGAAAATATTGAATAGCGTGACTATCGACAGTTTGCCATTTCTACCACCCACCCGAATGACAGCTAGTGGTAACATATGGCTTCCGTACACAGAGAAAACAGCACCTAATAAATACCTAATAAAATAGAATAAACTTCATAAGATATCTCTATGGTTTTTAGTCAAGAAGAAAGCCTTATTATTTTAATAAGGAAAACCTTTTTGAAAAAATCAAGAAGGAATCTTAGAGTTTTCATTAGGTATTCTTCTTGTTTTTTTTTTAATAAGGTTTTCTTCTTGATTTTATTAGGCTATCTTATTGATTTCCTCAAAAAGGTTTCCTTCTTGATTTTATTGGGTTCCCTTATTGTTTTTTTTCAAAAATATTTTCTTATTGATTTTATTAGGCTATCTTATTAATATTTTTTTTAATAAAACTTCTTGATTTATTTTATAAATTTATAGATTTTTTATTAATTATTTTTACTTAAGGATACATTAAATACAATAAAAATAAAAAGTAACTAATATTACCAGTATTTATTACTTCTTCACTAAGAATATATTTCTGTGTGTGTTTATATAGATTAAGATTTCCTATTTTTTATGAAGTTATATTCACTACTTACACGACACAATGGCTGAGAACATACATTCATGATTTCGATTAGAGAAGAATTACTTAAATCGATTTTAAATATTGTTTTGTACAATTAAAGCAAGCACGTAGGGTCATTTTTAGAAAAATAGAAAATATAATAATTTTAGTGTAATTTGGTTCACAATTTTGCAATAGAGGCAAAATCCTCGGACTTTAAATCAAACAATACTGCTCTAAAAATGACCATACTTCCTTGCTTTTTGGAGTATATTCTGTTTTAAAAACGTAAGATAACTTATTAATATCTACACACGTCATATAAAAAGCGCACTTGCACTTCAGGTCATCATATTATACGAAAAACTATGTAATCTTTGAAAAATCTGGTCCAATAACCATTATTCTTGGTTGTTTGTGTTTCTTTTCTTTCTGCATACTTTTTCACAACTTCCATAATTCTTGGCTTCATATCATTAACAGTTCGTACTAAAGATAAGCTGAAGAAAATAATATAATTAATAAAACTTAAAGGTAATAAAAAATAAAATATTAATACAATACTTACAAGTTTATAACCTAAAAAATCGTTGTATCGTGGCCAGTCTTGTAAACTCTGGTGCAATGCAATGAACTAATGTCTTCTGGTTTTTTTTAATCAATATACTTATTCCTTTCATTATGCACATGCTGTCCTTTCACGGTTTATAAGGCTAGTGCCATATATGGAATTTTCGGCTGACATCTGTGTACCAAGAGTTTCCGTACACTCTGAACTACTAAGTCTATCAGAAATTTTTTCTAACCATTCCAATATTCGACTATTTGCCGGTAACGTTTCTCATATAAACGTTTCGTATATAAATGGTAAGTTCTAAAATAAGAAGTTTTTAGGTGAAAATACATTTGTTTTCATAGATATAGGTTTAGGAAGGGCTTATTTGACACATTTTTATGGAATACTTGTCAAATAGACCTGTAATATTTGTTATGAATACATCTGTAAATATTTTATAAATTTAATAACTATACAATTTTACATTATTATTATTATTATTAAAAATATTTACACGCATTTCATAGAAAATGCTTGTATACACATATGTACACATACTTATATGTATGTATGGAAATGAATGGAAGTTAGAGACAAAAATTATTCATCTACGTAAAAAATTTTCGACACATACATATGCACATATCTATGAATGGAAAGTTTTTAAAAGCAAAATAATGATTTATATTACTGCACATCTACTTACAATTATTTACTTTCTTGCACTTTTTTATTTTATTTTAATTTATTGTATTAATATATTATGTTCACTAATTAATTACATACATACATACCTGGCCTTTACAACCCTGTGTCAGGATTACGGCCTAGCTTCTCGCAGCACTCATGTTGTGTGTGTCAATTTTTATCCATGAGTACCGGGACCTACAGTTTAATGTCGACTCCGAACGACAGACTTGAGAAACTTGTCCATGCACAGAGAAAAAAAAAGTGTTGTTATGGCAAATACTTTTTGCAGTTGAGAAAATTGTATTTGTCGCAAATAAAAAGTATTTGATTTAAATGATATTTTATTTGCCACAAAGAATTTCGGCGAATACACTGTATTCGTCGCAACTACAAAATTGCAGTTGACATAAATCAAGAGCAAAATTATTTGATCCAAATTGAATTTTCTTTAAGTTAAATGTAATTGCATTTGAAAATTCATGTCAACAGCAATTTATTAAAATCAAATGTTTTCTTATTTGAGATTACATGGAAAAATTATTTACGCCAAATACGGATTGCTGTTGTGGTAACAGTAGTCTTGTATTTTCAAATGCAATCCGCAGTTAGTTTTGTTTTATTGTTTAGGCATTTTCTCTCATTCGTTTGAATTTTGTTTGCGGTATTAAAAACACGTGCGTGTGAAAAAAAGCAAATATGTGTGAGTTTTCTATAGGAGTATATCTTCGCCTCGTGGTCTAGTATTTTGTGTGTTGGCTTACTAAGACGATAGTGCCGGGTTATAATCTCAGCTCTGACATCTTGAAAAAAAGATATGTGTATGTGTGTATTTCGGCGACTACCACTCAGAAATCTGCTGGCAAAAGCTCTGAGAGTAACTGATTGCCATGAAAAAGCTTCTCAAATCTGTCGTTCGGATTCGACTTTAAAAATTGTATATAAATATAGTTTAAGTATTATGTACAATAATGTATGTATATTATATTATTTATATATGTTTTATAATATTATATATGTATGTATTATTATATTGTGCTCTCAAATGCCTTTCTATGTACTATATTAATATTTTAGATATAATTAAAAATAATTTACCAATTCATTGTAAATACGTATGTATATATTCCTGAAAAATCTTTAATTTTATTTTTGTTTGTAAATAAAATCTAAAATTTAAAAAAATTTTGACATTTGTCGAATTGTATTTGGGGCAAAGACAATTGTATTTGGTAGGTCAGTTTTTGCATTTGTCGAATTGTATTTGGGACAAAGACAATCGCATTTGTTAAAACCATTTTTGCATTTGCTCAATTGTATTTAATGTAACAGCAATTTTGTAGTTGCGACAAATACAAATTGCTATTGGGAACGATCCGAATGTAAATTCTATTTGCGGTAAGGTTAAAATCATTTGACATTACTACGTTTTTTTTTCTGTGTGGCAATTAGCATACATGGGCACACTGCATTATATTTTTAATGCATTATTTGAAGCAGTAAGTAGTAAAATTTTACTGCTTACTGAAGAAAATTGCAGTAACCAGTAAAATTTTACTCGTTACTGAAAAAAATTGCAGTAACCAGTAAATGTTTACTCATTACTGGAAAAAATTGCAGTTACCAGTAAAATTTTACTCGTTACTGAAAAAATTGCAGTAACCAGTAAAATTTTAATCATTACTGCATTTTTTCAGTAATCAGTAAAATTTAACTGCTTACTGCAATATTTTAGAAACGAGTAAAAATCCACTAGCAAATGGAAACGATTTTGTTGTTGTTGTAAAAAAAATCTCTTTTATTATGGGATATATTTTGTTGTAACAGAAAAATTTTTAAATTTCAATGATTAATGCAATACACCTAATTATGTTTTTACACGATAGATCGTTCCTCGAAAACTCGCGTAAAAGAAAATCACGTAAAAAAATAGAGTACTCATAAAAAAGAGAGGATTGTTTCCACGTAATAATAAGTAATTTAAATTTGTGTTGCTTCATGGACTCATTTTTTTAAACAAAAAACAATAGAAAAGTGATTATTGAATAAAATATTAACAAAAACAAATTAGTTTATTTAAAAAACCAGAAGTCAATTTTTAATCAGTTTTGCTCTCTACCATCGTTTTAGTTTACGAATAATTTCACTTTAATTGCTGGAAATATTTTCAAAATCATTTCCATTTGCTAGTGGATTTTTACTCGTTTCTAAAATATTGCAGTTAGCAGTAAAATTTTACTGAATACTGAAAAAAAAATGCAGTAATGATTAAAATTTTACTGGTTACTGCAATTTTTTCAGTAACGAGTAAAATTTTACTGGTTACTGCAATTTTTTTCAGTAATGAGTAAACATTTACTGGTTACTGCAATTATTTTCAGTAACGAGTAAAATTTTACTGGTTACTGCAATTTTTTTCAGTAAGAAGTAAATTTCAAATTTTTAATGCAGTATTTATTTAATGCAGTATGCCCATGTATGGCAATTAGTTACCCTCAGAGCTTTTGCCAGAAGACTGCTGAGAGGTAGTCGCCGAAAGAAATATTTTTTTCATATTTCTTTTTTTGAAGATGTCAGAGCCTGGAGTCGAACCCAGGGTCCATGTCTTAGTAAGCCAACACACTAACCACTAGACCACGGCGACACTAATTAATTAGAATATTTTAATTACATTTTAGTATTATTTATTATATTATGGACAAATACTTTTTGGTTGTTTTCTTTCCACTTGTTTATTTTCAACTAAAACTTAAATATCTATAAAGCAAAGAAGTAGAGTCTTGTACAAACATGCATACATATATGTATATCGAAGACTCTGCAGCGGAGAAATACTGCAATACAAAAACTACAACAAATTGTCTGCAATATTCGTGAAATAACAAGAAAACTAATATAATTAAGAAGATATCCTTATTAAAAAAATTAATAAGATTATTTACACATGAGCATATAGGAACCTAATGAAATCAATAAGAAATACCTTTAAAAAAAAACAATTAGGTAACCTAATGAAATCAATAAGATTTCCCTTTTTTCACAATTTAGAAGAAAACCTAAAAGAATCAAAAAGGATTTCTCTATGGATTCTTTTTTTGGTGTCAAAAATAACGGAAATTCGCTAAAAAAATGTAAATAACAAGTTTTCTTCTTAATTTTATGTGTTTTTCTTCTTGATAAAATTTAAAAGATTTACCACATGAAAATAATAAGGAATCCTTTTAAAAAAAACTTCTCTTCTTTTTGCTGGAGTACCCCTCAGCCTAAAAACGTTTCATAGAGAAAATCTTCTTGATTCTATTAGGTAGTTTTGGCTCTGTGTATATTCTCCATTTTCCAAATGACAGACAGTAATTCTGAATAGATGAAATGTTTCTACACAGAAAAAACTAGATTGTAAATACAACAAATATTTTTGTATATACAATTAAAATATTATTCAATTTTGCGCTAACAACGGTTTTTGTAAATACAAATACGACAATTGTAAGTTTCCTTAAGAAAAGAAAAAAAATGCAACGGTACCATGTTTTTTCAATTATTGTGGTTAACAAACTATTTGTTGAAAAAATTACAAGACTTTCAGTAAATATTTTTGTTGCACTATTTTATCAATCTTTTTTTTTAATTAAATCATCTTTATTTTCTCCTTTGCTGGGATAGGTACCTGGGCTGTTGTGTGTTGTATGCAAGCGCTCTAACCATTACACCACGTCACTCCTAATTTTTATAATGTTGCTTTTGTACTAAATATGCGCAACTAACTTAAAGCAAAGAATTCAACAAAAAATTTATTTAATCGTTTTTATTGAAAATGTATGGTACCGTAATAATTTATTTTATTTTTTTGTCAAAGTTTACTTTGTAACGGTACCATCTTTTTTCAACAAATGTGGTTAACAACCCAATTGTTGGCAAAATTTCAACACTTTCAATAAATATTTTTGTTAAACTTCTTTATAAATCTCATATGTTTTTGTTGTTTTTTTATAACTAAGTCTTCTTGTTTTTGGAAATATTGCTTAAATAATAACAACAATTTTAATAGGCATAATTTGTTGAAAATAAATGGTAATATTTGTAATATCAAAAAAATATTTGATTGTATTTATAAAACACATATTTAATATAAAATTTCACATTAACAACTCACTTTGTTGATTGAATTTTGGTGATATTTTTTTCTGTGTATATGAAACAATCATAAATTTAGGTACCACTACGTTCAATTTTTCCTACCTTTTATTAATTTTTTTTTTTCTGCATTCTCGTAACACTTAAAGGCAAAATATAGTGCACTCGGGAAAACGTCAACTAATTAAAACCACAGGTGTTGACGTTTAACAAATTGTTGACGTTTATGAATGTAAAAAATGTTAATAAAAAACATATTGATGGTGTGCTTTAAAACCGTTTTATTGACTATAAACTAAAACCAAACATAACACCCCGTCTGTACGAGCCATAGATTTGGTAAATCATGAACAAATTTTTGGTCGATCATCGAATTGGCTCGTGTAGACTCTCTAAATCAATGTCATGTTCTTTGTCGACCATCGTTTGTAAAACAATTGTTCGAACAACTATGTGCTACCATCAACTATCATTTTTAGTTTGACGCCATCTTTTTTACATTCTCAACCGCAGAAATAAACGAAATGCACTTGATGAAAAATTATAAATTACGATTTCGTAAACCATACGTAGTCACCACATACACAAATTAGAACAAAATTTTGACATTTGCGCTGCCGACGTTTTGTTCATGACATACCAAATCTATGGTTCGTATAGACGGGGTGTAAACAAATCCAAAACGAAACAAAAGGCTTTCAACCTAACTAAAACTAAAAGAACACATTATAAATGAAATCATATTTTTATTTTCACACTCACTAAGTGCTAAGTGATCTGACTACACTTAGTGAGTTTTACTTGTCAACCGACGATATGTACTTACGAGAACAAAAAGCAACTAGGCATAAAGACTATACATATGTAAATACAAATTTTTTTCTACCCTACATACTTATAAGGGGAATCCCAAATTTCTGAACTAATTTCATAAAATAAATGTGTGTGTGCACAAATCTGTTTATTTTAACTGTTGCCAAATTCAAAATTTTCTTTTATTTAAAGTTGACGTTTTAGAGCTTTGTGGTTTGGTTGACGTTTTAGAGTAGACAATGTAAAAAATTAGGGGTTGACGTTTTGGGATGTTGACGTAAACGAGTGTTGACGTTTTCCCGAGTGCACTGTACTTATATTTACTTATTTGTATTTTATATTGGTTTCAAATAATAAAAATGCTTACAACGGGCACATGCCAAACTTAGGCAAATATTTCTCTCAGTGTAATCCTTAAATTTTTGTATAATGCATTTCTTAAACTGATATGATGATAATATTTCTTGGTATGTTTTAACTTTTTGTTTGGTTTCTCAGAGTCTTAAAAGCCACATTTTTAAAGCGAGAATTTTTTCTGGTGGGATTAATTATACGAACAATATAATAATTGTTAAACATACTGATTTTTTATTTATTTATTATTATTTTTTTTTTTGTAAATTTACGATTAAATATATATGCTTTTCTTAAGTTTTTATTTACATCCAATTAAAATGTCTATTACTTTTCACAAATCGCCTGAGCGGAAATCCTTTGATGCTTTTAATTAAGAAAAATTTACTTAAACCCGTTTTAAAATGTTAATAAATTTCTTGTTGCCACCCAACTCAAACAGCAACATTATTAGCGTCTTGAAAAAAGGCAAAAATAAAATATTATTACAAAACAAAAACAACCAGAATAAAAAGTAGAATTGCATACCATTTCATGAATAATAAAAATATTCACATACACAGAAGGGAATTATGAATTCACACAGGCAATGAATGAATGAATGACTGAAAGATCTTTAAATGGGAACCGAAACAACAGTTGTAAAGCTACCAACTGAAAAAACCGAGAAAATAAACCAAAACCCAGTCAAGCCAACCAAACAATTAAGGCGACACACAACACAATGATGGTAATAAAACAATAATAAAAACAATAAAAGCATCACAAATAGAATATACAAATACATATAGATATGCTATGTATGTGTGTATGTATATATATATTTTCTTTTTTTGTAAAAAACAACGATGAATTAGTCATTTTATGTCAGTGATGCATGACATACTAATGCGCTGCAAAAAAAAAAAAACAAAAATGAATACAGTAAAGAACCAGACATGCAACCAACCAACCACCCAGTTAGTCAGCCAGCCAGCCGGCCCATGAGTATAAGCATTGGTTTAAATAGCAACAGCAAACGTAATGTGCCAGTATTTTAGCTGGTTTTAGTGAAAGTTCTTAATGTTGCAACATTGAAAAAAAAACGAACAACAACATGGCGCGTATTTTACTTGCTTCAAGACAACAATAAAAACAAAAACTGGCAAAACATAAAAGGCAGTTAAAAAGGGATTCACACACATGCACACGCTAAACAGTAGCTCCTGTAAAATGATGAACATATTTCATGCACTTTTGAGCAAATTAGATTTCATACTAATTAAATTCCAACTAAAAAACATTACAAAAAGCACTCACACATACAAATAGAAATACAAACTGTCACTGTATGTGTGTGTGTGTTTTTGTGTGTGGGCATGTAAAAGTTCAAAACATGCTGAGTAGCAACGTTAACTTTTATTCATTCAACCAACCATGGACTCATCCATCCAGCCAGGCAACCAGCCAAGCATCCATTTACATGGCTATGTGTATGCATGTGTTTATGTTAGCTTTATTAAACCAGGGTAGCCTATATACAAAAACAAATTATGTAAATTGTATTTCCTTTTATTTTTTTCATCAACTTGCAATGAGATGACTTAAATGGCATCAAATTATTGATTAAATTAATCAATTTTAAAATATTTAACAATTTAGGGCGAAATAATGGTAATATACTGGCTCTTTTAAAACTCAGTAACTGTTATATTTACCTTACAAAGCTCTATCTGCTCTGACTCTACTACAGTGGAAAGTTTGTTTTGGAACAATCCATTATTTAGTTATTGTCTTAAAGAGTTTTTTCTTGACTAATTAGCTCTCCAAATAAAGAATGAATATATGAAGATCAACATCTTCCATGAACGCAGAAGTCTCTTGAAGAGACATATCGGAGACATTTGGGGGGTCGTGGCATAGTGGTTTGAGCGTTCGCACAGATCCTCAAACGACCAAGGTTCAATCGCAGCGTAGGCCAAATATTATAAAATTAAATTTGTGGTTTTCTAAATTATAATTTAAAAAATAAGAGGTTCCCCCCCTCCAAGATGCCCATCTTCAAGACATCGACATATCCAGTCTATTTCACCAGAAACGAATGATCAGTAGTGCAGCGCCACCTTCTGGGAAGATAACAGCTAACCTACATATAAAAAAAGATGCACACCTTCCACATTCAACATCCAGATGAGGCAATTGCTGTTGATCATTCAGAGGTAAAGTTATAACACTGGGCTTTGAGTGCTCAAATTGACACTAATTTGTCCCATTGACATAAGGCGCTTAACATCTTCACATCTATCTATCTATATATTCCACATTCCAATACAATGCACTGCATTTAGTAGGGGTTTACCCCTGAGTATTGGTCTTAAATAAAAAAAAAAAAAAAGAACTGTTTCTTTTCTGTCAAATGATGCAGCCCTAGTTTGAATTTGTCTTAGCATTTCCATTTCTATACAAAAATTGGTATAAGCTTGATATTACTCAAATAGTAGTTGTTCTGAAAAGGCAATCTATCAGAAGTAAAAGACGAAATCAACAACTTTAATCATACAATGAGCTTTTTAAATTGTCTGGGTTCAAACTACCAACAAAGTTTAGTTTAAAAAGAATTTTCGAGCTGCAATTATTATATGTACGCATATTAAAGCTTGCTTTTCACTGTTTCACATGAAGGAAGCTGCCAAATCTTAAAAATGTTCTACTGGGTGGTCTCAACCGGAGAGTGAACTTATTTATATAGTGCGGCAGTTAGTTGATCTGACTACATTGTCTAGGAGTATTTACGAGTATTGCATTCTCCTCAGCACTGACGTTTGGTTATTTTTAACCAAACTTGTCTAATTTTTTTCTCGTATTTTAAGAAAATCGGTAACTAAGTAGTTTCGTCAGAAAAACTTTTACAGATATGTTCATAGTTCACTTTAGTTTCACGAACTGTGAACCTTATAAAATATTACGTGGATACTATGCAATTTCCTCTAGTAGCTCAAACCAAAGGTTTCTCCAAAGCAATAGAGGCTTACAATTCTCATAAGTTAAGGCGGTTGAACATACGGTACAGAATGCTGTTATAAAACTGAATTTAATTGTAATGTGGATAAGATCATTGACCTGTTCCGTGGAATATTAAAGCCTCACATCTAAATAATTCTACTTTTTTTATAAAAAATAAAGTATATTGCGAAATAATTGAAAATTATGTTATTCTAGTGCAATTACACTTATTAGTTTGGTCGGCCATTGACAAACTGAAGATTATGCAACCGAAAGTTTTCGTTAGGCTTGGCATGAAAAGAACGACTTTTTGTGGTTTTTACAGAGCTGCCAACTTGTTTTATTTTAATAAATACTGTCTTAATTGGGCGTAAGGAACCTCTCTGGATTTAGATGATCAACAAATTGGGTCGGATAGAAATAAACGTAACTTTACCTTTTTTCTTTAGATTTTCTTGGTACACAGTTCATTGTAAGCAGCTCCAAAGCCGGATTGTATAGCAAATGGTAAAGTTTGTATTTTAATATTTATTTATCGTAATTCTTTGATCGTAGTGGTATAGTGGTTAGGATTGTGTATCGACTTATTAAGACGATTGCGCCGGGTTCAAATCTCAGGTTCAAATCTCGGTGCTACTAGAAGTTAGGCCAGTTATGTATGTATGTATGTATGTATGTATGTAATTCTTTGATCACATTCTGGCAACCCTGCAGCAGTATTTACAAAATACAATACTTCGTATTGCCAACCATTACAGTTAAAAAAAACTTCCCTTCAGTATTAACATTCAACGTCAATTCAAAAACAACTAACAAGTCATCAACTGTAAAACTACGCTCGTATGTATCATATGTAAGTAAATGTAAGAGCAGATATGTATGTTCCAAAAAATGTCGTAATATATGGTGAATTAAAGGACCAAGATGGTATGCCATTTACACTCTTTGACAGTCCATACATACTTTTTCACTTTATGATGCCCCATTATATGGTACACATACATACATATACGGTTATACTTTGGTTTGGAATTATTTTTTTTTTAATTCACTTTCCGGCAAAAAATGAGCTACTAATGTGGTAGGGTTTGAATGCTGCTCACATGTGAAAATAGCCCAGTAAACATTTATGCAAAATTTATTTTAAGTGAAATTTTTTTCTCTCTTTTTATCCAAATAAAATTGTTTTGGTGTGAATTTGTTTCAGCATTTTTTTATTGCTTTCAAAGATTTGCTGGGTTAGTTAACTATGCATGAATATGACCATAATTAACTACGAAAATTTTAATTGCTAATATGTTCTGTTTGCATAAAATATAAAATGCAAATGCCACTATTCTAGCTCATCGTCATGAAAAGTACAAAAACCAAAAAAAAAAAAAAACAAAATTGAATTTCGTCTGTAATGAATCTTCTATGAAGATTTTATGACGGCTTTGAATCTGAGGAAAATTATAAAATATGTATGAGGGTTACACTATGTAAACACTAAAGTAGGAGCACTACAAATGACAAAATGATAATGATGACACTGCTTTAAAATGGCACATAAACCATTCAAAACAAAAATTTTACTCTGCTTTGAAATGAATATTAATTAAACGGCTTATGGATCTGTAATGATCAGACAGTAAACCCGTTTCGATTCCCACTAAATTTGAACCCCATATATACTCGTAGAACACAAGTCAGTTGAGGCAATACATACTCGTAGAACACAAATCAGTTGAGGTAATAAAATTTTAATTTAAAAATATAATTATTACAGAATAAAATATAATTATTATACAGCAGTCTTCTGGCAAAAGCTCTGAGAGTAACTGATTGCCATGAACAAGCTTCTCAAATCTGTCGTTCAGAGCCGACATTAAACTGTAGGTCCCGGTACCCATGTATTTTTTTCGTTCACTTGAATAAAGGCACTTTGTTGTTTTTGTATTATTTTTAAAGTAAGCGGTGATTTTTTGTTGGGGGCGTTTGTTTATTGCAATTTATTACATCTTAGTCGATTTACGAGTCTAGCTCCATTTCTATTTTAAAATTCTGGAATCGGTTAAAAATTGCAAACGATGCCGGCTCCTGAATATGGGAATTTTTTGTGCCTTTAAATAAGTGAACCGGAGTGTATGTACTTATATATTCCGTGGTCACTGTAGCCTGGTATCTCTTGATAGACAGTAATATCAAAAAATATTTCTCTCGGCGACCACCTTTTCACAGTCTTCTGGGAAAAGCTCTGAGAGTAAATGATTATCACGAACAAGCTTCTCAAGTCTGTCGCTTAAAGTCGACGTTAAGTTGTAGGTCCCGGTACTCGTGAACATCATGAGAAACTAGATCGTAACTATGAAAAAGTTTTGTAATGCCCAGTTATGTATGTATGTTTTGTATATATTTTATTCGAAGTTCACCCATCTTGCTCCACTACTTTATTTAGTCTATATATATGATCTACCCAATGTTGCTAATATCTAAATAAATGCTGACGATCAGAAAATTCGTTCTTTTTTTCATTGATTGTACTGAGCATATATAACTTTTAAGTAATCTTAATAACTTTTTTTATTTGGCAAATAAAACATAATGGAGATGAATGTTTAAAAGAGCAAATGCATGCGATTTTCAAGAGGTTATTTTATTGGTGCTAATTGTGCACTCGATATTAGTCGTTTAGAGTTGGTGGATTCACTTATTGATCTGGATATATTCCTGGATAGAAAATTAGGTTTTACTGACCATGTTTATATTGTTGTAGGGGTTAGATGTGTTCTTGGCTTTATTAAACTGTGGGCAAAAGAGTTTTCTGACCCATACATTACAGCCTTTTATTTCACTTACAAGATTAATTCTTGAGTATTGACCAGTCGTAGGGAAGTGAACATTCCAATAGCAAACAGGCTTTAACCCTAGAACCATAACGCTAATTTTTACGCAATTTTTCAAGTTAGAAAATATTCAATTTATTTACTTTAATTAAATTAATTTATTTATTTTAATTCATATTGTAAAAAAAGGAAAAGAATTTTTACTATATTTACATTATTCAGTTATCGTTTTCCATACAATTTTGACAAATTTAAAAAAAGTGCACGTAAAATTTACGTACGTTATGGTTCTAGGGTTAATAAAACGCCCTACACTGAAAAGCCATCGTAAAACGTTAAATATATCGTTTACGATTAACCTAATCAATATAAATGCTTGCTGTCAATATCTGCAAAAATCTATGAAATATTATGAGAGTTATTATGCACGTCGCCGTCGACACATATAGTCGTCGCTGTCGTACAATTTATTGACTACTGTTGTCGAGTATTTTGTTAAGCCGCATGACACCGACACGCAACCAAAATGTGTTTTTAATTTCTCGACACATTCTTTGGCGACGACTTTAACAAGTTATACATACAATCATGCAGTTAATATTTTTTAAATTACAATTAGAAGTAACCAGGAGCAAAATGTGAAAAAAAAATTATAAATAACTAAGAGATTTGGAAGCAGACATTTTTTAATTTGAAAAGAATGAAAGAGAAAAGAATAAAATGGTCCATAACAGAGCCGAAATTAACGCGGTTGGTGGCCGGAGTTACAAGAAACAACATCTTTCGCCTTAGGAAGATGTTTAATGCAGTATGTCGATTTTATGCATTATTTTGGGAGTGTCGACTGTCTCATACATAAGTAAAAGTGCTGAATATTCCATATTGTAATTCTCGTTATTCTATATTTTATTTATATTTTATTTTTATGCAATTGTGCAGTTCTAATTATGCTTTTGTAATTCCTTAACTAGGCTATGTTGTCCATATAATTATTTGTAATTTTTTTATGATTTTTCTTTAAATTCTTGTATTATAAAACGAAAAATTACTGTTTCCTAAATACGTAATTACTATACTCAAAATTTAATTTTATATTTTTACTTATTTTAAATTTTGATTTTATATACATACATATGTAGGTGAATATTTATAAATATATGTACATTTGATTTTAACAACCAATTTATTTGCGTTGCATTACAAATTATAAGGGATTATCAATAGCCATTTACGATTGAAAAAAAAGTTAAACAGATTTTGTATTGAAAAAAAAAAAAAATTCAATTAACTAGGGGACCAAAATGAGTGAAATATTTACGACTTAATGCAATTTTCTCCAGGACCCAAGAGTTTATTAGGAATTATTGAAATTATCATTATAATGCGGTAGGTTCTACTGTGCTACTGACTAAAATAGGCTTGATGTTCAAATAATTTTTCAGAGTTTTATTTTATATCAAAACTAGCTGTACCCAGTGTGCTTCGCTACCCCCTCGTTTTAAACAAAATTAAAAGTATTTATATATTTTGCAAACAGTTGTGGGAGAAAGAGAATGGAGCTACCCCATTATTTTAATAAAAATGTATTTTAAATTTGAGGTAAAGCCGTTAATAAATGTAGTAAAGAAGTAGGTGCAGAAGTGTGCATGGTCGAGTCAAATCTGCACGCTGTGAAAATTTAAATCGGTTAACAGGTCCAACCTCCAATACATCACAAAGTTGCGTGTTCCGCCCACTTTTCTTTGGTACTTTTCATGTCAATACCATATATAGAAAATACTGCTGCCGTTGGTCAAAAAATGCCCATGATATGACGATTTTAAATTTTGGGTTATATGGGTGATACCACACCCATTTGTCCAATCAAAACATCATATAGCCTATTATTCCTTCTAGAATCAGAGTAAGATGCTGTGAAAATTTCAAGAAGATCGGTCCAAGGGTTTGACCTCCTATAAAGCACAAACAAACAGACAGACATTCATTTTTATATAACGAGATTGGAAGCAGATTAATTATAATTTAAGATAAAATAGGGCGAAAAAGGGGGATTTGGTAATAAAAAAATGTATGGCTACCTTACCTGTAGATAAAAAGTGTACAAAACTTTAGGTAAACACATATTACAAAAAAAGTATTTTGAATAGCAAACATTGTTAGTATTATAAGGAAGTATCTGAATTAGAAAAGGGAGGGGTGAAGTGGGCGTGTTTGACAGTTATATGGCGACGTTAACAGTATTAAGAGCAATATACTACCAAATAAAAAAAAATCCGTTGGAAGAAACAAATTTGTACAGAGAACAAAAAGTTTAAAACTTTCAAACAAAATTTCGTGTGAAAAGGGGCGTTAAAGGGGGCGTGACGTAAGAAATGTTTATTTCTACCTCGCCTGGAGTATAATGAGTATACAATTTAAAGAAAACCTGTTAAAAACTATAGGGGAGCAATTACATAATTTTAAAAAGTGAGCGTAAAAGTGGGCATGGTCGAAAAAAGGTACACTATTAATCATGCCAGAGTCCCAGTTAAATGCTGTGAAAATTTCAGGAAGATCGGTCCAGAGGTTTGGTCTTCTATAAGGTACAAACAAACAAATAAACAAACACACATTCCATTTTATATATTTAGATTAGATTAATAAAAAATTTGAAAATAAAAATTCTTATGTGTGACAATCAAAAAGTTGGGTTGTTCCACAGGAACTTTTTTCTCAGTGCATTGTATGCTGTGCACTCTCCACCTAATGGGTAAAAATAGGGCTAAAAAAGAAATTATATTGAGACAAACAAGCACCTGGTCAAGTTAAATTAAAAATTTTAAATTTTTCAAAAATAAATATATTTGGCATTTTTTTAAGAAGATGAACAATAGATTTATTTAGCATAAAATCTATATTTTTTTTAAACCATTCGGCATCTCTTCAAAATTCCATATTCTTTATTTCTCTTCGCAAGGTATTCAGCTCTATCGTCAGAGGATACATTTAAGTATCAGCATTTTTAATTGTTTTTTTAACCAACTTTTTTTTTAATTGAGGCCAATATTCAGGGATGACCTCTTCTTATGCCCATTTGTCTGGTCTAGGAAAATGTGTTATGGGAGGGAGATAAAAAGGAGTAGTGTTTATGTATATCCGGAATCAAGTCCTTTATCAGAGTCCTTTATCATCAGAGCACCTCCCATGGTAGTATGGATAGAACAATGAAACACACGCTACATTGGCTTAATTATACGAGTACTATCTTAAGCCAGAAAAAAACCCATTCATTTAGTTCATAACATAAGAATTAGGGAGCAGAAAAGTTTGGTTTCCAAGATATAGCCATATTATATCCAACTATGTTCTTGCCTACATTTCGGAAGTTTGCATATATAGTACATATAATCCATATTATTATCTCATATCCCCTTGACAGCAGTTTTGTAAGCGATTGGTGGAGTGTCTTTAAAGAGTATAGAAACTTATTCAAAATGCTCTGGGCTCCGTGACAACTATAGGGATTGAGATCTAAATTTTTAATTAGGTGTTCAATAATGTATTTCTGTTTGAACGGAACTACAGATTACTTACATTATAAATAATTAAAATACGTGTTTAGATGAGAAACAGAAGAACTATTTACAATATTTTCTTAAAGATTGGATATATTTATATAGACTTTCTCCAGGATGGTAAAAATAAGTTTGACACTTCTTAATATAAACACTTCTTCTCATGAGAGCCGTGTGTTTTAATTCAGGTTTTTAATATGAAAATATTAACATAAGCTACAATAAACTTTCTCCGGTAAACTCATAAACCTGTGAGTAAACGCTGAAAAAAACAAATGCGTTTTTTATTTATTTAGGGTATTAAATGTTCGTTTTGATACGACTAAAATAATTTTCTGCAATTCATCACATTTGTTTAGTGCAAAGTACACAAAAGTGCAGAACACTGGCTTTCAGCAACTGAGAAAGTTGATGAAAATTAACTCGTTTTATAATAAAATTGTTAATTAGAGGATGCGAACATATTAAATGTAATTATACAATATTTGCATAATTTTATGCAACTGAATTGGAACATACATGCACAGAGAAAAAGTATAAAAAATATATGCATTTTAATTAGATGAATTTGCAAAAATATGTAGAAAAAAAAACAAATTTAAAACTAAAAAGAAAAGAAAAAATGTTTTCACAAAATGTAGAAACTAATAATGAAATGAATATCAAATATATTTTAAATATTTTATTAAAACAGTAGAAAAGAAATTTTTAATAAAGAACTTGAAAATGTATGTACAAAGAAGCAAGTCTACATTAATTTAAAGTAAAAAAATATATATATGAAATATTCATTAAAGACTAGTAATTTCCACTTCACCACCATTCGCTGAAGAATTTTTACCATTTTCTTGTTGTTTATTCTCCCGCTTTTTTGTTTGACTTTTACGTCTACGTACCACAACATAACAAATTCTAAAAAGAAAAAAAAAATTAAAAATCAATTAGAAAATTAATATATATTTTCTATATTAAAGTTTAAGGTTTAATCTTAAGTATACTCACATAAACACTATAATATTGGGTACAGCAAATACTTCACTGAATAAGAATATGGCACCCGGAAATGAATTCACTGTCTGCTCGTATATATCACTGTAGATGGGTGTAAAAACCAATTGGGCAATGGGCTGGCAAATACTGAATATGGAAAACATTTTACCTACATTTTTAAAGAAATAAAGAAATTTACAAATGTTGTAAAAGAAGTATAAACATATGTACTCGTATAACCTACTTAATTCTTCTTCCTCTACAATACTGGAACCAATAGTTTTGATCGCTATAACTCTTAAAGTAGCAAACATATCAGCTATGCCACCAGCATAAAATGTGGCTGTATCTTTTGAAAACGCCTAAAATAAAATAAAATAAATAAATAAATAAAAAAATATGTACAATGGCAGCTCTATTTGAGTTGTTAAAATAAATAAAAAAAGAGAATAAAACTTTTAATATCTATATTACTGAGTTATTAGAACACTGGTATTTAGAATTTAGTGATTAAATTATTGAATAGATTATTTAATTAACGGACATACATAGATATGTCTGTGTTTCATTAATAATTCTCTCAAACATTTTCAGAAAAAATATTAAATTTTACATCAACTTAAGAAATACATATTCGATCAGTGTGGGTTTTCCAAAAATACTATTCTAGCATGTCTTGGAGTTATTCGTCAAATTATTGTCTTTTTGACTCTTCTGTGTGATTAGAAAGCTAAAATGCGCTCATTCTCCAAAAGATACTTTTTTGTTTGTTTTTTTTTTTTTTTATTTAGACCAATACTTAGGGAAGTAAACCCCTACCAGGGACAGTAACGGTTGTAAGTTATATCGAAAAACTTGTTTTTTATGGTTATTTTGAAAGTTTTTCCAAAAAGTTCAGCAGAAAAGGTTATTTCTTAACGAAAAAAAGTTAATAAAAAACTCTCAAAAAGAGAGTTTTATGTTTTGGTCTTGAAATAAAACTCATTTTGTGAGTTTTATTTTTCGCTCATAAAATCAAACTTATTTTCGAGTTATATTTTTTCGTCAAAAAATAAAATCACAAAATGAGTCATTTTAAAGGTTTCATTTAACCTTTTCTTTTGAAGTCAAAAAGTAACGGTTATAATCTGTCACCACAAATTCTGTGAGAGCTCTCCAAGACAATAAATTTGGTATATAACATCATTTATGTATGTCGATTCTCACACGATGATTTTTCTAGTTTAATTTTTAAGCAATAACTGTTATTTGCGGTCCCTGACCCCTACTCATGCTTGTATTGGAATTTTTTGGAAAGGATAGTATTGAGTTTTCTTATTAAACGCCTTACGAAGAAGACAAGTTGCTCTCAGCATCATTATTAATCATTGCAATCAGTATTTAATCATCTGTTTAGTAAGTGATCAAATAAAAATTGAGATTAAATTATGCTCATTTATTTTGTTATTCATATTATATCATAAAATTGAGAAATATAAAGGGGTCAGTAATAGGACATACATATATATACATATATGTATCTTGAAAATTAAGATTTGCTGCTCAATAACATCCATCTCGTTAGTTTTAGTATAATCAGATTATTCATGAACCACTAAAGGAAACATTTCGTGGATGACACCTTTGTTTGGCAATTTTCAATGTTATATACTTTCAAAAGCCATTCTCAACTTTTTCAGGTGACAGCAGCTAAATAGTTGAATCTTTATCATCGTGTATGAATATATAGTCCAATAATATAAAAACTTTTAACCAAAGTGACAGTTTTGTTTGGGAAATATTGCCTCTGCTGTCGCCTATTCTTTGGTTCTCATAATCATCCTACCAGAATGATTATTTACAGTAGGATGAATAAAATTTAGCCAACATATTGATATGTACCATGATATCGAAAAACAAGATCTAAAAATACAAGACTGAAGGTGAAAGTATGCAGGAGAATACGAGATAAATATTTCCAATTCGCTCAAAAACACTCGGGTTTTGGTTAAATACGACTTGGCAAATTGTTTCAGCAGAGAATTTTTAAAATTTGGAAGCAATAATTAAAATTGTTATTATACTTATATTGTTTATTCATACTCTAAAACTTCCAAAATTGCTACACCGTAAGCTATTGTTTTTGATTTGATATTGGCTTACTGGCTACGAAAGCTATTGCTTTTTCGTGGCTCATTTTAAATAAAAATTATGCATTATTGAAGCGCACGAGTAAGTGGTTGTTCACAATTACTGATTTACAAAATACCTTATTTGTAAGCACTATTTTCTGCTGGGATGCCTCGTGACTGCAGCCGTATAAAGAGCGTATGTTCGCTAAATGGTTTCTAGAATAGTCCAAACTTAAACTACTTATATCTGAATGAATGAATACGGCAATAAAAAAGTTATATTTTGATGTGGAATTTTAACTGATAGCGTCATTGTTTTATATTTCTTTGAGAAAGACGTTGGTTAGATTATTTTTGTTAACAATGAGCGCTGTGAGGCAATATTTTCCAATTTTTTGCTTGAGTGGAATAATATGTACGAAATGATGGCATGACGATCTCAGGTATTGGAGTTTTCTTTAGGTGGTCAGAAGCAATACCGATGCTTAAGACTAAAATTAACCATACCTAACGTAAGTTTAACCTGAAATATATAGCAAGTTCCAGGAAAATGTGGCATATCTGTTGACATATTCCGTATCTTATTTTAATTACACGAGAATAGCATTCAGATGAATAAAAAATGTCAATAATGTTCCATATACTCTTTAATTTTTAAGTTAGTAACTAAGTAAAAATTATAAAATACGTTTCTAGCTTACTAATTACAATAAGCTCCCGTCTTCCCTCTTTATAAGAGTACCAAAACAGAACTTTTATTCATACTTTACTTCAGCCTAAATAAATACGCAAACAAAATCACCAGATTGAAAATTTATATGAAAAATGCTAAAAATTTAGTGTTTTTCATAAAAATTTTCAATCGTTTGAAATTGTTTGTCATACAGAAACAGGCCGAAAATCAATTCCATGATTTGTTTTTATAATTTTTCAAATTTAAAAAATTTTTTGGGTCGCCAAGTAGTCTAGTGGGTGCGATTTCCGCCAGATACCCTCTTCTACGAGCACATGGGCTTAGTCACTTTGCTTGTAATAATAATTAGAATAGAATTTAATACTATATTGTAATTTTGTAAATAAATAAATAAAACCTTTTACTAAAAAAGAAAAATTTACTTCTTTAGTTTGAAATATTGAAAATATTTAATAAAATTTCTTATTTTGAAAAAAAAAGTACTTAAAAATGTACTTTTTCTGTGAAAATAATGAATGTTGGGTAAATGCTTACAAAAAATGCACGCGATAAGGATGTAGCTAAAGCTGAAACAAAACCTACTAAGGCATCTGAAAATTTTAGCAATTTACTGAAGATAGCGGTACCAATAAAAGTACCTGAAATAAAAAAGAAGAAAAAAACATAATAATGAACTTTTTTTGTCTTTTTTTTAAGGACTTACCTGCCAAAGCCAAAGCTGAGGTAAAAGTGGTATAAATACTAAAATCATTGCCATTCCAGTTCAGTTTCTTAAAAGCAAAACGATTCCAGAAATCGTTTTCTCCCAATGCTGGGCCTATTGTGAACATATAGGCCATGATCAAGAAAAATAATAACATACGACCACGATTGGATCTCTTCTTTAAAGGAAATTTGACATAGTCTACCACTAAAGTGGGATCAAAAAATCTTAAAAACCAATTTTTATTATCGGGTACTACAGGTGTGGGTGCTATGGTAACAATATCGGTGCCATTAGGTGTCATTTCGAAGGATACATTCTTATGAGGATGTGAAGAATTTTCCTCTAAATTGGTAATTTCATAGGCAAGATTTTCATTGCCTTGACTATGCTGGCTAGGAGGTGCTTGGCTGGGCAAAGGAGGTGGTATAACAGTTGATTCAGGCGCCTTAATAGAAGGTTTAAGTTCTTTTATAACGAATATAACATATAGCAAGGCAATGATATTAAAACTGAGAGCCATACCAAAGGACACTGCAAGCAAAAATTATTCATACACTACTTTTTTTTACAAATATTTCTCAAACTCACTTATATAACCCAAATATTGAAACAATAAACCACTTATAGGCTGACCTATAAAAGGCATACCCGTACTAAACATGGCAAATATACCAAATCTATAATGAGAAATTGAAATTTGTATGAAAATTTTTAAAAATCTATAAACTTACCTAAAAATTCTGTCTTCTTCCGGTGTGGATATTGTCATATAACTATCTATGGCCATAAGACATAAAGTGCTGCCACCAAATAAAGCTGGTACTATTGCCTCAGCATAGGCTCCAAATTCCATGGGAATTTCATCGAAAAATATTGCCGATATGAGTAGACCTTCTTTGAAAATTAATTTCTTAAAATTTGTTTTTCCACTAAAACTCCATAACTTTTACTTACACAAAAATGATAAGGACTCTCCTATCAGAGGGGCTATTATGCAGGCCTTACGTTTATTATAGCGATCACTCCAACCACCCGCAAAAAGTAAAACTATTAAGGGGAAAATTGCAGCTGAAAAAATATAATAAAATATAAAAAAAAACTCTAATTATTTAACGATCACTTTTTTTGTTTTTTAAACTCCATGACAAATTGAAAATATTAAATGATTTACGAGTATTTTTACATTTACTTGATTAAATATTTTCATATTTCAATTATAATCTCTAATTGAAGGCAGTCTTTTCAAGCAGTTAAATTTATCTATTTTCTATATTTGTAAAACTCTACAAATCTTATTTAATCACTCAAGCATAACGAACAACTACTTATTTTACACACATGACAAGGTGACTGACTGACTGCATGACTTAATAATCAAGTAAATGACTAAAATTATCCGTTATTCCATTATTTATAAAAACGTGAACTTGAACTTGAGCATGAAAAATTAAAATTTCAAAATTATTAAATTTTGTTTTACAGCCAATGCAGACTTGATAGTCAGGCTACAGCTAATTTAGTTTAAAAGATTAACTCTTAATGCAAGGCTCTAATTACGGTGGTAAAAATGCTCTTGTAACGGATTGTAAATGTAGTTGAATGGGTCAATCTAGTTCTGCAGTTCTGCATAACTTATAATCTTTAGAAAAAACGTTTAAATAATTAGAGGATATACTGTTAATAGTAATGGTGGTTCGTAAGCTGACTATACTGGTTTCTTAAATGAAATCGTTACTTAATTAGTATGAAGTACACTGTGGTTTTTTAAGAGCTATATTAAAGTTTTTCAAAAAAAAAAACATAAAATTCAAAAAAATTAATGAAATCTTTATTTGAATCGATAGTACGGTCCATATAATTTAATGTTTGGAGATTATTTCATGCAAATGTTAACCGTGACTGCGCCTCAAATGGTGCATCCGCTTAGTCCAACTTTGGCATACTTTTTCCAACATTTCGGCCGGTATCTCACGAATAAATGCTTCAATGTTGTCTTCCAATGCGTCAATTGAAGCAGGCTTGGCTGTATAGACATGGGTTTTAACATAGCCCCACAAAAAATAGTCTAAAGGCGTTAAATCGCACGATTTAAGTAGCCAATTGACCGGTCCTGAACGTGAAATAAAATTTTCACCGAACTCCCTCCCAATAAGTCCATTGTTACGCGTGCTGTGTGGTATGTGGCACCGTCTTATTGGAACCGCATGTCCTGCAAATCAACCTCTTCCATTTTGGGCAAAAAAAGTTGGATTATATCTCACGATAGCGCTCACCGACGACTAGTCGATAATTGATGGTCATCATTAACACTGGCCGATACAGCTGTGATATTTTCTTCATTTCGCACTCTACGTAAGCGTGTTGGTGGTTTAATGTCCGACAATGTAAATTTGGTGCGAAATTTAGTGACAATAGCCCGAATAGCCGCTTTAGTGGGTCGATTAAACAGACCATAAAATGGAAAAAGCGCGCCATGAACTTTCTTAACAGAGCACGCATTTTGATAATATAATTCAATAATTTGCAAGCGTTGTTCGTTTCTAAGACGATTCATTGTTAAATTATAGACCAAACTGAAGATGTTTGACAGTGAAACAAAACACGAAACGTGAATCAGCTGTTTAAACCAGTGTTGTTAAAAACATAATAGCTAAAAAATCACCCTTTACATCCAAAGATCTCATGATAAGTATGCATGATAAGTATGCTCTGACTAATAGATTGATAAACGCTATCAATTTATCCAGCCTAAATTTGGAAATCACACATCAGTTTTTAAAATGATCACTTATGGAGTGAAACTAATTCATAAGACACCTTACAACCCTCACTTTAGTGAGGTCTAAACGCTGGGGCATTATTAGAACTTGTTTTATCAAAAATGAAGCTGAAACGTTACGGTTAATAAATATCATTACTTCGCTAATATTAATGTTTTTTTGCTTCAATGTATTAATCACTTTGATCCCAGCAAGATGTGGTGTTACAAGTTGATACAAAAAAAAAAATGGCCCAAAACATTGTGCTATGTGACACCTTGTCATCTTTCGATTATTTCCAATAAAGAAAATAAAAAAATTCATTCAAGTGATTGAAGAAATATATTTATTTATTAAAAAAAAATACAGAAATTGCCGTAATTAATTTCCTTCTGTTTTGTTATCACAAAATAAAGTCTGTTTAAAGTCACAATATTAAAGTATGTGGTGCTATTGCAATATACAAATAAAGTTTTTTGAAGTTTACCCTATGAAAACCTATCTGGACTGGTTATTTTTGCCATACACAACGGCAAGATTGCACCATGAGCAAAATATCAAAATATCAAAATCCCACACACGAGTAATACGCTGACTCAAACACTAGATTGCTCTTGTGACGTTGTCGTGTATGGGTCCCTTAATAAAAATGAACTAAAAATTTGTTTTTCTTCTAGTTGACTATCGAATTGTTATCGATATATTTGTCACTTAAAGAAAAGCCGTAAGAAAAATTTACAGTCTTATGAGGGAAATATTTTTTAAATATTTGAAATAATCGAAATCAATTTATATAACAATAAGGGTACTCACGAAGGGCCTTGCAAACTGTGCAAAAGTGTAAAAATACCTCATATTTTTTCAATGCAACAACAAAATATATATATTCGCCATTTGCAGCAATTGCACTGAAAAAACCGAAAGTAAACTGTTTGTGTATTAAAAAAAAAGTTCTACAGCCATATATTTACGAATGCTAAGATAAAAGATAATATTTCATATTTATTAAACCCGAGTTTTCCTTTTTCGTTATTGCTTTTATTTATTAGAAAATAAATTTTTTTTCGCTGCTTTTAGGCATCTTTATCTTAATATATAAAAACGTTTGTGCCGGGTACGTGTTACAAAAACTCAAGAACAGCTGGACCGATTGACACCAAACTTGGACAATATATGTACATATAAGTTTAGTCAGGAGCCAGGTTTCTCTTAATTTTAACAACGATAGGTGGCGCTATTGTCGTAATATTTCAATTTTTTTATTTATGGTACGATTTGGCTCAAATTCACAAAATATATTAATTAAACAAAAATAAGTATCCTTTTCTTTTATAAGCATTCAAAAATAAAAAATTGTCAATATATTAAAAATTTGTAAAAGAATTTAAGTTTCAAAAGAAATATTTGGAGACAAAATCAAAATATTTCAGGGCAAAACAACGTTTGCCGGGTCAGCTAGTTTGTAATATATTTATTACTTTTTTTATTACGTAGTGTTTTTGACATTTTAGGGAAGAGATAGTACATTTTAATTAAGTCGGTAAGTCCGGCAGCACCAGGTCAAATACATAAATATGTATCTACTTAAAAAATTACAATTAATTATAACAGGACGCTCACGATCTATAGCCATTTTCACACCAAATTTACTTTATTTTAGTTTCCACAGAGTGAGTACCCTTAATATTTTCAATTACAATTATATGTACAAGTGCATATACGAGTATGTATATCTTTATAAGATTTAAAGGCTTATTTTTCTCATTTATTTTTATTTTTTGTTCTTTTTCTTTGCTGGACCCCAAAAACGTAAAAACAAAAAGGTTTTTCATGAGATTTTTATCCTCCTTTTATAAAATCATATGTAAGGTCGTACGGTATAACTGCCCGTAATTGAATAGATAATTTGCAACTGCTTTCATAGTTTTCAAATTCGTTGATTAACCAGTTTAAGTTTTATAATATTTTTAAAGTTTTGTTAAAATTAAAAAAAATATTCATATTATTTAATTTTTCTAAAAACAAAACATAATAAGTATTTACAAAAAAAATCAAAACAAAAAAGGCAAAAATTTCTTCCTAACAAAAACAAAAAAATTAAACGAAAAAATTATTCATGAAAACAAGCTAATCGCAACAACACGTGCTTATGTTTGTTCAATTTATTCAAAAAATTTTAATCGTTTGTTTAGCAGCATCGATTGATCATTATGTTTAGCCAAACTAGTTGATATTGGTGTTAAAAAAAAATCAAAACTGGTTGTTTTTTATCTTTTTTCTTTATTTGTTTGATTAAAATTTTAGAAACTATGAATTAATTTTTTATGATTATTTGTTTGCTTTTTTTAACATAAACCATTGGCTTCAAATATTAGAAATTTTTTTTTCATTAATTAGCAAGATTTTAATTACATTATTCTAGGAAATGCAGCACAACAAACTTTGACTTCATGATTAAATAAAAAATATGGTATTTTTTTTTTAATTTTAAAAAGATTCCTCTTTTTTCCTTTACTAATTTGTAGGGTTTTGTTAAGTTGGCTTAATATTGTATTCGAGCATATTTTTCCCCTACTGTTCTAATATTTTAGGTAAATTACATATTTTACCTACTAGTTTGATCAAAAATATGCCCACGCATTTTTGTATATTTTAAATTTTAGGCTTTTAAAATTTAATTTCTTTTGATAAGTAAGGCCTTAATTCTTCTTTTCGTAATACCTATGTAATAACCACTATGAGAAAACTTTGTGTAGAAGACTAGCAGTGTGAGAGTCTAAACATAATCACCTCTATCATAAATATATTTTCTCTTTAAATCTTTTCCCTTTTCCCATAATTGCATTCGTGAATAACTTTTCCCTTATATTGTTTTCACTTTTTTTGATAATTCAATGTGGAATGATATCCGGGAAAACATTTTAAATTGAAGCATAATTTTCATAATAATCGTAAATATTTCTTCCTCTTAAAATAATTATATTTTTCCCTTTGAGAAACTCTTGACTTTAGTTGGCGAATTAAAGAAAAAAATATAAATATTAGTTATTTTTACTTATATTATATATTGCAGTTTACTATACATATTTTATTTTAAGGTTATGCCAGTAAAAGGTTTTATTCAAAAGTAAGGTTTTATTTGAAAGTAAAAATACATATGTATTGTTAAATTTAATAGTCGAAGAAATTTGGCAAATTTTCCTTCAAAGGCTGTTTGCTTACAGAAATTGCACTTTTCTGTGTTTTTGTGCTATTTAAGGAACTCAATAGAATGCAAAGCAACTGGCTCATGACATGCTGTTTTGCAAAAGATACCAAAGATGTGGTAGACGAATTTTGGAGTTCTCTTATATCTTATAGAATAATTTATTGGTGCTGGACGTCCATGCATTGAACAATTTGGTTTTATCTGAAACAGCATTAATTTTTGCCACATATCCCTGCATATAATTTGTAATAGTGAAATTCTGTCTCTATTTCTAAAAAGACTTTAGGGGACGGGAGGTGGGCCAAACCATACAATGCCACAAATTTTAAACATTTTCATTAGAACACTTAAAAACATGACTTAAAAAGTAGACTTAAAAATATTTAATTTAAACCAGTAATTAATTTTTAATTCAATATTTATATATTCTACTTCATTATTTTTCATTCACTAAGTTTTGCCAGCAGAACAAAAGTTCACATAAAATTCACGATAGCAAATTTCCCTTCATGGGGAATAAAAATTTTAAAAGAACACATTTCTCCCGAAACCGTAAACCTTTTAATTGGCTTTTTCGTTAAAAGGAAACCGACCGGTTTCGAAAATTTAATATATTCGAATTATTCGATAGTACGGCTTATAAGTGTCGCTTTTCCAGTTTTTAATTTTTGTACAAAAACTTTTTTATATTAAAATAAAACAATTAATTTATTATATACTAATTAAAAACAAAAAATGATTTTTACAATATTTCAATTGTATGAAATATGTTATTGAAGTTTTCCTTTCTTTGTTGTCGTTTTTATTATACAATTTTGGCAAATTGCTTATAAAATATTTATGAATATTTTTCTTAATAAGAACAGATTTAAAACAGAAACAAACATACATATGTATATATACAAACATATAATGTTGGTTAATTAATAAGAAATATTCTTATAAGTATCTGTAATGTAAAATAACTAAAAATTTATGTGTAACAAATTAATGTAAGTTTTAAAGATTCTGAATAAATTTTAATTGTTTATCAATTCGTAGAAATGAATGCAGGTTACAGCAACAATATTTTCTGTTGTACGAGGTTTTTCACGATTTTTCCGATTGTACGCACATTGGGACGAATAAATTAACCGAAAAAAATCACGAATTTTAATTTTTAATTTTTAATTTTATTTTTTTTTAATTTTAATTTTAACCATTTAACCCATTTTCAATAAGCCTGAATAACTTTAACGCGTTGGTCGATTGTGTGTCTTCCATGGTTTAAATTGGGTTAGTCTCAAATTGAGAAATGTCGAATGAAATGCTGAAAAAGACTTGACAAATTGTCAATATCAAATTGAATTCTTTAATTATCTATTGAAATAGCTAATAACTTTAATTTAATTTGTTGCAACAAAACCCGAAACCGTTTTTATTGTGGGCGAATTTTTTCGAACAATTTGATAACCAGTTTCCTAAGAGTTCTAATTTTTTTAATACTCTACATATTATTGGCGAGAGGGGTGATTACTATGCAGCACCTTGTGAAAAAATGCTTTTGTTAAGTTGGCATAATATTGCATTAGAGCATATTTTTTCCTACTTTTTTTATGCTTAAGATAGGCATATATAATATTTAAGTTAAATTAGATGAAAAACTAATTTTCAATATAGGCGTTGAAAAAAAAAAATATCTTTGTTGCGTATAAAAACATATTTTTACCAATTTTTCACTCAAAAACATTTTATGTGGTGTCATTTTACAATATTTATTACTTCTAACACAGAAAAAATTTTTGTTGAAATAATTTCAATTAACAAATTAATTAGTATCATTCAATATTTCCAATTAAATTTTTAATAAATACAATTAATTTTTTAATAGAGGCACAAAAATAAAAATTTTTGTGCGTATGTTTTTTTTTCTTTTGCCTTAGTGTTGTTTAGTATGTTATATAAAGAATCAATATATGATTACTTTTTAATTTAAAATTCGAATACGTAACTTAAATAAAAGTCTGGCATTAAAATATTAAGAAGACATATTTTATACAGAGAAACTTGTTTTAATGCGCTAGATAGAGGCCGTATAAATATAATCGCAAAAAAAAAAATACACAAAACTTTACAAAACGCTATTAAAAATAGTTTTCGTAACATAAAAAAGTCGCCGTGGTCTAGTAGTTAGTGTGTTGGCTTACTAAACTTTTTTATTTCATTAAATTTAGTACAAATGTTGATATTTAAAAAATTTTTTTTTTACATATCTACTTGTTTTACATACAAAAATCATCTTAATCATTATCCCTCACAATGGCTTTCACCACTAAAACATACTAACTAGCTTACCATGTGGGTCTTAGGTATTTACTTAGTTTTTGTGACGTTGGTTGTATCTTATACGCGGTTCGGGGCATAATCTCTTTTGAAACAAGTAGATTTGCAATACAAATGTTGAGAGCAGACCATCGTTTTTCATTTTTAAATTTGCTGCTAAGTTCAAAGAATTGCTATCACCTCTAATTTGATAACAATTTAAACTAAACTCTAGTGTGAACGTTATAATTTTGAACCGTGGTTCAGAGAGTAAACCAAGTGGTTCATATAATCGTGTAAACAAACCATTACAAATTTCGACGAACAACATATCAGTAATCGATATAAAGAAAAGTAACCCATATTTTTGTCCACAACATGCATACATTCTATAAAAAATTTCCGAAATATTTCGTTATTCTGTATATTCCTTTTACAAACACTGCTGATAAATTTGTTTATTATTATTATCATTTATTTATTATGGTTAACTTTCATATAGTGACTAGAAACTATCGTAAAAATAAACATCGCACAAAAAAAAAAAAAACGCACGAAATAAGCCGAATAAAAATAAAATCGCACAAAAATAGTCCGCATAAAAACAGATTCTCCTGTATACATATATTTACAAGTATTTTAGCTTAAAAACAACATCTTGTATTAAAAACTATAATTTAAAATTTTAAGTAATTGAAAATATGTATTGTAATTAACCATGAAAAATTTTTCGATAAAAAATCTAATATCACTAGCATAAAAAACAAACAAAAAAAATATGTATTCGTAAAATTTTTGTTTTTTTATGTATATGTGGCTGTTTTCTTTTTGTACATATATTTTTTTGTGTACAAATATATATAATATACAAATGTATATGCGGTCGCCGTGGTATAGTGGTTAGTATGTTGGCTTACTAAGACGAGAGCTCCAGTTAAAGCCCCCGGTTCTGACATCTTGAAGCAAAGATATATTAAAAAAAATATGTTTCTTTCCGCGACTACCGCTTAGCAGACTTCTGGCAAAAGCTCTGAGAGTAACTGATTCTGAGGTCTGTCGTTCGGAGTCGATAGACAACATGAGTGCTGCGAGAAGATGAGTAATCTGACACAGGGTTGTAAAAGTCAGTTATGTTATGTAGGTATATTAAAAAATTATTATTTTTAAAAGAAATAAATTTTGAGTTTGTGTGTTTTTTTTTTTTTGTGCAGTAACAAATACAACTCTTCCAATGATTTTTTGAGCATACATATACAGGAACATAACGTTTCAAAAAATGCTGGAGAAATTGGTAAGTACATACAATATTTCGAATTTTAATACAAAATTATTTAGTTTCAATTTTATTTATTTTTTAGGAATTTTACACAAATAAAAAAGGGGAAAGATATAGAATAAGCTCGCGGTTGATAGAAGGCTGTCCAAAAGTACACATTTTTTAAAAATTATCGTTTTTGGAGGAAAAAGAAAATACAATGGTAGTGATATAATTTTATATTATTTAATTGCTTTGTATGTTTTTAGATGCATATTCCTTAATAAAAAATGAAAAAATAAAAAAATTTTTATTTGCAAATCAGTGGTGGGATGAAATAAAATTTTAGTTCTGTTAATTAATGTTTTAATCGGTGTAAAATTTTAGCGTCAATTAATTTTTCAATTGTACCAATTAATGTATGTGATTAAAAAGTCTCTGAGTTTTTAATTAAAAGTTTAATTGGTCCAATTAAATATTTAATTGAAAATTTTTTTGGAATTAATAAAAATTTTAATTAATACAAATTGTTTTCAAAAAGTTCGACACTATTATTATTTTAATTGATATTATTAATATTGTTTGTAGGGGCAAAACTAAAAAATAAATTAATTGGTAGTACAAATTTTTTAATTGAAATCGATTTTAAATTTTTTCTGTGAAGTTAATGTATTAAATTTTTATGTATATAAAATGTATAAAGCTTCTATTTTACAAATTTTGGTTATGGATATAGCGACAGTTTTAATTTCAGATGCATGGATAAATACATGCACTCCTTAACGTTGGCCTGTAGGAAATATACCGAAAAAAGTAACACTGATAAATGCAAAAAAATTTTCCGAATTTTGATTACCGTCATTCCTTAAAAGTTCTCCACTCTGTGTAATTCTTCCAATTATTTGCTAATTATTACTCTATTATTCAGCAAAATTATTACTCAATAAATAAAGCCAAAAAGAAAACCGTAAAACCGGGTTTTTAACTCAATTTTAGATTTCACAAACATTCAATAAAATTCGTATGTCTTCTCGGTTATGTGTCAAGACATGTGTAATCAATTTTTAAATTCATAATTTTACAAATGAAAAATAAATAATAATTACGATTCTTTGTTTAAAACACGAAAATAATTATACTCAAGTGATTATTTATTTTTATTTACCGAATTATTTAAAAAAAAAACTAAATAAATAAAATTAATTTGAAAAGAAATCTCACTAAAAAACAAACAATTTTAATTATTAAATAAATATTTTAAAGAAAAAAATTATTTATTAACCAGTTTTGGGTTTATTTATTTAAAATTTTTAATAGGAACAGTTCGATAATTTCTTTGTTATAATACCCCCAATAAAAAAATATATATATAAAGGAATTTATTTTATGTTCAAGTAGTACTTGTATTATACCAGTATTTTAATTTTTATTTTAATTTAAGCAGGTTTAGAGAAGAAGAAATTTCTAAGGTAAGAAGTATTCATACATATATTTGGGAAAAAGTTAAGAAATGAAAAAAAACTACGTAAATACATATACAATATTTCTGACGTCATTTATTAGATATTTTTAAATAAAATAAAAACTACTTATATACTAGATCATTATAACTTTTGTAGTTTTTGTAACGAAAAAAAAAAATTAAACCTTTTATGGTATACAGTGATTAATACTGAACTCTTCGAAATTTTTAGCAATAAAGTAAGCAATTATGAAGACAAAAGCTGATAAATTACCACTATTGCTATATGAACGCTTAATTACTTGCTTTAACAACCACATTAAAAATGTATTATACTCTACCGTCTATTGGGTTTTAAAAGTAAAAGTGCGTTTAATAAAATATAAAATCTTGTGACCCTGTAGTGAACACGGTGAACACCTGTAACATCTACAACATATTACCTGTTTCGTCTTTTAATGCAGCGTTTTAAGTAAATTAAAAAGTTTCCAGATCTTATTTGGAACCAAAACAACTAAGGAAACCTATTTTTTATTTGAAAAATATAAAAACCAGTTTTTTAATTACATTTTCTGAATTTAAAAATAAATTTTAAACGGTTTTACTGTTTGGGCATCCCTATAACCCTTTCAGACCGTGATGCATCGATTGTGCGGGTGGGTTTAGGTCTCACTATTTTCGTTTATATTTGATCAACATCAAAAAGACCGACATGCATCTATTGCACTGTTTGTTCTTTATATTTGTTTCTCACACTATTCTGCCATTCCATTTACCGTTATTTAAATTATTTCGAAAATCTTGCGTCAGATTTCAGTTTTTTCAAAATGAGCGGAAGGAACAATTTGTGTTAACAACTACAAAACTACTAACGGCTAATAAATAGTGAATTGGAGCATATTTTAACTAAAAAAATTATAAATTTCAATGTTTCAAACCATTTGAAGTCATTTGAAGCAATAAATATGCATTTCAGTTAAAAAGGTTAACGGGTGCATCAATTGTCTGTGTGTCCTGAAAATCCTTGAAGGATATAAAAATGGTAAAATCTAAACATTGATAATATTTTCGTACGATATGGAGACCATATATTCCAAAAATCAGTAAAAACTTCCCATTAGTTTAGTGGCAGGTCTGAAAGGGATAAAAACGAGTAGTTTTCCAATATGTAGTTGACTTTACTGTTTGGTACTTTTTCTAACAAGCACTAAATAATCTTGGCACTTATTTGGTAAAACAAAAAGCAACCAAAGCATCGTAAGCAGTGATGCCAACTTTTTAGAAGCAAAAGTGCCACGAACACATTAAAAAAGGGCTAAAAAGAGCTGAATTTAGATATAACTTTATTTTATTAATTTTATTTGTATTTTCAAGGTAAAATTAAATTTATGAGAATACTATGTGAAAAATTATGTAACATTCAATTCTTTATTTTCGCATAACATTGCATTGCCGTATTCTTCTTCTTCGGTCCACAAAACAGATTTAATGAAGTATTTTGACTTTTTATATGATACGTTTGAATGACATATTTTTTTAAAAAGACTGTTTCTGGTATATCTTAATCCGAACAGCAACACATTTTTCTTTTTAACCCATACTTTATGTGAATTAGACTATTCGAATTATTCAAAGACATTTTGTTTCATGGTTAATTAAAAAAAAAAAAAAAATCATAACGCCTAATGTGAGTTCTACTTCTGCATTCTTAAAAAAAAGATGATAATTTTTGCAATGGATTCTTCTTGTTTGAATTTTTAAAACGATGGACTTCGATACAAAATGCGTCACTTCTCTCCAGGTTTTTCCAGGTTTTTTTTCATGTTCTTCAATTTCTTTACAAATTCGTTTACAAATTCTATAATGACAGCTTTGGTATCCTACATATTGCCGGAAAAAATATTTGTTACACTGAATGCTGAATTGCTTTCTAATATTTTAAAGTTTATGGGTAATTTTGCTCTTATTTCATAATTTAAACTCTTAGTAAATTTTATCAAGTTCTCCTTAATTAGTTTCTTTTCTTCATGGCAAAATTACATTTTTAAACATTTTAGATCATATTTAAGCCTCCGAATGACATAGGAAACTAAAAATTAAAGTAGTCGGATCTAAAATTTCTGAACTATTAGCATAAACTTCAGTGCAAAAGAGGCGTAGCAAAGTTATTTTATTTTACATTCATACATACATACACACATACATAATTGGCCATTACAACCCTGCTTCAGTTAATTTCGAAGCTGTCTAAAGACCAATGAAGCTAAAAGTTGCCAAGCATATATTATTATTGTTGTTTTGTTAAATGTTTTTTGAATGCATCTGTATTCCATTAAATGATATTATTTTTTTTTCTTTTCTTTTGTTTATACTCATAAATTTTTGTTTTTCGCAGCACCCATGTTGTGTGTTTATCTGTTAAGAGGTAGTCGCCGAAAGAAATATATTTTTTTCATATGTCAGAGCTAGGGTTTGAACCCTTTGTACTATTTTGTTAATTAATTATTAAGTCTGTTTGTATCATATTTTTGGCAGAAAAAACAACTTCTTATATTCGAATAAAATTTTATGATTTTTTTCTGTTCAGCAGATTATCTTTTTCTTACTGCAGGTTGCAGTTCAGCATTTGCCAATGAAGCATTTTCGGTCTCTCTTAAAGATATCTTTACTTAATTATTATAATAGGCCTTATTCTAGTTGGCGACGTCGTCATCGTTTTACGACATTTTTGTAATAGAATAAAGAAAAAGATGTTTTCTTGCTTTAATATATAAGAGAAATGTCGTTAGACGACGACGACGTCGCCAATTGGAATAAGACCTAATATTTGGTATCTTTTCTCAGTAAAAATAAAAAAAATTTGTAACTGTTTCATGCATAAACTTTTAACCATTTCTATGACAGCTTAGTGCTAACGAATTTATTTACAAAATATTCATTTTTAAATATACAAAAAAGGTGTCTGTTATATTTTCGCATACTGTATTATTTTCTGGCACGGTTTGTTTAAAAATAACACCTGAAATGCTATTTAAGTATATTATAAGTATGCACTTCTGAAGAGCAATGTGATTTATGCTATTATTTTATATATTTATATTTTATATTCTAATGTATAAGAAACTACTTTTTAAAAAGATGGACTACTATTCTGTTCTGGTACTTTTGTATCTATAAAAATTAAGTCGAATATTTATTTTATAGTCTTTATTATTATATTTACTGGTCTACAAAAAACAAAAAAAGTTCTTGCCTTTAAATAGGAATACATGCCATATAATAAATTTGATGTGCTGAGCTCAAATCCGTTTTCGGTTTTTTTTTTTTCATTGGTTTAAAATTTTTTTTATGGGCGTAGAAAATTTTTCGCCCAAAATTTGGTAGTTATGTCAACATATTTCATCATAACATGAAAACGATCGATTTTAATTGAAATACCACCAAATCTTTAGGAATAAAATTTTTTATAAATCACCTCACTAATTTTTTTTTTTTTTTGGTATTTTGAATAGTTTTGGAGATATTCATAACTTAGTTGCGAAAAAATTTTTTTCGCTCAAAATTAGACCAATTTTTTTTAAAAGTCATAAAAAATATTACAGAATGAAAATTCTATATTTAAAGCATTTAAGTTAGAACCTAATGTTGAGAATTAACTTCGACCAAAATTAACAGACAAATTTTTTTTTTTGCAAATTTAGTATATAATATAAAAAAAATTCTTAAAGTACACAATTAACATTTTTAACATTTAAATAAAAGCCAGTGACTCTATTCTGTAAATCTCTTAAGCTAAATAGCTAAAATTTTGGGTTTTTTAAACAGGCTACGCATTAGAATATATAAAATTAAAAATTTTAGAGATGATAGGCATGAAGCTTTTATAATACAATACGCGTGCTAAATCAAGTTTTAAACATTTTTGGCGATAGGAGAATAAGGCCTCAGATATGTTGAAAACAAAATAATTCTTTAAGGCAGTTATCTAAATTAGAGCAAAATGCGGACACAGTTTTGTTTAAAAGCTTTTTTTTTTTGCTGTAGACTAGTGTTTGCAAATATTTTTACTTCTTAGCAGTTTTTGTTAGAAAATCAAAGCTATATTATGAATATTTCAACAATAAAATTAATTCTCTTTCTTAAAGTTTAAAATTTGTCACTGATGAACATAAAAAAGGATATTGAATTATTGATTCAAACCTGACTTATCAGTATGTTACAAATACGAGTATTTGCCCATAATTATGTCTCTGCTACATTTGGTTAAAAAACAGAATTGGAAACAAAAATCAGATAAAAAGAATATATTTAATACAGCACATAAGTCTTGATACTTTTTTGTAAACATTTATATTCCTTTTTACAGTACGTTGTTAAAAAAAATAGTGTAATGTTTTAAATTGTTTAAAATAGATTATCTGAAAACGTTTATTTATATTTAAAAAATATCAAACCGAATTATTGTCCTCTCTAAAAAGTTAATTTTTTTATATAAAAAGCAAGTTAAATCTTTGAAATATATTTTTACAATATGGTACCATTTAATTATTGTCCAAATTAGGAATCTGTTGGTAGTTTTTTGATGAAAAACAGAAAACGAAACGTATAAAATTTAGCTTATTTAGTAGAGTTTTAAGTTTTGTTTGTCAGAATCAAAGCAAATAAGTTTTGAAATTTTTTTAAAGTAAAAAGGTATGATTTTTTGTTATTTTTCCTCTTACCAATTGGTGCCCTTTTACCCGATATATTGGCTGCCAATTTCTGGGCACCCACTTCTGCCTTACACACCGTATAATTGAAACCTGGTGAGGTGTCATTGAAAAACATTTCCTCAGTGGTAGCAGCAAATTCAGTAGCATTTTCAAAATTAAAAGAGTCACAATCAATATCGTACTGGGATTTATCTAAAGTGGTGGAACAAACTTCTTTGCTGTAACCCAAATTGACACGACACGCTTTATCCAAGGGAAAATTTAACATGGCAATCACATTGAAAACACTGGCCATTAAATAGAAAAAGAAAAATGGTTCAATGGTCAAGTAACGGCGAAAACGCCAGACTTTTTGAAAATAATTTAATTTTTCTTCTTCCAACCCATTACTGGGATTTGTTGCTGATAATGGTGGTGGTGGGGACATGTTGTAATTTGTTTTAGTTGCACATTAACTTTAAAAAAGTATATCGTTTAACACATTTCTTGGTTATTTAATTTATTTATTCTTATTTATGCTTAAATTCATGTATTTTTTTGTTAATATGGATTCTTTTTTTTTTTTTTTAATATAAAATTTCGAATTATAAATACGTTGTTTTGTTTTTAAGCGCGCAGCGTCCGGTTTAAAACTAAACTTAGACATTTGAATTAATTTTTAAAACAGCGATTTTTTTTCAGTAAACCAGTCGATTTAGTCTGTTAGCAGTTCCCCCTTCTTCTAAAACTTTTTTTTTACTTTTTTTTTGTTTTCATAACTTTTTCTTAGACTTGTTCTTCTTCATTTGTTTATTATTTTTGTTTGTGTTGTATTTGTTATTGTTTTGTGGTGTTTTTTGCGTATGACATTCGTTTTTTGTTAGTTTCGCATTTCAGTTATTTGTTGTTCTATTCAAATGATCAGCCGGGCTATAAACAGAGAATTAAATGAGTGCAAACTCTTTTAACATCTATTCTAAATTAAATGTCGCTCTTACAGTATGAGAAATAAATCGATTGGGATTTGCCAGGCAATCTATTACATATTTTTTGAAGATGTATTTCAAAGAACGAATTGATAAAATAAGTTAATTTTTAATTTTGTAGTCGCCGTGGTCTAGTGGTTTCTGTGGCGGCTTACTAAGCCCAGGGTTGAAAAACCCAGCTCTGCCATCTTAAAAAAAAAGAAATAGGTATGAAAAAAATATTTCTTTCGGCGACTACCTCTCAGCAGCTTTCTGGTTAACATGAACAAGCTAGTCAAGTCTGTCGTTCGGAGCACACTTTAAACTGTAAGTCCCGGTATTAATGGATAGAAATTAACACAAACTATATGGGTGCTGCGAGAAGCTAGGCCGTAACCCTGACACAGGGTTGTAATGGCCAATTATGTTTGTATGTATGTACGTATGTAATTTTTTTATATAATGCTAAATACGTATTTTAAATTTAACAAAAAATTAACATTACTTACACCCAAGATCAACTTTCAACATTTAAATATTTGGGACGCATTGATACTCGGCATTTTCATTTTTTTGACCGAAATGAATGATACGGATAGCGGATAGCCATACGTGCCATAGAGCGATTTGATCAAACATTTTCAGTGCCGTGTTTTCATCTAAGTGGAAGGCTGCTAATGTAAAGTCAATCACCAAAAAGGTTGAGACTAGTAATACTGAAAATAACCAATAGCAGTATGTTAAACACTCTCAAGAGTTATGAATAAAAATTGTAAATCATCACTGAGATATTAAGAGTCTAATAATTTGCTAAGCGACCATCAGATGGCTTTCGCAGTAACCGCTCCACTGGTGACTTTTGGCTCTACTTTTCGACAAGTAGGTCTATTTATCACTTTTATGAAGGCAAAGTTGTCGCTCTAGACATCTCCAAAGCGTTCGAGGCTCTCATTTCTAAACTTGCTATATTTGGTGTCAGTAATCATTTCTGGCTATAGACTGTGCCTCTTTCAATGAGTTCAAGATAAATTGGTTAGTACCCCAAGGTTTTGATGTATCTCCTATTCTATATCTGACTTTTCTTAACTATCTTCACTTTTTAACTTCAAATCCCATCTACTCTTTCGCAGATAACAACAACATTTATCACTCATATTCATTTTATCGTAAGCCGAACCTTTTAGAGATTGGGGTGAAATAGCAGAATTTGAATGACGAATGGGGTCGCGCGACATGTCGAACCTCAAGCTTCAACAACATATGTATGTGTCCCGCTAGGAGCGTGTCATTGTGTTGCACTTTAATTTTTGGATACATATAAACCGCTGAGTGAAAAACTTACTTAGGACTCGTAAGAGGTGACACACCGGCAAAGAAGTTACCAAGATAATAAAACATTAGATTGAAATCACAAATACAGCAATGGATAGATAAATGGGAATCGTTTGTAAAGCACTTGTAATTTATATAGGATTGAAGAAATATAACTTTGTGGACTGAAAGCTGAATCAGCTTAAATCTAAAACACAAACCTTTTTCTAATAATTCAAAGTAATTATTAAAATTATAGAACTTTCCCGGGGCTCGAACCTAGAGCCTCAAACACCTTAAAATTATAGAATATTTTCAAGGCTGCCGTTTTAGTTTTATTGAATTTGAAAATTTGTTATGATAACACTATCGCATACATGCATTAAATTTTATAAAATATTGTTTAGAATTCATACTTTCAAGCAACTGTATTTAATTAACGTTTTAAAATTGTTGTTTTTTTTTATTTTTTTCTCTAAAATATTTCAACTGGTATTTCTTTAGCATACGAGTAATCAATAAAAAGGTAAAAATACAACAATTTAGTATTTATTGTTAATGATTTATTTTTAGTATTATTTTGCATAAAATATTTTGTAATTATTTTAAAAACTAGACAGATAATAGTTATTCCCCCCTTCTCTTACCTTTTCACTATTAGAATTCTTTACGCCACACTAATTATTGTTATTTCCTATGGTTGTTGTTGCTGTTAAGTTTTTTTTTTTATTAAAAATTCTTTTAAAAATATTTCTTTATTTTTTCTGTATCTTCTTTCTCTGTTCGATTTTTCGATGATTTAATAGACACTTTAAAGTTGCTTAATTATTTAATTAATGTTTGTTTTTTTTTAATATTTTGATGAGAATTGATTACTGCTGTTGTATTACAAATCTGTAGCTTAAAAAAAACTTTATCGAAGCTTAGCTGAGGTTTATTTTTTTTTAACGGAAGTAAAGCGTGTAGTCGGCTTAAAAACATGAATGTAATTAAGAGGGTTGTGTAATAAGTCAACAAAGAAATCCAAAATATTCATATTTAACGATCAAACAGAATTAGGTCTGCAATACTGTGAGTTTATAATTGAAGCGACAGCAGTAACTTCAAATACTTAATATTTTTTGGTTTATTTTTCCACACATAAACAGAAAACACGTATCGCTCATTTGCGGCAACATCGTCCTAACTCAAAAAACGAACGTCGCTTGTTTATGACAATTAGTTATTATAAGAGCTTTCGCGGGTGTATTTATAAGTATACACTTATTAATGATTAATACTCTATTCCACGAACTCTCACTACACCATACACACCCATTTTTCCCAAGCAAAATTACAATGCTCGGCGGTAGTAAGACTTTTCCGGGAACTGTTGGTCCTAAAGAAGAGCTCTTCGATAATTAAAACTATCGAAGTAATAGCGAAAGGTAAAATAAAACATAAACTTTTATATAACCGATAAACGCTATTGACAAAATGGTTTTAAATTAACTGCTAATAAGACTTACAAGAAACTTTTTAAACTTTTTTTTTCATGAATATTGTTTATTAAGAATTAATTCCCACATTTATTACTCATCAGTTTAAAAAGACTTCAAGAAGAATTTTCTCACCGTTAAAATTATTTTTCTCATAAGTTCTGATAACTGTTTACTTAACCCCTTAACAGTCGCTAATACCACTTAAAACTAAACAAAAACAAAAACAAAATTAAGTACTTCAACACATAAAAGTGCCTCTATTAACAAAAACTGTCATCATTAAAGCGAAGTAAAAACAAATCAAATTTCCCAGGAAATCATATTTATTTTTTATAGAATTTAATACATTTTATGAAAAGCAAAAAAAAAAATTTTTTTTAAGAAGATGTTCACCAAATGCAAACGATCATGCAACAACATCTTTGGCGTCAAGTGCCGATTTAAGATGTGAGGAAACACAACAGACGAAATTGTTGCAAATCCACAACACATGACGGCAATCAACTGTTAGGGAAACTATGTAGTCACGCGTAAAGATTCGAGAGGGGCGCTTAATACGATAAATCTTTAAATAACTTGCAACAAGTTGCAAGTGTTGAAAGATCGATTATTGTGTTTTCCTTTTAGTGGCATTGTAATATGAGAAGTTCACGTTTTTCAAGTTGAAATTTAAAATTTTCAATAAATACATTTTTGTTTGTTTAAGACCAAGCAAAGAAAATAGAAAATTTTCGTTAAAATCTGTATTAAATTTCTAAAACAAAGAGAAAGGCCATAAACCTTGTCCTGGTTTTGAAAAGGAAATTAAAGAAAACAAAGTACTTGCCGGTACTTAAACAAAGTTCAAGAGTGTACGAGAAAATTTCAACAGAATTTTTCTTTAAAAACTTATATTTTAGTGATCTAAAAAGTATGTTGTAGAACTAAAGGAAATTGAATACTTTTTAAAAGTTAACCGACTATCTTGAAATATCGACTTTCTATAAAAAGAAAAAATCTGTTTGCGTTAACCGAAGCTTAAAATACTTTGAATGTGATACTAATTGTCAGAAATCTTATGTCTTATAATACCTTGTTTCATGAAAGGACTCATGGCGACTTTCACGGTCTCAAGCCCCATTTCTATATGAACAAGCTAGATATGACCGCGGTTTTTGAGTTATAGTGAGAGAAAGCCCAGCATTTCGTGTGACAAAGATGTGGCAGAAATATTGAACAAACGAAATTGGTTGTTCAGTGTCCTCTTTTTTTATTTTGAAGGTAACAAATTTCTTTTTCTTATTAATGAAATTGATTAATTTTCTAATTTATCTAAATTTCTTTCTATTTATACTCGTACCATAAATCGGGTGGTTAAAGTTTAAGGGCCGATGTTGAATGTGAACCACATCTAAACATCAAGTTTTTGAACTTAATTTGAACAATTGAAAGATACACAATCGAGCTTATTTTTCGGGCAATTTAGTCGTCTAAATGTGCGTACGATCGGAAAAATCGTGCAAAAATTTGAGCAAACCGGATTTGTAAGAGATGTAAAAACACCAGTGCATGTTCGTACAGCTCGTTCTGCAGAAAATATTGCTGCTGCAAAATGTAGTCGGTCAGGCAGTTACTGTTATTGAAATTCACTATCATGAGATGATAACGAACTTTTATGGCCCGAAAAAATTTAGAAAATATTGCTGCTGGTAGCGATAGTGTGGCTGAAGAGCCGTCCACCTCAACTTGTCGTCGTGCCCTACACCTCTCACGCTCGTCGTTGATGAACATTATGATGTGAACGATACGTGCTTTCAACAGACCGGTGCCACTTGTCACACAGCTAATGAAACAATGGCCCTTTTGTGCAACAATTTCAATGGCCGATGTCAATTGGCCGCCTCGATCATGTTATTTGGCATAATTGGACTTCTTTCTTTGGGATTATGTGATAAGCAACAATTCAAAAAGTAAGAATGAGATAATTTGGCATATTTACGACATTGAACCTCAATTATGCCTCACTGTTATCGAAAATTTGGACCATCGGATGGAGGTATTTTGTTCCATACATACATAATTGAAACATACAAATTTATAATAATAAAAATAAATGACAATAATTTCTTAAATAATTTGTGTTTTATTCAAAATCAACATCGGCCCTAAAAATATAACCGCTCTTTATTTATTTCATACTACATTTTTAATATTTTTGTATTTTGCTGTTGAATGATATCTTCACACCACTGTGTTTGCAATCAATTGCGAACAATTGTGAAATCATGTCCTAGTGAATATTTTTTTTTATTTAAGACCAATACTCAGGGGTAAACCCCTACTAAATGCAATGTATTGGAATGTTGAATATAAACATATATATAGATAGATAGATAAGCTCCTTCCCTTATCCTGTAGAATATTTAGAAGCTTTAATGTATAAAAAGCAATTTAATGCTTCCATTATTGCTTACAATTTTCAAATCTTAAAAATTTTCTGCTCGGTTTTGTCAATGGCGACAAATTACTGTCAACTTGATCATTCAAAACCCAATGTTATAGCTTCACCTTTGACTGATCAAAAGCAATTGTCGCATCTGGATGTTGAATGTGAGTGATGAGCACTTTTTTTAGGTAGATTAGCTGTTATCTTCCCAGAAGGTGGCGCTGTACTGCTGATCATTCGTTTCTTGGTGGAATAGGCTGGAAATGTCAGCGAGCGGTTTCATGAAGATGGACTACTTTGGAGGATGGGAATTTCTTATTTTTTAAATTAAAATTTTTGAAATACCGCAAATTTATTTTTTAATTTTTTTCTCCTTCGCTGTGACTTGAACCTTTATTCTGAATTTTGTTAATTGTTTCTAATGTTGAAAACGTTCTGGTCGTTTTGGTATGAAATTCATTAAATCATTTCTTTTTTTATTATTAATGATAGTTTTTTACTGCAAAAAGTCATTTGCATTTGTTTTCTCATATCACGAGATATTCAGCAATCGTTGACTGTAAAACAGAACCTAACTGACGCTGCTTGAACACATTTTTACAGCAGTCATTTTGGCCTTTTTTGAGGAGTAACCAACTAAAAGCAAAATCCGACTGATTGACCCGTCCTCGTACAATTACTTTTCTTCTCTACAAACACTTTTATTTGCTTTTCTGATTTTTTATTTTTCAGGCTCTCTTTCTGGCAAAGATTTTACTCTTGATGGTCTTAATGGTTTTGCAAATAAAAAAAAGAAAAAGAAACGACGTCACAGTCGCACGATATTCACAAGTTATCAATTGGAAAAACTGGAAGAAGCTTTTAAAGAAGCTCATTATCCTGATGTATACGCACGTGAAATGTTGTCATTGAAAACCGAGCTACCTGAGGATCGCATACAAGTAAGTAGAGTTTAATGAAATTTAATACTTTTTATCGTTTCAAAGTTCCAATAGCCTATTGTGTAGAAATAAGTAAAAAAAAATATTAAGAACGAACAAAACAACAAAAATAATGACTAATTATTTGCAGAGAACAACAACAGAATGCATATATATTTAAAGGATAATTAAAATAAATGTATTTACCATATAATACTTAAGACGAAAAGAATGGTTGAAAGCGTGCACTCCTCTTTATGAGGCAGATTAGTGTTGAATGTTGGCAAAATATTTCTTTAGAATTTTAACACTTTTTTTGTATTGAAATCCTTTTAATAAAACATCCTGTTAAAGAAAAAAAAATAACGAAATATTCAATTTTTTTCATTTTCGTTGCCGTTTTTGTTTTTCAATAAAAGAGATAATAATGCATTTTTGTTCTTCTTTTTAATATTGTTTTTATTTTTGAGAAAAAAAATTTTTAAATATTTTAAACAAATATTTTTTATGATTTTTCACACCTTCATTACAAAATATTTTAAGAAAACATTTCATATTTTATGGCATTTGAAATAATTCATATTTCAATTTCATATTCAATTTTTTTTATTATTTTTTTTCTGGATTCCTTCATGCCCAATTGCCATTTTTATATGTCATTAAGAGCAAAACAATGCCATTATTTCAAGTGGCTTATAAAGCTTTACTTTTACACCATCTTCATTATTCAGCACCTCTTTCCATAACTATTTTTTTTTTCATTCTATACTTGAATCAACCACCATTTTTTACGTGTCCTGCCTGCATACCACACCAGCAACAGCAGCAGCAGCAGTCTATGAAAAACTGCATTGCATTGCAAAATATTGCAAATGAGATGGAGAATTTCAATCATCAGGAAGAAATATTGTATTTGCTTTTTTGCCTTCTTAAAAATATCCTGCGGTTTTTTATGGTAATAAAGGATTTGTGGTATTTTGAATTTTTTGTAATTACACTAGTCAACAAAATCAAAACTTAGCAAATGTTCTACATTAAAAATATTAATACCACATATACACACCGGATTTTTTGTTTTAAAAATCAACTTTGCAATTTTTATTTATCCTGCATATACAATGTATGTATGTATATAATATGTACCTCTGTTTACAAAGTAACACGCCCTAAATTTAAAATTTTTTATGAAAAGTTTATTTTAATTTTTTTTTTTCGTAAAAACTACATTTTTCTTTGTTGAATAATCTGGAAATCCGCGTTCTAATCCCAGTAGGATGGGTAATATTTTTAATGAATTTTCTTTCATCATAAAACGCTTAAATTAGAGCAGAACTAGATTTTATTAAATGAATTTTAATTGTTTCTTGCAATGATTTCTCAATTAAAGGAGAAAATTACATCCGTGACCGAACTATACATCACCCCGAACTGCACATGCTTTCGACTCCAGGTACGGTGGTGTCATGAGAGTTCTTTGTATTCTGTATATTGTCATGGCAGTCATCAACTAATAAACTCATCGTTAGTTACAGACTGAAACCTGTATATGGAATTATATTTCACACTTTGTAATGAGTTCATTGAAGCCTTTTTAATTTAAATATTTTATTATTAGAATGTTATAATACATACATGCAGAGTTTTATGTCAGGGTTCAACAGAACTTTGTACCACAAAAAATTAATTTTTAACATAAAACATTTCATTTAAAATGAAATGTATGCTTTTGGAGATAAGCATGTCTCCTTGGCCATTTCGTCTCTGCTTAAGTGACTCGTCAGGAGACTTTTTTCCTATAAATACTAATGGTTAAATAGTTATAGATTAAATGCGAATCATATCCCCTTTAGTATATAAAAACTTTAGGGGGTGCGTGGTATAGTGATTAGAGCGATCCCACAAAGAAAACTCCAACGGCTCAGGTTGAAGTCCCAGCAAAGATGAAAAATGAAAGTGTTATTTTGTGGTTTTTTCAAATTTATAATTTAAAAATAACATGTTCTTCACAAACTGTTATAACATCATTTTTTAATTAATGATTAAATGAAATTCTTTAAAAACTTTTTTTAAATAAAAATATTAATTTTTATTCTTTATAAAGTGCCCTTCCTTGTACCTGGACCTTGATGCGGTGGGAGGGCTTGAGAGCATCAGTGATGAGTCAGGCTATGTCGACGGAGTGACTGATTGTTGCTCTGGTAGGGTCTCCCATGTCGAACAGGTTGACTTTGAGATGTCAGACTAAGACAGGTACAGACACGTTAAGCTAAGGTGTTGAGGCACCCGTGCCGAGAGCTGAATGGCTGGTGGTGTCTTTAAACAACCAGTCCCTAACGGTCCCCTCCGACGCCCGGGCAAGGTCGGTTGTATTTAGTGCCTTACCCCGGTATGCCGGCTCTGCCGGGGTGGACCACCCCTTCCGTGCATACTCGTGGGACCTACATTTGTATATGAACAGAGTACAGAAACTAAGAGTGTACTGGGCACGCTCTCCGTCTGTCTGGGACGGACGAAAACTCGGAGTCAGCTGGGCAATCCAAGGTAGGTTTGCACTTAGTTTACTCCTACGATGATGAGGGTGGCTCAAATTAATTTGAGGCATACCAAATTAGCCACTGATAACCTCCGTGTCGTCCTCCGTGAGGAAGACATCGATATCTGCCTAATTCAGGAGCCATGGATCTGGCAGTCTAAAATTATGGGTCTGCAAGATAGATCCTTTAACCTATTTTACGTTCAACATGCAGGTAGGCCTAGGGCCTGTGTTCTTGTTAAGAGAACTATTAATGCCTTCTTGTTGTCTAACTTTAGCTCTCCCGATGTAGCGGTTGTTAGGGTGGAACCATCAGGTAGCCGTTGCTTTTTCTTGGTCTCCGCTTATATGGCTCATGACCGTGCAGCGCCTCCTGAGGAAGTGCTCCGACTGACGGAGTCTCTTTTACCCAAAAAAGAGAACATACTTTTCGGCTGCGACGCAAATGCCAGACATACCATTTGGGGAAGCAGCGAAATCAACGAACGGGGCGAGTCTCTTTTCGATTTTATTATTAGCCAAGATTTATCTATTTGTAACAGGGGCAAGACCCCCACTTTTGTGTTTCCTGGGTCGGTAACGTCAAGTGGTTGGGAGGAAGTCCTTGATATTACCCTTTCTACCCGTTCCCTCAATGTTGAAAACTGGAGAGTTTCTGTTAGCGACTCCTTTTCAGATCACAGGTTGATCTTTTACCAAATTGGGTTCGGTCGGGGTGTCACTTCACCCAGAAGGGACCCAAGGAGGACGAACTGGGATCTGTTTAATAGAGTTTTCAGGGGAAAGGTGAATGGGCTGGAATCTCACATAACTTCCGTAGGCGATTTGGACAGACACGTCGAGGTCCTTGAGGGGTCGTATCAGTCGGCCTTCAGGGTGTCTTGTCCTCTCACTTTTTGTAAGAAGACCTATCCTCCTTGGTGGAGTAAGGACCTTTCTGAATTGAGAAAGAGGGTCAGAGCGGTCTTCAATGCTTGCTACTCGGCCAGGGACTTTCAAGCCTATAAGGAGTGCTTGAGGGACTATAAGAAGGCCGTCAGAGATGCGAAGCGCGATTCTTGGAGGAAGTATTGCGAATCCATCGAATCCACTAAGGACACTGCGAGACTCGGCAAGATCCTATCTAGGGACCACTCCTGCAGGACTCTAATTGCGAGGACAGACGGGACGTGGGCGGAGTCATCAATGGAGTCCTTGGAAATACTCGTTGACGCTCACTTTCCGGAGAACTCCGGGGAGGTTGGTGAGCCGGTGGAACAGGGTGAGATGTGTGATATTTCGCAGGAAACCTTTCTTTCGCCGGAAAGGATTTCCTGGGCCATTAACAGCTTCTCTCCCTTCAAGTCACCGGGTTTGGATGGTATAACGCCGATAATGTTGCAGAAGACGCAGGGAACTGTGATCCCTATTCTGCGGACGATTTTCTCGGCATGTTTGGCCCTTAACTACGTACCCAGTAGCTGGAGGAGGACCAAGGTGGTCTTCATTCCCAAGGTGGGTAGAAGGGGGCATGTTATGGCGAGTGATTTCAGGCCAATTAGTCTTACCTCCTTTGTTCTTAAGGTGCTGGAAAGGGTGATAGACAGTCATCTCCGTCAGAACCTGGAGAGCAAGCTCTCGGCTGCCCAGCATGCCTATGTGAGGGGGAAGTCCACCGAGACGGCACTACATGAGGTGGTGGGTTCGGTGGAAAAATCCTTGGAGTGTAAGCAGTTCACTCTTGCTGCCTTCATTGATATTGAAGGTGCATTCAACAATGTAAGGACTGGGTCTATTACTAGGGCTTTAAGGGACTTAGGGGTGGAGAGATATATCTATCTTTGGGTCGCTTCTCTGCTCAGATGCAGGGAAATTAATGCGGTGCTAGCTGGGGCCAAGGTCACAAGATTTGTGAGCAGGGGAACACCCCAGGGTGGTGTTCTTTCACCCCTTTTATGGCTAGTCACCGTTAATGAGATCCTATCCGTAATTAATAGCGGTGGGGTCAAGGTAGTTGCTTATGCTGATGACCTGGTCCTGCTGGTTTCGGGACCATTCCCTTCAGTTATGAGTGAGATCTTGGAGGGTGCTTTAGGTAAGCTGGGTGATTGGGCCGCCAGGTGTGGTCTTCGGGTTAATCCTTCTAAAACTCAGCTAATGCTATTCACCAGAAGATACAAACCTCCGCTGTTTAGACTGCCCAGAATGGGTAGTCAGACTCTGGAGCTCTCATCCAGGGTCAAGTATCTGGGTGTAATACTGGACCCCAAGCTCCATTGGAGGCTTCATGTAGAGGAGCGGGTGAAAAAGGCCTGTGTGGCCTTTTATTCCTGTAAATCTATGTTTGGTCGAAGATGGGGACTCAGACCTCATATGGTGCTCTGGATGTACAACCAGGTGGTCTTGCCAATTTTAACCTATGGTTGCTTGGTGTGGTGGGTAGCCCTTCGCAAGGGCTATATTGTCACTAAGCTGGAAAGAGTGCAGAGGACTGCGTGTATAGGTATCACTGGGGCCTGCAGGACTTGCCCCAATGCTGCTCTGAACGTCATTCTGCACCTACTGCCTGTGGACCTTCAGGCTATGTCGATTTCAACTCAGAGTGCGATCAGATTGAGAGAGCTGGGCCTCTGGGGACGATTTTCAGGGGGCCATAGTAATATTCTAGGGCTACTCCCTCCTCATATACGGGATATACGTACTGACCTTGCCCTCCGGAAGTTGGATTTTGGGGGGTGTGCCAAGGTTGTCTTCCCCAGTAGGGAAGAATGGGCATTAGGAAGGGTTGGTATGGGTCCCGGTTTTTCGGTCTTCACGGATGGCTCTAAGATGGATTCCGGCGTGGGGGCTGGTATTTACTCCGAGTCTGCCAAACTGGCAGAGTCTTTTAGATTGCCGGACACATGCAGTGTTTTCCAGGCCGAGGTGTTTGCAATCATGCAAGCACTGAGGATTCTAAGGGAACGGTGTATAGGGGGTGAAGTTAGGGTTTTTTCTGATAGCCAGGCTGCTATCAGAGCCCTGGCTTCGCCCATGGGAAACTCTTCCCTCGTCCTTCGTTGTAAGGAGGAGCTGAAGCGTCTTGGGGACGTTTGTGGCATCTCCTTGGTCTGGGTTCCTGGTCATAGGGATATCCTAGGAAATGAGAGGGCAGATGAGCTCGCTAGGGAAGCTTCTGCCGGAGGGGAGCATGTTGCTTCCTACCTGGATGTCCACTGCCCTATGACCACCATTAAGGAAAGGATATCCAAGTTTTTCCTTGGGAAAGCACAGAGCAGGTGGAATTCCATCACTACCTGTGCTGTTTCTAGGACACTTTGGCCACGGTATAACCGGGATAAGACTCTGGGAATCTTGGGGATTCCCCGTCAGTCCTTGTCCAGACTCATAGCGGTGTATACGGGTCACTGGCTGATCGGTAGACACGCAGAGAGGCTGGGCCTCCCCTTTAATCCGCACTGCAGAAGTTGCGGGGATTCTTCTAAGAGGGAGACTGTGGAACATTTTCTTTGTGACTGTCCAGGTCTGGCGGTCAGACGTTTGAAGTTTTTTGGGGTGCCCTTTTTCGACGGCTTGGCGCAATGTGCGAACCTGGACCCCCTTGCTTTACTTCACTTTATAGACAGCTCTGGTTGGCTGTAGTTATATTCTCTTCTTTTTCTACTTTTAGGTAACTTTAGTTTGGTCCTGCAATGGTATCAAAACGGCATCTTGTGCTAATTGTAGTTGATCAGAGTTTCGGATCAACTGGCCATTTGACCTACCTACCTACCTACCTTTATAAAGTGTGATTTTTTAAGAGCTATAGGAAAGTGTTTTAAAAAAAAAACACATAAAATTCAGAAAAATTAATGAAATCTTTATTTGAATTGATAGTACGGTCCATATAATTTAATGTTTGAAGATTATTTCATGCAAATGTTGACCGTGACTGCGCCTCAAATGGTCCATCAGCTTAGTCCAATATTAGTATACTCTTTCCAACATTTCGACCGGTATCTCACGAATAAATGCTTCAATTTTGTCTTTCAATGTGTCATTTAAAGCGGGCTTGGCTGCATAGACATGAGCTTTAACACAGTCCCACAAAAAATTGTCTAAAGGCGTTAAATCGCACGATCTAGGCTGCCAATTGACCGGTCCCGAACGTAGAATAAAATGTTCATATAACTCGCATCCCAATAAGTCCATTGTTACGCGTGCTGTGTGGCATGTGGCACCGTCTTGTTGGAACCACATATCATGCAAGTCAAGCTCTTGCATTTTCGGCAAAAAAAAGTTGAAATCTGACGGTAGCGCTCACCATTCACAGTTACGTTACGATTCGCAACATATTTAAAGAAGTACAGTCCAATGATGTCACAGGCCCATAAACCGCACCAAACTGTGACTTTCTCTGGATGCATTGGTAGCTCTTGCAATTCTTCTGGCTTCTGGTGGGTCGATTAAACTGACCATAAAATAAAAGAAGCGCGCGATGAACTTTCTTAACAGAGCAAGCATTTTGATAATAAAATTCAATAATTTGCAGGCGTTGTTCGTTTGTAAGACGATTCATGGTTAAATTATAGACGAAACTGAAGATGTTTGACAGTGAAACAAAACACGAAACGTGCGTCAGCTGTTTAAGCCAGTGTTGCCAAAAAGATAATAGATAAAAAATCACCCTTCAATTTATAGTCAGAATTTTTATTCTTTATAAATAACAAAAAAAAAATAACAATTGGCCCCTAACAGCAATATTCAGTAACCATACTATCCGTAACCTTAGTCTAAATTTCTGCTCTTGATTTAGAAAATTTCTAAAAAAACCAAGAAAAAACTAGTGTTTGTAAAATAATCAATTAGGCATATTATGCCAATTAAATAAATATTTAATAAGAGTTTGAAAACAAAATCTCGGTATTTTACTGAAAGAAAACATTCTCTTTACACCGGACCAAAGTGCACAAATATGAAGTTTGCATACATTAAGCTACGAATTGCACACTTATGCGCCTTATTAACATCGATTGATTACAGCTGGTTTCTAAAAAAAGTAAGTAATTTTTTTATACAAGCAACCATGTTGTATTCACAAAGTCCTCAATTTATTCATTTGCTGCTTTATTTATCAGAAAATTATATTCATATTAGCCTAAACCCGGCATGCTATCACCTATCACTAAGATTTGTCCACATTTTTCGACTGATGAGTGAGTACAAAGTAATTCAAACCAAATTCAGAAACTTTATCTGTAACCGATCTCGATATACAGATGTGTATACAGTCGAACTTCCATTACTCGAATAACGACTATCTCAAAAAAAAAAAACTTCGAGCTATAGGTTTTTTTTAAGAAAAAAAATTACTGAAATTGGTTTTTTTCTATTATTTTCGGTATAAAATGGCAGTTAATTGTGTAAAACCATGAAAGTACTCAAAGAACTTTCTACTTCGTTTTTAGAAGGCTGACGAATAGTTTTTTCCACGGAAACTTCACCATAACTCTCTATACCACTTAAGCCAGTTGTGAAAAGCTCACTATCTACTTCAATATAATCTTGAGCAGTAGTATTGCAAGTTCTTTTGTTCACTTTTAACCAGGCTTCGTAATCAGCGTCAAATATTTTTAATTTTAATGAAATACATGATGTACTAAAAGAGATTTCCCCTAAATAAAAGAATACAAAGCAATATAAACAAGCCACAGCGAAATCAATAAACCAAACACATGCTTGAGTTAATGGGAAACTTCGACTTATGGAAGTTCGAGTTGTACGTAATGTTTTCTCATAACGCTACTGCCAACCTAATTATTTCGAGTTAGAGGAAATTCGAGTTAGAGACGTTTAAATTATGGAAGTTCGACTGTAGCTAGTTTGTGTGGAACGCCTACTTCCCTGCCCTTTTTCATATTGATGAATTTTATTGACTACAGTTTTTCGTTTAAACTGCATCTCAAGGCTATGTTCTTTCTCCAAAATGCTTGTTGTTTTTAATGTCAAAGTTCCTGTAGCAAATCGTTAGTTATAATAACTGGACATCATATACAATTCAAGTCCAATGTCATAAAAATACAAACTGTCCTGTATTTTTGTATAAAAATTGTCTGAAAACATATGTAGTTAATAGTTAAAGCATACCCAAAAAGTAATAAAGCTCTAAAAAGAATTTAATGGCACAAACTGAATACATTGCTACTGTGCTAGCATTCTGATCAGTTCAGAAGAAGTATAAAATTAATATTTATTTTTTTATAATTTTGTTTAAATGGTAAATATCGCATCAATGATTAATTTTTATTTATAATTTTTTTTTCTTTCCTTTATTGTTATTTTTAAACATCTATAAAATTTCTAAAATATTTGTATTTAAAATAATTAACACAATTATTTAAAATTTGGAAAACTTAGAGAGTGTTTAGTTTATCGACATTTTAATCAAAAATCAAAAGAACTTTTGATTTAATTCTAACATACATATACCTGAACTTATAATTCGCAAATAAATATCAGCTGTTGCTGGATTACCCACCCAATCAAATTAAACTTGAAAGCAATTTTATTGTAAAGAAAAGAAACAGAAAGAAAAAAACTGCAATAATTTTTCAGTTTTTATATTTTCTGTAGCCATCAGTAAATTTTAAAATGTTTTCAAACCTTTTTATTCACACAATGGCTGTTTAAGTAAAATACAAATAATAAAATCGATTATCGATTAACGCTTTAAAATTGCGACAGCCATTTAAAAATCTTCACTCTCCTCCCTCTCTCGGAAAGTTTTTCGTTTTCTAAACACCAGCTATTCAGTCAGCCAGTATAATTGACTGAAAAACAAAAAATACAATTTGGTTATACTCGTATGTATGAACAACATCCATAACGTTTAAATTCAGGCCAAATATTGATTTGTTGTACCCTACACTCTTGCATGTATACATTTGATTTAAACTGATGTTTGCAAAATATGTGTGTCACTTTTATAATACTAAACTAAGTACTTGGAATCATTTTTTAAACTGGTTGGAGCATTTTTAAACAAAATTGGGGCAATTCCCAATTTGATTTAGCACCCCAAAATTAAAATGATTTGTGGCATTGGATTTAGGTTTTCTCCGTTTGATGATACCTCATATTTCTGCTACAGTCTTACTGATAGCCTTGGTTAGTTTTACGGGAAAACCACCATTATTTCACGGCGATTCGTAATATATTTTTATTCGGCTATTTATTTAATGGTTTAAAAACAGCGGATCTGGCAAGGCTGATGTGTGAAGTATCATTTATTTACTGAAAGGTTCATCATTTACGAATATGGATTGCTTAGTAATCAAAATATGCCTGAATATATTTAAAACTTATTACAAAATGATTTATTACCAACACCTTTGGGCAATTTTTGATAATTTCGAGATGATTATGGTCGTTATACTCATAGACGACCTACTGTGCGAAGCATTGATAAGATTATATAAAAATTTAAATAGGCTTGAAGCATTACAGATGTACAGCCTGTGCCTCATTTATAATATTGCTTTTGTTATTGAAAGTATGGCAGATAATCCGAATTTCTTCACGGCGTTCTCTATAATTAGGATTGTCTTTGGCAGATTATCACCCAGATCAAACGATTTGAGGCTGTTGGATTTTTTATGGGTTTCTGACAAACACCGTGTCTAAGCGAATAATTTTTAAATTTTGAGTAATTATTTAAAGTGTAGGGTATGCAATAGTTTGACTTGAGCGCATTGAGTTTTGTTTTTATATTCCTTCTCTATGTTATTAAATTTTCAACACTGCTTAACAAACAATTATTCACATGCAACGCGTTTAAGATGAGGTTAATGATAAAGAAAAGGATTTTTTTTTGTTTATTTGGCACAAATATTTTTAGCTGTTCAGACAACCATATTTTTTGATTTATTTTTATTTTTTTTTTATTTTTTATTTCTCTTGCAACTTTTGCTGAATCATCAAATTAAAGGTTTTGTTGATGGCAACAATCAGCCGGTACACAAATGAAATAATCTAAAGTCATACCAATTATAACATTTTCATGCTACAAACTGCATGCCACTTCATTTATACACGACTTATTAATTTGATATGATTTTGTAAAAGAAAAAAAAAAAAAAACAAAAAAAAAAACAAAAAAAAAAGGTGCCAACAGATGAATTTTGTTTTTCTCAAGTGGTTTTTGTTTTGGATTAAATAAATTACAATTAAATTTAAAATAATGTTTTACATTATAATAGTATTTTAAAGTCATCATTAAAAAAAACTTTAATTTTTATAGCATTCAAAGGCAAATATATATTAAAATCATATTCTAACACCTGATAAATATTAACCTGCTACACATTAACTGCCAAATAAAATCAAACGAATTCAATTGGTTTCTTTGCAGTTCTATAATAGAGGTTCAAGAAATGTTCTTAATTTTAATTTTTTTAGAGGACAGTTCAAATCAAAATGCCAACATAAGGAATATTGTTATGCATTAACTCTATGCCTACTAACTTCCTAGCCGAATATTGGCAATATACAAGAGCTTTCTGTATAAACACGATTAATTATTTATTATTTTATAACTTGAAAGTAATTTTTTATGTTTTGCTAAATTACAATCAATATTAAATATTGTAGCAAGTAATACCATTATAAATTAATAATAAACGGTACTACGACTACCATAGGAGATGCTCTGATGAAATAAAGAACTTGATTCAGGATAATCTCATATTTTTACGGACTACTCGTAACTCTCTAAGAGCACATCCTTTTGTAGTTGATTTTCCAGTGACCGGCAAAATGCATTATAGAGAGAATTCGTTTTTTAGCCGTACAATTATGGTAGAATTTTCCAGAGAATGTTTTTCTTGAAAATTACGAAATCAGTAAGTTTAAAAATGTCTACAAGCACTATTCCTCCTTCCCAAAACATATTTTCATAGACCAGCACAATGTACTGGCCTTAATAATAAAAAAAATACCCGACAAAATTTTATCTCGCTCTATAATATCAATTAATACGGTAGTCATTGATTCGAAAATATTATCTGTTAATCCAGTTTGTTGATAAAATGGCTTCTAAAAAATAAATTGTTGTTCATCACAGAAATCATATTTTTGTTCTACTCCTGGTGGTTGATACAATGTATGAAATCTAAATTTGAGGCTGGTGTTGACATAAATGTTTCTAAATTTTCTTTTTCATTGATTCTACTTTTTATCCTAAAAATATGTTTGTAAGTGAATTTCAATTGATATTAAAGTCAAGGAAATAAGAAGACTGCACGGTTTCCATGTGCTTCGAAAAACTAATTTACCTGTACGGTAAAATATCGAACAATTAATCAAAATGTATCAAAAATGATAAACTTTTCCGAACTGAAAAGAAAATAACCAAAACTTTTTTAATATACATATGATCATAACATTTAAGAAAATTAGATTTAATTTGTACCGTTCGGTTAAAAGTGCACAGTACAGAGTGGTTTTAAGAAGCATTCGACACTTTTTTTGATTTTTTTGTTTTCTGTTTGTGTTGAATATGTCTTAACCATTTTGGCGCATACACTGAAATAGTTGCCATTTGGTTTTCTTGGCTATTATTTTGATGCTTTCCCAATTTACTTTGAGATGTTCACTTGATTGATGAATACATCTCATTATTGTTAGCGATACTTCGAAATGGTCATTAAACTCTAAAATAAGAGAATTTTTTCCACTTTCAATGTTATTAATAGTGATGGCAATATCATCTTTTATGACGGAGAAATACTATTGTTTAAAAAGAATCCTACGCTCTACAAAATAAACCCTTATTCTGTTAACTAATTCGAGTGTTTAACTTTTACGCGAGTTAACTTTTTCGAGACTCATTTATTTTATTATTTCCAAAGACAGCAGCGTTAAGTATGTAGGTGTATCCGTGTTTAGTGATGAGATTGTGAAGAACTTACTTTTTTTTTTTTTGAGACTAATACTCAGGGGTAAACCCCTACTAAATGCAGTGCATTGTATTGGAATTTTTGAAAAGGACAGTACAATTATGGCAGAACATACATTTTGTTTTTCTTATATTATTATTAAATGCCTTAGGAATGAGACAAATTACTGTGAATTGATCATTCAAAGGCCAGTGTTATACCTTCACCCTTGAATATCAACAGCAATTGCCTCATCGTTGCATGTTGATTGTGTGCTGAGTGTCTTCACTAAGTAGGTTTAGCTGTTATCTGCTACTTCCCAAATGGTGGCGCTTTATTCCTGATCATTCGTTTTTTGTTGACATTAGTTAAGGTGGTATAGAGTGGAATGTCGGGGAGCGGTTTCTTTGTAGATGGTCTTCTTGGAGGGGGGACGTCTTATTTTTGAATTATAATTTTGAAAAAACCGCAAACTAACTTTTTTAATTTTTACCTTTGCTGGGATTTGTACCTGGGTCGTTGGAGATTTTGTGCGAGTGCTCCAACCACTACACCACGCACCATTGATTCAACATGATCTTCAATAGAAATAATTTTTAGGTAAATAATATACTTTCAAAAATAAATGAAATTAAAGCCAATTACATATAAACATAAATTTATATGTAAAAAATTATTTATAAATATAACAAAAACTTTACTAACTTTTTTAATCATACACCTATAATTAATTCAGCGGCGTAAAAAATTGCAGAAGTTCTTAGTAAACGGATATATTTTTTTTAAAAATATCACGTTTCCTCACAGTGGGTGGTAAAAATAATACCACGAAAACTTACCTCAACTAAACACACACATGAACGAGAACAAAAGATATGCAATAACGAATATAAAACAGTAGCAAAAGATTAATAAAACTCTTAATAAAAACATACACCAAAACTCTTACGTACTATATTCTCTCGCTTTCTCGCATACTTACACTGATATCTTTTAAACAAAATTATTTGTTATGATTTTTTTTTTTTTAACTACAGTTCATCATATTAAAAACAACAACTACTCGTACTACAAATATTATACAGTTATTATTTAAAGTAAATGAGAGCAGAAAAAACAAACCAAAAACGTCTAATTGTTTCCTTATTACACGTGTCCTGACTCCATGGGTGTTGAAAAACGTGCGCATGTTTTGTTTATTTCTTCTTTTTCTTTATTTTTCTACACTCTATCCTTCCCAATAACAACAAATGATAATAATAATGTTGTTATTGTCTATTATTGACACATTAAGTACTTGCTCATGTATGTGTCCGTTTTCATAGAATATCTAGTGTTTGTAACATGTGTATGCCACTGTTCATCCCCTTTTTAGAGCCGTTTTTCTTTTGTAACATACTTTAGGGGTGTTTGTTTATTAAAATCATCCTTTTATTTTCTTATTTAAGGCTATTAATGAGCCTTTAGCTGTTGACTTTTTGCGTGTAGATTATATTTTTAATGATTTACCCATAAAGTATTATGGAATTAGAAAAGTTCACAGGAGTAGAAAAAAAGGTTCAAAAATAAAAACCTGGTACGTAAATGTAAAAAAAAGAGGTCAAAGCAACACACACATATTTTTATTTTCACATTAATTATATGTGTATCAAAATTTTGCACGATATCGATCACAGACCTGTGTGTTTTTTGTCTTTTGTCAGTATGTGCAGTTGACGTATTCTTTGATCGTAATACACTTCAACATAACACAGGTTCGAGTGAAACTATATTTTAATTTCATGAACTTGTACGTATATCGCTAAAAAAAGAATATTTTTCTGCAACCTCTTAGCCATATTGGATTTGCGGGAAACCAGTTTTTTTTTATTTGTGACCAATACTCAGGGGTAATCCCCTACTAAATGCTGTGAATTTTATTGGAATTTTTTAGAAGAACAGTACCTACTATATATTCTTTCTTATATTATTATTTAGCGCCTTAGGAATGAGACAAATTGCTGTGAATTGTTCATTCATAGGCCATTGAATGATTACCAGCAATTGCCTCATCGTTGCATGTTGATTGTTTGGTGAGTGCCTTCGCTAAGTAGGTTTAGCTTTAATCTGCCACTTCCTAATAGGCGGCGCTTTTCTCCTGCTAACAAAGAGACCAAATCTGTGCACCTATACCTTAAGTTCTAATTTATTCTTGACCTGAAAATGTTTTCAGTAATCTGGAAGGCCAAAGATACCCTAGTAGTAAGCTTCTCGGAAACGATTCCCCTGTGCATGCCATTATCGTGTTCAAAAACATCACTACAGTTTGAGTCATCGGAAATAAAAAGTTAATATTTTCTATTTAAATTTTTCACAATTTTCTCTTTCCGAGAGATAATGTCAATGAAATTTTCAAAATGAGAGTCATCGAGTTATAAGCAACTAAATTTAAAACATACGTACCATTCTGCTAATGCTATTAATTTTCTTTAATCTTATTTTATTTATAATACAGGAAACTGTAAACCATTTTTTTAGCAAGAAAAAAAAATAACTAAGCATCTACATCTCTGTCTTAAACGGATACAATTGCTCGAATATAATTTGATTATGCTTGATTCCTCTCTATTTTGAGAAAAAATAAATATTCACGTCATTCGGAAAATATTCTATTTATATACTTATTTATGTCATGATATGTTTTTTTTATTTTTTATTGTCACATCACATTGTGGTAATCAATTACGAATTCAACAAGCTATATCAGTACGTAGTCATACTATCCATAACTCTACTGAGACACTCAATAATGATATCCTACAAGCCTTTGTAGTAGATCCTCAATATTCCTTCGCTAGCTACGCATCTGCAATCTTTGCAAAATTTTGTCTTATAACAAAAAGCTGAGATAAATCTTTTCTGAGCAATTTCCTTTAAATCTAAATTGTTTAGGGATAATAAAAAAATAAATAAACACTTCAGATGCTGTCTGTTTTATTTCGAATACTTGCACATTCAATTGATGAAGTAACTACACGTACGCAACTTTCTAATCGTGCATCACTCAGTCTTGATCGGGGGTCATTTTTGATTAATTTAATGGTTGAAAACAACGTACTTCCGAAAAGAGACATCATTTACTTTGCATTTTTCGTCAAAAGCGGAAATTTCTCAGGGCTCACACAAGATTTATAAACTGACATACATTTTTTAAATCGGTATTATTCTACATGTCACTCACTTCCATTTGACGGCCTCCGGGAACTGGAAAACATTTTCATGGAAACTGCAGTCTTCACAGCTTTTAATATTTGGAATCGTAATGGAAATTCGTTGATGAAAATGTCTATATATTGTGCATATTTTTGAGAAGTAGTAATAACGTTTGCTTGGCGGGCCAAATAAACATGTTTAAGAGCTGCGTTTGCTCATCCATGATCTACGGTAAGACCTTACTTGTGAAAATGCTTACACACATACATACATACATAATTGGCCATAACAACCATATGTCAGGGTTACGGCCTAGCTTCTCGGAGCACTCATGTTGTGTCTGTTAATTTTGATCCATGAGTACCGGGACCTACAGTTTAAAGTTGACTCCAAATGACAGATTTGAGAAGCTTTTTCATGGCAATCAATTACTCCCAAAGCTTCTGCAAGAAGACTGCTGAGAAGTAGTCGCCGAAAGAAATAATTATTTTGTATTTATTTTTCAAGCACTAACCACTAGACCACTGTTTGCAAAATTTTATTGAGTACTGTGGTTTTTAAACTTCAAATTTACTTTATGTTTACACTCAGCCACATACATATATTTTTTGTTTAAGTTCTTTTTTTTTATATATAGAATTTCGGACTAAATTTCATTTAAATATATAAAATCTTCTTCTCTTTGATACTTGGAAAACAAATTACCAATTTCCTATTTATTTTACCAGTTTATGTGTGTATTTCAAAACTAAATTATTTAGAAATTTTAATATAATTATGATATTCAAATTATAATGCATCCATTTAACATTAAATAGACAAATTTCCCTTAAAAATATATTGAAAATAAATATGTTTTTAAGAAGAATTATAAGCATTTAAATGCCCACCTCACACACTGGTCTATAGGTCTACTAATTACTTGTTGATTACCAAGAAAAACTCTTGAAATTGTATTTTTTCCTGCTGTTGTTGCATGTGCAGCACCTTTAAATTGGAAAAAAGGGGGAAAACGGCAAATAATAATTAAAAAAGAAAGAGGAAGAAGTCTTAAATGACTGACAATTAGACTGACAGAGCAATTTCGACAAAATTTTAAAGCTGCTTATAAATATATTTAAAAGACGCACTGTGGGTTGAAAAAAATTAAATCAAAATAAACTGGAAAATACCATTTTACATAAAGGGACAATTTTGAATATATAATTTTAAAATAAAATATGTCACTTAACCACTGTACTTCATCATGTTAGACAAAACACAATTCATGATAGTTATCCTGGTTAAAGCCCAGTTTTTAACTTCATCTTTAAAGATAAAATTAGTTAATTTTAATGTAAACTTAAACTCTTATAGCGACTACTAGTAGGGAAAAATATGTACTTTAAGGATTTACTAACAAAAGCGTTGGCTTTTCTCCTGTAGAATGTAATGAAGAAAGTACACAATTTCTTTATATTTTAGGGTAATCTAATAATCTTAATTGAGACAAATTAGATTCAAAATTTTACCAGATATTTGAGAGCTACGAGCAGTGTGATGCGTTCTCTTACATTCTTGGTAAAAGCTATGTGCTTCTTAAAATATGAGTGCACATGGCAGGTTGAGGCTAAATGTTATTTTAAAGCTCATGAGTCGATTAAAGTTTCATTGAAATAAATTGTGTGAAAAGTTAACTAGAAATTTTGCTGACCTTCTGCATCTGAGCAAATAAGGCTACTGCATCCTTCTCAAACTTATTCAGCCATGACCCATAAAGTATGAACCGCACAAAGCCCTAATAAATTTAAAAATGTATTCTTGTGTCATGTATTACTCATTCTAAGTAGTTAAGGAATTATTACATTGCTATCGTATTGCAGAGTTTTGGTCTTTTTTTTACAAAATGTGGCTTTTAAACTACTGTGCTTTGCTGTTGGGCACGATAATGATGGTGTTATTGTTGTCCGTTTGTTGTTGATGATATTTAAAAGAGGTGATGAGGCATAAAACTTATCAACAACGTCAACACTCTACTGAAAAATCATAATCATTTCAAAATCTGAAGGCACCTCCTGTTAAAGTTAAAAGAAAAATAAGGAATACAAGACTTTAAACAGCAGATTAACGCACTTTAAAAATTATGAACAGAAAATATTATTTCTAAGAATTGATACCATTTTAAGTGAATTGGTACTTGAGAAAATGGAAAAGAAAAAGATAAAATAATTATTTAACAGCCACACAATTTCAAAAATATATATGTATAAAATAAGAAATATATCTATAGATCGTTTCTTTTTACATATTGATGGAGTAGATTCTTTGGAATTCTCCAACTAGAAATATACTTTTTTTCTTTAAAGAAATATTAAGGGGCAGAATACGAAACCTGATCTGACTGCACAGATCTTGAGTCTGACAGACAAGTATTGTAACCAGAAAGAAAAAAAAACAAGAATATTTAAAAATGATTTTTATTTTTGTAGACAGCATAGCGTCAAGTGTTCTGAATTATTCTTGGATATGGCAACAGCTCCCTTTACCCCTTTAACTACTTATCATCATCATTTTACTATAAGGCTAAGAGTGCATCTCTTTTTTATTTTTAAGTTCCCACAGGTTCTTTGTCAAAGTTGTCAGAATTTTAAATAGAAAGACAATTATCGCAGCCACATTATTAGTTTCAACGAATTGGCATTTTTAAGAATTTCTTAACAATTCTTAAGAAACCAATTAATTTCTTTTATTAAAAAAAAAAGAAAATATAAAAATAGATAATTTGTTACTTACAAATTAATAAATATGTTAAAAGTAATAAAAAATGTTTAAAAGCTTTTTTATATTAGCCTTAACCGATGTGCTTCTCCACTCCTATAAACGTGCAGCAGTCCCTTTTCTTCGACACTTTCCGTAAAGTTTACCATCTTTTTGGATACTGTCGTAATGGCCTTATAGGATACCTAAAAAGAGGACTCAATCTTATGGAAGTTTTTAGTGACTGCCACAATTTTTCGAAATGCTTTCGAAGATCTGAAAGCTATACTCTTAGTTTGTCTTGACAGATAAAGAGAAGACTGTACACGAAAACGAAGAAACGAAAAGGATGACCTCTACTAATGCAATATATTGTGCTGGCCTAAAAAAATATGAGGGGAACGGGAAAAGAGGGAAGGGACCTTTGATTTAAATTTACTAATATCATATCTGATATCAGTCAGAAAAAATCAAATCAAATGCAAACCGAAATTAAATAAGTTGCTGTTGACTGATTATTCAATGGTCAGTGTTACACTTTCACCACTGAATAATCCAACAGCAATCAACCCCAAATAGTCCGCAGAGTAAGGGAGGAATAAATGATTATAATAATATTGGAGATAATGTTGCTATTATTCCTCTTCATCCAGCCCCTAAGATAATTCTTAGTTACTGGTCTTAATTTTATTTTCTGGCATGGGAAACCCTGTCAGAGAGCTACTTCTGTCCGCCAGCTTAGCCAGTTGAGTCCTTGTAGTGTTCATATTATTGTGTCAACATAATACGAATTCGGACGATGTCATTTTAGTTTACTTTTTTAGATTCGGTCTTTAGGGTCTTAAAGGATAACTAAAAAGAGGACGCTTCTTCAAGAAACTGCTCCCTGACACTTCCAGTCTATTCCACCAAAAACGACATTCAACATCCACTGACAGATGGGGCAAATGCTGTTGATCACTCAAGGGTGAAGGTGTAATACTGGCGTTTGAGTGGTCAAATTGAAAGCAACTTCTCTCATCAACAAAGAAGCGCATAATAAATAAGTGAAATAAAATCTATCTACGTATGTATCTTCAAATTCCAATACAATGCACTGCATGAGTACGGGTTTACCACTGAATATTGGTCTTAAAAAAAGTTTTTTTCTTATATGATTTAATAGGGGGTTTTTTGAGTTGTTACATAACGATTATTTGTCAAATGAACTGTCTTATATTCAAACAAGTTATCATGAATAGTTAGACTGCAGCCTCAATAGAATTACAAAGTTATCCAGATTAAGTTTGAAAATCAGTGATCAATTCGGACAACTTATAGACGACTTTCTGACTATGGTGCAACATAAACTAAAGATACATTTCATAGTGCACTTCTCCAAATGATGCAATAACGCAGGCGTCTAAATATAGTAAATGCTATAAATTAAAAAAAACCGCTTTAAACTAAAATGCTGAAGAAGATTAAAATTTATTCGTAATCGGTAGGAGTAATGAGTGATTTTTCTATTCGTTACATAAAAATTTTGCGATTAATTATATATCTAATGCCCTCATATGTGACACTTGACCATTATTTCTCTATCGGCTACCTGCAGGGAAAAAGCAAAATTTATTGACTCCATGGCTAATTTTGTTCGTACTATTTGGAAAATACTTCCTGTACATTCTTTAAAAAGATTGTTGCTTTTGGTAAAATCAAATACAAGATCCCAGCTCAGATATTCATTCCAGTTTACTTACTTCTAACCAAGACCCAACACTAAAGCCACCTCATGGTCATTTTTGATATTTCTTACAAAATATTAAAGATAAGAATAGGGATTCTTAAAAATAGATTTGTTTTTTTAATATTTATTTATTTATTTATTCAATTGATTAATAGATTCTAATAAATTACAGAAATATTTCAAATCATTTTATCGTTGATTTGTTTTTTATACTTTTCGTATATCCACTATATTCTGAATGAAGAAAAAACCTTCTAAAGTGTTAGTTAAGTTTGCATATTTACAGGTACTCGAGCTATTTGTGTACTACTTGAAATGCAAACAAGAAAGTATAAAAAAACACACACAAAAGCAACACTTTGACATTTTCAAATACAGGCGCATAATATTTGAATGAACAAACAGACTGAACGAGCCGTCTGAATACTGAAACAAAGATTTCAACACCCAAAACAAAAGGCAAAAAAAGAAAGATACACCATGGAATACCCGTAAAAAATTATGGTAAAATACGAATTTATAAATCCCTACAACAAAATTCTAATACAACATACATACCTTCACTAAGTGTTGAATAACTTTAACTGATAGTTGTATGATTGCTAAAGATGAGGTAATCGTACTCGCCTGTCACTTAGAAACGGAATAGTATGGCTTTCTAAATTCAGCGCATAAATAAAAAATATTTGCTATCGAACTCAGTGTTTCTACTACAATAGATACGCGGGTTGCAATTTAGTTGAAGTATCCCTTTCTTACTCATAAGTTCAGGAATTTTTAAATCACATCTGCACATTTGATTTACAAATTACAGCTACTGCACGTGCTCTCCAAATTAAAACACGTAATTGTTGACCGAAACTTATGAAACGGTAATTTATATCAATATAATTTCACTTTCAAGACCACAAGGGCTAAAACACAGACTACTTACGTACTTCTACGACTTGCTCAGCCTGTTAGTAGATCAGTGTCATCCAAAGCTAGACAGAAGGCCTTTAAAACATTCACATGCAGAAATTGGCATGGAAGTCGTATGTTTTCCGGGCGTTATTAGTATTAATCTGCCGTTAGTCGCAAGTCTACAGTCATTCGTATTTGACCTACAAAATCTGATGTCATTAGACACAATTGCATGCGTGACTCTGTTTAGATCCTCGGTGTGGTGTTAAATTATTTAATACTTGATGTGTCCCATAGATTGGCATGAGCATAGATATTCTTATACTCTCAACTAAGGAGAAAGTAATATTTAAAAATGTGGATTTTAAATTCATGCTTGTATACGTACTTATACATATTACGCATTGTATTCATCCGTCGAATAATTTGTTAGAATGACAATTAACATTAATCGAATGCACGTTGTTATCGTATTAAATCTGTGGTTAGCTATTGACGGTTTGTTTCTTTTCACTCTACAGAGTACTCTTAGGTCAATCACAAATTAATAGTCAAAATCTGCCACGGTGGCTTTAACCGAAAATGTGAAACCGCGCCGTAACCGTAAACCCATTTTTAGAAAGTGCTTAATGATGCCTAAGCTCAGTATAAACAAGCTCTCCTGATATCTTATAACTATAGTCAAAGCTTTGTTTAATACGCCGCTTAATATCAAACACAACTAAAACGTAAAGTTTCTTCGAGTAAATCATACAAATTTGTTTTAATTCTTATTGTCTTAAAAATCATAGCCACTGCTTTTTGTTTTTGTTGATAACTTCTTCTTTAAAAAGGATGAAACGATTACTAGCAAATACTGACTGGAGTTTTCAGAGGTTAAGTATTATTTTGAAGAAAAGACGATCTTATCTGATGTAGGAAATAGTACGCTGCCATCAAAATAATGATGTGCACCCGAAAACCTGAATATAAATTCGAGCTATAAGTATGTAAACAAAAATAGGTACACCAATCTACCAAAAATCAATAACAAGACGATAAATTTTAAAAATAAATCGGGTTATAGTTAGAGTGATTAACAAATACCAGTACAGATCCCAAAGATTCATATTTCCATCGCTAGTAAACAAATATACATAACTGGAAAGAAATCATATAAAAGTTTTTAATCTAATAGTAGCTTTCATTAAATTGCATTAGTATGCGTATGCTATTACATATTGAATAGATTTTGTGAAGATGATTAGATGAGTAGAAGAGTTCATTTAACAAATAAAAACTTGCGGTAACTGAGTAATATAGTAGAGTAGCTTGTCTTTCCTTTTATTATCTAACCCTCTCTTTTTATACACGTTGTTTCTATTTTCAATTGTTTTGTTTAGTTTACATTGGTGTTATTGTTGTTTCTGTTGCTGTCTAAAAACTTGGTTGGTATTATTGATTTTAATTGAAAAATTGTTAATTTTCCAAGCAACGAGCAGGCATGTGTAAATACGAGTATATTCAACATAAATAAGAGTACTCAAGTACGTATGCATGTATGTATGTGTAGAAAAAATAAAGTGTATGTTTGAAAATACTAGGGATACCAAGCGGGAGATCCTGAATACCGAAATCGAGGGTTTTTAAAAAATTTATTTTGGGATTTTTCTGAATTTAAAATCAGAAAGAATATTGTGAAAATCTCCTTCAAAATATGAAATTTTGCAAATGTATGTAAAACAAGAAAAAGGAAACGAGCTAAATTTAAAACTAGATTGATTTAAAAATCTACATTTTTTCTGATGCCGAATTTAGATTAATTAAAGAAATAATAAAAAACCCGACAATATGTAAAACTGATACTGCATTACCATTAATGCAAAGGGAAATTCAAGCAATTAGTTGTTGTTTTGCTTAAGCTTTATATCAGCTCTATAACATTTTTGAGAACATCCAAATAAAAAATATATTTTGATAATAATTAGCCCTACACTTCATGACTTTTTTTATTTGATCGAAAAAAATGTTTTTTAAGGGGAAATTACCGTCTGAGTTCAGGAATAATATTCAAAAAAAATGTTAAACCACTATTTTAGTAGATATTCTGCAATTTTCATATGTATCACCAGTGATACATTATGCAGTAGGGTAATTTATAATATAACAATGAAATGCATATGTTTGATATAACACAATTTATTTGGCAGTTTATTATAATTCAAATCAACAATTCATTATAAATTCGAATAAAAAAAAATTAAATAAAATATAACTAAAAGTTATAAAAAAAATATAAATGAATTCATAATAATTTCATATAATATGACTAAGAATAATTTATTTGTTCAAATGGAAACTGGTGAAACAATTCCTATTTTTTAGAAGGCACAAATTCAATTTGCTGCTGTTGGATAATGGGTTCCAGAGGTTTTCTGTCTTTTCGCTTTAATTGCAGTTTATATTTTGTTGTTAGATGGGCTACCTTTTCGAGTTGTAGAAGTGCTAGTTTTACATAAACTCTCAGCTACTTCAAGTCGAAAATCCAATAGCGACAAAGTCTCCTTGTGTCTTTCTCCGAAAGCGCGTTTCATCATTCATTACAGGTATATTTTGAATGTCAAATAAATCGTTATCATATTCAATAGGTGGCAAAATTTCGGGATTGATATCAAATTCACATTCAGATTCCAAGTCATTAAATGCATCTTCACTGTCATCCCATGCCATAATGGCCTGAATTTCATTTTCGTTCAGCGAGCCTTTATTCATTTTTACTGTACAACTAAATATTATTATAATATTTACTACTATGAACTTATTGTACAAAAATGTTTACCACTGCATGGTGTATCAGCAGTGGTACAAAAAGTTAATACATATTGATTTATAAGTGAAATAAGAATAAGTTATGTAATCAAATGTTGTGTTATTTTAAATATAGTATATTATTATGCAAATTTAATTCAACCTACGCTTTTTACGTAAAAAATTCAAAACGTGCAGCTGCTTTTTGTCTAAGAACTCCGAACACTTTCACTTAAACTGAGAGACGTTTTAAAAACTGAGTTGACAATACAAAACTATTGAGAATCACATTACGGTTCTTTTTTTATTGTGCAAAAATGATCAATACAATATAATATGAGTTAATATTTTTCGTAAACAAGAGCGAGATAGCCGTTATTCTAATAATAAAATTATGTATCACCAGTGATACAATATGAAGTGTAGGGCTAGGATATAATGTGGTAGAAAAATCTGTATTAATCTTGCGTTTCACAAAAAGTAATAATTTAAGCACCTCTATGTCACTATAAATTGATGTTACTCGTAGTTCACCGGATGAGGATTTTAAGCAGACACTGTACAGTGATTCTAGTTGTTCTGTTGATCTTAAAGCTGATAGGCGGGTTGTGTGATTATTGGACTCCTTCTATGAACTGAAAAAATGAGATAGTTCGGATGTAAGGCGGAAATAGAAACAGACACTATTTGCATTGTTAAGAAACTAAAGAGTGCCATCGAAAAACAAAAATGCTTATTTAAGTAAAACTGTTAATAGAACTAATGATTTTCATACAATTGGCCATTTCAACCCTGGTTCAGATTTACGGCCTAGATTCTTACAGTCGGTTCCTAACGACAGACTCCAGAAGCTTATTCATTACAATCAGTTACTCTCAGAGCTTTTACAAGAAGACTGCTAACAGGTAGTCGCCGAAAGAAATGTTCTTTTTTTTAAGATGTCAAAGTTGAGGTATGAACCCGGAACTCATATCTAGTAAGCCAACACACTAACCAATAGACACTACGATGATTACTGTTTATTTAGAGATTCAAATTACCAAATGAATTATTTATTTGTACCTGGAGGCCTTACTCATATGAAAATCACGCGATGAAAATTGAAAAGTGATTTAATTTTTGTTTTTTATTTATTTTCAAATAAAAACATTGTTAATATTAGAATGTGAAAGTAAGTGTAAAAATCATAAAAAGTAAGTATTTACATGTCAACTAAAACCAATATATTATACTCGTACTGACAAATGCTTTCAATTCTGCTCAAAAAACAAGTGCTTCAAATAATTTATTTAAAACAAAATTAGTATGAACTTAAATCTAGCATTTTATTTTTCTTCAGTAGAACATATCATCAATATTGTTTCACTGACTTAGCATTTCCTCATTATCGTTTTCTGGTAACACTGGTTGCCGTTGCTGTTAGTTGTGCATGCAAATAAAATCAAGTGAAACGTCTGAAAATATTCTCTCACACAGTAAATACCAATAAAAAGTTTAACAGCCAGGCCCACGATATCGAAAGAAAACTTAAGCGAAAGAAACTCATTCACTCACTGTGAATCTAAACTGCGGCCCACTAATTGTCACTTTATCGTTCGCTTTGCTTTACGTTACCAACGTAATGCAAATAAACAACAAAGCTGCCATATCAACATATCAAAAAATAATTGCGAATATACACGAAAAAAGCGCTGAAATGCTTAAATTGTACAGTAAAAAATGCAACCGTATGCTAGTTTAACTTGACAGAAATGTAGTAAACAAACTGATTCCGATTTTGTTTATTTATGTATATGTATGTAAAAAAATTTGTGTTACCAATGGCATTTATTTTTGGCGACACAAAAATTAGTGTGCCGCAAATCAGCTATTTGTCGCTTAAAACTACACGATTCGATATCGTGGGCCTGGCTGTAAATTTTACAATTTTACTTAGTTGGTTGCCTCTCACATGAAATAATTTTTTGATTCAACAGTAATGTGCGATTAAATTGCACGGTATACAAAAAGGTGCGCGATATGAAAATAATCATTATTTGAGAAGGCAAATAGCTTAGGTAATATAATCTGGAGTAGTAGACTTTTTGGACAGTGAGAACTAAGTTGAAAAAGTGTGTCCACAGAACAATACGGTCCGTAGGATAACGAGTATTAATATCGTGAGCATTTTAAGACTTGAATAAATATATTCAAGTAGTTTGAATAGCTACCTTACAAAGCAAGAGAATCTATGGCAACCTCCAAATTCCGTTCTTGTAGGGAGGCCTCGGTTACGTTCGTTAATCTAGTAGTTGTGCATCACTGCGGCATAACAAAAGTCAAACGTTCACAAAATGCAAAACTTGGCATCACTAATTAAAGTCAAATGTTTTTTATTGCAAGCAATTAGCAGCACTGCTACAAATTTCTGCAAATATGGCATTAATTAAGTTAACTCGTAATAATGGTCCTAAACAACAATAACTTAAGACAGGCTTCTCAAAAACTACCGATTGCAATAATGACAATTCTATTGACTACTCAGGCTAAATAGAAGTTGTATAAAAAAAATAGGGAATTAAAAATATTGTTTAACTTTCAAACTATAAAAAATTGCTTAAAAAACTCCCACTTTAGAGAACTCTATTGTATTGTGTCACTTTTGTTATTCTTTTAGTCCATATTGACAAAGTTTTACGGTTCATTTACTTATAGAAAACAAGAAATTTGGTAGATTCTTCAAATGTAAAATACTTGCAGACATATTTTTTATACTTTCTCAGGTGGCCTTATCAGCCACTCTTAGTTTTTTTTTTTTTTTACAAATACGAGTAATTATTTATTTAAACAGATGGAGATATAAATGATTTGCACACGCATTTTTATATATAAATTAACAATTTAAATATTGCATAGAAATTTATCACAATTATTCAAAAATGCCTAATAATAATCAATAAAATTCTGTGGTGTTATTACCGAGATAATATGATAAAAAGAAGTCGCAAGTTGCTAATTTTAAAAGTACTCTCCTTAATAATATTAAAATTTTAATTCAATTGTTAAAAAAAAAGGAACACATAATTACCAACTCTTTTAAACGCTTGAATAAAAATTTCATTGTTTTTGGTTAATTATGGTACAAAAATCATAATTGAAGCTGCAGCTAAAAGAAAGCTAAAGAATATCTGTGATTAAATTGCAAAAAAAAATTGTGAATCACTTGTTTTTTACTCAAAAAGTAAAAATAATTTGAGTTTAATTATCTCCATCATCATAAGCCACAGCTACAATATGTAACAAGTTAAATAGGGACGAGCATGACTAAAAGAATGAATTAAGAATAAAAATTTAAAAAGTTTTAAACATATGCCATCTATCACTCAGCATTGCGAATTTTGAGTATAAATCGCAATTTTAATCGAAATTCGTAGAAAATTATTGTTAAATTGCTTAAATTTAGACTGAGGATGAATACTAGTGGTTAAAAGGCATTTTTTATGATTTTGGGCGAATTTAATGCAAATATTCATAATTTTTTTAACGTATATTGAAAATCCAAAAATTTCAGATTAACGTTAGAACAAAACCTGCTTAAAGGATGGCCCGCTTCGCTCTAGTATCACCTTCAATAAAACCTTTAAAGAGAGATATCCTCCGTTTTTTCTATAGTTAAGCAAGTGCCAGGTGCAGGATTTCGAGGTTGACTTAGCCTGTTTTTAACATTAGACATACTAGATGGGTGCTGGGTCACAGTAGAAAGGATGTTTCCTCATGGGTGGATAAAATTACTGGATACTAGTCGATTGGGGACCATGAATTTTGTTTTAATAAAAACTTTAACAACTTACTTATCTTTTAACCGATTTTTAAAATTAAGGTTATATTTTAAATCTTATAAAATTTACTTTTTGGAAAGAAAAATAGTGCGCAAAATGAATTTGTTGGACATTTTTTTTATTGAGACCAATACTCAGGGGTAAAACTCTATTAAATGATGTGCATTGTATTGGAATATATGTGGAAGGGCAGTACATTCTGACAACAGAACATATATTTTATTTTATTATATTATTAAACGCCTTAGTAATAAGAAATTGCTGTGAATTGATCAATTGATCAAAAGCCAGTGTTATACTTTCACCCTTGAATAATAAACAGCAATGTTAATTGCGTTGAGTGCCTTCGCTAAGTAGGTTTTTAGCTTTTATCTGCTACTTCCCAATAGTTGGCGCTTTTCTCCTGATCATTCGTTTTTCGTTGTCAATGGTTAAGGTGGAATAGAATGTCGGTGAGCGGTTACTTTGTAGATGGCCTTCTTGAAAGAGGGACCTCTTATTTATTTAACCAAGAAATGACAAGTTTAATGAAAAAATTCAAAAAATAAAAACGGTGTTTTACCTGTAATTTTGGGGGTTTTTTAAAAATTCAAAGAACGGATCCTTATTATACTCAGCAAGACCTTATAGTAATGCTGCACCACGCCCCAGGTATTTTAAGTTGGTTCCATTTTATAACACTATGTTATTATTAGGAGCCAAAGAGCTCTTTGCATCTAAAGAGATTTTTTGTGCAAAGTCTATCACAATAACCTCGTATCTTAAGACTTTTAAACAATTTGAGCAATATACCAAGTTCAGTTTTAAAAAATCTTTGTGAATGTACAACAATAAAGAGTGCAGATCATTCATAAAATCTAATCTGAAATGTTAGTTTCACATTCATAAAATCAATACAGATTGCTCGCAGAGAAACTAATTTTGTTTATGTGCTACCTTGGGCTTATAAAACACCTGAGTAACACCCATAAATGAACTTCACTTAGCAAAAGCACGTTATTTTTGATTCCGTTACTATAGGTCAGGTAGAATTGCTTGAGATCTGCTAAACGCTACATTTAAACTTAAGTTTTTATTGGAAGCAAAATTGGTTCTCGGTTTTTTATATAGTTTGTCATTTAATTTCCCTTACGAAATATTTTCAGTAGAAACTAAGCCTAATGTATTGGAAAGGTATAAGTAACCTATATTTAATATGATCATGTTTGGAAGGAACGCATATTGTCTACCAAATAATAATCTATACTAAGCTAGTGCGGTTCGAAAAAAAATTTTGAGCTTCTTCTTGTTCCGAAGATTACACTTCAGCAAGCTAATTTCTATAGTAGTTTATTAACAACAAATAATCAGATTCAGTTGATGATTTATAAACAGTATTCTTTGAAAAGTACTTATGTATAGTTTTGCTAATATAACTTTTAGTATAGGTTATAAAATATCCTTTAAAATATCTGCAAATGTGCACCACCTTAATACATTTTGTATAATTATATCCGATTACCCTGTACACAATTTTTATCGTATAATCGCAACTTCATCGTAATTAAGTAATGAAGCCATTGTTTGTTTTTAAATGATGCAGTAGAATAAAAAAAATGAAAACATTCACACATTTTTTAATAATTTTTTTTTTTTCAAAATCGTAAGCAAACAATTCGTTTATTCATAATTATTCCTCTGTACCACCTATAGTCGTCTTATTTATATGCAGACAGGAATTTCCTTAATATAATAATTTGTTTTTTGGTTAACAAGCAAATTGTAGAGTGCAATTAAATGCCGTAAAGAATTTTGTTTTTGAATATTTTTATATAATTTATAACAAAACAAAAGATAACAATTTGAGTGATATTTTTCATTGTAAAGTTAAATAAAATAAGACCAATGATTTGATAAATAGCCAAAAATTGTATTGAAGAAGAATTTTGAGAATAGGGTTGCTTGTATCCTATTACTTATATGTTGAAAAGATGCCTATATTAGCTGGGTAACAAAAGTAGATTAAGAAATTTGTTCTTTATTTCAACAGAGGCAAGGAAATAATGGATGTTAATTTAAGAGTTTCCCAGCTTTGAGTTGACAATACTGTTCTATTTTACAAACAATTTAACAGCCGGCTAAAACGGTGCGGCTAAAGAAAGAATTTTCTCTATAATGCATTGTGCTATTCAATGGACAATTAACTAAAAAAGGGTGAGCCCTGAGAGAGATACGATTAGTTCGTAAAAATATGCAGTTATCCAGAATCAAGTTCTTCATTTCACCAGAAGACCTCCATTGGTAGTACCGAAACGCATGCCACATTACGCCGATGCTCCAACGAATCGATAGAGTTGGATACTCTACCGCCATTGATAAGCACTTTCACCCTTTTCTGTACACCGTCGAGAAGCACTAAAATAATATTGGAAGCACCGGCCCCTACATGAAAGTTATATTCCACCCTAGGTTGAATAAAGGTTTTGTAAATTTTGAAAAGGTCAGATGGAGTAAAGTATTTCTTCTATTTCTTTAGAAAACCCAGGCACTTGAATTCTAACGGGCATAACAAGAGCGTCCGCCTCCTCGATATTTACATTGCCTATGGTCACAGATGACAAAATTGTATCATGACCACCACGCCCATGAATGATAAAACAAGATTGTGTCTTGTACGCATTAAATTCGACCCTGCTCGGAGATTATTTGCAAGCCATTTGTAAATGTGCCATTCATATTCTGCCTTCTAACTTCAATCTTCAAAAGGCACGGCCTATAAATGTCAAATGTCCAGCAAAACAAATGTCAAAGCAAAAACGAAAACTACACAAACTTTCGTTTTATTTGAAGAAACACATTATTGGCCACTACAACCCTGTGTCAGGGTTACGGCCTATCTTCTCGTAGCACTCATATTGTGTGTGTTAATTTTTATCCATGAGTATCGAAACCTACAGTTTAAAGTCGACTCCGAACGACAGATTTGAGAAGCTTTTTCATGGCAATCAATTACTCCCACAGCTTTTACCAAAAGTCTGATGAGAAGTAGTCGTCGAAAGAAATAATGTTTTAATATTTCTTTTTTTTAAGATGTCAGAGCTGAGATTTGAACCCGGCGCTACCGTCTTAGCCAACACACTAACCACTAGACCACTGCGACTACTAATATATTCAAAGAAAAGAAGCACTATTTTTCAGAAACTATGAAGTTATGTATACAAGTAAATAAGTATCACCTCAAAATCTGAAATTGGCGTGCGAGAACTGAGAATTAATTTTAGAACCATGGTTTCTTGAAAAACTTTCTTAGAATTTTCTTCAGTTTTCGTTTTTGATAAACGCTTTATGTGGAAAAAATTCAACCCGCCCTAATGTAGATACTACTAATAAATTAATAGGTTTTAAAGCACTACCGTCATTAGTATTACATTTATTCCTATAGATTATAAGAAAGCGTAAAATATGTTAAAATACTGTGTTCTTTGCTAAAATATCATTATAATATTAACTAAAGCTTAGTTTTAATTCATTTTAAATATTTAAATTATATATTCCAAAATATTTTCTTAATTAGGAAACAACAAGAAAACAAAAAAAAAAGATTTGAACTTAATGTGAATGTTCTCTTTAAATTGTTACAACTGCAAACCACATTACAAACTAAAATACAGAACCACAAATAGTTTCTTCATTGGCGAAAAATAGCTAAAAAGTTTGGTAAAGAAAAGTGCACCAAGAGGCAAGGGGTGAATTTATGTTTATCTTGTAAAATTAAAATTCACACTTTAACAACAACATAATGGCGCCAACTAAACATCGACATGCAAATTATTAACGTTTATAGTTGTTTGTATATAGTTGTGTATGTAATTGTGTAAATAAGTAACTGGTATGTGGTTAGTTTTAAAAACAGGATATAAAAACGTAAATGTATTTAATTTTGCCTCACTTGAGGCGAGTCATTCTGGTTGGTACTAAGAAAAGCTAAAAGAAAAATGATGGTAAAACAATAAAATCAAAAAACAGACCTAAAAGCACAGACCACATTTCATTAATACATACATACATATAACGTCACTCTAAATTATTATATATTTTTTATTTGATTATAAATTTTCACTGACCGTTTTGGTGAAATATTGTATATTTATTAAAGCAATATTTTTTAACTACATATACACACATACATAATCGGCCATTACAACCCTGTTTTATGATAACGACCTAGCTTCTCGCAACACCCATGTTGTATGTGTCAATTTTTATCCATGAGCACTGGGACCTACATTTTAATATCGACTCCGAACGACAGACTTGAGAAGCTTTCTTTCTTTTCAATTATACATTTTGGAACTTCGTTGGTACTGTTCTTTTTTAGAACGCTATTATGGAATTTCTTTGTGTTCGTTAATTATAACGTCTTTTGGAAAACTATTTAAATAAATCGAGAGAGTATAGACATTTTTTCCTTTATAGTCAATGAAAATTAAATAAAAACAGAAAATAACGTTTTCCATATATTTTCCATATATACATATGTGAATGTATGGCTAATAAGCATATCTCTATGGCCATTTCGTGTCTGCTTCAGAGATTCGTCATTAGACTTTTTCCCAAAAATTGTATCAAATCTGTAAATTATATGTTCAAAACGTATAAACCAAATGAGAATTATATCCCATTTAGTATATAAGAGACAAACACTCGTCATGTTAAAAAGTGTTTTTCTAAAGTACAGTCGAAGCCAATGGCTCACCATACCATTTAAGAAATTTTTATTAGAATAAAACAAATGCCTCTTTCTGCAAGTGTCTTCAGTAACCTCTGTTATTCTCTAGATCATAAAAATTCCATTTATTTTTCGTCTGAGTATATAACCAAACCATCGATGATCAATTAATCAAACAATATCAAATTTTCGAAACCATATGGTTATTTGATGGAACAGAACTAAAACCCAATTAAATTAATACTCTAGTTCTCTTTATTCGATTTAAGATTTAGTTCTTTAATACAAAACATTCGAGTAAACCTGCTACCTTTCTTATATATTTCACGCATGCTAACAAATTTATCAAGCAACTTACCAAATCATTGCATTAGAACTTACCATTGATTTGCATCAAAGCTATTAGTATACCAAACAAATCATATCAATAAAATGCCAAAATACTCGGTGAAATTAAAGAAAATGTAGTTTTTCAAGGATTTGATGTGTAATATTGTAATTAATTCTAACATTTTTCTCCGAGTGCATTTGATGATAATTCAAGAGACTTTATGCTCTTTATTTTATCCCCTTTATAACTCTTTTCTCCATATATTTTTTGTAAATTTGAATAAAAACTACTCGTACTTCAATATTTGTAGATTTGAATGTGTTGTTGCACTTATTGTAGTAGCTATTGTCTGACTGTTAAAGTATGATGTGGTTTTGAGTGTTGGATTTAAATTGGCAAATTGGTATATCAAAACCAATAGACAAGACTGAAAGTACTTACCCAGTTACTATAAATAACAACAGCAACAGCAACATTGAAAACATTAGCAACAACAAAAAATAAGATAAAAAAATTTTTTATATATAAAAAACGACAGCAACACCATCAACAAACTATTGCTACTAAACATGTCTGCCTGGTGTTATAGTTTTGGTTTGAAGTTCTATTTTTAAAGAAGGAAGACTAATTTTTTGGCATTTATATGCCAAATTTTGAAAATTACCAGCCATGCTAATGTTGTATGCCTTGAGTATTTCAATTCTACACTTACATCCATATATACATACATACATATGTATACCCAAATGTAAGTATAGATGGGGCTCACATACATATATAAAAACATATTCATTTATACATCTGAAGTGGGTTCAACATTTTGAATTTAAATACTGTCGTAATACGAGTATGTATGTTTGCAAACTGTTGTGTACCAGTATTATAAAATACTCGTAAGCAGAATTCTAATAAAATTAAGTGGGCAAAGAAGAAAAAAAAATGACAACCAATGGAAGATAACAAATATTGGTTAAAAGTGTTTTGAAGTTATGCTACTAATTGGACTGGCTATGAGAAAAAAGAAAAAAATTTATGTCTATTATATAAGTATATATCAAAAGAGAAGCAAATTATTTTATAAAAAAACATTTTAAATTGATAAAAATTTTAGCCGAAAGCACCCCGTATGATTTGAAAATAAACCTTTTAAACCGGGTGAACTGATTTCTGAAATCAAATGTTTTCTCTTCTTATTTTTTCAAAAACCACACAGTATCTATATGGAGAATTGGGACTTGAGCTTATATTGGATTTGAGCAAAAAAAAAAAACATTCAATGCATATAAAAGCCGTTTGAATATTAGAAAAAGATTTCTTTTAATTTATATCTATGAAGGCATTATATAACATCTGGATCCACTTCCGTTTATTAATTTTAGTTTAACTTCTCCCCTATTTACTAAGACTTTCTTTTATTTAATATAGTTTTCGTCGTTACCTAGTTGCTGAAGAGTGGGCGTTGGAAGCCTTCGAAGTTTTTTGTAAGTTCGATTTTTTTTCTTGTTGTATTCCTTGAATTAACGAAAAAAGTTCTTTGATATACTAAACGATACAGAAATTGAAAAATGGCTTGTATTTTATATAGACAAAAACTGTACTTAAAATGTAATAATCAAAAAAAAAAATCTTACTTACCCACGAATTATGATCCATATTATCAACCCTACTCAACCAGTAATACTTTGTCAATAGCAGAAGATGCCCGTTTAACCATAATCGTTTAACTCAATCGCTTTCCATATACAAGTAGCCAGGCTGAAACTAATGGTGAAAAATGGTTCTCATCAGTGCCACACAATTACACAGACTGTGCTTCTTGGTGTCATTTTTCTCAAAACAGAAGCTGAACTCAGTCTCATGCAGGTGTCTTAACCTATTGTGATAATATCTCAAGTGGAAGGATGGGATACTTCGGACAAGGCAAAGTCTCTGATTGGGGTCAACCTGGCGGCTTTCAGAACGATCCTTGTTCCCGTTGTATTCAAGTCGACATACAGCCTCCTCGTGGCCCTCCTGGATAACATTCTAGCACCCGCTATCTTGTTAACTAATGTATGCGCCGATTGTCCAATCCCCTGGGCTTTAAATTTGGGTGGTGCGTAGGGCTTGAAACCCACCACGTAAAAACAAAAATTCAATGAAAACTAAGACAATAGCCTCTAAACGGACCCCCTTCTATGTTGACGAACTTGGCAAACGTTTTAAGGACTATGATTTAAGGATATGCACCTGGAACGTGAGAACCCTTTATAGGGAAGGTGCCTCTATCCAACTGGCGGATGCTCTCACGAAATGTAGGGCTGACATCACCGCCATCCATGAAATGCGATGGATAGGGCAAGGTTGTACAAGGCAAGCAACATGTAACATCTACTACAGCTGCTATGAGAAGAAACACGAATTTGGTTGCGGATTCGTAGTTAGCAAGAGACTTCGCCACCACGTCTCGGAGTTCACCCCTGTGAACGAAAGAATTGCTACGATCCGCATAAAGGCGAAATTTTATAACATCAGCCTTATTTGTGTTCACGCCCCGACGGAAGAGAAGGATGATGTGGTCAAGGATGCTTTTTACGCTAAGTTCGAGGAAGTGTACGATGGGTATCCGGCACATGACGCCAAAATTGTCTTCGGTGATTTCAATGCGAAAGTTGGACGTGAAAGTATCTTTGGCCCCACTGTCGGATAGTTCAGTCTCCATAATTCCACCTCACTGGACGGCTTGAGACTGATCGATTTCGCCGCGGCGCGAAGCATGGTAGTTTGTAGCACCAGATTCCAGCACCTCGATATCCATAAGGCCACCTGGCTCTCCCCTGTTCGACCTACCAACAACCAGATCGATCACATTGTGATTGATGGAAGGCATGTTTCCAGTATTCTAGACGTGCAAACATTTAGAGGTCCAAACATCGACTCGGACCATCATCTAGTCGCAGCCAAGATGCGCTTACGCATATGCGCATCGAATACGGCACACTCTAGTGTTCGGGGAAAGCTGGACATCAGAAAGCTGCGATCACAGGAGACAGCTAGGTCATTTTCCGATCGTCTTTCTAGTAAGCTCCAAGGCTTCCCATCCTCTCTCGAAAGTATTGGTGGACAGTGGTCTCACATCTCTGACTCACTATGCACCACTGCTGAAGCAGTTCTTGGTTTCGAGCGTCCTCCCCGGCGAAACTAATGGTATGATGAGGAGTGCCGTGAGACAACTGCAGCAAAGAACGCTGCCTATAGGAGAACGTTGCAGTCCACCACTACAAGGGCAACGGTGGAGGTGTACAGAGAGAAGAGGAGGGAAGAGAGGAACCGAACCTTTTAATACCGTGCGAGGTTTCAGACAGGGCGATCCCTTATCCTTGCGACCTCTTCAATTTCGTCATGGAGAGTGTTTTTCGAAAGGCGGGTGTACATCGAAATGGCACTATATTTAACAAAAGTGTCCAGCTCCTTGCGTATGCAGACGATATAGACATCATTGGGCATACCAAGCGAGATGTTACCGCAGCCTTTAATGCTATCGAATGAGAGTCTGCAAAAATGGGACTGGCGATAAATGAGAGCAAGACGAAATACATGTTGTCGACGAGTAGGGATGTTGATCGCATCGGCTCCCAGGTTACAGCCGGCAACTATACATTCGATGTGGTCAAGGAGTTCATCTACCTTGGCACCGCCATTACCAGCAAGAATGATGTCAGTCTGGAGATCAAGCGAAGAATCACACTGGCCAACAGGTGCTACTAGGGTCTCAGTAGGCAGTTTAGTAATAGAGACCTCTCTCGTGCGAGGAAATTAACACTCTATAAGTCGCATATTCTTCCCGTGCTTCTCTATGGTGCGGAAGCATGGACGCTGTCTTGTGCCGATGCAGCAGTCTTGGGAGTATTCGAGAGAAAAGTTCTTCGTAAGATCTTTGGTCCTCTAAGGCATGGCGATGAGTTTCACATTAGAACCAACCATGAGCTGTATGAGCTCCTCGGCGATGTGGGCGTTGTTCAGCGCATTAACATCCAGCGGCTACGCTGGCTCAGCCATATTGTTCGGATGGATGAATCTGCTCCAGCGAGAAAGGTTTTCGATGCGAAGGTCACTGGACGTCGGCGTAGAGGACGACCGTGTTTACGTTGGCAGGACCAAGTTGATGAAGCCCTGTCGTGAATGGGTGTGACCAACTGGAGAAGGCGCGCGCTTAGCAGAGACGCCTGGAGACTAGTGTTAAGGCAGGCCGAAACCCGTTAACGGGTTGTTATGGTCATCTAAGTAAGTAAGTAAGGAAGGAAGTTCACTGTCTTCCTAATACTCTCCGTAGAAGAAATAATAATAATGGTTCTGACGAAGAAGTACTTGGTAAACAGGGGAAAATGCACCAAGTAGAGTATATGAATAGATATTCCAAGAGTAAGAGAATAAATCGTTAAAAGGAATCTTAAATGGGTATAAATCGTCATGCAACACATCGTCGTGCAAGAGTTTATGTGCTCTATCCGCCGTTTTATATATCTCGAGATAATGATGCCACTTTAGGTTTTTGACACCAAAATTCTTAAAATCTGCAATCCGTTTTCGGCTATTTTTCTCCGAAACTGGACTAGATATCCGAAAACGGATTCCATACTTGAAAAATTTTGGGTCGAAAACCTAAAATGGTGTCATTAACTCGAGATATATAAAAAATATTAAATGTCGGATAGAGCACATAAACTCCCACACGACGATATGTTATCGTTCCTCTTAAAGAATTTACTTATACGTGACCTTCTCCGAGCAAAGGTGTGAAAATGAATTTTTGAGAAAAACGCATTTAAAGTTTCATAACGTATTATCACTATGAACACATCTTCAGTTGGGAGATGCGATTTGGTATGGTTAGTTATGATTGGGTGCCGACTTTGGTGACTTCATGTTGGATAACCAACAACATAAGATGAAGTCCATATTTTATAGAATATACTAACTGTTTATGAGCTGTTTGAATCTGAATCAAAACATTTGTCAACAACAACAAGAATTAGTATGTGAGGAGCACAATATTATTCTCTGTAACAATTGCTCTAAATATTATAAATTAGAACAATATTTAATTATTTTTTGGTACGTTTAATTATGGGTCAGTGGTCGTTGTAGTATAGTTTGCAGTGTATTGGCTTATTAGACCTCTGACATCTTGAAAGGAAGAAATATGAAAAAATATTTCTTTCGGCGACTACCACTTAGAAGTCTTCTGCCTATAAATCGGACAGTAATTGATTGCCATCAAGAAGCTTCTCAAGTTTTTCGTTGGATTGGACGTACAACTTTTTTTCTTTTATTACTTTGTGGAATAAAATACTGAATTTACATTTTTTGGTTTAGGCTGTATTCAAAACCAAGAAAAAACCTGAATTTTATGTTTTGTTTTTTTAAGTACAATGTTGGAAAATTCTATACAAAATACTTAAAAACTGACCCCCATGTTCATATAAAATTAAAGAAGATTTGAAATGTATTTTAGAAAAAACTTGTATAAAAATTTGACTTACAATATACTTTAAATTAATTTTTTTTATTATAAATACGGGCATTGAAAACTGTTAAAGGAAATTCTATACAGTTTATTTGATTTCAGAAAGGAAAGAAAAGAAAAGCTTTCTTGATTCGACGAAGAAAGTAGGAAGGAATAGGAAGTTATTGTCTATACTTGAAATGTGTTTATACATATTTCGCTACATCTTAAGTTACTATTTGTGTGGCAAATTAATTTTGACACTTCCAGTAAATCGAACTTTAATTTACCATAGAGAAATTCTGCATTAAATTATGAATTTGTATATTCACTCTAAGTCGGTCTAATCTATGAAAATCAGTCTATATTCTGATAAACTCTGCCATTCTATAGAAAAAATAATAATAATAGCTTTATATTTGTTTCTCACATTATTTTGCCATTCGATTTATCGTTATTTTAATTATTTCGAAAATCTTGCGTCAGATTTCAGTTTTGTCGAAATGAGCGGAAGGAACAATTTGTGTTAACAACTACAAAAGCACTAATGGCTAATAAATAGAGAATTGGGGCATATTATAACTAAAAAAATGTTCATGTTTCAAACCATTTGAAGTTATTTGATGCAATAAATATGCGTTTCAGTTAAAAAGGTTAACGAGTGCATCAATTTTGCGTGTCCTGAATATCCTTGAAGGATATAAAAATGGTAAAATCTAAACATTGATTATATTTTCGTACGATATAGAGACCATATATTCCAAAAATTTGTAAAAAATTCCCATTAATTTAGTGGCAGGTCTGAAAGGAATATACATATTTACATATGGACAATATCAAAAATTATCGACATTTTGATATTTTTTTTTTTCCAATTTTTTTTTTTGATGACACGAATGACAATTTGGTCACTTGAAGGGTGATATTTTAGCATACCAAAACAGTTCGCGTTAATCATTTATTGCAAACGGCGCGAAAGTTATGGAGGTTTTAAGTTAAAATTTCTTTAAAAAAATTTAAAGTTAAATTTATTGGTTTATTTTTATAAATGTTGTATGGATGCATGAAACTCATTTCAAATTCATCAGTGCAGTCCAAATTCATTAATGCACTGATAAAATATATAAAAAATATCAATTATAATTAAAATTCCTTAACATTAAAAAACGCGAATTTTTGTAAAAATATGAATGTTTCACCGATTGTTATAATACTTACTTAGATGGCCATAACAACTCGTTAACGGGTTTCGGTCTGCCTTAACACTAGTGTCCAGGCGTCTCTGCTAAGCGCGCGCCTTCTCCAGTTGGTCACACCAATTGATGACAGGGCTTCATCAACTTGGTCCTGCCAACGTAAACACGGTCGTCCAAGGTAGGTGCCAAGGTAGATGAACTCCTTGACCACATCGAATGTATAGTTGCCGGCTGTAACCTCGGAGCCGATGCGATCCCAACATCCCTACTCGTCGACAACATGCGATTGTTATAATATGTGTTTATATAACGCATAACTAATTTACAGAAAAACAATGTTTTGACTTGCAAATTTAAAAAATAATAAAAATTATATAAGAATTATTTTTGAGGTTAGAATTTTTTTTTGATCTGTAAAATTTAAAATCATGAAAATTTTTTAATGCCTATTCGGTTTTATTATCAAGCTTAAAAAAACCTTTCATTTGGTGTCAATCACGGCGGAATCTATACATAACTGCAGATGTCACAAAGCAAAATGTGTTTGAAGAAAAATGCCGCTGTACCTGCTAAATATGGACCGAATTCAACCGTATTTATATATGATCTTTAGTTCACCGCCGTACTTCATTTCCAATACTTTACATTGATTTTAAACCACTGATTTAAACCACTGATTAACATAAGTTTTATTTTCTTTATAAAATATTTGCGTTTCAAAATATTTTAACGCCTTCTTGACGTTGAGGTGCCATTTACTAAGAAGTTTAGATCACGCAATACATAAAGCAGATTTAAATATGATTGCAAATGTCAGGCGCGAAAAACTGTCATTTTTGACAAATTTACGCCAATTCTTTAAAAGTTTGAGGTCATCGTTCTCAGCAATTAGCAGCCTGACATCGACGTGATATGGCGCAAATTTTAGCAAATTACACCATCTAATAAATACTGTTGACCAAATGCAATTTTCTTGAACGGCGCAAAAACGCTATAGAAAAAACTGCGAAAATTAAAAAATCGGAAAATTTTGGTTTCAAAAATGAACCGCTGTACAAGTTTTTCCCAAATAGTAGTATGGGCATAACTTTTATAGTGTAAATATCTACAAAGTCTAGTGACTTTATTTTATATCAGTGCGCATCGGAAGTTTCAAACGAAAAGTAGAAAAGTGATGAAATATGAAACAACTCTTGTAAATTTCAAGCCTTTTTTTTTTGAGTTTTTCGATATTTGAGTGCCCATAACTTTTAAAAATAAAGAACTGATGGTCTGAAATTCTGAATTTCACAGTTTTCTAGTGTGGCCTACCATTCCCTTTTGACCGTTTTGGTCAATTCGAAAAACTGGAGAAATAATAAGCATCTGAACTCAGTTTCAACAAATGTTGAAAATTATTGAAATTGCCCATATGCATGTTTTGACATATAAGTAGCAACAAAGCAGATCAATATATTTAAACATACAAAACGAAAAATGTAACGAAAAGTTACGAATATATTGTTTTCCTTTTTTTAGCAAAAGATCTGCAGTACCCAGCAGAAATTAGTGCTTACCAGTAAGCTAAAGAGAAATTGTGAACAATTACTTACACATTCTCATCAATAATTCATGATTTTTATATGAAATGAGCAGCTAAAATACAATAGAAATGCACATTTATTGCAACCAGTAAACAAATAGTGCATAAAATAAAAAATAATAGCTTATTTTGTAGCATATTTTGAAGCTTTAAGGTATTAAAAACAATATAATGCTTCCCTTATTGCTTACAATTTTATTTATTGCTTCCAAATTTGAAAAATTATCTGCTGGGTAAATGCATTATTTATTTATTTATTTATTTATTTAAGTCAATGGATGAAAATCCTTACTGACCATTACATATAAAATTAACATTAAATTAAAATAATTTCATTTACTAATATATATAATTTTGACAATACAAATGATACAATTACGTATTAAGAAAAACAATAACTTTTCGTTTTATAGAACGTGAATTTGAAGAAAAATCAACAAGATCTGACAAATAATTATATTGGCGACATAGTCTAGTAAAAGGATCAGCAAGAGCATAATTAGATCTACATAAATGAACATGAATAGGGTTATAATAACGTGAATTACGACAAGGAATGTTGAATCTAACAGAATTTAAAAGAAATTCACAACATATATCCCCACTGATCAGATTAATCATAAATGATATATTTAACATAGTACGTCGACTCTGAAGGGTAGGAAGCTTTATTAATGCCAGTCTGTTCACATATGAAGGCAAATCCATGTAGTTCCATCCAAGACCACGCAGACAAAACAACAGGAATTGTTTTTGCACAGATTCAATATGGTCACTATGAACGTTGTAATAGGGATCCCAAATGATTGATCCATACACCAAAATAGGTCTGACGAGTGAAATAAACAACTGTTTAGTAATGTACGGATCAGAAAACTCTTTTGCCCACCGCTTAATAAAGCCAAGAGCACATCTAGCCTTATTTACAGCCATAGTAATATGGTCAGTAAAGTTCAATTTTCTATCCAGTAATATACCAAGGTCAATAAATGAATCCACCAACTCCAATTGATGACCACCAATTGAATAATTAATATCAATAAAATTACCTCTAAAAAATCGCATGCATTTACACTTTTTAATATTCAGCTCCATCATGTTATACTTGCACCATAAAAAGAAGTTGTCGAGATCACTCTGAAGATAAGCATGCTCATTGGAATTTTTATAGGAAAGAAAAATTTTTACATCGTCAGCATACAATAATATATCAGAAAAATTAATAACGTTAGGAAGATCATTAATAAATAGCGAAAATAGAAGGGGGCCAAGATGGCTACCTTGAGGAACCCCAGATGGAACGTAAAAATTTTTAGATATACAATTATTCACCCGTACAGACTGCATTCTACCACTCAAATACGAACTTAGCCAGCTTATACTTCTTTGGGTTACTCCCAGCAGGTCCAATTTTTTTAAAAGAAGTCTGTGATTCACTGTATCAAATGCTTTGCTAAAGTCAGTATAAATTACATCTGTTTGCTTTCCTTGAGTAAATGCAGCATTAACCATGGATGTTAATTGAAGAACATTAGTTACCGTTGAACAGCCCTTTCTAAAACCATGTTGATAAGGTGTTAATAACGATGAAGAATGATGAACAATAAAATCAGCTACTAATTTCTCAAATATTTTTGGGATAGCACTCAGTTTAGCAATACCTCTATAATTTGTAACGTCAGACTTATTACCAGATTTAAAAAGAGGTATAATGTAAGAATTTTTCCAATCCTTCGGAAAATATCCATGCTTAATCGAAGCATTAAACAAGATGCCCAAAGGTACGACGAAGGATTCCGCACAACGATTCAAAATACCACTTGGAATGCTATCAGGACCAGGACTAAAAGACATCTTAAGTTTCTTCAAGTACACCAAAATATCACCATCATTAAGAGTAGGAATATGTATTAAATGACTGGAAGCAGGACAATAAGGATACATATTTTTATCATTGTAAACAGCATCAGAATAAGTGCTGGCAAAGAAATCTGCAAACATATCACAAATAGCATTATCATTACAAGATTCTTGATTACGAAATTTCATAACTGATGGAAATCCAGTAGAGTTTCTTTTTGAATTAACGAAGTTGTAAAATGACCTTGGGTTTTTAAAGAAATTATTCTTCATTTTGACTAAATAATTTTTATATAACTCATGACTCAGTATGTTATATTCGGAACGGCTGACAGAATATCTTCCATAATCAATAATCGAACCAGATCGTTTATATTTTTTATAATATTTGTTCTTAAGATTTTTTAATCTTGACAATTGCTTTGAATTCTATGGTGGACCAACCAAAGGATAAGTAGACTTTCTCGGAACACAAATTTCGAAAAAGGAGTAGACAATTTTGTAAAAATTTGAAATTATAACATCAATGTCAGAATTATTGGTAATGGGAGTGGATAAAATTTCATTCCAACACGTATTTATCATCAATTCATTAAGTAAATTAAAATTGGTACGATTGAAACAAAAAACTTTACTAATATTGGAAGGTTTGAGTTCAGTTTCAGTTTGAAATGAAAACTCAATTTTTAACGTTGGATGATAGCGATTCTCAGGCAAAGTAGCAGGTTCAGAACGTACAATAGTGCAACTATTAACATCATTAACAAATACCAAGTCAAGTATTTTTCCAAAGTCATTACACAGACCATTGATTTGATACAGGGATAATCCAAACAAGTCATTCAAGAATTCATCATGGCTATTTTTATTCTTTATCGGGATTAAATAAGGTATATCGACCGTATGTGTCCATGAAATCGATGATAGATTAAAATCACCAACAACAATAACAGTATCATTTACCTCTGCAAGTGATGAGACCGACTTGATAGCGTTAACATGATTAGAATAAACAGAAGAGTCAGAGTCTGGAGGAATATAGGAACATGTAAGGTACATTTTTGACCTTCTTAATTTAACAACAACAGCAACAAATTCAATATCAGACGAATAAGTTTCAATAACTTCAGATGTATATAAGGAAGATACTGCAATAAGAACACCACCTCCTCTACGTAAACTACGATTATATCTATATATTTGATATTTGTTGCAAAGAATTTCCACATTAAAAACTCCATCAGTAAGCCAGGTTTCAGTAAACACAATAACATCATATATAAAGTCATAACTATCAACTAAGAGTGTAGACAACTTAGTATTCAGACCACGAACATTTTGATATAACATATTTATGCAATTGTTAGAGGTTGTAAGTTTTTTGAAGTAGGTGAATTTTCCGATGGCAAGCGTGCAATATTCGTGTTATAGTTGTTAATAATTTTCTCGCGATAAATGTATTCACGAACAAAGGTATTCACAGGCCAGAAACTCGGGTCGATAATATGGTGATAATCGTCAGGATTAATTGAAATTTTAAAAGGGGATATTGACCTGGGGGTAGAAGATTTAAATTTATGTACAAACAATTTTACTTTGTGCCCCAATTTAGATTTTATATAATAGCCAATATCATCCGTCGATGTATCACTAGCTAACCGTGAAATAAATACAGCTTTATTCGGCGGAACAGCTTGAAGCGGTTTAGGAGTGATTTGAGTATTCATCGTTATATTATTAACTGCTATATTTTCCGATCTACTGCCAATACTATTTGATGAAGAAGCGATTTGACCAGATGCATTTGATGACGTAGATGGCGTAGACAAAGAATCATTAATGGTAACGGATTTCATAACAGTAGGTGAAGATGCATTACTCAAAGAAGGAACTTCAAGCAACTTATTTGATTTTGCCATCCTTTTAGGTGAAATTTTATCACTAGTATCTACAAATTTATCTAAGTTTGAAAATTTTCCAAATAATTCACCAAAACTGGCCAATCTGGACTGCAATGACGCAAAATCAGTAGTAAGTTTTTCAAATTCGCCTTTATAGCTTTTAAAGAATTTATAGAAATCAACGTTTATCTTCTTACATGCAAAACAAGTCCATTGCAGGGACTTTACGGGATCTAAAAGCGCATCCGCATCACGTGCCCTCAATGCAGTACATTTTAAATGGTAGTTGCCTAAACATAACCAACAGGAAATCATTCTTTCATTTCCCGTAATTGTACATTTTTCATTTAAGCAATCCATGATATTAAATATTGATATTATAGTTTTCCCGTTCAAACCTTTATTATCGTTATATTTTAAAAATTACGTTACATAAACATTACATCTTCATATTTATATTAAAAGAGAAGCCTTTTTGGTTTCTTTTTTTTCAATTAGTGCTGGAAAATGAAATAAATAAAATTCAATGTTAGAAAAATTTGGTATAAAATTTAAACGATTAAAGAAAGCGTTAGAAATAAAATTACACATGAAGACAATTACACACAGGCTACACACAGAATCAAAAATTACACACAATATGTGTAATTACATACAAGGTGGCAACACTGGTTTTCGAACGTTCGGAAAAGTTATTTTCAAAATTTTTTTAACATAATTTTAGACTAAAATAATGAACAGAATTTCTGAAAATTGTTTAAGACAAATCGATAAATCGTACAGTTCACACATTTTATCATCATCGTCTTTGAGAAATTTTACATATGCCACTAATGCCATTTTTGTCAAATTTTTCGTAAGTAACTTTTATTAGAATATAGTCCAGTCCAGTCCGTACAAATTTAATTACAGTCGGGCCTCGTTTATCTGTATGGTCGGGATCAAAAGCATTACGGATAATCGATTATCAAGGTTAATCGAATAATAATTTTGATTATAGAGTTTTTTCAATATTTTTGTTATTTACCAAGTGAACATTGGTGTACATATATATTTACATCAAAAAAATTAATTAAAGATACATAGCAATGACATAAACGCTCTGTATCCCAACTTCATATTTTTGAGCTAGCATTTAAACATTCACATAATTTTTTTGAATGATCGTTAATTATTTTAACTTTATCTTTAATATTTCAAACGATTCCTTGTTTTTTTACCACTGGAAACGATACCATACGAATTATATTTAAATCTAACCACCCGCACTTTTCAAATTTCATAATTAAACTAATCACTTGTAAATGCTTCTGACTCATCGTATGCAATCAAGGGAACTCCCCCTTTTCATCACGGATAATAGAGATAATCACGGTTAACCGAAGCAAACAATTTGAAAACATTGTAAATTAATCTAGTATTTTTGAGTGAACCCAAGACTATATTTCATAAGTTTTATTCTGTTCTTGGCGCACCGCCCCACCTATAAATGCATTTATGCTAATTAAATTACGTAGTATCCTTAATAACACACTACAGTCTACTTATATAGTTAGTCTATAATGCCATTAGTCTATAATAGCAATAGCATTCGAACGTAAAACTATACAAAAAATTATTTGGGCATATCTTGATGAAATCATACATACCAAGGGGTTATTTAACTACTATACAAAGGTCATAATGGCTATCTTTTTAAGACCGTGGGCTTTAAAATCATAATAGAAGAAGCAAATAGTATTGGAATGGGAATATTTAATTTTATCCTATAACATACTTTTAGAGAATTTATTCTTTGACTATTATATACGGCATATATCCAGCGTGGCTACGAGTTACGTTTTCCATTCAAACCGTCTATTGTGGCTTGAATATTGGCTTCCATTGCTTTATGAGTTACTTCCCATAGGCATACACTGCGAACCAAAGGATCTTTTGTGCCCTACTCTATTTACGAATGATAACATTCATGATCACCCCTGCTCAATCGTCTGGGCCTGGCCGATCGCCAAATATATTTGGTTAAACATAATGTGTTGGCTTACTAAGACATGAGCCCTGGGTTCGACACACAGCTCCGAAATCTTAAAAAAAAAGAAATATGAAAAAAATATTTCTTCCGGCGACTACCTCTCAGCAGTCTTCTGGCAAAAGCTCTGGGAATAATTGATTACAATGAAAAAGCTTCTCAAATCTGTCGATCGGAGTCGACTTTAAACTGTAGTTACCGGTACTCATGAATTAAAATTAACACATACAACATGAGTGCTGCGAGAAGCTAGGCCCTAATCCTGACACAGGGTTGTAAGGGCCAGTTATGTATGTATGTATGTAAACATAATCGTCCACCGACACCATCCGGCTCAATCTAAACTACATAAGCGGAAAGAAAAACAATTGCATTGTTTCTTAAACCAGTTTTTGATCCTTAAAATATTTGTTTAGAAATTTTATGGAAAAGGTAAGCCAAAGGCTTATTATTTTTATTTTATTTATTATTATTTTTTTTTTTTTTTCTTTAATAAATATTTATCTTGACTGTATAGATAGGTAGATATATAGTTATGTATACTTATACATACATATATATTTTCTATTTAGAATTACAAAACCCAATGCAAAGGGAAACCATAACGCAAAGAAAAACATAACGAATAAAACCCACTCACACAGGTTTTCATATTAATCAAAACATATATTTTCAATCATCCTGATAATCCTTCAAATAAACTCCATTTTAATATCAGTTGAAATTGAAATTGTTTTCGTTTATTGGTTTTAAATACCCATGTATAGCTATATACAGCGGAATTCATAAAGGAAACGTATGCTATTCAATCATTTCATATTCAAAGTTAAATAACGAAGCAACAAATACTTCTGATGCCCTTCCTTGTTGCTCTGTCTATATAAAATCCACAAATATTTTTCATAGGATTCTGCTCATACATGAAGTGAATATTTGTAGAATGAAAAATATTTGGAAGGGGGAATAAGAGGGGACAAAATAGATTTGCTTTTGCTATATGCCTGCCATTTACCTGAAAAATATTGAAAAATGTCAATTGGATTTGTGCGAACTTCGTTGACTAAAAAGAAAAAACAAAAGCATTCGTTCATTCAATAAAAGATTAAAAGAAAAATATAACACAAGCAAAAATCTTAAAATGCTTTAAAAGTGCATTTACATAAAATGCTACAGCTTTGAATACTCGTATGAAATTCAAAAACTTTGTTAAGCCTTACATTGTAGCCACACACCATCACTCAGATTCTATTTCCTTAACAATTTATAATTTAACTTCCGTTTCATGTTACATTCAGTCTCTCAATGGTTTTTATTAATAACTGGAAATTACTCGTGTAATGAACACCTAGTGGTAAATGTTAGGTGCTCTTTTTCGATGCTGTAACTATAACGGAAATTATTGATAATTGTTGTAGGGATTGCTTGTTAATGGTATATGATAAGCATGGCAAGACAATCAGGGATTTATTCTTGACGGAATACAAACTAATTGTGGTTTATTTTTGTAAAGGAAAGCAATGGAAAAAATCAGTGCATACATGAGCTTTGGTTAAACTCTAGATGTAAGACCGAGCGTTTTTTTTATACATTTTTAATTTTTTGCAAATAGTATTATGTACTAGTATTAAATATAAGTACTTTTGGTATTCTAGGGCAATTAATAAACACACTTGGAAACCCTTTGGTCAGATTTATGAAGCATACCATATCGTCGTGCGGGAGCTCTATACGCCATTTTATATTTTTTATATATCTCGAGTTAATGATGCCACTTTCGGTTTTCGACCCCAAATTTTTCAAGTCTGCAATTTGTTTTCGGATATCTTGTCCAGTTTCGGAAATAAATAGCTAAAAACGGATTGCAGATTTTAAAAATTTTGGTTTCAAAAACCTAAAGTGGCATCATTAACTCAAGAAATATAACATGGCGGATAGAGCACATTAACTCCCGCACGACGATATGGTATGCATTATCAGTGAATATATAAAAAAATTTTTAATAAAATGGTGATGTTTAACAGCTTCAGATCCTAAATATAGGCGCTTTACTTACTATCCTGAAGTCGATGCACATCATTTTTAAATAACTACAGTGGATCAACAAGCAAATAGTATTGTTACAAACAAATAACTCATAATTTCCCTATATGTATAAGCACAAGAAATTTTTAAAAATTCGGAAACAATAAATAAAATTGTAAGCACTATTCTCTGCTGGGTAATGGATTTGTTATTATTCCTAGCAATTAATTCAGTCGCCGTGGTCTAGTGTGTTGGCTTGCTAAAACGATAGCGCCGGGTTAAAATCTCAGCTCTGACATTTAAAAAAAAAGAAATATGAAAAAATTATTTCTTTCGGCGACCACCTCTCAGCAGTCTTCTGGCAAGAGCTCTAGGAGTAATTGATTGCCATGAAAAAGCTTCTCAAATCTGTCGAGTTTAAACTGTAGGTCCCGGTCCCCCCCGGGGATACATTTATGGTTGCTGGCTAGTGTCCCAGTCAGTAGCCTGTTTTCCCCGGGGAATATTGGGTTCGACCTAGCCCTGAGTGGTCTGGCGCTCAATATAGGCAGAGAACGCCATTAATGGCGACTATGTGGTGCATGGCCGTTAAATGCCACGCGTACTTGGGGTGCTTGTCCCTTTAAGTGCGCGTGGCAGGCATTTCTGGTGTTCTCACGGACTGACCAGAGATGCCTTAATCTGGTACTACGGGCATCAGGAGCCCCCGGACTGACAACCCCCAGTCATCCGGGATAAAGTTCCGGCCTGATGATTGGTGAGGTCCTCCTCGGAGGTACAGGTAGTGGTTGTAGTAGTACCTAGATAGATACCCCTCAGCAAGGGGGGTATCATCACCCAGACAGTGGTGATATCAAATTGCCAACTCGATGTTATGGGCTCTCTTTTGAGCGCCGTGTCCTCGTGCATGAACGGATTAGAGAGGACCGGCATCGAGTGGCGGTGGTTGGGCGCATTGAACTCAACTACCGCTCCGGCAACGGGCGGCGTGTGATATGTCTTAGTGACGGTGCGCACGTTAAACCCACATACAGTTGTAGGTCCCGGTCCCCCCCGGGGATACATTTATGGTTGCTGGCGAGTGTCACGTCAGTAGCCTGTTTTCCCCGGGGAATATTGGGTTCGACCTAGCCCTGAGTGGTCTGGCGCTCAATATAGGCAGAGAATGCCGTTAATAGTGGTGCACGGCCTTTATTGCCACGCGTACTTGTACGCGTGGCTGGCATTATCTGGCGTTCTCACGGACTGACCAGAGATGCCTTAATCTGGTGCTACGGGCATCAGGAGCCCCCAGCTAGTCTGGGACTCCTTGTCATTCAGGAATTGAGACTATCTGGCCTATCTGGTGAGGTCCTCCTTCGGGTGGTACACGTAGTGGTTGTGGAAGTACCTAGATAGAAAACCCCTCAGCAAGGGGGGTATCATTACCAAGACAGTGGTGGTGCTAAATTGCCAACTCGTTGCTATGGGCTCTCTTCTGACCGCTATGCCTTTGGGCATGGTGAGATTAGAGGGTACCGGCTTCGAGTAGCTGTGGTTGGGCGCATTGAACTCAACTACCGCTCCGGCAACGGGTGGCGTGTGATATGTCTACGGATGGTGCGCACGTTAAAATTATTATTTTATTATTATTATTATTCAGCTATATAAATCAGTGTTTATTTACCCAATAACACATTTCATAATTAAAAAAAGTAAAAACTAACACAAAAGCAATTTTTCTCGAAATGCAGTCTTTCAGTTATGCCACTATTCATGTAAGTGAGCAATGCGTACATATCATTTTTAAAACAAACAGTATCTACTATCAGTTATTTAATGTTTACTGAATTTTTTTACACAAATCAGTACTTTTTACTGAATACTGATTTCTCTTTTCAGTAATCAGTACTTTTTACTGAATACTGTTTTCTTTTTTCAGTAATCAGTACTTTTTACTGAATACTGATTTCTCTTTCCAGTAAACAGTAAAATTTACTGAATACTGATTTCTTCTTTCAGTAAACAGTAAAATTTACTGAATACTGATTTTTTTTTAATAATCAGTAAAAAAAGAAAATACTGAAAAAGTACTGGTACTGAAAAATGCCCATCTATGCAATATACCCTGACCATTACTATGTATTAGAAAACAAGAAAAAATGGTCAACTCTTTTAAGCAAAAGATAATGAAATCATCAGATCAAATTGTACAAACTCATACAACAAACACATAATATTGTATCTGTGTATTTATTTATTTATTGTAATTTTTTTGGTTTTTTTTTTGCCATTTTTTTCTTTGCAAAAACCATTTCAATAAATTTTCAATCAGTAAATTGATATTGTGCGTGATTTCTTTATTGCCATTCTAACATAAAAAAAAAATTCTAAAATGAATTGGTCTGACTAAGAGTAAAAATCTTGCCCAAAACAAGAAAAAAAAAGGAAATGAATGAAATTAAATAGACACACCCACCTGTAACATTTGTGTACAACTTACCCATCATACCACCCACTAGGATTTTGGTCACAGTTTGGTGAACTGCATTTTAGAACTGATTGTTCACTGTTTACATTGTTAATATTGATAATGATGAGAAAACTAAAGAGAAAAGGAAAACTAAAAATAAAATCCATTAAATTTAATTTTAATTTCTCTACAACCATATTGGGCTGTACTATCTTGTATATCCACTACAGGACAATTTAAGTAATTGAAAAATAAATCACTGTTAAAAAAAATGTTTTTTTTTTTCTATTTTCTTCCTCTAAATAAAATGAAATATTTTGTTTTCCTCCTACAAAAAATAAACTCTCTATTGATTTATACAGACATATATGTAAGTATATATTGTATAATAAATATCAAGTATGTGCTTTTAATTCGAGCAGCTTGTAGACCTAATATCTGCAGTTTGGCTTTAGTTTTTTACATAATTAGAGAAAAATGATGTTCAAAACAATATTGAAATAAAAACATTCGATAATTTGCTTTTCAAATGTAATTAAAAATTTTCCACATTGTAATTTTTAAGAGGTTTGGTGATACGAGGATGGCTAAAATATTTTATTATTCAATCATTTTAAGTTTTGAAAGTTCAGTCGTTTCAATATAATGTATTTGGAACAGATCAGATCTAAACCTAGAATTACTTCTGATTAATACTTTGCATAGCGTACACAGAAAAATAGCATAATCTGTAATTACTCTTCGTTGCGAATACCTTTGCAAATCTGTAAAACGTAGTAAACCATGTCAAACAAAAACAAAATGTAGACAAAATCCCATGTTTGCTGTAGTTAAAAGACTTCCAAAAGCGTTCGCATTGAAAGCAGATTATCGCTATAGTGTAAAACTAAACAAAGGCGTTAAATGTAGCTAAATGTTTCCTAGGTTTTCTTGCGCCCTGAACACTTATAATAAAAATCATACAAAACGTTCAGTTTTTCGTTGAATATGGGTTCAGTTCAGCTTCGGTTAAGTTGAAAATGGGTTCTTAATTATACTGTTCAGAACTCAGCTTCTGCTAAACTGAACGCGTGTTCAGTTTTTAACTATATTTGTTAAGTTGTTACAATGCTGAACAAGAGTTTCACTTTTTATTATTTTGTTATAGAAATTAGAGAAATATTGAGTCTAACTTTTGGTTTTGAAATTCAATCAGTATGTAGGAGACCAATCTCAATTATGTAATTGCTTGTAATGGAGCAATCTTATCCTACTCACGATATTTAAAAGACTTATACCGAAAGTGATAAACTGCTACCAAAATCTATTGAGTCAACCAAAGATGATCATCTCCAAAGCTGTGCCGGTTAATACTTGGCATTGAACTCTGTCTGACTCTGGAAATCATGTTTTTTATAAATATTAAATTTCTCACATTATCCGCATTTTCTATAAAGTTTAAAATTTTTTGAAGTTCTGCTGGGAAAGTGATTTGGAACAATAGCGTTAACAATTTTAGGTTTATGGAGCCACGAATTAGAAATAATTAAGGTGTGAAGTCAATTTTGTTGGTAGCAAAGCTAAAGACTTGGGTGGCTAATTAAGAGTTGAAGAAGCACGTGTTGGTTGTGGTATTTTTTCTTAGTTTAATTAATCCGCATCTGGACACGAGGTCTCTCCATTTTTGCAGTACTGGTTGGTGTCTAAAAATTAGTAATAACACTGTGCTTATTTAATCTTTCGACAGAGAACAGAAGAAAGCATACTAGAAACCAATATAGGTGCAAAGTAAGCTCTTACTTCAACAGACAACTTGCATTACTATACAACACTACTCAAATGTTGAAACTGACTTTACGTCGAGCAAAACGAAATAAAAAATCATTAATCGAAAGACTTAGAATGATAATTCAAGCGGAATATAAAGTGTACCACTATCTCGAATATCGTTTTTAATTTAACGCTTTCTAAGTTTAACAGAATTATTATAATTTATTTATAAAAATTACTGTAGAACTTTTATTTCTATAATCTCTTATAATTTATCCATATAGCCAACCCTCCTAAACACTCACTGCAAATATCGTTTAAAAAATGTTGCAATTTTCCATCAATCATCAGACAAAATCAATCGAACATTCGTTCAATGAGTCAGTTGTTAGTCGTGCAATGAATGAGTGAAAAATTTGTAAATATCTCTTAAGTACTTGCTTGGTATGCATGTTGGGTAAATGAATAAATAAATGAATGGGATATTCTGCCTGAATGTATACCATAATTAAAATATTGGTAACCAATCAAATAATTTTTTTTTCTTTTTTGCAATTATCAAACAAGGTAATGACAACCACAAACGTTTTCATAAAATTTTCACATGTTTTTGTGTGCATGTAATAAATTTATACATATGTATTGTATTTCGATAGATGTTTTGACATACAAGTAATAATCTTCACGACTTTATGTGAATGCAGAATGCCAGAAAGCACAATGGGATGTTATTGGACAAAAGAAGTAGAAATAGGTCTTGAACACTGCAACCTATCGGATTTGTTTTAAAACCTTTTACTAATTATTAAAACTTTTAACTAAAAATTAAAATGTTAAGCAATTAATTAACTCTTTAACTTATTAATTATTAAAGAGTCAAGAATAACTTCATAATTAAGAATACATATCAGTTACCTTCCCCAAAGGTAATAAATATTCAAAGAAACCGCAGCAATCATGCAAAGAAATTCTGTATTCTTTTTTTCAGTTATTACCAGCTAACAAGCCTAACAAGCATTAATATGTAATGCAGTCAATTACCTCTTATTTGTTTAAAACTCAAAGAAAGCACATTGCAACCTAAAGATCACTTAGAAAAGATTTTAAATCAAATTTGCTGGAGTGTTCTCTTTTCGAAAGCAGTCACAATTCTCATGACCCGGAAAACATTATACCGATGAATACTAAAACAACGGTGTTCAGTAATTCATTTGCTAAATGCATATAAGTAAGTGCAAATTATGTTTAAATTTCCAAACCCATAGACAAATTTAAGTTGAGAGGAAATTTTACTTAATGTTTCAGAACTGAATGCCAAGCCAAATTAAAGTCGTTATAGATATTAAGGTCACAGATACCAACTGTACTGATTAAACAATGAGTCTTTGTGAAACAAGCCTGTTGTGTTTAAGATCCGCTGGGTTAAGAGCGTCGCTTAGAATGGTATTCTTTAGATAAATACGAGATATGTAAAATATATAGAAAGAGAACTAAAACTTCTTCCAATTGTGCTATAAAATTATTTCAGGATACCAAAGGCAAGAGGTCTAACCTTATTCTGTAAAGTATATCTTTGAATGCTAAAACTACAAATAATAAGATTCCAGTTCAAACTCGAGTGTGTTAAATAAAATTTTTAATCAAGTTCATTCTTTAAACGGTGCCACAAAGTTCAAATGTTTTAGAATTTATAAAAATTATTTTAGTGGTATTGTTGAATAACGCCCAAATAAGTTTTTTTTTATAATTCCTTTAAAATATATTGTTTTCCTTCTAGTCTACTTTTTCATAGTGCGGAAGTTTAAGTGCTCTATCCGCCATTATATATTTTTCGAGTTAATGATGAGTTAATAATGAGGTTTTTGACACCAAAATTTTTACAATCTGTAATCCGTTTTCAGATATCTCGTAAAGTTTCGGAGGTAATTAGTTTGAAACGGATTGCAAACTTGAAAAATTTGGCGTCGGAAACGTTAAGTGGCATCATTAACTCGAGATATATAAAAAATATGAAATGGCGGATAGAGCACTTAAACTCCCGCAGGACGGTTTGTTACACTTACTTATTTGTTATTAAACCAAATAGATCTGAAACTTTAGACAATCGACAAATATGTAAATATGTGATTAACTTTGTTCGTAGATGCTCTCTCGCTATACTGAGGCTCGTGAGAAAATCTGTCAGAAATTTTAGGTCTAACCTTCTGCACTTGAGAACGACTGCATTTTCCACTTTTCTGTTCCCTAATCTGCTGCGTAGCAATCCTCTGGATACAGTTTATATATATCCAAAAAAAAAACTGCAATCTGTATTTAAGCGCTAGTGTCTGCAGTATACCGTAGTAATATTTGACAAGTTAAGATATCACAAGATGAAATACCAGCTCCCGTAGCGCAGCTTGACTGTATTAAAAAATCTTAATTGTTTTGAGCTTAAGCACACTGTTCATATTGAAGACATCTTACTTACTTACTTAGATGGCCATAACAACCCGTTAACGGGTTTCGGCCGGCCTTAACACTAGTCTCCAGGCGTCTCTGCTAAGCGCGCGCCTTCTCCAGTTGGTCACACCAATTGATGACAGGGCTTCATCAACTTGGTCCTGCCAACGTAAACACGGTCGTCCTCTACGCCGACGTCCAGTGACCTTCGCATCGAAAACTTTTCTCGCTGGAGCAGATTCATCCATCCGAACAATATGGCCGAGCCAGCGTAGCCTCTGGATGTTAATGCGCTGGACAACGCCCACATCGCCGAGGAGCTCATACAGCTCATGGTTGGTTCTAATGCGAAACTCATCGCCATGCCTTAGAGGACCAAAGATCTTAAGAAGAACTTTTCTCTCGAACACTCCCAAGACTGCGTCCATGCTTCCGCACCATAGAGAAGCACCGGAAGAATAAGCGACTTATAGAGTGTTAATTTCGTCGCACGAGAGAGGTCTCTATTACTAAACTGCCTACTGAGACCGTAGTAGCACCTGTTGGCCAGTGTGATTCTTCGTTTGATCTCCAGACTGACATCATTCTTGCTGGTAATGGCGGTGCCAAGGTAGATGAACTCCTTGACCATATCGAATGTATAGTTGCCGGCTGTAACCTGGGAGCCGATGCGATCAACATCCCTACTCATCGACAACATGTACTTCGTCTTGCTCTCATTTACCGCCAGACCCATTTTTGCAGACTCTTGTTCAATAGCATTAAAGGCTGCGGTGACATCTCGCTTGGTATGCCCAATGATGTCTATATCGTCTGCATACGCAAGGAGCTGGACACTTTTGTTAAACATAGTGCCATTTCGATGTACACCCGCCTTTCGCAAAACACTCTCCATGACGAAATTGAAGAGGTCGCAAGATAAGGGATCGCCCTGTCTGAAACCTCGCACGGTATTAAAAGGTTCGGAGAGGTCTTTTCCTACCTTGACGAAGCTGCAGGAGTTGCTCAACGTCATTCTGCACAGTTTTACAAGCTTTGCAGGAACACCGAGCTCAGACATTGCGGCATATACGCGATCCCTTATCGGGCTATCGAACGCCGCCTTATAGTCGACAAAAAGGTGGTGAGTGTCAACTTGACTTTCATGGGTCTTCTCCAGGATTTGGCGCGGTGTGAATATCTGGTCAATGGTGGACTTACCAGGTCTGAAGCCGCATTGATAAGGTCCAATCAGTGAGATGGCGAATGGCTTCAGTCGTTCACACAGTACGCTCGTAATAACCTTATATGCGATAGGGAGAAGGCTTATACCCCTGTAGTTGGTACATATAGTGGGGTCTCCCTTTTTCAGAATGGGGCAGAGGGCACTGAGATTCCAATCTTCGGGCATACTTTCCTCCAGCCATATTCTACAAATGACCTGGTGCATGCTCCTAACCAGCTCATCGCCTCCATATTTAAAGAGCTCAGCGGGCAGACCGTCAGGTCCAGCAGCTTTGTTACCTTTCAGTCGCCGTATGGCAACCTTGACCTCTTCATAGCTGGGTGACGGGATTTCAATGTCGTCGTCATTGATTGGATCCGGCACAGCATCTCTAGGGGCGGAAATGTGTTGTCATCGCCCTGCAGTAGATTAGAGAAGTGCTGTCTCCATAATCTCAGTGTCCCTTGTGCATCTGTAACCAGATTTCCGTGTTCGTCTCTGCAGGAGGTTGCTCCGGGATTAAAACCAGTAGTAAGACGCCTTATCTTTTTGTAAAAATTTCGAGCATCATTCCTACTCCTGCACATCTCGATTTCCTCACGATCACGCCTTTCTTGCTCCCTTTTCTTTCTTCTAAACAAGCGCCTTTCTTCCCTCCTCTTCTCTCTGTACACCTCCACCGTTGCTCTTGTAGTGGTGGACTGCAATGTTCTCCTATAGGCAGCGTTCTTTGCTGCAGTTGCCTCACGGCACTCTTCATCATACCATTGGTTTCGTCGGGGAGGACGCTAGAAACCAAGAACTGCTTCAGCAGTGGTGCGTAGTGAGTCAGAGATGTGAGACCACTGTCCACCAATACTTTCGAGAGAGGATGGGAAGCCTTGGAGCTTACTAGAAAGACGATCGGAAAATGACCTAGCTGTCTCCTGTGATCGCAGCTTTCTGATGTCCAGCTTTCCCCGAACACTAGAGCGTGCCGTATTCGATGCGCATATGCGTAAGCGCATCTTGGCTGTGACAAGATGATGGTCCGAGTCGATGTTTGGACCTCTAAATGTTTGCACGTCTAGAATACTGGAAACATGCCTTCCATCAATCACAATGTGATCGATCTGGTTGTTGGTAGATCGATCAGGAGAGAGCCAGGTAGCCTTATGGATATCGAGATGCTGGAATCTGGTGCTACAAACTACCATGTTTCGCGCCGCGGCGAAATCGATCACTCTCAAGCCGTTCGGTGAGGTGGAATTATGGAGACTGAACTGTCCGACAGTGGGGCCAAAGATACTTTCACGTCCAACTTTCGCATTGAAATCACCGAGGACAATTTTGGCGTCATGTGCGTGAACACAAATAAGGCTGATGTTATAAAATTTCGCCTTTATGCGGATCGTAGCAATTCTTTCGTTCACAGGGGTGAACTCCGAGACATTGTGGCGAAGTCTCTTGCTAACTACGAATCCGCAACCAAATTCGTGTTTCTTCTGATAGCAGCTGTAGTAGATGTCACATGTTGCTTGCCTTGTACAACCTTGCCCTATCCATCGCATTTCCCGGATGGCGGTGATGTCAGCCCTACATTTCGTGAGAGCATCCGCCAGTTGGATAGAGGCACCTCCCCTATAAAGGGTTCTCACGTTCCAGGTGCATATCCTTAAATCATAGTCCTTAAAACGTTTGCCAAGTTCGTCAACATAGGAGGGGTCCGTTTAGAGGCTATTGTCTTAGTTTTCATTGAATTTTTGTTTTTACGTGGTGGGTTTCAAGCCCTACGCACAACCCTAATTTAAAGTCCAGGGGATTGGACAATCGCCGCATACATTAGTTACCAAGCTAGCGGGTGCTAGAATGTTATCCAGGAGGGCCACGTGGAGGCTGTATGTCGACTTGAATACAACGGGAACAAGGATCGTTCTGGAGGCCGCCAGGTTGACCCCAATCAGAGACTCGAGATATTATCACAATAGGTTAAGTCACCTGGATGAGATTGAGTGCAGCTTCTGTTTTGAGAAAAATGACACCAAGAAGCACAGTCTGTGTAATTGTGTGGCACTGATGAGAACTGGGGTAGTACAGATCTTCAATCAGCATCAGATGTACCCATTTTTCACCATTAGTTTCAGCCTGGCTACTTGTATATGGAAAGCGATTGAGTTAAACGATTATGGTTAAACGGGCATCTTCTGCTATTGACTAAGAATTACTGGTTGAGTAGGGTTGATAATATGGATATTGAAGACATCACATACGGATATAATCATAATGTCAGCCTGAATAACACTTAATGACCTCCCCAGTTGAATTCTCAGTTGAACACCCCCACCGACACCATTTCCATTTTGAAAACGTCGATATATTCGTTCAGATCAAACTCACTTAGAGTCAAACAACCAAAAGATAATCATTCTCGATCAAGTAACACAACCCTCACTCTTCTGCTTAAACAGAGTTCCAATGAATAATACCAAAATTGAATTCCTGTACATTACATGCAGAATATCGAAACTCCCCGTCATTTTACCGGAAAACTTTGTCGCTGGACATGCAAACATCCTCACAATATAAATGTGAAGTGGTATTCAAAGAATAAGGTTCTCCACAGCCACCTTTGAGCATATTATTGCACATTGCTCCAGTAACACCAAAGTAGACAATTCTCTGTATTTTATATAATTTCTTCAGGATACTCATAGGAGCTTTCTTATTCGTCCTTAAAGAAGCCGCATAAGTGATTATAGGCCGAACAATAATTGTATTTGTCTATGGTGTCAGATTTGGCGAAAGACCCCATGTCGTAGTATAAGAAGAGTGACTTCCTCGCAAAGCTCTGTCGCCTTAGGTTGAGGTTTTGACCAGAATGGCTGCTAGATATTTAACCTCTTTAGCAAATTGGTCATATCACAGTTTAAAAACTTATACACTCTAAACCACTTTTGGTGAAAATTAAGTCGATAATAGTAGGCAACACTTTACAGACTGTTTTCGACCTAAAATTAAGCATGTAATTTTTTTAGACATTTTCTTAGTTTTTAAGCAAAATATGTCTAAAATTAAACAAAAAATGTTTAAATATTTTAGGCAATTTGTGTCTAATTTTCCCCCCTTTCAAATATTTATTTTCAACACTCCTTAAATGAAAATGCCTGCAATACATATTTTTAATTACATTATTTAATTTATTAAAAATTATATGTCTTATAAACTATCTATATATACTTATAAATATATATAAAATACATATATTTACTACATAAGGTGTGCGTCACTATAAAGTGTAACACCCATTTTTCTTAATAACTTTTTTCACCTTTAATCAAAATTATTTTTCTTAATCACAATATCTTTGAAAAATGTGTCAGATTTTAAAATGTATCAGTTTGTCAAATTTGACTTGTTAGTTAGTTCACAATGTATAATCAAAGACAAGTGCATACAAAAATTATTCAAATAATTCAAAAAAACCATATTGGAGTTATACAAAAGTTGCTAGGGAAGTCCACGTGACCAGGCAATGTGTTTCCAGAGTGGTCAAAAAGTTCAACAAAGACCTAAAAATTGAAAGAAAGCCTGGAACAGGTAAAGCAAAACTGGTAACGAACGACGCGAAAGCCAAAAAGGTTGAGAAGCTTTTGCTGGCTCTTCCAAACATTTCTGGTCGCGAAGTGGCCCGGCGCGTGCAATGTTTGGAAAGTTTTGTGCGCCGAGTTAAAGCTAAAGCTGGCCTTAAAACATTTAAAGTCCAAAAAGTTCCGGATAGAAATTCTAAGAAGAATATTGAAGCAAAAAAAAGAGCAAAACTCCTCAAAAAAGAATTTTTTCAAAAGTTCGAATGTTGTGTAATGGATGATGAAACTTACGTTTTTGCAGGCTTTGCGCAGCTTCCTGGCCAAGAGTTTTATGTAGCGGATAGTAGAGGCAATGTTTCTGAAGAGTTCCGAACTAAAAAACTATCGAAATTTCCCAAAAAGTTCCTAGTTTGGCAGGCTATTTGTAGCTGCGGCAACAGAAGTGCATCGTTTGTTACATTGGGATCAATAAACTCAGATATTTATATCAAAGAGTGTCTTCAAAAGAGGTTGCTTCCATTTCTAAGACAGCACAACATATCAACATTCTTCTGGCCAGATTTGGCAACATGTCACTACAGTAAAAGCGCAATAGACTGGTATAATAAAAATAATGTTATTTTTGTTCCAAAAGAGGCTAACCCACCAAACTGCCCAGAGCTGCGGCCTATTGAAAGATATTGGTCTCTGGTCAAAAGGGAACTAAAGAAGAGTACATCTGTTCCCAAAACCATTACTAGTTTTCGATATAAATGGACAGCTGGTACCAAAAAAATCACCGAAAACACTATAAAATTGCTTATGGATGGCATAATGAATAAAATAAAAAATTTTATAAAATTAAATTAATTTTTAAATAAAATAATACAGAATATAAATCTGTAATAAAAATGCAAAATAAAACTGTTTTATTTTTAACTCTAGCTTACTCCAGTCAGTTTTTATTTGACTTTTGATGTGTTACAGTTTATAGTGACGCACACCTTATGTCTATAACTGTCTTATCTTTTAACAAGTTACATATTATTACATATACTTTACATACATATTGTCTTTTTGTAAAAAAAGTGTCATAAGTTTACATGTACATAAAAAAAGTTAAATTAAAAAAACATTTTTTCATATATAAAGGATTAAATAAATGATAATATTCATATAAAAAATCACTTTTTATATGGCATTATCGAGCTTACGTATTAAAGTATTAATCTTTCTTAAATTATTTATATGACACTTTTTTCCTCTCATTTGCGAAGGATAAAATCTAAAAAAATATCGCAATGAGAATCCAAAATTTTGAGTAACAAAGCAACTATAGAAAAAGATCCAGTATATTGAAATCCTCCTCTTTCGACGTAATCTCCTTTTCAAACCAAATGTATGCAGTAGATTTGCAACTTTCCTCTATTGATGTTTCTATAAATACAAAAGCTTTTTAGTAAAATAAAATAATTAATAATAAAAGATTTGCTTACCAACTATTAATATCAATGGCTCAAATTATATTTATTATTGCACATGCGACTTTTAGTAGAGTGACTCCATGTGAAATTAACTGCATAGGAATTATAATTGGTATATATTTTACCACATTTTGAATACAAACACTTAAAAACATTCCAATTTTCTTCATTAAATGATAAACTCATAAACTTTAACATTTTTTCTATAAATTTTGCACACAACAATTTTTTTGTGAATAATTAATTAACACTTTAATATACTTTATAAACAATTTATAAATTAGAATAAATACGACGCGACTCTTTTGAACTTTTTATTGCAAATGAATGCTTCTTCTTTTTTTCGTCGCTTTGTTACCACGTCTTCATACCGTTTTTACTTAAATGTTCACAATATTGCACATTTATATCTATTTTTAGGCAAAAGTGCTTAATTTTACAAATTTTTTACTGATTTTATGCAAATGTGCTTAATATTGAACATTATTTTGTAAATTTAAACATAATTTGTTTAAACATAAACAATTTTGATAGCAAATTTATTATTATTTATATATTTGTGTAAAATTTTTACTTTTTTTAAAATTAAGAATGAAATTTATATAATTTTAGACAACAAGAAATTTTCAACACCAATTTAGACATAATATGAACCTAAATTTTATGAAAAGTTTTAGAGTGTAGTCATGTTACATGTACATGTGATGTACCGATGAGAAAGCGTCAATTCGCCACGTCTAACAGAGAAGTGCTCATAACGTCAATAATTAGTTAGTTTTTATTATAAATTAAAACCTGACCCATAGTGAAACTTATTATAAGTTGAAAATGTTTTTTTTTTCCTGTAAAGACTCATTCAAGCCAAATTTCAAAAGAGCTTTTCAATGATAATAAACCATCATCAACAGCCATAATCTTCATTAACGAGTCATCATTATCGTTACCAACATTATTTATTTACGGCAACATCAACTCTACCTGACATGACGAATACATGCACTTATCCTTTCTCGGCAATTTTCCACATATTTTAATATAGTGGAGTAGGTGAGTGAATAAATGAGTGGCTGGGAAAGTTTGTGTCTTTATATTGAACCGTTAACGTGTGTAGTACATTTGGACTCTTATATGGTTACAAATATTTGCCCACTTGTATTGGTAAATTGCATTAAATTGCAAAATTTATTCACAAAACACAAGATTCATAATCGTGTCTGCAACATGTTAACACATCAACAAGCATACATGGATATGTTAGAACTGTTGGTAGTTACTGAAAAATTATATTTCGTCTATTCATAACGACTGTACCATCTTTAGGTTAATTTTTAATTCATTTTTTACTTTATTTTTTATCCTTTATCCATCTATAAACTGTAGGTAGACTCTTATTTGAACACAAACATTTCAAATCAACCTTTTAAATTTTTATTGTTTCACAATTGAGAAACCCAATTCCAGTCGAGGAACTTTGAAACTATAATTTGGCTCAAGTTTTTCTGCAAGGTACCGAATTCCTATGGTTTCAAAATTAACAAAGATGTTGGTGTCGGTGTTCATATACCAACCCGTGATTTGTCTATCCAATTGGAGAGGCCATTAGACCGTGTCTCTCAGGTAATGCGATAGCACGATAACACCGTATGACATCAAAATTTGTCAAATGTTTCCACGACTAAAATCTTGCTCTAAAGACTGGCGCAACTTGAAACAGAATCGAGTTGTTTTATATTTCTGGACACTCTGGAATAAGTAACAGCGAGGCTGTGAACGCATTGGCTTGGAAGGGATCCGTGTAAACAAACCACTTTTTTTTAATATTATTATTTGCTATTTATAAGTGTGCTTGCTTTATTTCTAGTCAAACTGAATTTTACTATTCTTTATTGCTTACTTACTAGCAATGGTTTGCTGCGATTAGAATAAAATTCATTACAAAGGATCCAATATCTATCCCACATAAAATGTTAAACATTTCGCAATGAATTTATTAAAGGCCATTTAACCAAATCAAACATACCAAATTGTTTACCATAAACGTTTTTCACAAATCGCTAACAGAAAAATCCATTCCCGTACTTATACATTCGTGATTTGAAAGCCATATCATCCAAAATTCTTACAAATGGGTATGCAGATAACATATCTCTTATATTCAGGGCCTGCGTCCTACCCAAAATTAGTTATTAGTTATAAAAACGAAATAATAGTATACGAAAAGCTTGGTCCGCAGCAGATTTAATATACTAGACTGGGTATTCGCCAACCTACTTAATATCCATGCCACCTCGCATTATGAGTGTGAGCCGCCAAGATGAAGTCTCTGATTCTGGTGAATAGTTTGATAGCAAAATTAAAAAGTGATACCACAGGCACTCTACACCTTACAGACTTCAGTTCACAACCGCAAAGTCACACTATTGGTGTGAAGCTATACTACAATTATTTCTACCGATGAAAATTCAAATAAATCTTGAATCTTAAGCGATTAATAAGAGGTAGTCGGAAACAAAGTAGCCCTAAATTCGAGTCCTTTTATATAGTAGATATTTTGGGAGTATTTTCTTCGCAGAGTAAAAAGCCGGTTTTAATGTTCAATAGAAACATACTCGTAATATGCATTATGGTTCATACCTCAATCGTGCAAGAATTTACAGCTAGATGAAGAATGCTGCACCGTCTTTTCTACTTATTGCCTTGATAGTTATTACAAAAGCGTGCGAAGCAGCCTTTGCTCCAATTGGATAGAAATAAAAAGCTAAGTCGTGTTACTCCTGTATTTATCAAACCAACTGCAAAAGTTTCGTTCTATTTCTCAAACATCATGGTGCAGATTTTTTATTTGCAGAGCAATAAAAATTTTTCTAATATAAAACCACTTATTTGACATTTAAAAAACCTCAAAAAGTTATGCGCTTTACAACAAGAGTGTAGGCGTTTAAAAGTCGGCTCCTGAATATTTACAATTTTCTTATCTTTCTATATATGTATATGTTTGTATGTATTTAATAAAACGACCATTCTTGGTAAGCCATCATTTACAGATGCCTTGTTCAAGTAAATACAATTTAGGAATATTTTGTATTACTGGAATATTTTCTTCAGCATCATCATTATCAACCTCAACTACGTCTCTTGTTTGCAGTTTTGTTGCATATTCATGTTGCAAAATAATTTTACTTGTGTTTGGTTATTTTGCATTATCTCAGCTCAACCAACCATTGTTGCCTGTTTATTAGATAATATTTAAAATTATACGGCTTTTGTTTCAATATTTAATTAAGTTTTAAGATAATATTGTATTTTGTAAGAAGACTTCAAACTCAATACAAATTTTAAAGAAAATACAAATTATTTAAACTATTTTTAAGAGATTTTATGTTCAAAAACCAAAAAGAAGAGATAAGAAAACTTGTTTACAAATTAAAAGAAAAAAATTATTGAAAACATTCTCTCACAGGTTTTTTTTGCATTTAGTTCTTACAAATCTTGTCTAATTAATTTTATAACGATTTAATTAGAAAGGATTTATAATTGAAAATATCTTCTTGAGATAAATTTCAATTAATTTACTTGGAATCCTAATTTTGTCTTTTGCACAAGTTTCGAATTGAAATTATATTTATTAATGATCGACTTTAATTGAGCAGAGTTCTATGTAATTTTATCGAATTAAACTTGTGCAGTGATTTTCAGCGACTCTTTGTTTAATTAATTTTTAACCTTAAAAGAAATATCAAATGGTGTAAGGAACAATGCGTACGGTGGGGAACCACGATTTCCCGGCCAAGTTCATTCATATTTTGACGGATAATCGAATACAATGTTGTCGTTTCGGTTATTTCTAACCATAATTGATTATTTTTTTTTCAAAGTGTACAAGGCACATGTGGAGTTTTCTTCCGTTTTGATTACTTTTTTCGTTAAAGTCAAACTAAAAACTATTTTTCAAAAATTTAGGCACAAAAGAAAAACTCCATTATTTGTTAATTATTTTAAGAATTTGTGAAAAACATGAGTGTGCCAAACTAATATAAATTGGAAAAATTAAAATTTGGCAAATAATGGCTTACATTTTCTGTCCCCTATTTTGGGAGTTTTTCATTTTTCTTTAATTTTTAATGTGGATACTATCGACTAGTAGAGGGAAATCTTCTAAAAATTATAATTCGCTAAGTATACGAGAATATATAGATATGTATGGCAAACTTCTCAGAATTTACAGGTATATTTATTGACCATGATACTGTTAAAACATATTTAAAATTTCTTTAAAATTAAACAAATCTCTTTTGTCAAGGTGCTTTTATGTTATCTTTAATATTAATCGGTATATTTTCTTAATTTTAATCTGTTTAAAATTAAAACTAACTTTCGAATTAGCCACTGACTTAGTCTAGTATGTAGTGTGTTAGCTTACTAAGACGAGAGCGCTGACATCTTGAAAGAAAGAAATATGAAAAAATATTTCTTTCAGCGGCCACCTCTAAATAGTCTTGTGATGTGAAAAACTATGCTGTAATTCTGAAAAAGTATTGGCTTAAAACTTTAATTAAGTATAAGCTACTGATAAATTATAGGAAATAGAATAAAAAAATCTAAATGTCTAACTTGGTGTCGTGTAGATTTTGGTTAAGATTCGTTCTTAGTGTGATTTAACATATAAAACTTAGATAAGATTTTCACTCTTACCCTACTGATGGGTAAGTAAGTATTTATTTGTATCCATTGTACTTATTATGTCACAATAAGAAAAATAATAATTTTCAAAATTTCAAAAGTTTAAAAATTGGCACAAACGTTTGTTTTGCTGTTAAAATTTTTGTAAAGCTGAGTATGTATTTACACTTGTACAATCAGGTGCCTTGTTTCTGTTTCTTTAAGTGACTGTGAGAAAACATATCACTGATTTCGTGGGTATTTGAAAAAACAAAACGTAGAAACAAACAAAACATAAAATAGTTTTACAAGAAATCTAACGAAGCATAGAAAGAATAAAAGCAAAATTGAACAACGTAATTAAAGAGTTTTAGAGTTTAAATTGACGATTTAAAATTTGTAAAAATAAAAATGTATGGAGTTTTTCTAAAAACGCAATAGATATACAATACATGAAACCTTAAAATAAATATAAAATTACCTTTTTTGTTAGCAATCGAATCCAATTTTTATAAAAATCTTCTAACTATTTTGTCTTCTCTACAAAACCCGCGGCGAGACAATTCTTCTATAAAAAAGTTACAGTTTTAGTTACGTATTTCCAGTACCTTAATTCAAAAAACTAAAATGACAGATAGTACTCGCGAACATAAATTCCAGAAACACTTTGATGTGTGAATTGATTTTCTGCATCCATTTACATAGTTGTTTCTGACGATTCCACCCTTTAGGTCATGTTCTCTTGGAAACAGAAGCTACCCTTTAAGCCGGCTGTGCTCAATCTGGGGCATGGTTCTTTTTCCAAGTAGTACAAATAAAGGAACCGTTAATAAAAGTAAATATTTAAAACGATAGCTACTAACTAGTGATTCCAAATAAACAATGCGAGTATATTATTAATATAAATATTATTAATATCCTTAATCGTCAGCCTCTGTCTACCTTTTTATCTTATCTTTTCGCGAAATGAAGTTCAACACCTATTATTCCATAATTTTGAAATTCTAAACAATTATATTTTAAAATTCCAATAGAAACATTTATAACAATAATAAAAAAAAAATTAATAAATTAACAATTAAGAAAGATATATAATAAGTGTGTTAATACATATGTACAGTATGTAATGTAATGATTCAATCAATTATTCTATTTTTTAATATGTATTAATTAATTAAAATCAAATATACATAAAACTCACTTATTTTTTTTTTTCTTGAATTTACTAGAATTTAAAGTCCTCAAGCGCTCGACGACGTTAATAGTTGAGTAAATCCAAATTCTGATGCTAAATATTTAAATTATTAATTATATAAACAAATCATCAAAAGTTAAATTATAAATAAAAATAAAACAAATCATCAACGACAAAGTTAAAATTCAAAGTAAAAATTTAACAAATTAGCGTATGATATTATTTACCATATGCAGTTTAAATTATTATTATTTATATATATATATATATATATATATGTATATATATATTTTAGGTATTTTTTTTACTTTAATAAATTTTGTACTATACTTTTACCACAACATCTAGCCAAACATTGATGAAATTTTCCAATAAAATTTTGAATTTCTTCCTAAATATTACTTTTTGCGCTTCTTGCTTGATTAAAATGTCCTCCCTCTTGATAATAATAGGTGCCATTTCAGAATTAATTATCTGATTTCTTTTATTTTAGTTTTTAAATTCTTCTTATTTTGACCATTTTTGCTTAGTTTAGGTCATTAAAATTTTTCGCAAAATTTCGATAAAAAAATTCTTTTTATGTTCCATATTATTTTGTCTAATCCTTTTTCAAAATTTTTAATATGGGCATTTCCTGGGGTAACGAACGTACGTTCGTACGCTTTTAATGTACAAAGAAGGTAGAAAAAAACTTTTTCTAGTATTTTTTTTTTGCGATTTGATAGCATTTTAGTAGCTCTATATGTAGTGCAAAAGATGGATTTCATCGAGTTGAAGTTTTCATAATAATAGTTATAAAGACGTGGTCACGAACGTACGCAAAATAGAAGTCAACTTTAGCTGACAGTAGTGAAATGTAAAATTCTGCGAAATGCAACGGAATATTCAAAAGCGATAAAATAATTTTTAAAGCATACTAATGTAGGTCTCTATCCAGTATTTACACAATAAAATATCTCTATTGGTTTTCGTTTAATTGGCTTAAGTATCGGTCGCGAACATACGGGTCGCGAACGTACGATATTTCCATAGGTTTTTTTTTGTATTATCACCATGCTTAATCCCATAAATATCGTCAAATTTCCTTTACGAAAAACGTAATCCTCTATTTATAGTGTGTTGTAACTACTTAGTTCTGGCAAAGTATTGAGTAATGAGTTCCAAGTATCGAGTATTTGTACTAATTCTTGGGTACTTGTACTTTTACATTAAAGTTGTGTGGAAAATTAAAATTTTAACCAGCAAAACAAAACTCCGTCTAAAAATACATTATTACAGTAAAGTAATGATCAACAAGCTAAATAAAAAATTTTTGCAAAAATTCACTTGCTAAGATTATATCTTCCTTTTATTAAGTGGTGACACATACATCTGATATTTTTTTAATATAATTAAGTTAACGTATGCCACTATTCCTTTACAGATACTGATAGAAGAATAAGAAAACTTCTCGAGAACGTAATCCTTATGATAAATAGATTTCAGTAAAGCACTTACAGTGTTTTTTTATATTTGTTTTATTAATAACATTATTCAATATGAAATAATGAAATTTTAACAATATTTGTGATATTATTGTTTTTACTCAACAGGCCGTTAAAATTGTGCTTATTTTAGGTCCTCATTACAGAAAATCCAGTGCATCATTCTAATACTGGAATATTCGGTATATCATTTCACTTTTAAAGTAAAGTTGGAGACATCTTATCAATTATAAACTCATTGCTTATAGAAAAAATTTACTTTACTTTCGCGAACGTACGAAACTTTGCAAACGAAAAAAGTCTATTTAATGGTAACCCAGAAGTTTCTTTTATTTATATACAAATAGGTGACACCGAAATTAATTAAAATGTGGTATGTCTTTGCACATATTGACGTTTTATGCAAAGCAATAACAATAAAATGATGTTTTCGGTCGCGAACGTACGATTAAAACCTACGCAAGAAACAAAGCAAAAATTAACCGTTAATCGAACTTTTTTTTTTCTCCCTACACATTTCCCTTCTTAATTGTTTTTAAAAGAAAGATTTTGAAGAAAGACTGGAAACATAATACATTTTTTGCATGTAAAATAATTAAATATAAAAATGTCTTTAGAAGTAGTTTAAAAATGAAATTTTAAATATTTCAGTTTCTAGCCCAATTTTCTCAAGTAAAACACCTGAGATATGATAAGAATTCAATTTATTATAAAAATATAGACTCTTTTTTATAATTATAAGCAATAAAATGCTATGATTTTCAAAAAAATTTTTTTCGATACTGGTTTACCATTTTGAGGAAATGCCCATATACATTTTTTTCTTTATGTATATTTGTTTATATGTATGTATGTATATCTATACAATACAAAATTTTTTCCTTCAATGACAAAATTAATTTTTTTTTCTATCCCCAAAAAAAAATTAAAACCTTGAATACTATATATTTTATATTATCAAATTTTTAAGGTATCAGATAACAAAGTATTAGCCTCACATGTTGTGAGGTGGCGAGTTATAGAAACAAGATATTGTTTACAAAAAAAAACTAAAGGACCTGGCAACACTGACCTGAGTGTAAAGGCCAGTTTAGATCATTCTACATCAATTCGTTTCATTATATTTTACGTTCACACTACAACATTTCAAATAAAATGATAAATCTTTGTAGTACAGGGTGCCTGCTGGAAAGGTCTTCTACTTTATTTTGCTGCTATTTTGGTAAATATTAGTCTTGACAGTTCATATTTGACAGTCGTGAAGTAGAAACGTAGCAAATTTATTATTTATTATGGAAAAATATTCGGCAAACCAATGTGTTTTAATCGTTAAAACATTTTATCAAAACCAATCATCGATTATGAAATGAGTGACGAAGCACATTTGATGCTTTTACAGCAAAACTAATTTGTTTTGCTATTAAAAGTTAAAAAAAAAATAAAAATTCAAAAGAGAAAAATCGATTAAGTTTAATGGTGTTTTTTTTTTACTGAAAAAGAGTTACACTTTTTGCCCTGAAAAAAAAAATTTATAAATAAATAAAACGATAGAAGCAAAGAACAAGTTTAAGCACAATTTTGCTTAAAGATTTACATTTGTTTCCGTTTAAGATTCAATTGACACAAGAGCTTCTTCTCGAAGACCATTTACGCTGCCGTACAGATGCCAATAGGGTGCTACAGCTTGCCCATGACAACCCCGATTTTCATGAAAAAATCATAATGAGTGACGAGGTATATTGTCATTTGAATGAATATGTGAATAAACAGAATAGTCGGTTCTGGGCAATGGAAAATCCTCAAATTATTCATCAGTCACATTTGCATCCATTAAAAGTAACAGTCTGGTATGCAATTTGGTCAGGAGAAATCATTGGATCTTACTTCTTTGCAACTTTTAACTGTCAATGGGGAGCGATATCGTGATGTGATTGAAAACTCTTTAATGCCACAACTGCATGTTTAAGCTTGACTAAAAGGGCAATAAATAGTTTTTTTTGTCCCCTTGATAGTACTGATAATTAATTAATTTTTTCTTTTCTTTTTTTATTCTTACATAATTTTTTTACTATTATATAATTTTTACTGTTTGTTTCAAATTATTTTATTTTGTTTTTATTTTATATTTCTTTATTTTAAATTGAATTTGAAAATTGTTAATTCCTTTTTCTTCATATTTAACATGTTATTTGTATAATGCTATTTTGATTATTGTCATTGTTGTATGTAATGATTAATTATTCCATACTGTAAAATGAGACTTTAAGTCTTGTGTATGGAATTGAAAATAAGATAAATAAATAAATTAAATAAATAAATAAATAAATAACACGTGGTTTCAACGAGACGGTGACACATCGCTTACAGCCAGGATTAAAATGGAATTATTGCGAAACGTCTTTCCACAACAAGTTATTTCTAGCAATATTAATGTTGATTGGCCTGCGCGATCGCCTGATTTGACTTGAAATTTGTGAACAAAATTTCAATATTTGTTTTTCTTTTTTCTTTGCCTCATCGTTGTAATATTTTTCACAAAACACTGTTTAACTTTATAAAATATTTTTATGTACAATATACTACATACATACATATGTATGTATGTATGTATTACTTACTTTCCTGATAATAATTATAAAAATATTTTGACAGAACAATGAAAAAATTAGTGTTTCCTACACTAAAACTTATTCTTTTGGGAAAACAAGTGCAAACGTCGATAAAAACACACTTTTAATCCCATTTATTTTGATGGCAAACGACAATGACACTTGACCAACGAACGTCGAAAAGTCACACGTTATTAAATGAAATAATTTTTATTACAAATTGTGCGTTTAATACAATATAGAAAATAATTTTTTACGTTTTATTTATAGAAAATATTTAGATGAGTTGGCTTGAAAAGCAAGAGGGATAATCATTTAATAATTTGACAATAAATATAAAAACACAAAAAAAAAAAAAAAACAACACAAAACAATCACTATTCATTTAGAAAATGTGAGAAAACAAAATTTGTTTAATGCACATAAAAATACACAAATTGAAAACGTACGCCATAAACATTGTCATGGTAATCTCTAGAGATTATTCAGTTGAATATCTGTTTGGGTATGTTAATCAGATATACGAGTTCAATGCAAAAAAAAATAACCCTATTCGTTTGTTTTATTAACAACAAATTATCCAGATTCACACGCGCCTTAGTGGTTTCTACTTACAAAGCAACTTGGCAAGAATGTAGCATTAAACCAGCCAACATGGATAACATGGCTTGTTGCTTCCTTTTTTGTTTAATGTTCCTGTTATTTTTTTTTTTTTCATGAAATCTTTAAGTACCCCACGAATATTTTTCCATTATAACCTGCTGATAGCATATAAAGCTTCTGTTAAAGAGACACGCGTCCTTCTGTACAAATGTCTGTCTCTCTGGTTATCCATTTAATATTTTGGCATTTTGCACTTGTCAAACTGTTACTGTCTAATTGCAAGTGTTATTGTTATTTTACTTGTTATTGTTGTTAACATTTATTATTTATTAGCAGCCCTTAAATCAAACACACAAATTTTTAGTGTAACAAAAGTACTATTTTTAACCACCATCCTCCCTTTACCCTGTTTATGTGTAAGACAGTTTGCAGCAGGTCTATTTGTTTTATTAAATCCACATATAAATGATTTTGTATATTTAGCACTTCAATGACAGCAAACAAGAAAACGATTTGTTTAAGCAATTATACAAAAAAAAAAAAGAATAGTACTTGAAGAAGTATAAGAATAGTTCGAATGGTTGATGCTCTACACCAGGGATGAGCAACACGCGGCCCGCGGGCCGCTTGCGGCTCTTTCAACCTATTTATGCGGCCCGCCAAACAAATGTTGCTGCTTCTTAAAAATACACATAATATATAGACCCATTAATCAACGAATTTCAATTACGAAGAAACTGAGAAGAGAGCAGTTTCCATGAAAATGTTTTCCTAACCATTAATTATCGATGTGGATACAGTTCCCGAAGACTTTCAAAGGGAAGTGATGGACATGCAGAATAATACTGATGTAAAAAATGTATTTCTCTCAGTAAACATCGAGAATGTTTATAAATCCGACCACCGACCAATTACCACCGATCAAAACTGAGTAATGCACCATCAGAAACTTGTGTATGTGTACCTACCTCATCAATTCCGGCTGATATTGATCAGGTTGTATCGAAAAAACAGTGCCAAATTTCTCATTAAAAATTTCAAGCACAAATTTCTTATTAAAAATTTCAAGCAAATACTTTTTTTTTTGCATTAAATTTTATATATTTTTATTCTAATTTTTATTATAAAAGAATTTTGTAAATTATTATTTATGTGCGGCCCGCCAAAAAATTTTAAAATTTATAAGTGGCCCGTTGATTAAAAAGGTTGCTCACCCCTGCTCTACACGATCAGTTAATGAATACTAAGGGATCAAACCCAAGCAAATTTAGCTTTGCGGCATAAGTATAGTATGTATACACACACTTGTTTAAAAAATTTGTTGCACTGATTAAGCCGAATTTAAATTTATTTTCAATTGCGTATTGTGTTGGTTCCAGTTTTTCGTAATACATATATTGAAAACGTACGATTTTTTTATTTTTTTTAAATCAAAATTTATTACCATAACCTGTTAATCAATCTTTTACAATTGATAATAGACCAATTATTATGTTTTTTATTTTATCAAAATTGATATTTGATTGAAGTAATGTTCTGCGTACATCCCGCATTTGTCAGTTGTCAGAAACACCCATTTTGGCTGTATCAACAACTGTACCAAGTTCTTCTTAACTAATATCATCGATAGGCCATTTGCCCTAAAAAAGATATTATTTTACATCAAGATAATACCAAATTTAACAATATTACTGTTAGTATAGTAGCCTTTAGTATGCCTAAAGCCAGACACTGCCAACCAAAGAATCTTTAGTATCCGTTAGTGTTTACCTTCGATGGACATTTGGTGGAGCATGTACATTGTACATTAGGGTGACCAAATCTTATATGGGGGGAAAAAATATCGGAATCCTGTTCGTCTGGACCTCACAAAACGATTCCCCTTTCCAGATATTGAGATAGCCAAAATTAGGGCTCCCAGCAGCTGTTCCTTTTCGTCTAATATTATATACATACTTATAAAAACGACAACACCACACACACCTGCGAAATTAAAAAAAAGCTTTGAAATATCTTCACTGGATAATTGTTTAACCTAACCAGCTCAAAGGTGTAGGATGACTTCCGAAATAAAACGACTTTATTCAGTTTCAATAACCATACTGACCTCTTTTTAAAATTTCTTTTTTTATACATTGTTTCCCTATTCTAAAAGCGTACAAAAGTAGAATTCCTACTAACTATAGGACGTTACATAAATAAAATCTAAATTTTTTCAGATGTTCATTCCGAAACTGAGATTGAACCCCGGACCTCGTGGTTAATAGGCGGGTGTATTACCCATCAAATTGAGTTCTAAAATATTTGTTAACAAAAAATGGTTACTCCGAGACAAATTATGTAAAAACCCGTTAAATTCTCAGAATAATCCAAAACTGGCTCCTGCTGGTTCCAGGTCACGTTTTTGGGCCTAAAGGCTGTTGTAACTCGGGTTGACTTAAAATAACAACAATTATGTATATAATATAAATTTTGAAGAACAACATTTGCTTTCTTTTGAGATATTAATCGTGTTTCTATTATTTACGTTTCTGGAGTTATGGCTCTATATGTCAGATTTTTGGCCAAAAATTTTGATTTTTTCAACCTTTGATCGACGAGCGGTACGGGTTAACGTCGTTTAATCGAGCTCAAATTTCGGCTATCTCAATGTCTGGAAAGGGGAATCGTTTTGTGGGGTCCAGACGAACAAAATTCCATACATACGCATATACCACTTCATTGTTTACTTTCTAACCAGCAAATATGATCTAAGCCAAACAAACCTACACCAAGTCACTCTTAGCAAAGCCAATTCATTTGCTACCTTTAAGTTAATGCAGCCTTTATTAAGAATGTTAACTGAAGAACTAAAACCATATTTACAATGACCAGGAAAATCAATAATCCGTTTTATAAAAATGTTTGCAATTTATTATATGTATCAACCTATTTATCGAAACATATTCTGAATAATATTTTCTGTTTTGGAAATGGAAAGCTTAATGCATTGTTTAAGTATTTTTCTTTCACAAATTTAAAATTGAATTTCTAATTCTCTATAAGATATTAAATTATTTTATTTATTATATTCTGAATAATAGAAACTTACTATTGTATACTAAACCTTCAAAAATTAATTAAAATTTATATAAATTAAAATTTAACAATTAAAATTAAAAAGTGGTAAAAATAAAAAAAAAAATATACTGTATATTTGTATATTTAATATAATCGAACATTAAAAAGCGGTATTTCTGGTCACGTTACTCATATGAGTAACGGTACCTGCAACCGATAATTTTTCTTTAGCCTAAAAATATGCTTTGATATACAAAATTAATTAATTATTTTAACAATAATTGTTTTCTCACATTTTCATTAATTACCTCTTTAATCATGCATAACATCAGTATGTTATTTTCTTAAACAGATTAATGATAAATGAATAACTAAAAACACACCCCTTTTTCCCTTCTTAACATAATGTCTATTGTATAAGAATTTCAATGTTAAGGATAACAAAATTATAAATTGTTAGAATAAATATTTATTTTAATTTCAAACAGAATTTCACAATTTCAAATAAACAAGGAACCAAAAATGATGCTACTGATGTATGAATGGGCTTTCAAAGATAGCATGGGATAGGATGGGTGTCTAAAGCAAATTAATTGTTACAAGTACTTCTTTGCCTGTGCATTGTGTGCACCCTACTCTTAGGTAATAGTCATTTAAGTGTGTTGCAAAATACATATGTGGTGGTGGATGAATAAAAAATGAAGTAAAGTTTGAAGAGATAAATCCGTCTGCTTCTTTACCAAGACTTGAATTAAATTCAAAAATTAATATACATATAGTGTAGAGAAACCTGTTCAAAAAATCCACTATTGGGTACATTTCATATGATAACATGCATGTATTGACAACGACATTGTTTGTACCAAATTTAGAATCTTTCGCCTTAACCTTTCTTAAGATATATAAAAATTAATATTTTCTATGTATGGGAGGTACCACGCCTACTTTCTTACAGATAATTCGTGTTGACCCTGAAGTCATTCAGACTAAATTCATTCTAACCTTAGCTTTAGTCGTTCTCAAGATATAGAAAAAGGTATATTTAGTTTATATAAGAGGTACTACGTTTACTTTTTCAATTCCGCACGCTTTCTAATTGATGATTTGCCATGATGTATTTTATATTAAAGAAAGTTTAGTTTAAACGGTTTCCAGATATACAAAAATTAATATTTAATTTGTATAGGAGATACGACGCCGACGTAAGCAATTCCGAGTACCTTCTGTCTGATGCTTTGCCTTGACCATAAAGTCATTCAGATTAAGTTCTAAATGACGAGCTTTAACTGTTTTCCCGGTTTACGAGTATAAAAATCAGTATTTAAATTGTATGGAAGGTATCACACCCACTTTTCTAATTTAACAAAAAAATCAAAAAACTTCGTATAATTTCCCAAGTTTTCTAGGCAATTGAATGTATGGCTTTTTGCTTGACACACAGACAAAGAGACAGGCAATTTTATATGTATATAGATTAATTCTATTTTAGTCTATATAATGCTTAGTTTAGTTAGCCTATTGCTAGTAATCTTTCTTTTTAAGAAGACCTACAAGTATGTATTTTCTCTAGCTTGCCTTTGACTGCTGTTTGGGTCTACTCTAGAGCTTCTAGGCTGACATTGTTGTTTAGTTTCCATGTTTGCCAGCAAATATTCAAACGATTTAATCACTGTTTTTTTTTTTTGTTTAAACGTTGATGTTTTAATTCATATTAGACCAGCATATGGAAATGGTGTCGATGCTAGTATTCCTGAACACAACCAAGTCTCGTCAATTCCCCTCGTATTCAGGCTGAGATCAATCTGGACAGTAAATTCAAGACAAAACAAAACCGATTTGAAACCATTTTCTGAATATGAATGGTAACAAAATTGAATGGGTTTCCAATCTGGACAGTAAATTCAAGACAAAACAAACAAAATAATACAATCAGGCTTCCTTAACACAAGGTCTGTACGTAACATACATATGTACTATCAAATATTTTTTTATCATTAAATGTCAGACACAATCGCAGAGAGCTTTTAGTTAGTTAGTTCGTGACGCGTCATGACTGTTTCTGTCTTTGAACCAAAGGATCACTTTTGGCATACTTTTAATATACAGAATTTGCTACCCAATCGTTTTTTTATTTTGTTTTAAAACGTAGTAACGATCCTGTAAAGTCAGGTAGTTATTCAAAATTGGCGTGCTTTAAAATAATTTTAAACAAATATGGATATGCTTTTGATCCATTATCTCTCAGTGCAGACTTTTCAGTGACACATTTGATGTAAATATCGTGGAAAAATGTGATAACTTGATGAGTTAAATCATGGTGCCAGGTTAGTCTTTATAAATCGTTCAGAATAGAGAGATGTAATATACATACACTGTTTTCTGTCTGGCAAAGATAGCACAAATGAAAATTAGTTGGATTTTTACTGTGTACATCCAATGTAAAATTGAAGTTGAAGGTCCCAAATGGGTTTCTTACAGATATAAGAGAAACCTAATAGCTTCCTCATTTGACACTTATGCCCGTATTCATAAAAAATAAAACAGTTTTATTAATTCGTTATTTGACAATTACTCCATAGAAATATGTCAAATAAGCATTCTATAAACCAATTTTAATTTTTATGAATACGGGCATTAGTTTCGAACTGGAACTCTACAATAACTCTAAGATTTTTGGCCTCTTTCGAAATGTGTGAAGTTGAGACGACAAATCGTGGTTATTTGAACTCTACAATTTTAATCCTTTTTATTTAATTGATTAATAATTTAAAACCTACTAATTACTCAGTTTATTAAGTGTTACCTGCTTTTCTTAAGTAAGTATTTGACTTTTCGTTAAAATCTTAATGACTTGTTACAGTCTTAATAATAAATTAATACTAAAAAAAAAAACCATAAAACATTTTAATTTATTTTTCCAAACATCTTAACTCCCTTTAAAACTTTTTAATTAAAATTATATTTTACCTCCACTTCTCAACTTATTACAGCGCCATGATTGTCAACAATTTTCCTTAATTATAACCAATTTCACGTGTCGCTTAAGCCACTTCTATTATTCCCATGTACATTTTTTTATTATTTTTTCATTTTCTCTAGCCTTAACCAATAAATGCGTTTTGGGTGTTTGCGTGTGGTCACATCCCAAATGGCATTAAAGTCACGAACTAATAATCTTATTATTATTAAAGTATTTTCCTGAACAATTGATGATTGTGATGAAAACAAAAAACCAACTACACCAATGACTAAAAGAGGGCAAAAGATATGCCAAGAAATTCCTTTATCAATAGGAAAATACATGAAGAAAACCATAAGCAACCTTCCCTCCCCTTTCAAGATTCTATTGACAGTAGTCCGTTTTAATAAAGAAGGTTGAAAGAATTTTCCAACATTTTTGCATGTTTTCAAATGGCATTTAAAAAAGTTATTTGCTGATGATATGAATCGTTAAAAAAAGAAGAGAACAAAATTGAATGGCATCGAGAAAAATATGTGAATTAGTCAATTATAAAATTAGAGCAGAGTAAAGCATTTATTAGTAATAAACTTAAAAGTTTTATAAAAACATTAGAAGGCTGAAATAGGGTAACATGCTTGTGTATGCCACCCTGCGGGAAATTCCAAAACAATTAATATAAATGTACAAAAATTAAAGTCATGCCAAAAGTTTCTGATTGTGACTACTGAAAAGGTAACATATCATTCAATTGAATTGAAAGGAATAAAAAATAACTAGTTTATCGAAGAAGTTATTTATGTAGACCTAGAAAATTTATGTTTTTATGCAGAATTTACTTGCTTCACAAATTCTGGAAATCTTTTCCGAACTAGTTCTATGTCAATAGCTTCAATTGTACCCTTCGTATGACATCACGATGCAGAAGTGATATATAAACTGTTAGAACTCGAAACGGTCTCTATCACTTAAGGCCATGATACACAATAATACACAGTCGTAGGATTTATTTACAAGAAAATCTTATCGATTTCTATCACACCTTTAAAAGTCGCATCAAAATGGCAACATTACAAAATCGTACGGCTCGATAGGATAGTGTGTCACGACCTTTAGAAACCAGTCACGTAACTACTTTGGTTAGTTACATTTATTCATTTCCTATTTCACAAAGCTTTGCAACGTGATGCAAGCGATTTACTTATAAATGCCACCGTAATACCAAATTTCGTTTTAAAACTGTTCTTTGGAATGGTAAAATGTTGCCATCATTAAAATATTCTTATTATATATATTTTATTTAATTATATCTGCTGATGGTACGAAACAGTATCTCATAAAACCAGTGATAAGTTAAAGTTCGAGAATAGCTGTATTTGATTTATTTAAAGAATGGGATCTCGAAACTCTCTGCTGCGATACCACCACTTTAAATTTCAGGGGAATGCAAGGTGCAAGTTTGCTTTCAGACAAATTACTAAACGGGCACAACAATAAAGTAATTCAGATTAAATTTTCTAACTTTAGCTTTAACAGTATTCTAGATATACAAAAATCAAAATTTATAAGTATAGGAGGTACCACGCCCACTTATCCAATTCCGCCCCCGTTCATGCCGAGGATTTGCTTTGAATATGAAGTTACTCAGACCAAATTTAGTCAATTTAACTTTAACCGTTCTCATGGTATACAAAAAGTTCTCTACTTTCTAACAAGAAACTCTCCGCAAACATATTTAATAATTTCCCAAATATGCACTGCATGTTTGGTTTATAAATCTATTGAGTACAAATAGACAGACAGACGCATTTTATATATATATATATATATATATATATATATATATATATATAGAATAAAAAATTTATAAAATTGATATATACAAACCCTATTCCGACTTCTATGATAGCTGGAGATATATGTAGACATATGTTGGTGGCAATGTCTTGGCTATCAGGGCATCATTCTGAATAATCTCAGCGTACCTTGGAGTGTCATCTTTAATTTCTCAATTTGAAGAACAATAAAATTTCTCTACGTCATTTAATGTCTGGTAAAAGTATATTTTCCATTTAGCAAAGAATGTCTCACTACTGTCTATTAAATTCAAGTGACATCGCTTGCACTGTTCCTATTTTTCCAAAATATTTTTCGAAATCAAATTTTTAATAGCCCCTGGAATTTTATAATCATTAAATTGTTCATTACATTGTTAAGAGTAAACCATCTTTAGCTCTAATTTTACTTTCCTCGCTTACAAATACTCTGATAAGGGATCGCGATGTATACCTGCTAATAGAATAACATTCCCTAAGACGTTAATGTCTCTACGTATCATTCAAGCCTTAATTGAATCGCTAGTGTGATTCACTATGCATTTCATAAACAATTGTTTGGAGTAAAATATTTAACGGCAAATAAACAATTTTTGTTTTTGGAAAATAAAACGCAATCCAATTTATAAGTTTTTAAAGATGTACCAATACAAACTTCATACACTGTATTTTGTATAAATTTAGATTTTCGTTCTAGCAGAGATGTTATTTGATTTTCATTTTTAGCCAACATCGTTTACGAGGAGTTTTTGAATCTCAGTATTCTTAGTATAAATAGCCAAACAGGCGTTAATTTTTAACAGAAAGCAAGTCGCTGAAAATTAATGGATCGCACTACTGCTGATTTACGCTTAGTTTCAGAAAAACAGAAAATAATTTCACACCATTCTTTGTAAAATATACTGCGGCGTGAAGATTTGACCAAGAAAATTTTAACGTTTTTTTTTACTTCTTCGCATTGCGTATCAGTAATTGTTACATCTGGTCTAGTTATATCCTGTAGCTTGATCTACAACTGATTGAAATTTCCGCAATTCAGCCGTGCATGTTTAATTAACCACAAACTTCTTGTTCAACTAGATCAAAAAACAAATATAAGCTCTGCAAATGCAATTGAAATCCCAGCTTGAAATTTTTGAAATAATTATTGTAATTTGGGTACTTGTATGACAAAAACTCTCATAAAATTATTTGTTCATACACATCCGTAAAATATTGCGTTGAAGAATTTTTGTTTTGCAATATAATCGAACTGTCGGGCAGTTCAGTCTCCATTCTTCTACCTCGCCGAAAGGCATGAGACTGATCGATTTCGCCGCGGCGCGAAACATGGTAGTTTTTAGCACCAGGTTCCAGCATCTCGATATCCATAAGGCCACCTGGCTCTCTCCCGATCGATCAACTACCAACCAGATCGATCGCATTGTGATTGATGGAAGGCATGTATCCAGTATACTAGACGTGCGCACATATAGAGATCCAAATGTCGACTCGGACCATTATCTTGTCGCAGCCAAGATGCGACTGCGCATATGCGCAGCGAATATGGCACGTTCTAGTGTTCGAGGGAAGCTGGACATCAAAAAGCTGCGATTTCAAGAGACAGCCAGGTCGTTCTTCGATCGTCTTTCTAATGAGCTCCATTGCATCCCGTCCTCTCTCGAAAGTATTGGTGGACAGTGGTCTCACATTGCTCACTCTCTGCTCAACGCTGCTGAAACAGTCCTTGGTTTTGAGCGTCCTCCCCGCAGAAACCAATGGTACGATGAAGAGTGTCGTGAGGCCACTGCGGCAAAGAATGCTGCCTACAGAAGAACGTTGCAGTCCACCACTACAAGAGCAACTGTGGAGGTGTACAGAGAGAAGAGGAGGGAAGAGAGACGCATATTTAGAAGAAAGAAAAGGGAGCAAGAAAGGCGTGATCGTGAGGAAATCCAGATGTGCAGGAGTAGACATGATGCTCGAAATTTTTATAAGAAGATAAGGCGTCTTACTACTGGTTTTAAACCCGGAGCAACCACCTGCAGAGACGAACATGGTAATCTGGTTACAGATGCACAAGGTGCACTGAGATTATGGAGACAGCATTTCTGTAATCTACTGCAAAGCGATGATGATACAAATTCCGCTGCTAGAGATGCTGTGCCGGACCCAATCAATGATAACGTTGTGATCCCGTCCCCCAGCCATGAGGAGGTCAAGGTTGCCATATGGCGACTGAAGAACAACAAAGCAGCCGGACCTGACGGTCTGCCCGCTGAACTCTTCAAGTATAGAGGCGATGAGCTGGTTAGGTGCATGCACCAGCTCATTTGCAGAATATGGCTGGAGGAAAGTATGCCCGATGATTGGAATCTCAGTGCTCTCTGTCCGATCCTGAAAAAGGGAGACCCCACAATATGCACCAACTACAGGGGTATAAGCCTTTCCGCAGCTCCGTCAAGGTAGGAAGAGACCTCTCCGAGCCTTTTAATACCGTGCGAGGTTTCAGACAGGGCGATCCCTTATCCTGCGACCTCTTCAATTTCGTCATGGAGAGAGTTTTGCGAAAAGCGGGTGTGCATCGTAATGGCACAATTTTTAACAAAATTGTCCAGCTCCTTGCGTGTGCAGACGATATAGACTTCATTGGGCATACCAAGCGAGATGTCACCGCAGCCTTTAATGCTATTGAACGGGAGTCTGCTAAAATGGGTCTGGCGGTAAATGAGAGCAAGACGAAGTTCATGTTGTCGACGAGTAGGGACGTTGATCGTATCGTCTCCCAGGTTACAACCGGCAACTATACATTCGATGTGGTCAAGGAGTTCATCTACCTTGGCACCGCCATTACCAGCAAGAATGATATCAGTCTAGAGATCAGGCGAAGAATCACACTGGCCAACAGGTGCTACTACGGTCTCGGTAGGCAGTTTAGTAAGTTAGTTAGTGCGACGAAATTAACACTCTACAAGTCGCTTATTCTCCCGGTGCTTCTCTATGGTGCGGAAGCATGGACGCTGTCTTGTGCCGATGCAGCGGTCCTGGGGGTGTTCGAGAGAAAAGTTCTTCGTAAGATCTTTGGGCCTCTAAGGCATGGCGATGAGTTTGGCATTAGAACCAACCATGAGCTGTATGAGCTCCTCGGCGATGTAGGCGTTGTCCAGCGTAATAACATCCAGCGGCTACGCTGGCTCGGCCACATTGTTCGGATGGAAGAATCTGCTCCAGCGAAGAAAGTTTTCGATGCGAAAGTCACTGGACGTCGGCGTAGAGGACGACCCTGTTTACGTTGGCAGGACCAGGTTGATGAAGCCCTGTCATCGATTGGTGTGACCAACTGGAGAAGGCGCGCGCTAAGCAGAAGCGCCTGGAGACTAGTGCTGAAGCAGGCCGAAACCAGTTAACGGGTTGTTATGGCCAGCTAAGTAAGTAAGTAAGTAATATAATCGAAAAATTTTGAGAATTTTTGTAAGTGCTTCGACTCTGACTACTATAAAAATACTACAAGTCCGACTTTACAACTCTGACTCTAAAACTTCGACTCCACAGCCTTAAATTTAATTTCATAAAAACTAATTTCAAATAAACCATTGAAATCGCACTATGTAATAGGAAACTTTCATAACATAAACTCTGATTATTGGATACAAATTCAGCGTTGTAATTACACCCTATTGGAAATATTTCAAACGAACCAGCATTAAAAAATTAATTTGGGTAAATATGTATGATTTTGGAACTAACTACTGCAGGCCAAAGTCCGTTTTTTTAGTGAAGACTGCGGTAACTTCATCAGCTAACCGTTTAACCTGCTGCAGTAGACGAAAATAAACAAAAAACCGCTTTGTCGAAGCCCATATGCTGCTAAGAAGGGTATTGGGAAAAAATTGTTATTATACTCCTACTACATCTATTATGTTTTAATTATTTCTATTTACAATTTTTAATTTCGTATCTACAATACATTATGTATGATGCCTGCAAAGTACCTTTATATTGTTAACGCCTTTTAATTAAGACTGGCATAAAGCTCATTATTAACTGTGCCACTAGTATTATTGAAATTTTTCTCCACACACCGATTATCCAATGCGTTAGTCACCCAGTTAAACCCACAAAATTGTCTTTTTATATCAGATGAATCCAATAATTTTTCAATTATATTCTCAGCAGGTGCAACGATTGTCTGCCTGATTATTGAACAAAAAAATATAAAATGAATATCAAAACAGGCTGTTTGGTTCTATTAGGGTCTGGGCTTTTTTGTTCTTTTGCACCCAATATTAATAGTAAAATGAAAAAAGTGTACAAGCTTTTGTTCTTATTTTTCATACATACTTGTGCACTCAGAGTCATACGCTTGTACGCATTTTGGGATTTTCTTTTTTATAAATAATGGGGAGCTACAAAATTGTTCGCAAACCAATTTAAGTGTCAAAACCAGGACAGAAAAGAAATAAAAGTTGTTGTTAAACACTTTTTTCTTTTTTTTTCAGTAATTTACTCTGTTTCAGTTTTTGCGTAATACACTTCGTAGACATATGCAGAATAGTAAAGCATATATAAAGGGGCGTGTGGATTCTCTATGAATTGCAATATATATTTTTTTTTTTAATTTTTCAATCACTGTTAACTCAACGGGGGAGGTCAGTATTGACAAATTCTGGTCTAAAAGCACAAAATTTTTAAGTTTGTAAGAAAAGAAACAAGCAATTGAAGAAAAATTATACATTTGGATCACAAATAGAAGTGCTATAATTAAAAAGCTAGCATATGTTAAGGAACCTCAGTAAAACAAAATTTTTTTGCCTATTTTAAGTCTTGGTAATAACAAAACATAAAATATTTTTCAGTCATTTGAAGTGATTCCGAATACATATATTCAAGAAATTAATTTTATTTAAGTGATTTTTGATAACTATGGAGACCTTTAGTTGACTAATTTGTATCTTCTTTTTTCTTTTCACAATACATAGTACTACGGAAGCTCACCATAAGTCAAGCTTTATGCTAAAAACCCAACAAAGGCTATCGAACACCGAACACACGACTACATAAATCGCTGGCTACGAAAGTAGCCAAGTAGCCAGCTACTTAATTATAATAACGACTACAGCTACAAAATAAACATCTGTTTTGACACGTTCAACATAACCTAAACAAAATATAACAAACTTATTTTTTGTAAGTGAAATTTTGAGGAAACAAAAAACAATAAATGTCTGAAGGAATCTTATAAAAATTTAAGAAACTAAGAAGGCAATTAAATAATAAATTAAAAATGAAATAAAAACTGATGTAAATAAATGAAATAAGTAAATGAAAACTAAACAAAAATGTAAACAAATGATGATTTATTTTCAGTGGTGCAACTTAAATTTTTTTCGCATTTTTAATGCATATATTTCATATAATGCGTTTTTTAAACACCTTTTTCATGCATCTTGTTGTATTGGCAGCACTAAACTGTTTATTGTCGCCAAGAAAAATAGAAATTAGCCTAAGTTGGCTACGGGCTACAAAAGTAGTCGTGTGTTCGGTAGTCGTGTTGCCGTTAAAATAATTATTCTCATATGCACACTAGGGTGGGTCAATTTGTTCGGGACCGAAAAACATGACAAAGCGTATAGCAAGGTCGTAATCTACGAGAAATTCTAAGAACTTTTCCCAAAGAAACCATGGTTCTAAAATCAAAATCGAGCTTCCGGTTTTTTACGAGAAAATTTGGTGTTCAGGTCATCCGAAAATAATGCTATTTTTTTGGAAGTATTCATTGCAATTGGTGAATAGTTGACCTGGAATGCTGGGAGAGGGCTTATTTTAAAGGAAATTATCTCAGCTTTCTATATCTGTCCTCATTTATAGAAAATTGTTTACCCAAATAATGGTTTTTGAGGTTTATGTAAAATAATAATAGTAAAACTGTTAAAAACCTAAAACTATTATTATTGTGACATAAACCTCCAAAACCATTATTTGGGTAAACAATTTTCTATAAATGAGGACAGATATAGAAAGCCGAGATAATTTCCTTTAAAATAAGCCCTCTCCCAGCATTACAGGTCAACTATTCACCAATTGCAATGAATACTTCCAAAAAAATAGCATTATTTTCGGATGACCTGAACACCAAATTTTCTCGTAAAAAACCGGAAGCTCGATTTTGATTTTAGAACCATGGTTTCTTTGGGAAAAGTTCTTAGAATTTCTCGTAGATTATGATTTTGCTATACGCTTAGTAGGCAAAAAAATTGACCCACCCTAATGCACACATGTATTCTATTTTTGACAGCTTGTAGTCGATGGTCGGTAACCTTTGTTGTGTTTATAGCATTATTCTACCAAATTCGACTTATTCTACCATTTAAGTTTTTGAAATTATAAAACAAGATTAAAATAGTTTCGAGTAATCCTGTAATACAAAGCTAGTCCATAAAAGTCACAAAGAGTGGTCGTCAGGTCTGTAAATTAAAGGACTAAGTTAACTTCTCTAAAGGCTCATGTTACACTCATAATCTCTCAGTTTGATTTGAAGGTATATATGATTTCTAATAAACAAATATTGCGCGCAAAAGGGTATTTAGGTAAATCGATCCTACTTTAAATATAACAGCGCTATGATTCTTTAATGTATATACAAAACTTTTTAGAATGACTTGCAGTTTCAATCCCAGAATTACCTTTCGGATATTCAGTATAGTTAAGAAACACCCCATAGTCATCTACGAGTTCTTGGTATCGTGACTAGTAAACTCCTTCGGAACTTCACAGAGGCAATGAAAATTTCATTACGAATGCCATGGCAGGTGTAATTTGATAATCCACTGCTTGCGATCGTGCCTTAGACTAAAGAGTATGTCTAAAGATTTTGCAGAACACAATGAAGACATTGTGCCACCAAAATAATGGATGAAACAGATTAAAGCCGGGATCTCAAATATAGTATACTGATGGTTATAAGCTGCAAAATGGCAGGAATTAGCTAATATTACACAATCGTTTCCAATGGATGTGTACTTTATAATATTTTATAGAAAATTCATACTATCGTGATATGTGTGAGGGAGTGTTCTCGTAATGGAATGAAACATACTTTCGAATAGTTAAGCGTACTTCGGTTAACCATGATGACCTTAAAACTATATTAGGTGAGTGCTTAGACTTTCTCAACATGCCAGAATATGAAAGATGTGACCTTAAGACCAAAAGATGCAAAAATCAAACACTGTTTGAAGTAGAATTTCGTTTATCTCTGACATAATTTTGGCCAACAATTTTTAAACATGAGAGAAGGATCTCGGATAAGCTCCTTTTACTAGGTAAACTAGACAGAATATTTTGCTTGTTCATTGTGACTAAAACTTCAGACTTTGGATTTTTGCAAATATCCCGCACTCAGCAGTCAAGGCTGCGTCATATTCATATATATTCATTATATATTTTGTAAGGACCGTAAGGTATGAGTTATCAGCACTTATCTCAATACAATAGATCTCTGTTAGTCGCAGTATTTATGAAATTAACCTTTCTCATCATTATTTTTCGAATATTTTTAAATTGATTTTGCGACATGTCGTCAACATGTGTGATCATAATTGATTACAACGACTTTATGTGTGGTGACATATTTCAAGACTTTTTTATAATAATTTATAATAATATTTTATAATTGTTTCGTTTACAATTTTGTTTTGTACATGTATCTTATGATCAAGACCCAGTCAGTACAGATATATTGTTTTGATGTTTATTTGGCTGATTTGCTTAGGTTGGCTTCAAATACGTTTTCCAGCACTTCAAGTTGTCATAATGAATCCATTTTTCGTTGCAAATAATGAGAAAAATTCGGTTTTAATTAAATCTTTCGTTTATAAAAAATTGTCTATTAACGTATCTTTTTTTTTAAATCGTGTGATACTTAATAAATATTGTATCCTGACATTTATTTTATCTGATTATTTTATTATTTTGTACAACTTTTAAATTTTTAGCCCAAGCACTCTATTGGGTAGTATGCTAGAATACTAGTGTGAGGGTTGTGGGTTCGATTTCTACCAGAGACCCTGCTCAGCCACACTTTACCGGGCTTTAGACCATAAACTCACTCCGCTTGCGATAATCAATTAAAATATAATTTATTATTATATTGTAATTCCGTAAATAATATACTTTTTAAATTTTAGAAACAAAAAAGACATTTTAATGTAACAATTACCAGGTATATGTTCTTAAAAAAAATATTAGAAAATTTACTTTTGTTTTGAGTTCCTTAAATTTCTACTTTACAAAATGAAATTGTAATTTTTCGCTTATAATGTAAAATACAAAAGGCCAAAAAGCTTAAGGCTTCTAAGGCAATCCGTTGGTAATTTTTCTTTTAAAATTTTATTTTTTTTTTTTTTTTTTGTTTTGTGAAAATAAAGTACAACATAATTGTTTGTTAGCAAATAAAAAGTACTTTCACTTAAATTCTCTTTCAAACCCACTACCGTAAAAATAAAAAAAATAAATAAATAAATAATTTTAAATCTTAACACAATATGTACACAATTTTGTTTCAAATCAAAATGATTAAAAAAAAATGTATATTTTTTGTTAAAATGAAAAGCTCCCTGGGGTATAACAGCCAACCAACGATAATGACAACGAAGAGTGGCTTAAATACATAAAATAAGTGCCAGTTATTGTCGCAAATAAAACTCATGTTGTCAGAGATTTTGAGAAAATTAATTTTACAGATTAGGCTGGTGAATTTTATTTCATTGAAATATTCATTCGTTCATTCATTCATTCTTCTTGTTAGCTATTGTCTCTCTTTCTTATACAATTTTTTTTATGTCATTTTTATTGTCATTTGCTGTGTATCTTCATCAGCTGAAGTGCTGTCTAAAGTTTTAAAGGAGGTGATTAGTATTTTAAACACCCCATTCTAAAAAAATTGTAGAGTGAGGAAAAATAGTATGAAGCGCTATTGAAAATGGGAATGATAATGACAAACTGATTGATAATGTTAGAATTAAAATATGCATTTCTATTTTATGTTAAACGTTTTATTTCCTCTATGTTGAGGAAATCAAAATCGAATGGAATTAAAATCGAGCAAAATTTAAAACCGACATAATTTTTATTCATACGATCAATGACAATTAAAATAATATTTTGAGATATTTAAATGTTATCTCGATTGGCTAATACTTACTTGATTTCGGTTTTGAAAACGTTTGTATTTTTTGTTTTATTTTTTTTTCTCTTTGAGTTCACAAAATTCTGGATTTTGTGTCCAAATTCCAGAATTGTAATACTAATAAAGTTTACGGTAACAATTACACTTGGGATATAAATGAAATGTAGAACAATAATAAAAATTTTCAATACAAAATATGACCTTTGTAGTCTCCGTGGTCTAATGGTTAGTGTGTTGGCTTACTAAGACGATAGCTCCAGGTTCTAACCTTAGCTGTGATATCTTGAAAAAAAGAAATAATAAAAAAATATTTCTTTTGGCGACTACCTCTTAACTGCCTTCTGGCAAAAGCTCTAAGAGTAAATGATTGCCATGGGAAAGCTTCTCAAGTCTGTCGGTCGGAATCGGCTTTAAACTGTAGGTCCTGGTACTCGTGGATAAAAATTAACACACACAACATGGGTGCTGCGAGAACCTAGGCTGTAAACCTGAAACAGGGTTGTTATGGTTAATTATGTATATATGTATGTGAACAATACCCTAAGATTGAATATAATATTTTTAATTTTAATCACCTGGGTTTATGCGTATATGCTTTTAATTTGAAAAAATTACAAACAATCCTGAAGTTAATAAATGAAATTAGATCTTACTTGGGTAACCCAGTAGACTAGTAATAATGTGCTAGACTGTTGTGCGAAGGTTGTGGGTTTAATTCCCACAAGAGACCCTCGTTTGCCACACTGCACCGAGCTTTTAGTCTTATACCGTAAACAGACGACGGCCTTAATGTTCATTAGTTGAGTTAATTCAAATTAACTTCCTCATTAACTTCAATGTAAATGCACAAAACCAAACTGAATTTATACTGCATTAAGCGCTTTTTTAATTGGCAACATCGCATAAAATCAGTCAGTTTTTGGCTAATTATTACTATTTTTAATTAAAATGGATAGACAGTAACCAAGGTTACAAACCTCTCATTTCTTTGGTTATAAAAGCTAATAAAAATAGTTCACAAACAAACTAACTTTGTCGTCTGTCTTGCTATAAATACAGAAACTATCGTCTGTCAGGGTAAAATTTTAACTTGCATTAGTAAGTTTTTAATGCAAATTAACGTTGTCGTCTGTCTACGATATTAGTCACTCTGCTCGTAATAATTAGGGTATAATATTAATTTTGTATTGTAATTTAGTAAATAAATAAATAATACATAGATCTTACCCGCTCATTTTTTCTTTTTTAAGCTTGCGCAAATCACAAGTGAATTCAATTTTGTTTGCTAAACAAAATCAGAACAGTCCTTAGCCAAACCCGCTTTTTATTAAAAACCTTTTTGAAATGATAAAAATTAATATATTGATTATACTTATATGAAGAAAAAATGCATGTACTGTACTTTTTATGAGGCAGATATTAATTATAGGGTAATCAGCTGATCTGGTGACAACACCTAAAAATTTATTTGCCTTGGATGTTTGTTTGTGCAAAACATTTTAAAGTAAACATTTCAATTTAATTTACAAGTACGTTGATTGCAAGCAGCTAAAAACTAATTTTCCACCCTTTGCATTAAAAAAAAAAAAAACTAAAAAGCTTTATAGTTGTATTCTTTTTTTTTAACTAAATAAAATAATAAATGCGTTATTTCAAGTACATAAATCTCGTAATAAAAAAAAACCAGTCAAAAATAAAGAAATCACATTTAAAAGTAAAACTCATAAATCGGTAGGAGAAAAAAAATAAGAAAAAAAAAATACCAATGAATTCCAAGCATTTGACGTTAAATGCAAATTTATTATCCTTTTGATATAAATTTGGCTTTGACTGGCACCAAACCACTATAGAAATCACAAAAAGAAAGTAGAAAGCAAAGAGCAAAAGAGCGAAAAGAAAAACATCATAGTAGAACGATGACAAATGTCCTTTAACAAATTATGCAAATTTCGTAGAGTCTAAGACGACGATACCCAAGACAACAAAATAAAATTGAAATAAAATCCTATCATTTAACACCCCCAAATAAAGCAAAATAGAAGATATTTCATTGAGGTTTTCTAAAGATTTTTACATTTGCGTTGGCAATAAAAGAATTTTTCATTTTATTCCGTATTTTCTTTTTTTCTTCATTATAAGCTCTTGGCCAGTAGTAAACTAAACGAATTAAAAAATTTTACACACATAATTAAGTCTTTAAGCATTTTTACAAAAAGGAAATGAAATGGTTTGCTCATGCACTTTGTCTGTGTGGCTTATATTGGCATAGAATAAAATAAAGTATGTATTTAAAATTAGAGTGTTAAGCTGTTGTTGACAATTTTTAGAATAAATTTAAAACAGATATTCTTAAAAAGTTTACATAATAGTTTACTACTAGTATTTATAATTTTATTAAAAAATATTAGTTTTTTTTTTGTATTCATTTATTTTGAAGATACAAGACTATTTGTAATAACGTTATCAGTCATTTGTGATGTTTAGGAGTACGAAAACTTGAGTTATTGTTCGCTTTTTATCAAATGCACTCTTTCAAAAATTCACATTTTAATGAAACAGTTAAAAGCTTTTCATGATTCATTAGAATGACCTTGAATTTATTTTTAAATTCAATTAAATATGTTTTTATTTTTATCATCGTTATCATTGTAAAAGCAATTGTTATAAATTTTTTTTTTTCATTGTATTGTGTACCATAATTTAATTTAATTAATTTAAAGAATGCAGCGGTAGGCTGTCACTGAGTATTCTAATGCCCAGTTTTTAACTTCGTATATAAATTGCATTTAAACTTAAGTGCTTTTTAAACACAACCTTTAGTTTTTCAGTACAATGTTAAATGAATTTAAAAGGCAATTTAAATGGTCAACCATGTCCATTTCCTCTTAATACTATTGTATATACATACATAACTGGCCATTACAGCCCAGGATTACGGCCTAGCTTCTCAAAGCATGTGTGTCAATATCAATCCATAAGTACCGGGTCCTACAGTTTAATGTCGACTTCGAACGACAGACTTGAGAAGCTTGTTCATGGCAAACAGCTACTCTTAAATCTTTAGCCAGAAGTCTGTTAAGAGGTAGTCGCGCGAGAGAAATATTTTTTTTTTAATATTTCTTTGCTTCAAGACGTCAGAGCCTTAATTTGGAGCCCTCGTCTTAGTAAGCCAACATACTAACCATTAAACAACAGCGACTACAAATTCCTCTTAATAACTTCATTAAACACATATGGCTGTTTATATAAATCAAGAAATTATGAGAGTGAACCCAAAACTAATCAATTTAACTAAGAAAACATAACATATTTGAAAAAAAATGTATTCAACATTTCCTTTTAGCTCGATACACTTTGTCCAGTAATATTTTATAGATTCGAATAATTCGTAAAAAAAAAATATTCCTGAACTACTTTCAAACGAAAGTCTTGTTTGAATTGTTTCTTTGACTTTTATTAGCAACTACAATAATTACATTTTTATATGCATGCTTGTAAGTGCGACATTTCAATGTCCAGAAGTTATCCTGACGTATATCACAAAATTAAAAACAAAAGAGTTACGACCATATTTTGGGGTTAAATTCTAAGATCTATCGATCTGTTCAGTTCCAAATTGTAATTTTGTGCAAAATTACACTATGCAACAGAAGTGAAGAAAAAGAAATATGCAGGGGTTGTGACATAACAATTCTCTTTTGGTGAAGCCCATAGACTACTGAAATGATTTTAGTTTTATTCGATCACTTCGTTAAGTGTTTTCTTTAGCAGCAAATATAGTGAAATACCCGTATTGACGAAATTACAACTTCAATTAATTCGATTAATAGTTTTACTTTTATTTAATTGATCGACAATATATTATTTCTACTTAGGGTCACAATGGCGACAATTATTAATTGTCTTAATTATGCCAACTCAGCTGGACCAATACGTTGACCGTTTTAAGGTGAAATTGTAAAGGCCAGGCTGGTGTTCTTAACCCGAGTCATATCAAAGAGTCTTTCACAATCAAAATGTCATTGTAAGCTTTGTGGTAACTTTTGTAAGATTTCTATTTCAAGTGAGCCTTGTATTAAGTGTATACCAGCTCTTAATTTTTCTGGCGCTTTGAAAATCTAGAGAATGGTTCGAGGCGAATAAGGAGCAAATTTGCTGCTCGTTTTAATAGGCAGTCAGCCATTTTGTTTGCTTTATGGCCAGAAACCTAGTGTATTGTTGTCAAACTTCCCTAATATATTGATCACAATTGACTGAAGCTGTTTTAAGGCAGCTTGAATAAATGAAAGTTGTCAAGTATGCCAGATAGCGGTGTCCTAACTGACATCAACTCAACTATTAAAACCTAGTTTGTAGATAAATTGAAAATATAATGAAATAATGTGGTGCATTGCATTGAAATTGTTCCATTGCAAATTTTTCTCTTATAAGTCATTCTTTTGAATCGAATTATGATTCTTGTATAACTTGAGCATTCTCTTTCTATTTGTTAAGTGACAAGGTAACTTACGCAAAAGACTAATTCAAAAGTTAACTGATGTTACCTCCTTAATTAATATTTAGAATTCTGTAAATTAGTAACTGAAAAAATAGAATATTATTTATTTTTAATTTTTAATAAAAACCCTGCTGGATATAGAGTACCATTTACTATAATTAAAACTATTATTTAAAAAAAAAAAATTTTATGAAGAAACTAGTTAAACTGGCAAGCGTTATTTTGCCATATAAATTTGCTCTAGGAAACATTTCTTTAGTCCAAATATATTTCAACTGCAAAAGTCAATATTGATATGAGCAATCAATGTCTGCATTACTATTAATTTTAGAAATGATTATCCGCCATTTTCGGTACTTCAGTTTGATAGTTGGTATGGTACGCAGGCATACATATATAGTTTGAAAGTTCATCGACGTCGGTATACTATTTAGGTGGGGCATAAACTTTCCTCTGGGGGGGGTCAGCTTAACATTTAGGGTATGAAAAATAGATGTTACCCGATTCTCAGACCTACCTGATATGCACACAAAATTTCATGAAAATCGGTAGAGCCATTTCGGAGGAGTTTGACAACAAACACCACGACACGAGCATTTTATATATTGGATATATTTTGATAAAAAAGTTTTCAGGGCATATTTATGCTGTTTTAACCAAAACTTATTTTTTTTACTATATCATTTACTATCATTTATTCATGTATGTGACTAAATAAGTGAGCATGTCATAATTATTTTAAAAATGTAACGAATTAATTTTTATGACAAAGTTGTTGTTTTCTTTTGTCTTGTCATTTGTAACAGTTGGTTATAATGTCAGCTAACCCATCATATTTTCATAATGATCATTATTTAATGTTTTATGAAAAAACGAAAAAACAAATTGAATATAAAAATGTATTCAATGTAGTGGAAGATAATCTAATTATGGTCACTTATATGCGGCAAGCATGAACACAAAAATATATTTATGTATGTATAAATCATAAAAAACTCTTTTCAAAGTTCTTTAAAAAAATATTTTCTAGTATTTTGAATCAAAACAACTTGGCGGATTTAAGGTTTTTTGGTCTTGTTTAACATGAACAACTTTATTTGTAGCCTAAAAGTATTCCAAATAAGTTTGTGTAAAGGAAATTGTCCTTAAGTATATTAAAGCATCAGAAAAAACAGTTTTGAATTCAATATTATTTATTTCATTTTTATTTTCTTTAAGTATGAATTATTTCACAAATACGTTAAGTTTAAAAACGGACGATTACACTATTGTAGTGCCAAAACCATTTTATTATATACAAAATACAATGTCATTAAAATGGCAGCCTCTGGATTTGCAGCAGGATACGATCCTTTTGAAATAGTTTAAAACTGATGTTCACACATTTCGGGCAGATTGTTTGGCGATAAGTGGATGAATGGTAGTTTTCAAATTCTACATCGTTAGAAGATTGCCACTAAGATGCGGTTGTTGAAGTACCCTACAAAGTCTTATGATATTTCAACGTCATCGTGTTGTTGAAACCATATATCGTCCAGTAAATTAAAAAAGGGCGATTAAAATAGGGTTATAGAGCTATTTATTGACAGTAGCAGCAACATTTTCGAAAAAAAATATGTCTCATGACACTTATAGACCACAATGCGCACCAAATAGTAATTTTTTCTGGTTGCAGTGGTCTTTATTTTTTACTAAGACTAGTATTCATGGGTGTAAACCCCTCTACTCATGCTGTGTATTGTACTGGAATTTGTAGATGCTGTCAATTTGATCACCCAAAGTCCAGTGGTTATACCTTTTAATCAACAGCAATTGCGCCATCTGTCGTTGGATGTTGAATGTGTGTGGTGAGAGGTTTCGTTATCTCCTGATCATTCACATCTGATGATAGATGGACTAAAGTGGAATGTCAGGGAGCGGTTTCTTTTGGATGGACTTCTTGGAAGGGGAAACCTCTTATTTTTTTAAATTATAATTTCGTAAAAACCGCAAATTTTATATTCCATTTTTTCTCCTTTTCTCTGGTTACAGTGGCTATATTTTCCGAAGTGTGACAGACCTGATGTAATGTTTCCAGGCTCAGCAAATTTCCAAGCCCTTAATGTTCGAAATTATCGCTTTTGTGTTAAATTTAAACTATTTTAACTAATTCTTCGGACATTTAATATAGACAGCCAATTACGCCTATAAAATTGTTTTATTTATTAAAAATAAAATATTTTGACATTTAACTGAAAAAGAAAGAAAAATACTTTTAAATTTCCTATTTACTTGCAAACTGTTTTTTATTTTTTCAGGTTTGGTTTCAAAATCGTCGTGCCAAGTGGCGCAAAACGGAAAAATGTTGGGGACGCAGTACCATTATGGCTGAATATGGTTTATATGGTGCCATGGTTAGACATTCTTTGCCTTTACCCGAGACCATTCTAAAATCGGCAAAGGAAAATGAGTCTGTAGCACCCTGGCTACTAGGTATGGAGAATAAAAGTAAATGCAATAAATGTATCACTTAATATCTTGCAAATACACATAAAAAAATTGCTTCTTTTTTAAATAAAATTAAAACCATATACTTATATAATGATATTTTTTTAATTAAAAAACACTATATTTGGTTACTAGGTTTTTAAATACAAATGGGTAATCATTTTCAAATTTAAATACATAGTATATGCATACGTCAAATTTTTTATGTGCATTTTTTAAAACAAAAACAAATAGAAAAAATTTCTTTTTTCATGTAAAATAACACTTGAAAAATTTCAGAGCACATAAGCTTTTTCTGATATAATTCTGTTTTATTTTTTTATTATTTAAATAAATTTTTAATCCTTTATTAGTATAGAAAAAGGAATTTGTCCACACACTCATTAAATTTCTGCAGTTAGACTTTAATGAAAATGTTATTGGATTTATTGATTAAGAGCAGCTTTTTGAGTTCGGGATTAAACTCACGTTTATGATTTAGTCAACTAATCTAAGGAGTCAGTAAACCAGTTAATATTGAGTTTCACGTTTTCTGATTACAGCTTTAACCCTTCAAATGTTTGCAAATGTTTTTCTAATCTTTTTCTGGATAGAGGGGGTATTCGCACATCACATGTGACCATGATTTCTTCCTTTAATTGCTCTACACACTATTGTTATTTGCTAAAGCTGTTGAAAGATGACAATTGTTTATTTTCTAATGTAATCAGAAAACCAAACCATACCATTTATGCATCAACCTAGAGGCTTTCATTTTCAATGTCAAGACCCCTAACGACGTCGGGCTGTCAATAAAAAATTATATGTTGTTGCTGACGTTCGTTCTTATTAGCTCTTCTATGGTTATTTACCGAGTTGTTTTCAGTATATATTTCTTCACCTACTGTTCCCTATAGTTTAGACTCCTCAGTATATATACTTTTATAAAAGTGGATTTCTATTCTGTTATCTTGTTTCTCGGGAGTATCTGGGCATTATAAAATGAGTTTGAAACCAACAAAAAATCGGGTTATTACTTCAAAATGTAAATGTTAAACTAGCAAAATTGGTAGAAAAAAAAACAATTTTGTCCAAATGAAATTCTCTAATGCTTTGAATACAGATTGATTATGCGTTTCAAATCTGTCAGAGCCTTCATAAAAAGATTTATTCAAATAAAGATACTCGTATATCAGAAAAAGTTAAATTAAAAACAAATTTTGTCCTAAACGACATAATGAATCTTTTGAATACCTAACCGAGTTTGACAGTTTCATTCCAACTTGCATATTATGATACAGGAGCGTTTTACTTCTATATTTGGTAGTTATGTTTTATTAATTTGCTCAAAACAAAAAAATTTAAATATAAGTTTATTACAAATATTTTGATTTTAACTTTCTTGAAGAAAATATTTCAATACAATTCTTAATAGAAAAATAAAACACAACAAACAAATTAACAGACTTCAAAAGCATGACTGATTTGATAAAAAATGTATTTATTTGCTAAACATACATATGTATGTACTTATATACAAAACGTTAAACGTTGTCATATGTTAAAAATTTGCTGGAAAAAAAGGACGAATTTATCTCACCAGATGATAATCACAAAACAAATGAAAATCCACCACCATTATATTCGTCGCTTTCTTTTTTCCCATTGAGCTCATCTTTATCACCCTTTTTAACACCCCTTCCTTGTATACTCACAGAGAGTCTATAGCACCCCACTTATTAAATCGCATTAAAATAAAGCAATAATTGAACCCATAGATAGTAGTACTTGACAAAAATCCAACAAATTGTTATAAAAATACCACAACAAAACACCAGTTTGAAGTCATTCTATTTGCAACGTTCTGATATTAAATTTATTTGTTTGAGGGGGCGCAAACAAGAACTGGTCTTCAGAAGAATTGCGCTATAAAATCGACTTTAGGGATTAACAAACGCTTAAATAAATTTACGTTTTCCAATGATTTTAATTTTGAGGGGTGAGAAAATACGAATGAATGTATGATTAGGTTTTAGGCCGCAAAATAACTTTATATTTCATTATATTTAAAGGGTGTTGCAATTAAATTGTGTAGGAATTAAAAATAAATTAAAACTAGTTGTTTAGATAACAAGAAGAGAAGAGAGAATGTACATGAAAATCGTTTTACATACATAACTGGCCTTTACAACCCTGTGTCAGGATTACGGCCTAGCTTTTCGCAACACTCATGTTGTGGGTGTAAATTTGTATCCATGAATACCTGGACCTACAGTTTAATGTCGACTCCGAACGACAGAATTGAGAAGCTTGTTCATGGCAATTAATTACTCTCAGAGCTTTTGCCAGTAGACTACTGAGAGGTAGTCGCCGAAAGAAATATTTTTTTCATATTTTTTTTTTTTAAGATGTCGGAGCTGGGTGTCGAACCCAGGGCTCATGTCTCAGTAAGCCAACACACTAACCACTAGACCACGGCGACTATCGTTTAGTTTTCTTAAAAAAAAGCACACAGATGAATGAAAAACTCAATTGCATTCATTCTCTCTTTAGCCAGAAGTGTTTCAGATTATCAATATTTTTAAATTTATTGAAACTAAGAAATGCATTTATAATGGATTCAATTCATTAAATGATTTTGAAGTCTTAAAAATTAAATTTTTCTTGAACTAATTCCATTTGGTTTTGTTGGGATATTATATTTCCCTTCAGTTTAATATATAATTTGTCAACTGTAGTGGATTCATTGGTTGGGTAATGAAGTTGCCGCTGTCGCACGCTTGAAAACAATACCCTTTGTATTGTAATAGTTAATATAGTGATGACGATCATTGTTAGTCGTATTTCCTTGAATTGCCAGTAGTGAATGTTGATGCATAATCTTGCAAATTACCGCTTATTTTCCGCGCGAGTGGTGGCGTTATGTGATCATCCCTATATATTGATCTTTCAGATATTACTAATGTTGTCTTCTTCGGTAAGAGGGTCAAAACTGGATGCGCATGAAGCTCCTTATGAAGTAGTGTCTCTTAATTTATAAAGTTTAAAAACTGTGCTAAAATTTTTTCGTCTTTGGTAATGCTGTTAAAAGTTTTAACCACTGTACCGGACCAACTCTATTAACTTTTTTAATAGAAATTATTGCTTTTTTGATTATTACATGGAGTTTCGTTTGCATTGCTTACTGTAGAGTTTAATAAATACATGCATACATGCATACATACACTATTGGCCCTTACAACCTAGCTTCTCGCAAACCCATGTTGTATGTGCCAATTTTAATCCATGGGCACTGGGACCTATGGTTTAATGTCGATTCCGAACGACAGACTTGAGAAGCTTGTTCATGGCAAACAGTTTCTTTCTACAGATATGATTGATTCGTTTGCATAAACATATCTAGACTTCGCTCAAGTGTCTGTGTATACATTTATCTAGCAAATCCAACAACTCTTCTATGCAGTCAATTAGACCTTCCTAATTGTTTCATGGAAAACATACTTGACAATAACCGCAACATCGAATACATTTTGGGTTTCCTAGTTTGAGAAAGTATTGTAAACTGTAATTAATAACTTTTTTATAAGCTTGCAACATTAAAAAGAGAACTAAACGGTACACAATCTCACATGCGACTATCAGTTACCGCATAAGTTTTGCTAACACATCCTTTGGTACAACCCTTTTATAACTTCAAACGTTTTTCGGTAATAAATTTGACAAAGAACTTTGTTATTATTAATAAGACTTAATCGCTTAATAAATGCAGAAACAATACATGGAAGTAAAGCATTCATTGTAAATGATATACAATTTTATGCTTTTATTGTTTTAAAAAATAATAAATGCGGATCTATTGAATAAAACAAAGTCATTTTTCATGAGTCTATTAGCAACAAACAGTATTCAACCACCCCATTTATAGACATTTTCCTTCAACGACATATCAGACTTATTGTTCAAAATTATTACCAGTTATATTGGACTCAGTGTAAGTAGTTATTGAAAATCTTTGTTGTGCGTTTGAGTGACTTAAAGAGGATTAAATTTTAATGGTAAACAAAAGGATCAAAATTTTCAAATTAACTTGACATTGAGTCAAAAAGGTAATCAAAATACGAAATGATAAATGGGAGAAGAAAGTAGAAGAAAATTTAATTAAATGAGTATTACAAGTATTATTAAACTATTTAGGGATTATAAGAGTAGAAGATAACTTAAAATATATTTAAAATTTCTTTATTTGCTTTTTATCTTTCAGGCATGCATCGTAAATCTCTTGAAGCCCAGCAAACTTTAAAAGATGACTCAAGCGTTAGTGAACACGAGGGAGAGGACATTGAACTGGCTTCGACTTGTTCTAAATTGAATGATGTTTTAAGGCAACAACGTGATTTATCTTCCTCTAATGAATCTTTACATGTGGTTAGTCCCACCTTAACTCCACCTAACTCCACGCCTACTGGCAACAACTCTACATCATCAGCTTCGCCCCATATTGATCTCAATTCACCATCTCCCAATCAGCAACAAATGCAACAATATTTTTCAACTACTTCTACACAATCATATGGTGCCTCTCAAAGTTTACCAAGTATAGCTACAAATACCTCAACAAATGTAGGTCAAGCTTCCCTTTCTTATCATCCCCTATTAGATGCTGCTAATGCTAGCGCCACCGCTGGTGCAGCCAGTAACAAAGATTTTCATATGATCATGAATACGGCTGTAGCTGCTGCTGCCGCTGTAGCCGCTCAAACAGGAGGTGGAGATTTTTATAGTGGCGGCTTACCACAAGATCCGGATACATTTAGGTAAGTTTTATGTTTTACCTCTTTAACGAATTTTACATCGAATGTAAGAAAATGAAATATTCTGACTAATACTTCAATTTTTTTTGAAATTTCAAAAACATTATCTTTTATTTGCCTATAAATTTCTGCCTTCAACATAAATATTAAAATAGTAGGTCGCAAGGCTTTTAATAAAGTCAACTCAATTCTCAGCTTGATTTGATTGTAAACAAATCGTCGTGCGGGAGTTTATGTGCTCTATCCACTATTTTATATATCTCGAGTTAATAATGCCAGATTAGGTTTTTGACACCAAAATTTTTAAAATCTGCAATCCGTTTTCGACCATTTATCTCAGAAACTGTACAAGATATCCGAAAACAAGTTGTAAACCTGAAAAATTTGAGGTCAAAAACCTAAAGTGGCATCATTAACTCGTGATATATAAAAAATATGAAATCTCGGGTAGAGCGCATAAACTCCCGCACGAGTAATGTTTAACTACTGAAATTATTAGTATATTTCCTTTTATATATAGGAGTGTTACCATTTTTTTAGCATATAATTGAGTGTCTTTTTTGCTTTAAAAATGGAAACTATGTCTGTTTTCGATAATATAACATTGTTACATATTTTTGTATTATGAGTGCTTGTATTATTGATGAGATGTGTTGACCTTATAAATAGCCTTTGCTCTACCGTAAGTGCCTGGTGTTTATTATATTAGTAGGCTGTGTGACAGTAGTCCTATACTCTCACCTTACATGTTAAGGTTAGGTATTCCTCTGCATCGATTGGGGGTATTTTTCATGTGGTATGCTCTCGAGTTGTGTACTAAAATTATATATATCCTCACTAATAACAGGTGATGTACCCTGTTTGTATTCTTAAAAACTTGTATATCGTTTTATAGGGTATCAATATCTGCTATTTATTAGTTTTTAAGGTATGCTTGCATTAGACAAATGTTTGACGAAAACATATTATACATCGCCTTAAGTAAACATTTGTTTAAATATTATTTAAAAACAAATAACTATAAGTTGTATATCGTAAATATTATTTAAAAACAAATAACTATAAGTTGTATATCGTCGCAAGAATTAAAGAAATAAAAAAATACGTTTTTTGCATCATTTTGATCAGAAAAAAATACGCGTCGATTTGTCCCGGTCCCAGGTTTCTATGATGAAAAGAAATTCACTTACGCCGTCTGCGTTTTGAAAAATACCAGTGTCTTTGTTCTACTTTCATACAGATTTTTTGGCTCTGGTGAACATTTTTGTTTTTGTCAGTTACAGCGTTTCTTAATTCTTGCGGCGATATTTAATTATTCAGATATCAAGCAGTAATTAAACAAGTATTTTCATATCGTGGAATAGTGGTAAGAGCGTTCGCACAGGAACTCAAACGACCGAGATTCAATCCCAGCGAAGGACAAATAACTATAATTGTGGCTTTTCAGGAGTACAGCGCCACCTTCTTGGAAGATAACAGCTAACCTAATTAGTGAAGACGGTCACCACACACTATCAACATCCATCGACAAATGGGGCAATTGCTGTTGATCATTCAAAGGTAAAGGTATAACACTGGCCTTTGAGTGATCAACTGATAGCAACTTGTCTCATTGATATATGGCGACCAATAAAAAAAATTCTATGTATCTCTCTTCTATCTTTAATATTCCAATACAATGCACTGCATGAGTAGGGCTTTACTCCTGAGTATTGGTCTTTAAAATAAAAAAACAGTGATTTTGAAATGTTCTTTGCACAATGTGATATTGTAGCATAATGTTCAACAAATATGATATAATAAGTAATAACTAGTATATGATCGCATTGAAAAACGTTTATGTCGCTTTATATGTTTTATTATTTATTTATAAATTGAATTAGTTTGCACTGTTTTCGGGGCAAGGTTCAGTCCATTGCCATACACTGAAATGTACGCAAGCACCTGTAGCAGAATCAAAGCCTTCAGAGTCAGGACAACGTACTGATTCAGCAGCGGCTCCAGCAGATTTACACACCCAATAATGAGTAGGATCCCAGAAATTACGAATGGGTACATTTAAATTTTTGGCATTACAATCGGGCTGATTGTTACCATCGGGATCGCAGGCCAAAACACAGGCCAAAGCCATAGCAAAGATACCCAAAAATACAACTGAAAGTTTTTAAAAATCATTTGGTAGTTGTAAAAAAAGAATTTGAAATATATACTGCTGGATTCATAAAAACTATTATAGGTTTATTAAGGGCATATTTGACAAGTACTCCATAGAAATTTGTCAAATAACCCGTTCATAAACCTATAGCTATAATATTTTTTATGAATACAGAAGATAGAATATACATATCCCAGTTGGGTCTGTCTTAAAGATATTTTCGAGGATGGATGCCCAACAATAGATTACCCTGCACGGCGAATAGGCGATATCCAGAACAATTTTAAAGCGATTTTTTCAAACAAATGTCCCAAAAATCATGCATGACTGGCCAAGCGACAATGTCACTGAACTTGTCGTCGACCGCACATTATAGGAACTATACAAGCGTGTTATCTATATTCTGTTTATCATCGACAACTTTAAACAAATAGACTACAAAACATCGTGCAGGAACACCTCCGAGATGCTGTCGACAACCGTTAGTGACATGTCTTAAAGACATACCTGACGACAATGGCATGCACGACGATTGTGTCAACTGGGATATGTGTATATATACTAAGTATATAGTATATATAAATTTTTTTTTTTTGTTTTTACGATAAGGTTTTACTCACTAGTTCTCATTTTTGATATATAAATATTTTTTTTAATTTCTTTGTCAGTAGATCTTCTCTTGATAAAAGCCAATTAGAAACTTTAATTTTTAATAATTTCGCTAACTTTTTATATAAAAGTTCTGTATCAAGTTGTGGTTCTTTTACTTTAATTTTTTTATTGTACATGATATGGAAAAAATGTTATCAATTTTGTTAACAAATGTATTTTAATTGAAAATTTTAATTAATTTTTATGATATTGTTTCCCGTAATATTTTTATTAAATATAAAATAACGAAAAAAGTTGTCTTTTACTTTTTACTAACTATTGAAAAATAACATTTGAGTGCATTATTCATATAAGTAAATGCTGCTAAAAACTGTGCTACTTTAACGTAGAAGATGATAATAACGTTTTTTTTTTTAACTTTAACATTTTATTCAAAACATTTTACGCGAAATAATTTGCAAGATTTTTTGTTGTATAGAAACTCAATGTAATCGCCGTGGTCTAGTGATTAGTTTGTTGGCTTCCTAAGACAAGAGTCGACATTAAACTGTAGGCCCCGGTATTCATGGATCAAAACTGACATACGCAACTAGAGTACTGCGAAAAGCTAGGCCGTAACCCTGACACAGGCTTGTAATGGTCAATTATGTATATGCATGTATAGAAACTCAACGTATTGAATCACAAGGAAAGTATTCTCAACATTACGTTTGAATTAGATAGTGATGGCATGACAATAAAGCATACGAACTGGAGGCCAATAATTATGAAAATTGTTTAATGTGGCATAAGCATTTATACAATAGTTATGACAATTGATTTCTATCAAACATTTTTAGATACATTTTGTTCCAATAAGAGATTTTCATTAGCTATAGAAATTAAAAATGACCAAAATCATGATAAGTATTTACCTTTTTGACGTACAAATCATAAAATTTTATATAAAAATTACCCAAATCAGATGCCTTTCAATTTTTTTTTCATATATTCTATTTTCTTTTTTAAAAATTTTTTTGTAAAAGTTACCAATTTTAGTTTTCTTTGCTTTTTTTTCTTTTGTAATGAAAATTAGAAAAGACAATAACAGGCCTGTCACAGAAATCCATTCTGATCGAAAGTGGAATGAATTCCGTATTTTGCTTCTCCAGAAAACGTAAAACGAAAATTTTTTGCGGAATTAAACCACTTTTAGTTTCCTAAGTGGAATTGATATTTTCAGTGACTTAAATTTAAAAAAATTAATTAAAAGCACTTTTAATGGGAAACAAATATTGTTTTTGATTTATTTTATTGAAAAATAATTTTTTTAAAATTTATTTTCTTAAAAATTGTTTCAGAAAGAAGCTATCTCTTAAACCACAAATTTTTTTCCAACAAAAACTAAAAATTTTTAAAAAGCTTATATTCTGGCAATAGGATCAACAAACCAAAGTAAAAAGAAATATTTCTATTCCCGGCATTTTTCTTTAATTAATTAAAAATAATTTCAATTTATTATCTTATTCGCTTAAAACACATTATTTTAGTTTTGGTATACATTATGTTGCCATATTTTAAGAGAAAACCGATCGGAATCTATGACAGGCCTGTAAAACTGTAAATTTCTTTGCTCGTATGCATAATAAACCTAAAATATTTTTATGGATACAGGCACTTTTCTTTTATTCATTTTTTAAATTCCTACTATTAGTTAACAATGTATATTTATGTTTATTTAATGAACAAATTTTCCATTGCTAATAAAATACCTTCTATTTATCCAATCGAGTAGAATTTTACGACACTTGTTAGGGATGCCAATTAATGTTAAAATATTTTTTTCAAAAATTAATTATTAATGATGCCATTTCAGGTTTTCGACCCCAAATTTTTCAAGTTTACAATCCCTTTTTGGATATCTCGTCCAGTTTCGGAGATAAATAGGCGAAAACGGATTCCAGATTTTAAAAATTTTGGTGTCAAAAACCTAAACCTCGAGATATATAAAATGGCGGATAAAGCACATAAACTCCCGCACGACGAAACGTTAATTAGGGGTGCCAGATTTTGGAGAGACAAAAAGAGCACATCCGGTTAAAAAAAATAATACAAAAGAGTACATTTTTTTAATTAAAAGAAGAGCATTCAATTCAAATATGTGTTGTTATTACATACTTAAATTTAACATAAAAAATATATCAAAATAACATACATACTTACATATGTATGTATGTATGTAAATAATACAAATGATCCATGATCAATCGAAAATGAAATGTCGCAAATATAATTGTGTCGTTTTTAGTTTTAAGTATGCAATTGAACTGAGTTTTCCAAATATAATTGAATTTATCTTTTCGGCGTTTTCCAATTATCCTCTGTCGAATACAATAGGGCACTTCACTAATTTCTTCACTGCCTGAACCCGACAAATCTATTGCATCATTGGATACCTAAAGAAAAAAATTAATCACATTTTCTTTAAAAATGTTAGGTAACCGTCTCACTATTATTAGTTAAATTATTTGAGTTTAAGGTCGAATAAATATTTATATTATTTATTTTACGATATTTCGCTACTTCCTTAAAATACATAATATAAATATTTATTCAACCTTAAGCTCAAATAATTTAACTAATAATAAAATTAATAAAAAGGTCAAGGAAAATAATACAAATATAGTAACCGTCTCACCATATATAAGTATGTGTATACTTATATTGTGCAAAGATTTGGGAGAATTTTAACGTTTTGTTTTTTCCAAGCGTGGTCGTTAATACTCAAGTTTTAAAAATTAGTTTCTACCCTCCACGAGCAACCTTTAATGAAAAGGTAATGTTTCGTAGAGTTAAAAGATTGTTATAATATTTCGTCAAAGACAAAACGTGTATTATACAGATTTCGAATTTTTTATGAAAAACTAAAACAGAAGTACTAAAAACAGTACTACAACGAAATAGAATATTTTTGTGCTCTTTTGGACCTTCTGGTCTAAAGAGTACATTTCTAAAAAAAATATGTCTTTCGCCCCTAGCGGTAGTAATCATTGAATTATATTTTTAAACACGTTACCTCGTTACATGTGTTCTATTACAAAAAAAGCATACCTTATCTGGATTTTACGGGTTAGATATTGTACACCAACCATCGTGTAAATTAATCGTAGAAAAGAAAGAGCATATGAATAATTTATTAAACTGATTACACCAATACTATTAAAATTTTTTATAAATTTAGATAATTTTTTCTAAAATTTAAACAATTTTTGGAAGTTGTTTTATGTAGGTACATGACATTATTTATCAGTGTTATATAAATATTAGAGTGTGAACACAAGATTATTTGTATCAACCATGTTAATTAATTAATTCAAAATTTTGCAAAGGGAATCCCTGTACAAACAGGATTTGGTAAACGAAGTAAATAAAATAAATTTTTTTTTCGAAGTCCTATGTAGACGTTGTTTGTTTTCCACTATAAATTATAAATTATAGTCTATAATTACTCTTTGTAATTAAAAAAATACTAAATACTTATCAAATAAAAGTACACAATTTAGTTTATCAAATTACACACCTAATTGAATTTAAAAATGCAAGCAATATTATTTGGTATTGTTAAGTTCGCCGTGGTCTAGTGGTTAGTGTGTTGGCTTACTAAGACATGGGCCCTGGCTTCGACTCCAGGCTCTGACATCTTCAAAAAAAAAGAAATATGAAAAAAATATTTCTTTCGGCGACTACCTCTCAGCAGTCTTCTGGCAAAAGCTCTGAGAGTAACTAATTGCCATGAACAAGCTTCTCAAGTCTGTCGTTCGGAGTCGACATTAAACTGTAGGTTCCGGTATTCATGTATAAAAATTAACACACACAACATGAGTGCTGCGAGAAGCTAGGCCGTAATCCTGACACAGGGTTGTAAAGGCCAGTTATGTATGTATGTATGTATGTATTGTTAAGTTCTCTATTACAGGTATGCAGTTATGGACTTTTATTAATTTCTAGCAATCCCAGGCGTGCTTCTCTACCTCGATTTGACTTCAATATAAAGTTTAATTCAGATATATTAGCTTTTACCTTTGTGAAGATATAGACAAATTAATATTTAACTTGTATGGAAAGTATCACGCCCACTTTTGTACCAATGACTTATTTTGATTATGAAGTCATTCAGATCATGAAGCTTTTTGTTTTTTATAGTGAAAGTATCTATCCAATATATGAGCACTTGTTAAATTTCCCGCTACTCATTCATACAGTAGAAGGTGGTCAGAAAAGGCGCTTCATTGATTTTTTTTTTACATGACAAAGATTTATCTAGACTAGACATTCAAAATGATATGGGAAATGTATTAGGTGGTGGCCTTGTTATCTCACGTGGTGGCGATGCCAAGATCATGTAATTTGATACCGTTGGACTTCTTTCTTTGGTATTATTTGAAAGAAACAGCAAGCAACAATTTAAGACTTAAAGGAGGAGATAATTAGGCACATTAATGGCATAGAACATCAATTATGCCTCAGCGTCTTTGAAAATTTGGACCATCGGATGGAGGAGTATCGCCGAGGTCGCGGCGGTCCTTTGGCCGATATTTTGTGCCATACATAATTGAACCATACCAAATTATCACAATAAAAAGAAATGACAGTAATTTCCTAAATAATTTGTGTTTTATTTGAAACCAACATCGGCCCATACAATTTAACCACTCTTTACATGCATACACGCATATGTACATACTTATAACACTTAATAGAAACAATTATAAGCATAGCAATTTTAAATCTATTTTAAAAAGAAGGGTGTCAATTTACTCACTATTAAATGTATTATTAAATAAAAATAAGAAAAAAATTGCTTCTTGAAAAATTTATAGAAAAAAGGCAACAAACTTGAAAAAAGAACTAAAACTTAATAGTTAACATAATATTTGCACATGTGTTTGCGTTTAAAATCGATTCAGGACTAATTACTAAAATAATTTTTGTTAGTGAAGTCCTGAATAACCTTTTTTCAGATTTAAATTCAAAATTCTGTAAATTTTACAAGACCTACAACCAAGGTCATTCATTTTAAAAGCATATACCAATAAATTAGTTTTATTTTGTAACACAGTATTATTAGAAATTGTATGTGCTCGGAAAATTGTTAATATTAATTTGTATGTTGTTCAATGTAATCATTTCGAAAATCCCTGGATTTCGGGAATCACGATTGTGTTTGAGTGTATACATATATTTGGGCGAATTCAAGAATAAAAACTATTTATTAGAAAATAATTAAAAAAATATATTAACACACAAGTATACAAATTAAAACGGCACCTTGCTCTAATTCTAGTTGATCACGTTTTTGATTGACTAGCCACAAAGTACAATAAGTAAATAATGAGCCAGTTACGACAAAAAACAAAAAAAAGTATATGTATATACATATGTACTTGTATATTCGTCAAAAAAAACTATTTCCCATATTTTAAAGCTTTTCAAAAATTAGGGGAAATCAAATATCCACAAGCACTACTCTCTCTTTCCCCTTTGCCATAACATATTTTCCTAGACCAGCACAATGTATTGCATGAGTAGAGGCCGTACCCTGAGTGCTGGCTTTTATAATACAAAAACGTTCCTACATATACATATATATATATACTGTATATGTATAGGTACATACATAAATATATACAATTCAATAGATTGCATGAAAAAAAAAAATCACACAGATATTTGTTTGTTAGTTCAACATTTTATTTCTAATTAATTGATAAAATAGGTAAAAAATACGTTTTTAGAGGCATTAAGAATTCACAAATATTATCTTTTTGTTTAAGTATTATAATCTACTTTAATACGATTTTTTTTAATTAAATATTTTATTTAGGCTATCAACAATTATACATACATACTTAGTAAAATAAACTTTTTCTTTAATAATTTTCAAAGAATTCAATATGTAAAATAAAATATGAGACAAGCACCCTTTGGAAACAAATGTAAATTCGAACGTAAAATACCTTAAATACGGATTTAGTTTTGCTCCCTATCTAGGCACTCTTCGATATGCCGCCCTTTTTTTCAATGTCTCAGCTCTGACATCTTGAAATAAAGGAATATTAAAAAATTATTTCTTTCAGCAACTACCTCTCAGCAGCAAAAGCTTTGGAAGTAATTGAATGGCATGAAAAAGCTTCTAAAATCTGTCGTTCGGAGTCGACTTTAAACTGTAGGTCCAGGTACTCATGGATAAAAATTAACACACACAACATGGGTGCTGCGAGAAGCTAGGCCGTAACCCTGACACAGGGTTGTAATGGCCAATTATGTATGTACATATGTATGAATGTCGCACCAGCCAGCGCCAGCTCCCTTATATCTTCAAAGAGCGATTTACCCAAAGTTGATTTCCTCTCCCTCCATAGGGCAGGCAGGGTATTCAATAAGTCCGTGACCGTGAAAGATGCAAAAAGAATTATTTTTCAATTTTGGCTCAATGGACTTAGTCAAACGTTTCTTCAATTGTTGTATCCCTTGATAGGTTGATTTGTTTCGTTTTTTATCAATGGAAAGGTCTCGTTTTTTCTCAGTTTTACTATGTTGACTATTTAAACTTCCAAAATATAATTGGACCTAATCGGCCAACACTTTGAAAACCAAGTTTGCAGCTAAATAATTCCTATGCCATTATTTTAGAATGATTGGAAAGTATATTTGTTTCACAAGTAGAGACTCCTCAGTAATGATGGCATTTTGATATTTAAAACTGCAAGTGTTGTTTTAGATTTTTCATTTCTTTTTACAGAAATTTATAAATAATTAAGAATCTGTAGCATGAGATACATTTATTTTAAAGTATTGAATACATGAATTATCTTAAAATTAAAAATGAACCAAAAAATATATAAAAAAGTTTCATTCATAATTTTTTATTATTAACAAGGTCATTTAATTATTTGATAATATTTTTTCGATTATCAGAAAAAGTTTCTTTTTTTGTTTAAAAATAAATCAGTGACATTCATTTTTTTTGCGAAAGTATTGATAAAAAAGAAATAATCATTTTTGCAAAAAAAGTTATACCTATTTAAATTTGATATAAAAACCCGTTGAAACTCGAAAATTTTAGCAAGTTGTAGTGCTGTGGTATACCAATTCAGTCCAATATGAAATCTAGTAAGTACAATAGTACAAAGAAATGTGTTTGAGGAATGTTTGAAATAAATTTTATTTTAATTTTTCAGTCATCTATTTTGCTCTTTTGGTTTTTTGCGCTGTATGCGTATTGGCCTGTGATCCAGATTCTAATAATGAACCTGTTTGTACTAGTAAAAATTTAAATGTACCCGTTCGTAATTTCTGGGATCCCACCCGTTACTGGATATGTAAAACAGCTGGTGCTGCTGCTGAAGTTGTTCTCTGTCCTTCTTCTCAAGGTTTTGATCCTGCTTCTGGCAGTTGTATTTCGTTCGATAAATGGGAATGGACTGAACCTTGTCCCTCTAAGCAATAAAAAATGAATTACGAGTAATATTTTTTTATTTTGTTTTAAAAATATACTTTAAAATAAAATCAATATGAAATTAAAAGTTATATTGTTTTATATGTTAGAACGAATTCAGTTTTACTATTTAAAACTTTACAGGCCTCTCGTTTTTGACCAGATATTATAAATTGTAAATATGTAAATGTAATGTAATGTAAATATGTAAATCCGGATATTAAATTAATGACCGAAATTGCTAAATTCATTCATTCGATTTCAATTCCATTTGATTTGATCTCGAGAATAATAATTTAAAGAGCCTTGAAAAATTTTGCATCTTGTTTTCATAGAAATTCGAATTAAGTATATTAAGAAACGCCGAGGGATAAATGGAAGAGGTACAGTTGGTCAATAGTTTGCAAACTCTGGCTACTAGGCGCCCTTTAGTTTTAGATAATATGCCTTTGCGCAGCATGCCGATTAAGTTTCCACAGGCAAGTCCACATAGTAATGCGTCAGGGAGGGTCAAAGGACTTCAAAATATGTCGTGTAAGTTCATACTCGCACTTGGCGAGCGACTGTGTGTAGTTATAATTAATAAAAGTAAGAAGGAAATTTAATTTAAGCCCAGGCGCACAGGTGACTGGAAGACTTATAGTATTACTCTCACTGAACACAATAAGTCAATTAGAAGATATATAGGGGAGACATGAAGATAATTCTGCCAGTCCATTATCTAGACTGGAGACATTGAATTTCTTATTAAGATCATATTTGCTGATTTCGGGACGATTATAACTGTATTCGAATGTTGATATATTTCCACCTCGGTACGTCTTACCACAAGGGCCAAAAACCTCGCGGGTGGAATATTCACTCCAGACATTTTACAGAACTTCAATAGAGATGTAATTTTCTGGCTCTACTGAAAAAAGTTCTGACATAATCCTCATCATTTCTATTGAAGATAATGGAAAGGCTGATAGATGTTCATATAAGGGAGACGTGTCTTCTGGTATGTCCACTGTACTCGATTCAGTTCGGATATGTGAAGGACGTATCGACTGAAGGTGAAATTTTATCTATTTTTTAAAGTACTGGGAAAGCATTTTCTGACAAAGAAGTTGCTCTTTACGCCTTCCTGAATATCGAGTGTGTATTGACAATTCTCTCAGGGTGGGGTTCTATTTCCATTGTTGTGGGCAGTAGAGGTTGATGTCTTGCTAGCCATGCTGGCTCATAAAGTAGAGCTGCAAAACAATCGATAGTACTATCGATAGTATCGATAGTTTTATTTTTGGCTGACTATCGATGGTTTCACTATCGGTAGCGATACTATCGGAGAATTTTAAAAGTAAACTTTTTCAACGCAGGTTTTTTGCCGCCGGTAAATTTTTGTATGTATGTTCTAATTTTTCAATAAAAATAATATATCTGCATTTATTTTATGAAAAAAAAGAGTCAATATTTCAAAAAAGTGTTATCCTATTAAACACCTTAGGGTAATTAATTTTATTTAAAGTTAGTTATTTTTATTCAGCGGCAACGGCTTCCTTAATATAACGACAGCGGCGATTTATTGACGGCACAAAAATAATACAAAGAAGTTTTAAAGTAAAAGTTTCTGGTATTATTAATAGTATTTCTAAAAGAATAAAGAATATTTAAATAAAAAACAGTTTTAAAAAGAGATTCCTACAATTATCAGAAAGTAAGTATTATTACAATACTATTTAAATGTATGTACATATGTGTCCAATGGACACATCCATAGGAGTGTGTATGTCTGTCTGTGTTTAATAGAAAATGGCAACGAACACATTGAGGTAAACAACGATGATGAAGAGGGTATTCAAAAAAATATACGTAGAACGTATTCATATGTTTGGACTTATTTTGAAATAACCAAAGATAAAAATTGTGCTAAATGCCGTTTATGTGGCAAATATTATAAAAATAGCGGCAATACTACATATTTATTAGATCACCTTAAACGTTCGCACCCTAATTTCAGAGAAGCGGAAAAGCCAATTAAGACCATAGACCAAAAACGGTCGATAAACTCTTGTTCATTAATAAAAAGTATTGGGTAAACCTGGTATAACTTATAAATACCTAAATTTAATGCCTCTGTACCTAATTTTATTTATGAATTGTTTTTTATAATCCCTTTTAATTAGAATTTTGATATTTACATATGTAGAATGTATGTTTTACGTTTTGAACGTTAAAGCCTTTTACGGTTACCGTTAATTTAAAAAAAGTATCTCAAATTAACAGCTTTAATTAACCCTTTACTGCCCAAGACCATTTATCGTAAAAAATTTAAAATTTTTTTTATAGAATTTTTGTCTGAGGCATAATTTGATCTCAAAAAATAAGTTTCATATTTTTGACATACTGGGAAGGATATGGAATAGTCCTGGTACTTAGAAGTACCGTTGGGTAAATAGAGCATAGTTTTGCTACATTTGTTTTTAGAAACAAACTGATTTTATTATTAAAAATTTTTGATTTTATTCCATGTATTATACACAGATGCTTATTAAAATTGGTAGAAAATATGGTACTTGCCCAAATTACAAAATTATATTGCAAAGTTAGGTCTGGGTAGATAGAAATATGTATTGGTACTTGTAAGTACCGTCGGGCGGTAAAGGGTTAATGTTTTTATTTTTGACAAATAATTTGCGCTTTTTTTGTTATTTTGTAATAAAATTGAAATTTATGTTACAATAGTATACATATGTACATATGTCTTTTATTTAAATTAATACATTTATTATGAAAGACAGTTGAAAGCGAATAATAACCCATATACATACATACATGGTACGTACTTGCTATATTTTAATAGAGTTTTACTTACTGGACTTCCGATATAAATTGAATTCTATTTCTCCACAAGATTTTAGAAGAACCTAGTAAAAATATATCTAAAAATTCGTATTGCGATTTTAATTTTCTAAGAAAAATAGAAAACCGATAGTATCGATAGTATCGATAGTTTTTTTTAAACTATCGAAACTATCGATGGGGCCGACTATCGATAGTTTTGCAGCTCTATCATAAAGGTGTCAGTCTCATTGGTTATGCTGATGACCTTGTTATAAAGGTCCATGAAAACTTTGAAAGTATATTGTGCGAATTAAAGAGGAATACTGTAGAGAATGTGTTCAAGTAGTGATTTCAAGAAGGATTGTCAGTGAATGTTGCAAATACTAGGGCTTGGAAATAGAGACCAATTGTATTGAGTACCTATATACTGTGAGATAAGCAGCAATGAGGATACGAATGAATTGGCTAGGAAAGCGTTACTGAGCAACACCGTTGTATACTTTTAACAATCTGATTTGAGGTTGGGATGTTGGCAAATGCTTGGAACACTGAGACACAGAATTTGGGCACGATTCTGATGTTCTCAAGTATAGAAGGTCAGACCTGAAACTCCTGAGGGATTTTCTTATAAGTCCATGTAGTGTGAGAGCACATGTACAGAGAATGGCGATCACAGATGTAGATGTTTGTTTGAAAACATTCTGCAATTAAATTTACAAACTTACTGGTATTCATTAGTCTGCTGAACAGATAGTAGACTCGAAAGTGGTGGATGCAAAATTAATAATAACAATAATAAATATACATATAGTACATTTAAGAAAAAAAGACTCTTCACCAAACACTAAGAACTTGCAAAAATCAGATCGACACAAAATGCCTTCACATCTGTGATAGTATTAAACCGAATGATATTTAGACCCAGTTTTTATTTAACCCATTAAAAACATGTGGCAAAAATTAATATTTCATATCAAAAATATAGCGGAATAAGAAAATTTCATATCCTTATTGAAAAGAGTAATTTTGGGCTCAATTTTTATTTAAAAAATGTTACAAAATTTTTAGTTTGTAGGTTGGTAGGGATTTGTTGTTTTAGCACTAAAACTATATACAAGGACTTTGATTATAAATTAAGATCCAGCCCATTTGTAGCTTATTCGTCAGCATAAGATTACTAAGATTTCTTTAGTGCCTAAAACAAATTTACACAAACAAAAAATTGCACAAAACCAAATGCCTAAAAAAATAAAGAATAAATCTATCTCTCAAATAGGAATTGAATTGTGATATCTTTGTGCCAAACATTATAAATTCTAGTGCCATTAAAATTCTGAATACTGCATGTATGTTAAAAAAATATGTTTGTGGTTTTAAAAACATATGTTTTCAACTCTTAACAACTAATAGATATGTGTAGTTTAAACAGTAATTCTAAGAACTTTTTATATAAAAAGCAACTGAAATGTGAAATTTCAGAGAAGTTCTTCAAGCACCTTATAGGGAATCAAAAATGAAATCTGGTAAGTGCGGAAATTATTTTAATCTTCAGCAGACCTTTAAAATTTTTCTTTACTTCTTCAGTTATATTCTTCACTCTTTTGGCTGTTGCTGTATCCTGCGTCTTAGCGTGTAATCCCTATGGCAACAATCAACCTGATTGTAATACGAAAAACTTAAATGTTCCCATTCGTAATTTTTGGGATCCCACCCATTACTGGTTGTGCAAAGAAGCTGGTGCTGCTGCTGAAGCTATACGCTGTCCTGATTCTCAAGGTTTTGATTCTGTTACTGGCAAATGTATTTTATTCAGCGAATGGCAATGGACTGAACCCTGTCCAGGTACTACCAATTAAACTTAAGTGTTGTTAAAAAATATGTCATAAAACAAATATTAAGAATTTCAATAATAAAAATAATTAAAGAGAGAACAATTGGGCCTTGTTAGATGTTTGTACACGTTTGAATAGTTTAACCAGAAAAGATCTTAAGTTCGAATGAAAATTCCAAGCATATATTTACTTAATTAACAAATTTCCGTGCAATACTTCTAAAATAAACATATAATAAGTGTGTAATGAATATTGCAGTATAACTTTATATACAAAACTAAGTTACTTCTTGGATATTTTCCCTAAAGGTGACTTTAATTCCACACATTTTTGCCCGTATTCATAAAAACTATTTTAAGTTTATTGAGGGTTTATTTGACAAGTATTCCATAGAAATTTGTCAAATAAGTCCTCAATAAACCTAAAATAGTTTTTATGAATACAGGCATTAATGATTAGATATGTCAATGAAATAAAATAATCATAAAACTGGGCGCAACACTTCACATCCGAGGTAAAATTTTGATCAAATATATTTTGTATTTCAAATTTATTCCATTTTCAATTTTTTTTTTTTTTTAATATATAAATCAGCTATAATCTTTGAACTTTTTTTGCATGACTTTAGCCAAAAATATTACTTCCGTAAAAGTATATTCTATAAAAGAAATTTAATTGGATATACATATTTAGAGGACATGATATATGTATGTATATTTGAGTTGATTTATTATGGATTGCCCCCAAATTTATGTTGGGAAAGCCACTTTGTTTATAATTCTGTATAAAATACTCGTACATGAAAGAAAACAGGGCTATTTAATTGCAATTTTATATAAGATTCTACAATACTTTTTTACTTTATAGTAATTGATGTGATTTTGGCTTTTATAATATTTCATAGTTTTCTTAAGTTTTTAAAAAATTCACGCATCGTCTTCATGTGAAAAACACTCATATACGATATGTTTTGTCATATCTTTAGCACGTAAGAAGCTGTTTCACATCGTATATTTCATCATACGTATATAACATTATTCATACAATGCACTTATTTAAGCATTTTTATGGCTTGGCAACTAAGTAAGTAAATGCGGATTTTACTTATTGATGGCATTAGTTGAATTTTTAGGTTAGATAACATAATTGAAATATCAAATACATTTTGTTATTTGATAGGCGGTACTTCAGCTGTCAATCAGAAAAAAAATTTTTTGACCGGTTGCCTGGTTTTTGTTTGGCGTCTATTGAAAAATGGAAAATCAAAAGGAACATTTTCGTCATATTTTGCTTTTTTATTTCCGGAAAGGAAAAAACGCTTCGCAAGCTCATAAAAGGTTATGTGCTGTTTATGTTGACGAAGCCTTAAAAGAACGGCAGTGTCAAAATTGGTTTGCCAAATTTCGTTCTGGTGATTTTTCACTGCAAGATGAAAAACGCTCCGGTCGTCCAAATCAAAGCAATAATTGATTCGGATCGTCACAGTACAGCACGTGAGATTGCAGGGAAGCTTCATGTATCACATACATGCATTTAAAATCGCGTAAAGCAACTTGGCTATGTACGAAAACTTGATGTACTGTTTTAAACAAAAAAAAAAAAACGAGCATTTAAAATTCAAACAAATGGTGTTAATTCTTATAAATTTTTAAATAAAATTTTAAGAAAGAATGCTGAAAAAAGGTTCATTTACAAAAATCTGGGGACAAATTACTGCATTCGATATCGAACGAAATTTCATATAATTTTAAATCAATTACATAGAAATTACGTTCGAAATCGAATGCCGCAATTTTCCACATGATTTCATAAATATTTAGTAGTAAAAATATGTATGTATGTACCTATGGGGAGCAGATGTGAATACATGTTTGTATTTTCTGTGTTTAAACGTACATAAAAATCGTAATAACCGAGCGATTTTAAAATTTCTTTTCCTTTTTTATTTGTTATTAAGTTCTTAACACAGCTGTTCAAAAATTAATAAAACAAGAGAGGTATATAAACAACAACAAAATATTTGTTTCAAAATCCTCATTCTGTGGACTTTCATCAATTTGAAGTGATGTAAAATTTTTCATATTAAGAATTCTTGCGAAACTCAAAACTAATGCCTCCATCTCGGTATTTATTAACCCTTATATTCAAATTACAATGTTATCAAAATCAAAGTTTTCGTTTCGAATTTTTTAAAATTTTGAATCAAGTAGCTCTTTTTTAATATATTCTTTTGCGAAGTGATTTGTACAAATTTTTAGCAAGATCACAACGAATTGTTAAAATCATCAGCTTTCCATAATGGCATATTGGTTCGACAAAACGTTTCAATAGTTATTTTAATTGGGTTTTAACTACAGCATAATTTCGATATTCCCGACATATGCAAATCCGGACAACGCAGTAATTGGACACTTATTTTATTACAACAGTAAGCTCTGTAATCTGGACATCATAAATTTTTTCTACCTCAATAATTCGAACAACACTTATTTCTATTGCACTGTATAATGCGAAGTATATCAAACATTAGTATACTCTAAAACTTTTCCCAAAATTTAGGTTCATATTATGTCTAAATTTGTGTTGAAAATTTGTTGTTGTCTAAAATTATAAAAATTTCCGTCTTAATTTAAAAAAAAATACAAAATTTACACAAAAAAATAAATTTGCTTTAAAAATTGCTTAAGTTTAAACAAGTTATGCTTAAATTTACTAAATAATGTTTAATATTAAGCACATTTGCTTAAAATCAGTAAAAAATTTGTTAAATTAATCACTTTTGCCTAAAAATAATTATAAATGTGTAATATTGAGAACATTTAAGTAAAAAAGTTGGAACACGTGGTAAAAATGCGACGAAAAAGAGAAGAAGTATTTATTTGCAATAAAAACTTAAAAAGAGTCGCGTCGTATTCTGAAAATTTTTTCAAAATTAAATTTGCAGTGGCTGCAGCATTTATATATTAAAAAAAGTGTTTTGTATTCAGCTGGTGGTGTTTATTTTAATTTATAACCAGTTTATAAAATATATTAAAGTGTATATTAATTCTTGTCAAAAAAGTTTTTGTTGCAAAATTTGCAGAAAAAAATGACAAAGTTTAAGAGTTTATCATCTATATTTCGTCGTAAGAATTAAAGAGCGCTGTAACTGACAAAACATAAGTATATATATATATATACATATGTATTTTATATCTATTTATAAGTATATATAGATAGTTTGTAAGATATATAATTTATAATAAATTAAATAATATACATAATATATGAAGTGTATTGCTTTGGGGATAAGCATGTCTCTATGGCCATTTCGTCTCTGCTTAAGAGACTCGTCAGGAGACTTTTTCCCAAAGGTGGTATTTGCCTATATGGCGAAAAATATTTTTTGTTTTTAATAAAAATATTTTCGTTTTTCCAATATTCGCTACAGGTTTTTGTGCCAGCTAATTGTTGGCTAACTGTGGTGAACAGGAAGAATAGAATTTCAATTTTTTAAAAACAGAAATGTACTGCTTTATAAATACTTTTGTTTGGTTTTTATATACTAAATGTGATTCGCATTTAGTTTATAACTATTTGAATATAAGTATTTGTATTTTTGGTTACCACCTTTGGAAAAAAGTCTCCTGACGAGTCTCTTAAGCAGAGACGAAATGGCCATAGAGACATGCTTATCCCCAAAGCAATACATTTCATATATTATATATATTAAATGTATTTGCCTATATGGCGAAAAATATTTTTTGTTTTTAATAAATTAAATAATTTTAATAAAAATATGTATTTTAGGCATTTTCATTTAAGGAGTGTTGAAAATAAGTATATCAAAGGGGAGAAAATTATGGCGTTTTCGTTTCTACAAAAATGTGTAACATTTTATTATTATATTCTATAAAAGTAGGTTGTTATAAATTTATTTTTGATCTCGTTTTATTGTGATTGAAATATTTAATTGCTGCTATAAAAGATATTATTTTTAAAAGTAGTATTTTTATTTAAAGAAGGAGTATTTTGTCAAGATTACAGAGAAAAATATAGGAAGGCAACATTATTTGGTAGAAACGAAAACGCCATTAGATACAAATTGCCTAAAATATTTAAACATTTTTTGTTTAATTTTAGACATATTTTGCTTAAAAACTAACCAAATGTCTAAAAAAAACTAGATGCCTAATTTTAGGTCGAAAACAGTCTGTAAAGTGTTGCCTACTATTATCGACCTAATTTTTAGCAAAAGTGGTTTAGGGTGTATATAAGCACGTATAGATCCAAGCAAACTTTCATAGACTTCACGATTTTTTTTTAATGCGTGCTCTAACCAAACCATCTTTATTTTTCGCTTACAAGAAAACACTAAATTATACTCTGCGAATGACAGACTTTCTATTACACGAGCGTCAATATATATAATTTCGTTGTTTGTCCGGATGTACGTACAATTCTCTTTCCGCTGCTTTTTGAAGACGGAGCCAGATTTTTGATTTTCCGACTGTGGTCGGCTTTATGACTAGTGTATACATAAATATTTGGAAAATTTAATTATTCGTATTTCTTAAACCGTTTAAAAATTCCAAATCGGTTTAGAACTAATGAGGATAAACATTTTTGTCCATAAAATCGTGAAAACACATTTTTTGACTATAGTTTCAAAATTTTGAAAATCTTCAAGATTTACAATTTAGGGGCGGTCGTGGCATAGTGGTAGAGCGCTTTCACAGAAACTCACACGACCAAGGTTCAATCCCAGCGAAGGACAAAATTATAAAAATAAAAATTAGCGACTTTCTAAAATTACAATTTAAATTAAAAATTAAATTTAAATAAAATAAAAGATTCCTCCCCCCCCCTCCAGCAAGACCATCTGCAAGAAACCGCCCCCTGACATTTCTAATCTATTCCACCAGAAACCAATGATCAGGAGTACAGCGCCACCTTCTGGGAAGATAACAGCTAATCTACTGAAGACGCTCACCAATCACATTTAAACATCCACCGACAGATGAGGCAATTGCTGTTTGATCATTTCAGGGTGAAAAAAAAAACCTTCTATCAACCATCTTCACATGAGTAGGGGTTTACCCCTGAGTATTGGTCTTAAAAAAAAAAAAAAAAAAAAACAAAAACAAAAAAAAACCTACATCAAGTCACTTTAAAAGTATATAAATTTTACTCGGAGGTCGCTATAAGATATAGCGAATTTGTGTTGTTCAGTAGGAAGAATATTAAATGGCTACATTTATATTTATATTGGTTTAAATTTAAAAAAAATATAGAAATTATGTATTTCGCCAAACTTTTTTCTGTCTTGTCATATGGTATAACTTAACCAATTACGGCATAACGTCCGATAAATCGGACACAAATAAATTACAAACATTTCCTATTAGAAATAACATTTTTGGACAATTTTTGCTTTTAAGCAAAACATCAGTTAATATTTTATGATGGAAATACCGTTTGTACTAAATAAAGTACACCTGGCATTTCTAATTTAATATTCTTTGAAAATTAAAACTTAACTTAAAACTTAAATCTTAATGCAGTAATGGGTTAATTCCATAAAATATGCTTAAATTTCTCTAAGCAGGTAATTTCAATGGAATCTCAGTTTTTGACTTTTATTCTCGAATTTACAACGGTTTACTTAAATAACTGGTAATTATGTCCAGGACATCACTAAGAGACTATTTTTTGTTTCGATAAAATCACTCTATAACACAATTGTTTTTTTTTTACATTTGTAGTATTCTGCTGTTATACAAATACAATTCAAAGAACAATTTACAGGTTTACATTCAAAAGAAAATCTTTATTTCTTAAGTATTATCAAAACATTTCTTTAATTTTGAAGAGCGGGACAGGGTTCAGTCCAAGTCCATTCACTAAAATGTACGCAAGCACCTTTAGCAGAATCAAAACCTTCAGCATCGGGGCAACGTACAGCCTCAGCAACAGCACCTGCAGATTTGCACAACCAGTAGTGAGTGGGATCCCAGAAATTACGAATGGCCACATTTAAATTTCTGGTATTACAATCGGGTTGATTGTTGCCATCGGGATCACAGGCTAAAACGCAGGCCACAGCAACAGCCAAAAGAGTGAAACAAATAACTGTGAATACGAAAACACAACAAATTTTAATGTATTTAAAAAAAAAATGTGCAAACACTTTATTTCTCATTTACCGGATTTCATTTTTGTATTCTGAATTATTTTAGTGAAACCAAAGAACCTGACATTCTTTACTTTATTGTGTCCTAGTATTTATACAAAAAGTTATGGAAAATATATAATTATCTGATAACGAAAACATGTGTTTAATTTTCATCAATTGAATAAAAATCACCGAAAGATAATTTTATCTTGAAGTTAGCATGTAAAATTTCATTATTTTTTTTTTTTTTTTTGCTGGGAAACAAAGAAAAAAAACCGACAATATTTTATTTTATTAATTAAATATTCAAAAATTCGTCATCTCTTGAATGATACTCAAATAAAAGCGTTTGTCGCATAAACATCCAGTTAAAATAGCAAAAATTGTAGATACTTTCTAATTTAAAAAAAAAAATGCTTAAATCATCAGTATATACAATAGTTTTTAAATCAATCGGTTTCAAAGTTTAATAGTGAATTGAAACCAATAAATAGAAAAAGGATGTAAGAAAAGAATGTCTTCAAATTAAATTTATTGGTTTTTACAAGTATAAAGCTACGTACAGACGATTGTCAGTTCTAACAATATTGTCAGGTCTGCCAATATACTGCCAATGTAAAATTGTCGACACTCAGATGATTGTCAGTTTACACGATTGTCAGAAAAGCTTATAATTTCATTGTCAGTAAATTTTCATAAAATAAATTTATTTGCCAATAAAAATTGTCAGTTCACACGGTTGTCAGATTGCTGTATATAAAAAATTGCCAGATCATTGCCAAACTGAAAAAGCAATTGAAGAAAATTACTAATTTTCTTTTGTTTGTGAATTATAGTGCATTCAATTTTTTTAAATTAATTATAATTTTTGGTTTTAATTTGTTTAGCACTTTTTGTAGCTTTTATATCTTTTTGTTATTTTGTTTTAAAACCGGAGTTGCCAATAGAATATTTCTCTGACAATGATGCCATTGTCAGATGCATTAAATTTAATACATCTGCCAATAAAAAATGAGCTTACAATGACTACCAATCATCAGACAACAAAATCGTTGAGTGTTCACACTGTTGTCTGGGATGTGGAAATACTATTGTCTTACAATGTTTTGACAATGCTTTTTCTTAGAACGTTGTAAGACAAAAATTGTAATTTTAGATGGTTGTTAGATATTTTTAGCAAATTTTACTGCCAATATTGTTAGATCTGACAATCGTCTGTACGTCGCTTAAGTAGTAATCAAACTGCGATACAATGACAAGCTCAATTTCATCAGCAGTTCTCTAAATGGATGTTACAACTTCTGACGACTCGTTGTTTGAATGTTAAAACAAATGTTTCTGCTATAGCTTCTTCAAGTTTTTATTCAAAATCATATATGCATGCATATGTACATAGCTTTAGGCAGTGTAATATTACTTCTATGAATTTATCCTTTCTCATGTTAGAAAAAAGACGTGGTTGTCATTCGTATGAAAGCTTCCTAATAAACGTTCAGTCTATAATGGAACATGAGTTAACTTTTTTATTTTGATTATTATTGAGTGTTTGTGCCTTTTACTCCCATTTGCATAGGATCTCTTAAGGATTCAATAAACTGTTAGTTTAAGTTGAATAGCTAATTAGGCTTCTGTAAGCTTTATGATCACAGACAATGACGCTTAGTAGACATGCATAAAAAATTAATGTAATCAAACTCCATTTTAAATCTTTGTTTTTTTTTCACTTCACCTTTGAATGAACACCAGCAATTGTCCCATCTGACGATGGATGTTGATGGTGAGCATCTTCGTTAAGCAGGTAAGCTGTTATCTTCCCAGAAAGTGGCGCTGTGCTCCTGATAATTCGTTTCTGGTGGAATAGACTCAAAATTTCAGGGAGCAGTTTTTTTATGATGGTCTTCTTGGTGGAGGCCTCTTTTTTATATTATAATTTTTTGAAAAACCGCAGTTTTATTATTTGAATAAATTTTTTATCCATCGCTGGGATTTGAACCTTGGTCGTTTGAGTTTCTGTTCGAGAGCTCTAACCGCTATATATGTTATATAATACATATGTACTAATGTATATGTATGTATAAATCTGCAGAAAATTCGGCTACTACGTACACTCGTGTAAAGAGTAGTACAAAAAAGACTAGGACTAGTTCGAACATAACCCAAATGTATGAAAAAAACGTGCTCCATTTAACATTGCAATGTCCTAGTCAAGGACTACGTTGTCCAGCTATGCATTACATAAGAGTAATCTAAAAACCCATGGATTATACATATAGGCTTAGCTTCATAACTATTTCGTATTTGTTAGTTCTCCATGGAATACACTCGATTGCTAGTTTTAAAACAGGTTTACGTTAATACTCTACGGAATAGTTTAAATTGTACATATTTTTTTTGTGTTTCTAAAGGCACCCTTACACGATATGTTTTTTACATGTGTTTTTTAAATTTAAAATACATAAGTTTTTTGTTGTGTTTGTCAAAATTAGTCAATTTACATAAGGTTTATAATTTTTACTCACAAACGTATATGTACAATTACATATGTAAATAAATAATAAATTTTTAGGCACACAATTTATAAAAAAAAACTATTTTACAAATAATTCATTGCCGACTAATGTTTGTACAGGCATAGAAATTTAATATCATATGTGTGTACATACGAAATTAGAGCATGCTCTAATTGAAATTTTGTCATAAGACTTTCCTTGTGTTTTTTACACAAGCAATGTTTTAAAAGTCACACACGACATGTAACTGTTTACTCATGTAAAAGTTGACAGTAACAGTGTAAAAAACATGTCGTGTAAGGGTGCCTTAAGTAAGTTACGTTTTTCTTTAAAATCTGCTTACGTAAATAAACGAAGGCTCTTCGGCCAAGCAATTACTACGTGTTTTAAAATGACATGGTCCATGTATGCATTACAAGAAATTATTTTGTAACTTCTACCTCTAAACTTAAATGGATTATGTACTCCAATATTTTCTGCAGGAATATAGTGAAAATGAAAGTTCATATGTATGTAAATATATCTACATTTGTAATTCATTGCAATTCCTGAGCAGTGTTGCCAGAATTTCTTAGGGTAAAATCGCCAAAACAAGAAAATTCTTTTAAATTAAACATCAAAATCGTCAAATTAATTTTGAAAGTAGTCATAAATCGTCAATATGAAAGTAATTAATTCCTTTTTCTTTTTGTTTAAAAAAAAAAATTTAAACAACAATATACATAAATAAAAGTTGAATTAATAATAAATACTATACAGTCGGGCCTCGATTATCCGTGATGGTCGGAATCAGAAGCAGTACGGATAATCGATTTTCGAATAACAATTTTGATTATAGAGTTTTTTCAATATTTTTATTATTTAACAAGTAAACATTGGTGTACATACATATTTACATTAAAAAATTAATTCAACATACATAGCAATGTCATAAACGGTCTGTACCCCGACCGTCTGTATCCCAACTTTGTAGGCCAGTTATGTATGTATGTATGTATCCCAACTTTGTATTTTTGAGCTAGCATATAAACACTCAAATTATTTTTTTAATGATCGTTAATTATTTTAATTTTATCTTTAATATTTCCAACGATTCCTTGTTTTTTTTTTGCCACTAGAAACGATGATGAAATTATATTTAGATATAACCACCCGCACTTCTCAAATTTCAAAATTAAACTAATCAATTGTAAATGCTTCTGACTCATCGTATGCAAACAAGGGAATTCCCCCTTTTCACCACGGATAATAGAGGTAATCACGGTTAACCGAAGCAAACAATTTGAAAACATTGTAAACAAAAACAATAGGCTGATCTTTGGCCATCACGGTTAATCGGAGTTCACAAAGTGAACGGACGTGTTTTATTTAAACGCAAAGAATCTTTTTCTAAAAATTTTGGCGGTTAAAATATAAATTAAAAACAGAAATTTTAAATGTTTGTGTATGAAATTTCGTCAAGTGAAATTAAGAAATTTCTAAAAAATATACAAGAATAAAAATATCAAAACAAAAACTAATTCAACAAGTAAACAACGAATAACAATCAAACAGATGATTTACAACAACATTTTTAAGCACTGATAAATGTTTTTAAATTTACAACAAAAGAAAAATAGAGACACAAATTTTTAACTTTAACAACTACAGATTTTGAACAGTTAATAGACAACAACAAAATTAACCAAACATAATAATTAACAGCTGTAACAAAGTGAACTAAACTACAACAAAACAAAATTAGTAAATAAATGACAGCTGTGAAAGTATTCTAATTACAAATAAAAGTTCTCCCAAGTTTAACTTATAAATAAAACTAAAGATTTAATTCGAAATACAGTGCATATTCTAGGGGTGAAGTTAATAAATATTAAACTTGCTATAACCCAATAGGCAATTATTTACATTGACATAATACTAAAAAACTTTGATTTATTTTGTTTGTCATTCACTTATCTTTATTATTATAACTTTCTTTAATATGGCGTGCACAAAGCTAAGTTGTATTATAAATGGAAATGAAAGAATGGTATCATGCTGGCTGTGCATTAAACCCTTTCATCTGAAATGCAGTGGTCTAAAGGCTCGTGATGCCGATGCATTGGCAGATCCTCAAAAATTCCTAAATTGGACCTGCCCAGCATGCCGGAAAATTAATATTGAATTTTACAATCTTTTTAAAAATTCTAAAGAAAAATTTGAGAAGATTAGCGAAGAGTTTCAGGTGTTACAGAGCAAGATGGCCCAATTTGGAGAACTATTTTCTAATTATCCTAACCTGGATAAATTTGTTTCAAATAAAGAGCCTACATCTACACAACCTTCTCGCTCTAATCCTCTTGAGCTGGTGGACAAAACAGTTATTACCACGGACACTCCGCTGTCAGCCACCTCACCATTGTCGGGTCTTCCTGTGAGTGAAATTCCTACTGTTTCTGCCACGGATAATCATGCAGGGACAACAATCCCAAAAATCCCATCTCAACAATCCCAATTATTATCACCTACCACACCGGTTGTCTTGCCACCTAATAGAAATGAAAATTATTTAACTCCTTCTACTTACACCTCTTCTGTTGCTAAACCTGGTCCGAAATCATTAAAAGCTTTGCCACCTAGTAAAATGATTTTCGTCTCTCGTCTATCTTCTGATACTACTGCTGAGGATGTTGAATTTTACGTTAAAACTAAGCTACGTACAAATGATTTCATTTCTGTGTACAAATACACATATACTCAACCACGAGCTATTACGTCATTTAAAATAACTGTGCCGGATGAACTATTTAGTCTAGCAGTTGATCCTACATTCTGGCCTGTACACACATTTGTTCGTGAGTATCAAAATCGCAAGCCTGCTGCTCACTTACCGTTGGCAAAAAACTAAATAAAAATATTGTTGGCAGTTTACCATCTCCTATTATTAATAAAAAATTGAACATTTTTTTCCAAAATGCTTCTGGTATTCGATCTAAATTAACTGAAGTTTTTGATTTCACTATCCAAGCCGACTATGATGTTATTGTTATTGTGGAGACCTGGTTGATAAGTGATATACATGATGGCGAATTTTGTGATTTACAACAATATCAATTATTTCGTAAAGATCGTAATACTGAATATACTGGAAGGTCTCGTGGAGGTGGTGTTTTTATTGCTGTCAAACGGTCTTTAATGGCTAAATCCACCATATTATTAGATGCAAATCCCATCCTTGACCAGCTTTGTGTATGCATCTCTAGCTTTAAGAATTTATTTATTTGTGTGTCCTATATACCGCCCAAAAGCGATGAAACTATTTATATATCGCATATTAATAATGTTGTTCATCTGTCAAATACTGTTGGAGCTGAAAATGTCTGTGTACTTGGAGATTTTAACCTTAATGAAATTGATTGGCAATATTTATTTGATGAAGTTGTACTGACACCTGTTAATATAAATAAAACATATGAAATCAACCTAGTAGACTCCTTTTTAAGTATTGGTTTAGTACAAATTAATTCATTTAAGAACAGTCTAAAACGTATTCTGGACTTAATATTTGTACCTGATATGATAAAATATTCTTTAACTGATTGTCCGTTTCCAATGTGTAAGACTGACATGCACCATGTCCCGCTAATTTTGATACTTTCCAATTTTGAATATATTCCTATATCTCAAAACAATTATGTTATTTACAACTTTAAGAATTGTGATTTTAATATTATACGACCAGAAATTAATACCATTAATTGGAATTTGCTTTTTGATATGAAAAATACATCCTCTTGCTATGATATATTTACTAATATTTTAAATGATATTATAAATCGTTTTGTTCCGCGTATGTCTCGAAAAATTCATAAATTTCCGTGGTACACTAAAGGATTGAAAAAATTAAAAAATCTTAGAAATAGATATTATTATAAGTTTAATGCTACTGGTGATATAAATGATAAAAGAGCTTATGAGCATTATATGAGAGAATTTAATTTTCTCAACAAATTCTTATACAAGCAATATTTATTAAAATTTGAAACTTCAATTAGGGAAAATCCTAAACAGTTTTGGAATTTTATAAGGTCAAAGAAGTCTTATACAGCTTACCCTTCTACTATGCGGTATAACGACAAAGTTCTACAGTCGGGAAGTGAAATTGCTAATGCCTTTGCGGAATTTTTTCAATCAAATTTTATTAATGCAAATGAATCTATTGATCCTGATGTCTTAAAATTTTTAAAATCTAATACTAACTTCGGTTTCACTCTTTTAAGTCTTGAAGATGTCTCTAATGGTATAAAAAATATCAAGAATTCATATGGCCAGGACATTGATGGTTTTAGTGCTTTCTTTATAAAGAATTTGGCTGAAGATTTAGTACAACCTCTGCAAATTATTTTTAATAGATCCCTGATAGAGGGTATTTTTATCGATAGATGGAAAGTAGCTTCTATAACGCCGGTTTTCAAAAGTGGTGATAAGTCCATTATTTCCAACTACAGACCTATAGCCAAATTGTCAACTGTCTCGAAAATATTTGAACATTTGGTCAATGAGAAAATGTTTTTTTCTATTAAGCGTTATATTTGTGATGAGCAGCATGGGTTTTTTCCTGGTCGTTCGACAACCACTAATGCTTCTGTCTTTAATCATTTTTGTGTATCAGCCTTTGGAAGACATAATCAAGTTGATGCTGTCTTTATGGATTTTTGTAAAGCTTTTGATAAGGTGGCGCACAACATCCTTTGCCTTAAACTTGAGAAAATCGGCTTTCACAGTAGATTCCTTAGTTGGTTGCGTTCATACTTGATGAATAGAAGGTACACTGTTATGATTGAGAATTTTGCTTCCTCACCATATACTGCCACCTCGGGAGTACCTCAAGGTAGTATCTTAGGCCCTCTGTTGTTTCTTATTTTTATAAATGATATTGGTCACTTTATAACGGGATCTCAGTTTTTGTTATATGCTGATGATATTAAAATCTTCACTGAGATACGTACTGAGTCTGATGCCTATATTTTACAAAATTGTATCCATGGTATATCTACTTGGTGTCGTTTGAACAATCTATCCTTAAATATAAATAAATGCTTTCAGATGACTTTTTGCAAACCTCATATTAGTAATCGTAAATATATTCAATATAAACTACTAAATGAAAATTTGAAGGCTGTTGACCGTATATTAGATCTTGGCATTGTTCTTGACAGCGAATTAAATTTTCATGCTCATTTGGACTATATAATTCCTAAAGCTTATTCTGCGTCTTCATTTATAAGAAGAAACTGCAAGGACTTTTCTGATCCCTCTACATTGAGATTATTGTATATTAGTTTCGTTCGTTCTAAGTTAGAGTATTGTTCATTTGTTTGGAACCCATATTATTCTGTACATTGTGATCGGATTGAGAGAGTTCAGAAGAAATTTATAAAGTATGCTCTTCGTGGTGAGCGTGAACTTTTAATACATTCCTCATATTATGCTCGCTGCTTGCTTTTGGGATTGAAACCACTTTATATTAGACGAATTACCCATTCTGCGTTGACAATATTTAATCTAATTAATGGTATTACTGACTGTATTTATCTGCTTAATTCTATCTGTTTTTGTATTCCTTTTAGATCGCTAAGATCTTATAACTTGTTTTATGTGTCTACTTATAATACTAACTATGCTATGAATGAGCCTCTTGTTCGATCATTGATAACGTTAAATTGTATGAATGCTGCATTAAGTATAGATTTGTCATGGTCCCGTGAAAATTTTAAACAATATTTAGAAAATAAGGTAGTAAATAATTTATTTTTAAGATAATTTAATTTTAAGACACCTCTAGCCTGTAAGGATATATTGTAAATCCATTGGCGAAATAAATAAATAAATAAATAAATAAATAAATAAACCGGATCACGGATAATCGAGTATACAAATTTACAACTGAACTGATGATCTGTATATCATAACTTATATAATTTGAAATGTATGCTTTTGGGGATAAGCATGTCTCCATGGCCATTTCGTATCTGCTTAAGAGACTCGTCAGGAGACTTTTTCCCAAAGGTGTTATTCAAAACTATAAATACTTATGTTAAAATAGTTATAGACTAAATGCGATTCATATCCCATTTAGTATATAAAAACCAAACAAAAGTATTTACAAAGCAATACATTTCTGTTTTTCAAAAAATTTAAATTCTATTTTGTTTTTTATCATAACTTATAAATTAATTATTTCCAGATTTGCTGAGGAATACAGCCAATAAAATTTTTTTAAAATTGGAAAAACCGAGGAGGAATCAAATGGTTTTATTTCGAATATACATATATTTTATTTAAAAATCTGTAAAATTAGTTTCTTTTAATTTTTTTTTTTTGCTTTTAAAATCTAAAAATGTTATTTTTCTAAACTGTCAATCTATACTTCGCTCATTATTTTCTATATGTCTAAAATAGAATTATATTAACGTTTTATTATTAAGTTTAATTTTAATATTTTTTGTAAATTTAAATTAATTTCAGGGACTGTAACGGTTATAAGTTATATCGAAAAACTTATTTTTTTATGGTTATTTTGAGAGTTTTTCCAAAAAAGGTCAGCAGAAAAAGTTATTTTTCAACGGAAAAATAAAAGTTAAAAAAAACTCTCATAAATAGAGTTTTATTTTTTCGTCATAAAATAAAACTTATTTTGTGAGTTTTATTATTCCGTCGTAAAATAAAACTCATTTTTTGAGTTTTATTTTTCCATCATAAAATAAAACTCTATTTAGGAGTTTTATTTTTTCGGTCATAAAATAAAACTCGTTTTTACGAAAAAAATTTTTTACACCTAATCCTGATTTGACACATTATCGGTTGAAACTATTACAAATGTCATTTCTATCATATTTTGTTCCGTGCAAAACGTCGTAATAGATGCAGTCATCGAACCCGCTTTCATCCTTCTAGTCAAATATTTGTAACATTTTTAGCAAGTTCCGGCCATTATCGGTTTTAATTGTGTAAATTTGCTCTTTTATTAATATTAAAGCACCCTAAAAATTTTTTAGCTTGAGATTTTAGGTATTCAGCTATAAAACACAATAAAATAAAGATACCACAAGCAACGGGATTAGATTAAAAATAAAATCTTTCATAAAAACGAGTTTTATTTTATGACGGAAAAATTAAAACTTCTAAATAGAGTTTTATTTTTTGACTGAAAAATAAAACTCAAAAATAAGTTTTATTTTATGACGAAAAAATAAAACTCACAAAATGAGTTTTATTTTATGACGGAAAAATAAAACTCTCTTTTTAAGCGTTTCATCTAAACTTTTATTTTTCCGTCAAAAAGTAACAGTTAAAATTTGATTAATGATCACTTATGCGAGATCACCACAGAATATGTGAGAGCTCTCCAAGACGATTAATTTGGTATATAACATCATATATATCTGTCGACTCTAATACGATGATTTTTTTAGTTTAATTTTTAAGCAATAACTGTTATTTGCGGTCCCTGATTAATTTTCAAAATTAAACCTCTTAAAAATTAAAAAAAAAATTTTATATAATTCTAAGTTATTTCTTGGCCATCGCATTTACATGTGTGACATTGGTGGATATATAATTTTTGAATTTTAATTTCCAATAACTTTTAGATATTATTGAGCTGATTATGCCTTTTTTAGACTTTTCGATCAATAATTGAAACATCTCTTTCAAGAGTTTCGATAGCTAATGGAGATTTTAGGCGTACGTAGGAGGAACAAAAGTTAGGATACTGAATGTGTCTTTCGGGTCATGACTGATGGTCCCCCATCTGCGACAAAACCAATTAATTTTTTGTTATAATCAATCTTATTTTTTATAAATAACTTAAGCTACGGTCACATTGGGAAAATATTTGACGAAAAAAGCGTAACCACTATTTTATTAATAGAGTTTATGGAAAAATTTCGTTCTCTGCAAAACTTTTTATAAAATAATTACATATTTAAAAATAAATTGTAATAAGATGTTTGATGTTTATTTAATTCAACTTGAAGCAATGGAAAATTACAATACAAATGCTTTCATAAAATAGTGGTTACGGTTTTTTCATCAAATATTTGCCTAATGTGACCGCAGCTTTAGTATTAAATCATAGAAACTTGAGGCATCCCACTAATCAACAGTCAAAAACCCAAAGAACAGATCGTGATCGTGATAACACAGTGCAACACGAAAAATATAACCATATACGGGCCAAAAAAAGAAGGCCCGTGTCTCCAAGTTTTGCCCAAAGTCACGAAGTTTTTTTTTATGGGCCCCAAAACATTTGGGGGCTCGGTGTCATTTTTGCAAAAAAGTGATCATTTTCTCAGGCTTATATCGTGCAAACCGTTTGGAATTTTGATTTACTTTCTGAGGCAAAATTGTAGGTCTTGTCATGAAGAACAAAAACTGTGAACATATAAAATCAAAAACTTCTCCTTCAAGACCAAAATAGCAAAAAACTTTAAAAAATTCGATCTTTTTTACCTTTTCCTCCCTGTTTAGGTCCATAGGTAGCAAACCGTTCTAAATTTAAGGTAATAATGAACTACAAAAATTTATCTAAGATCTCAATAAACAACTTTCTAAAACGTTTGAACTTCATAATCTTAAATTACATTCCATTACGAAAAACAGTATCCAATTCAAAATCTCTGCACTTTTTTTCTTTGTAATGAGAAGAAGCAAACTTTATGTCATTAGTTGTTACTTATTGTAAAAAATTAACATATTGTGCGAGCAAAAAAAAAAAAATGCAACGTGCTGTTGAAGTAAGTAAATCATATTATTTATGAAAAAAAAATAATTTTGTTGTGAAAATGTTTACATTTCTCAAGAAACAATTATCAAACGATAGCAAAGTGGCAATAATAAAAGCCTTCGAAAAAAGAATGCCGAGCAACGAAGTTGGTGACCCATTCGGAGTACACAAATCAAGCATTAGTGGAATTTTATCAAAATTTCAGTCATCTGGAAGGGTAGATAGAAAACGAGGAAATGGACGCTGACGACGTACTACTGCTTGTCAAGTCCGAGAAATGGTAAGGCCAATAAAAAATGTTCCACGACAGACGGTGCTGCAAGTTATGCAAATACAAAAATGGATGACCCACTTAGCGTACATACCACTAGACGTAGATTAAATGATGAGCGACTAAAGCACGGAAAGAAGAGTTTAGTGGATTCAAAATTAACTGATGTCTCCTAAAAATATCAAAAATTAAAACTTGGACTGCAAATAATAGATTTTTTTAAAACTTCAGTATACTAGAATATAGCAATAAAGCAAACATTTTACATTAAAATTTATGTTGTATTTTGTTTTTACAAGATCGAAAAAAAAACATAAATAAGAACGCCATTTACCTTTACGTTCGTACTCATAATATATTTTCTTTAGATCTATTATGTAAACTCCCTCCATTCCTTTGTAGTAGTGATGTATATATAATAAGGGGCAATCAATATTTATTTTACTAGCTTGTCCAGCTACACGTCGCTTAACCTTGAATACCGCTGTTGGATCAATAAAATTTGGGGCTAGGTACATACCACGATTATCCATTCCGACATGAAGTAGCTAATGTCCCATATCTTTATCCGTTGGAAAATTCTTCCGCATGTGCTTTACATAGGATCGTTCCGCATGCCATAATGTTGTCTTGCTGAATTTAGTTCAGGCTTGTACAAAAATTTTCGATTTGAGAAGCTTTTTCATGGCAATCAGTTACTCTCAGAGCTTTTGCCAGAAGACTGCTGAGAGGTAGTCGCCGAAAGAAATAATGTTTTCATATTTCTTTTTTCAAGATGTTAGAGCTGAGATTTGAACCCGGCACTATCGTCTTAGTAAGACAACATACTAACCACTAGACTACGGCGACTATTCTATGCTGATGAAAATTGTGCATGCATTTCTATTTTTAAATAAATGCCCGTATTCATAAAAAATATTGTGGGTATATTAGGGGTTTAATTGACAAATTTCTATGCAATACATGTCAAATAAACCGAGAGAATTTTTTATGAATACGGGTAACACACTATCAAAATACTTACATGTATTAAGTATATGGTGATTCCCCATTTTCATTTTAGTATTCGAATACAAAACGCAGATATACTTTTTCAGTGTTTAACACAATATATTAAAAAATAAAATTCCGCCCCAAAAGCATGTAAACAACTTTAAACTATTTTTATATTTTTACTTCATATTTTAAATATAATTAAAATTAGGTTTTATTTTATAAATTAAAAAATATTTCTAATAACTATTGTTTTAATAAATACCAAATGTTTTGTAATATTCTTTACATTTATAATACTTCATAACAAATCGTTAAACTATAACCATTGTTTATATAATTTTGTTTCACACTGTACGAGAATTTCTTTGAATTAAATTTTCATGTAACTTTATTTCCCAAAAGTAGAGTATATGTCGTCAGACAGACATTCAGATCTAAGCAGCATCTAAAGGGCAAGGTGGTGTCCATACCCACTGAGAGAATGGAACACATTCGCCTTTAGCAGAGTCATAACCATGAGAATCGGGACAACGAACTATTTCAGGCTCAGCACCAGCTGCTGTACACAACCAATAACGTGTAGGATCCCAAAAGTTGCGTATTGGTTGATTCAAATTACCGCTGGCACATACTGGTTTATTATTTCCATTTGGATCGCAGGCCAAAACACAGGCTATAACCAATGTGGTGAAAAAAATTACTGTTAAAATAAATCAAAAATCAATATCAGTTGAGAACCTATTTTTCTATATCAATTATTTACAAGATTTCATTTTGTTTTTCTTGTTGTGTTTTTGTCTGGCTCTTGTTTAGTTAAGGTGCGGTTTGTTTTTGGTAGGCAATGACACTCTGAAACTTGTACTAGAAATCGTTTAGTATTTATACCAGAAACATAGTTACAGTAATTGACAACTAATTTATAACTACTAATAGTTATCTATATTACAAAAAAAATTTAATGTTTTTGTTTTATTTGCCAAATAACACTCGTAATTTATTATCTATTTTATTATTAAACTTTTTTCATAAATTTCTCAATAAAATAGCACTTTAAGTAAAAAAAAATAGAATAGAAGTACAGGCTGAGACAAAATTGTGTAAAAATGGCCATGGTTTTGCGATCAAACAAATTATTTAGGGGATATACTTATAAAAATATGTGGATTTTTTATTAACTAGATTATGTTTATGAATAAATTTCGAGTATTTTTGCAATGATTTCTCAAATAAAGAGGAAACGTGACATCTGTGAAGCAAATGTACATCAACCAAACTGAGGATATATGTTCTAAAAAGTAACATAATTTTTATTTAAATCTATAACTATAACACCATATCATTGCAAGAATTAAAGAACGCTATAACAGACGTTTTTTGCATCATTTACGCGTCGAATGGTCACGGTCCGAAATTTCTATGATGAAAAGAAATTCTCTTACGCCGTCTGCATTTTGAAAAATACCATTTTCTTCTTTCTACTTTCATAAAATTAAAATACCATTGTCTTCTTTCTACGTTTTATATAGGTTTTTTGGCTCTGGTGAACATTAAATGTTTTGTCAGTAACATCGTTCTCCTTTTCTCACCATCATTGTAGTTTTTGTAATTGTCATATTTTTTGGATGAAACAGAATTACAATTTATTTTTGCTTTTGCCCTCTTGTTCCACTTTATTAACTTTGATCTAATGAAAGCGTTTCTGACGAAATGAACATTAATATTTAAAAAAAATTGATCACTCTTCCTGGGGCTCGACCTTCGGGCCTCCAGCATATAAAATTCCTTTTATATACATACATACATATTTTACTGAATTAAATTTATTGAAAGTCGTGTAATAAATATAATACATTCTACATATACAGTCATAGACATTCGTTTGAGCGCAGTAGTTTTTTTTTTATTTAAAATGATTATTTAAATGTATTTTTTGAACTTTTTTCAAGCAAATAATTTGCTTATTTATAAGCTTAAAAATACTAATCAAAACTTAAATATATTTCGCATTGATATAACATAATTCATAAAATAAACAGAAATATGAAAAGACATTCGTTTGAACGCAATTCTTTTTAAACAAGAAAAAATTAAAAAAATTATGAAGTAATTGTAAAATTAATGTTACGCTAATATTTTGTGGGACCACCCTTATTACAAATGACTGAAAATATTCTACTTGGCATGGAGTTTATAAGGTTTCGAAGGGTTTGAATTTCAATACTCAGCCAACATTCCTTGATTTTTTTTTTAACTCATTAACAGTCGAAAATTGTCTTCCATTTTCGTAAACTTTAGCTGCAAGGATTCCCCATAAGTTTTCGATGGGATTGCAGTCAGGACTGCATGCCGGCCATGGAAGTACATCTATATTTTTGGAAGAAAACCATTCCTTACTTTTTTGCGAAACGTGTATAGCCGCGTTATCTTGTTGAAAAATATAGTGCTCATCAAAGTTTTCATTAAGTTTTGTAATAAGGACATCTTCCAGTAGTTCCAAGTACGTTTCTGAATTCATTCTGGTGGTGATGAAGCAAAGAGGAAGCTTGAAATTATAAGAGAATGCACCCCACACCATAACGCTTCCTCCACCAAAATTTCGCTTAGATCGTACGATGTTCGTTTGGTTTAAATTATGCCAATAACAGCTGTAGCAGTCTGGACCATCTAAGTTGAATTTTTTTTCGTCCGAAAAGATAACTTTTTTCCATTCATCCGTCCATGACATGTGGGTTTGAGCAAACATAAGGCGTCTCTCCATGTGAACCTTTGTTAGTCGTGGCTTAGATTTCATTTTTTTCCATTTAATCGATGGGGTTGCATTTAAAATACGGGCGATAGAGCGTGTAGTAACTGGAAGATCAAGTTTTTCTTTTATTTGTCGACAAGATAAACGATTCTTAGTGGCCTCAATGCGAATCTGGCCTTTTTGACGATTAGTTACTTTAGTATTTCCTTTCGTTGAAGCTTTAATTCCATACTTTTTGCCAAGTTTTAGATAATTTCGTACCACTGTTTCAGAACGCATTATTATTCCAGCAATTTTTCTATTAGAAAATCCCTTTTTCTTTAGGTTATTGATTAACTCCTTTTCTGTGTCATTTAATCGCTTTCCTGAGCCCATTTCTAAAAACTTTACTTAAATTTTTGGTTAAATTCCTTTTAATAAACACAAATTTTTCAAGTTTTAAGAAATAATTGTAAAAACACTTGTTTGCAAGTCGAATAACACGAATTAAATAAACTTTTTTACAACTGCGTTCAAACGAATGTCTTACTAAAAACAACATCAATTTTTCAAAAGAATGTATATTTGCTACGAAAATCCCGTTACACTAATATTTGTTATTGTTTTGTTTACTTATCTTAGTAATATAAATAAAAAAACAAAAATAGAATTAACTGTTACACGAATGAGTTAGAGAAAACAAATTGAAAAGAAAAAATTATTTGCGTTCAAACGAATGTCTATCACTGTATATGTATATATGTTCCCTGCAACGTTTATACCGTGTAGGGATTGAGGATTAAGGTACTATTGTGTTTAAAAGAAAAATACAGTAAAAGGTTAGCATCGTTTTAGGCTTTTCTAAAAATATTTTTAAATGCTTATTACCGCATAATCAATGAAATTATATTGAAAAAACAATTTTAAGATCAATTTTCATTCACTTTAAGTGTAAAAAAAATTATTTATTGTATGAACAAAACATATTATATTAATATATGTACGAGTATATGTTAAATGCATAGAATTTGTGAAATAATTGTAGAATTTTAATAAAAATAAAATTTGAAAAACATCTGACTTTCATTGACTACATATTCGTATATGTAAATGTATATACATATGTATTTGGATGCGTGGTTAACTTACCAAAAAGAATCCAATTAATAAAGGATGAAGTCGAAATATAATTTTTTATTTTCTTATTGAAATTTAAGTTTTATTAAAATTAATCTTATGCTAATAAGCGCCGACTTTGCTGCTGATTCGAAAAAGGCAAAATGTTAGAATGAATATGTAAAAGGAATTTTAGTGATGATAGTAGTTAAAATGGCGATCGAGTTTAGTAATCATTATTTAGTAGTTGGTACAAATCAGTGCTGCCACAAATACTCCCCCTGCCAGGGCGGATTCATCTAAATCTTGCAGGAAGCTTAACTTGCCTACCACTTGCAGTGGTCTTTGGTATGTTTAGATTTTCGTTTTGAATCTTAACAGTGTTGGAACTCGAAGCATGTTCTGAGCAGGGGTTTGTATGGTGTTGGACTTTATTACTGGATGGTTCATTGCTGGGAGCTATGTTGGGTAAAAAGGCTGGTTTTAATCTGTCGATATTAATATTTCTGGGTTGACCTCTGATTAAGATTGTAAAAAACTTGTTGAAACGTTTGAGTACTTGATGTGGGCCAGTATAGGGATGTGAAAGGGATGGTCGAATAGAATCGTTTCGTACGAAGACATGTGTTGAATTCTGAAGGTTTTTTGAAACAAATGTTGTAGGCAGTGTGTGATGAGCGGTATCGGTGGGGATAAGTTTTTGCATTGATGCTCGAAATTCGGATGCAAATTCGCTTAACGTGTCTGAAGTTTTTGTGTGGTGAAAAAATTCTCCGGGAATTGTCAATGTTGTGCCATATACAAGCTCTGCAGGTGAAGCGTTAAGGTCAGGTTTGAATGTTACTCTAAGGCCTAGCAAAATTACAGGCAAATGGTGTACCCACTTTGTAGGGTCGTGGCATAATTTGGAAAGTTTTGACTGCAATTATCATATCTTGGCATTTACTGAAACTTGGCTTGATTGTTCATTTTTAAATACTGAAATACTTTGTAATAAATATTGTATTTATCGTCGTGATCGTGGCTCTTATGGTGGTGGTGTCCTCATAGCTGTTTCCAGTACTATTTCATCTGAACTTTTTATATTTGATTCATTACCTAATATCGAGTTTATAGCTGTTATTATTAAACTTAAGAGTCGAAGAATATTCATAACATGCTCATACATTCCCCCCTCATCACCGCAAGACTTATACATCCAGCATGCTGAAGCTGTTAGAATAGTTGCCTGTTCTGCCAGTGAAAATGACTCCCTGATTATTATTGGTGATTTCAATATTCCTTCCATATGTTGGAATTTTGAGAATGGATACTATATTCAATCAACGATTAATGATAGATTCACTGATTTTTTCAATATTTTGTATGATATGAGTTTATTTCAAATTAATGGAATACTTAATGACTATTCTAAAATTCTTGATTTAATATTTGTGAATAATACGGACGAATGCTCTATTAACCGTTGTGATCCTATCTGCATTCCTGAAGATCGTTTTCATCCTACCATTGCATTGAATATCTATGTACCAGCTGAACTACGTAAAACACATCGTAATAAAGTCTTTTCTTTTCATCGTACGGATTACAATAAATTCAACAACTTATTGTCAAATGTTGCTTGGGATTCAATAATTTCTGGAAATAACCTTGATGACATTATATCAAATTTCTATGCTGTATTACATCACTGCATTTCTGAATCGGTTCCTACAACATTCGCTCTTAATAATAAGAGTCCACCATGGAATAGCTTATACTTAACTAATATTAAAAACAGGAAGAATAAACTTTATAAAAAATTTAAATTATCTGGCTCTTCTCGTGATTACCTAAATTATTCAATTGCACGATCTAATTATATCACTGCTAATAAATTGGCCTACAATAGCTACATACACCGAATGAGAAGAAATATAAAGAAAAACCCAAAGGCTTTTTATAAATTTATTAATTCTAAACGTCGTGCCAATACATATCCCAAGTATTTAAAATTTGGTTCTCGTAGAGCTGAAGATGATATATCCATAAGCAACTTGTTTGCTGAATTTTTTGCTACAACTTATTCTAAAAAATCATTTAATAATCAAACCTGTTATCCGTATTCTTTATCTCAATCATCAAATATACATCTTTCGAATATCTCTTCTGAAACTGTTCTATCTAATCTACTGTCAATTAAAAGTTCACCTACCCCTGGTCCTGATGGTATACCTACCTGTATTCTTAAGCATTGTTCTGAAAATCTTTGTGGTCCCCTAACGGCAATTTTCAACAAATCTATTGATTTGGGTTATTTTCCATCTGATTGGAAGAAGTCATACATAATTCCTTTGTTTAAAGCTGGCAGTAAACTGGAAGTTTCAAACTACAGAGGCATAGCAAAATTAAATGCGATTCCAAAACTCTTTGAAAAAATTGTGACTGACTCTTTATATTATCAAATATCGTCACTCTTAACTTCATATCAACATGGCTTTCGTAAACTTTGTTCAAGTTATACTAATATCCTGGAATTAACAACTAAAGTTAATGAAGGCTTCGTCAATAATCATCAAACTGATGTTATCTACACAGATTTTAGTAAAGCGTTTGATAAAGTTAACCACGATCTTTTGCTCTATAAACTATCTTCCATGGGCTTTAGCAACAATGCTGTACGTTGGCTAAAATCTTATCTTTCTGGAAGAACTCAACAAGTGAAATTTGAAAATATTCTGTCTAAAATTATTGATGTTCACTCCGGAGTACCTCAAGGGAGCCATCTTGGTCCAGTTTTATTCTCATTATTTATTAACGATCTTCCATCTGCTATTATTCATTCTAATATTCTCATGTATGCTGATGATGTTAAGATTTTTAATTCGTCCGATAGCATATCTGCTCAGTCAGCACTTCAAGGAGATATTGACAATTTTTTACAATGGTGTGATGTCAACTTATTGGATTTAAATATTAATAAATGTAAACACATGTCATTTTATCGTTCACTGAAACTTGATACGTCATATCATTTTAAGGATAAAATCCTGGACAAGGTGTTAAGCGTTAATGATCTTGGGATCTTATTAGATCATAGACTTAAGTTTTGTGAACATATTTCAATGATGGTGAACAAAGCAAATGGAATTTTAGGATTTATAAAGCGTTGGTCAAAAGAATTTACTGACCCCTACGTAACAAAACAACTATACACTTCTTTGGTACGCCCTATTCTTGAATACGGGTCTATTATATGGGATCCATACTTCCTCACTTACGTTAACCTTATTGAATCTGTACAAAAACGCTTCCTTTTATTTTGCTTGAGAGGTCTAGGATGGAACTCATTCGCTCTTCCTTCATATGAGAACAGACTCGCTCTTATAAAACTGCCTACCCTGAAAAGTCGAAGAACAATGCTAAGTGTATCTTTTCTATTAAGATTAATACGTGGTGAAGTCCATTCTGAGTATTTGTTAAGTAAAATTATTTTTAATGTTCCAATTAGACCGTCCCGTAACTTCCATTTATTACATTTAAAATATCACCGTACTGTATATGCCAACAATGACCCCCTTCGTCAAATATGTTTGAAGTTTAATAATCTTTATCATTTAATTGATCTTTCTGAGAGTAATGATTCCTTGAAAAGAAAAATTATTTTGTATTTAAATCATTATTATTAAATATTTACTTATATATTGTTTGTAATTTGTACTCTAGTCTGTAAGGAACTATTATCCATAGACATAATTAAATAAATAAATAAATAAATAAGATAGCTGTTTTTAAGGTCCGGTGCCACCTCTCAATAATGCCATTGGATTGTGGGTGGTAAGGTGTTGTTCGAAGATGCGTTGTACCGATTATTTTCATTAACTCGGCGAAGATTGAAGAATCGAATTGACGACCGCGATCAGACGTTATACGAGCCGGGACTCCGAAACGAGCAATCCATTGCGTTAATAGTGCTTTAACAATCGTGTTGGCTGACATGTCGGGTATTGGGACAGCTTCGGGCCAGCGCGTAAAGCGATCAATTATTGTCAAACAATAACGTTGACCTTCGCATGGCGGAAATGGGCCAACTATATCGATGTTAATATGTTCGAAGCGTTCTTTTGGCGGGGTGTACTTTATAGGTGTTAATCGAGTATGGCGCTGGATTTTTGATTTTTGGCACTGTAAACAATTCCTCACAAACAAGGTGGCATCTTTCCTAATACCTGGCCAGACGTATCTGCTAGTAAGCAGCTTGATGGTGGATCGTGTTCCAGAGTGTGAAAGGTTGTGTACTGTAGTGAGTATTTGTTGACGAAAATCACTTGGTATATAAGGACGTATGCGTGAGGTTGATGTGTCACAAATTAGTTGGAGGTTACAGTCTGCTATGGGAAAATATTTAAATTTTAATGAAGTTGTTTGCGTACCTGCATTTTGCAACATGAGTTGGAGTTCTTTATCATTTTGTTGGGCTACTGCAATATGTGGATAGTCTACAGTGTTTATTGTTTCGATGCGGGAGAGGGCGTCGGCTGTGAAATTTATAGCACCTGGCGTGTGCCGGATATCTGTGGTAAACTGGCTGATAAAATCTAATTGTCTAATCCTGCGAGGGGAAGTTTTTTCGAGTTTCTGAGAGAAAGCGAAAATGAGGGGTCGGTGATCGGTGATGATGTGACAACTTCTACCTTCGATCATGTATCGAAAGTGGCATACAGCCTGGTAAACTGCCGTGAGCTCCCTATCATAGGTCGAGTATTTACGTTGAGTATTTGTAAGTTTTTTCGAATAAAATGCTAATGGCTGCAACCGATTACCTAGTTTTTGATGTAAAGCGGCACCAATAGCTGTGTCTGAGGCGTCCACAAAAATCACTAGCTCTGCTCCAGCAGCTGGGTGTGCTAATAGAGTTGCGTTGGCTAGTTCTTTTTTACAGCGTTCGAAAGCCGAGTTTGCCGTCGCATTCCATTGTATTGGAGTCCGGTCATTCTTTTTATTACCAACAATAAGCTCTTGTAATTCCATCAGGTACTCGGTTGCATTTGGCAAAAATTTTCTGTAAAAATTTATCATGGCAATGAATCTTTTCAATTCTTGAGCCACCTTTGGTTTCGGAAAATTTTGTATGACTGCCACCTTTTTAGGCAACGGGCGAATGCCTTCTGAGTCGACCAGGTGCCCTAGGAATTTAATTTCGGTCTTGCCAAATTCGCACTTTTTTAGGTTAATAGCAAGGTTGTTTTCCCGAAGGCGACGAAAAACTTCAATAAGGTCACTACGATGTTGTTCAATAGAGGGCGACGCGACGCAGATGTCATCTATGTAGGGGAAGACGAAGACGAGGCCTCTCAAAACCTGATCTATCAGCCGCTGAAACGTTTGGGCGGCGTTACATAGCCCGAACGTCATAAATTTAAATTCGTATAACCCAAACGGGGTAGTAATAGCCGTTTTTTGAACATCATGAGGATGGATACGTACCTGATGGAAGGCTCTTTGCAGATCGATTTTCGAAAAATATTTTTTGCCTTGCAAGTTTGCCGTAAAATCTGTTAAATATGGCAATGGATATCTGTCAGGCAGCGTTTGGGCGTTCAAGGCGCGGTAATCACCGCATGGTCTCCAGGTGCCGTCGCTTTTTTTAACCATGTGGAGGGGGCTGGACCAGGTACTGTCAGACGGTTGACATATTCCCGTTTTTATTAAAAAATCAAACTCGGCTTTAGCGGCAGCAAGTTTTTCGGGTGAAAGTCGACGTGGACGGCAGAATACTGGTTGCCCTGTGGTGTCAATTCTGTGTTGGATGGATGACTTCGTGCTGGAGCCATATGGTGCTAGTTTTGTGATGTCGTTAAATTGTTGAAGGATGTCGGCGAAAGGGTCGTTTGCATCGAAGGCTTTTATGACGGCAGCTTCATGGTTGGTTGACGATGTGAGTCGGGTTGTTCTTCCTGTAGTGTTGTCGATGAGGCGGTTGCGACGAAGGTCGATTAATAAATCATAAAATTTTATGAAATCTGAGCCAATTATGGGAGACGTTACGTCCGCGACGATAAAGGACCAAAAAAACTCACGACGTAAGCCGAGGTCTAATTTCAGGGATTTTTTTCCGATTACTTTGATTGAAGAACCATTGGCGGCATATAAAAGGGTAGGAGTCGGTTGGATATCCGATGAAGCTAAAGTTGAGGGTAGAACGGAGACGTCAGCACCGCTGTCGACAAGAAATTGTTTGTCAGAATACTTATCGGTAATTTTTAAGCGAAAAACTTTGCACTTAATGGAGATACTTTCGCGTGTATACTCCACTGGCCCCTGGAGTCAGTTATTAGATTTTTCGTCAGAAGACAGCTCATTTATTCGATGTTGTTTATGTCGACAGGGACTGCGACACTTTTGCGCCATACGGCCATATTTTTTATGGTACCAACATTCAAATCCTGTTGCGTTGGTATTAAATCTAGGGCGACTTCTTGAACGTTGGCGTTGCATAGACGGACCACGAGGTCTTGAGCGAGTTGAAAATGACTCGAATTTTTTTGTTAATTCGTTTACAGCAGCTCGTAGTTGATTAATTTCACTCACCGATTGCACCTGAACGCTATTAATTTGACTGGGTGTCATTGCGTCGACCACCGTGTCAGCAATCTTGGTGAACTCGGCGGGTGAACCAGACGAGGCTGCGACCACTGGTTGCGCAAGCTCGGGCAAACGTTTTGACCACAGACCCTTCAAAGCTGCATCGCCTATGGTATTACCGGCCACGCGTTTCATCTCAAAATACAGCTCTGAAGGTTTTTTGTCCCCAAGCGGCAGGTCTGACAAAAGGCGGTTGAGCCGACGTTGCTCACTGTCAGCAAAGTGCTCTATAATTCTCTCTTTAACATACTGGTACCTGTCCGTCTGGGGCATTGCCGCGATGACACCGGATAGCTGTGAAATGACGTTGGGATCTAATGCTGCCAACACTGTTGCAGACTTCTGTTTGTCTGTCGTAATCCCAGATGCTGTAAACCAAAAATCCATGGTAGTGAACCATGCTTCGATGTTGCAGCTTGACATCTGTGGGATAGGCAGTCGGGCATAAACTAGGGAGACGTTTCCGATTGATGCATTTACGAGGCCGCTATCGTTGACTTCATCTGTAGTATCGTCTACGTTCACCATCTTTTTTTTGCAGTTGACGTCAAATGTTAAAAAATTTTTTTAAATTAAATATGGCGGAAAATTCGGGTGTGGTGTGCCGTTGCTTTATAAGATGGCCGAAAAATAAATTTGCAAATAAAATTTTTTTTGCACGTTTTTCCTTTTGCACTAAGGCGTCGGGGTCACCAATTTGGATGCGTGGTTAACTTACCAAAAAGAATCCAATTAATAAAGGATGAAGTCGAAATATAATTTTTTATTTTCTTATTGAAATTTAAGTTTTATTAAAATTAATCTTATGCTAATAAGCGCCGACTTTGCTGCTGATTCGAAAAAGGCAAAATGTTAGAATGAATATGTAAAAGGAATTTTAGTGATGATAGTAGTTAAAATGGCGATCGAGTTTAGTAATCATTATTTAGTAGTTGGTACAAATCAGTGCTGCCACATGTATATAAAAATGGGTCTGTCTGTTTGCACTCGATAGATTCAAAAAACACACATCCAATAGAGTGAAAATTCTAGAAAATTATTAGATATATCCCCGGTAAGGTTTTTGATTTTTTTTTTAATTGGACAATTTTTTTTAATTGCCATACAAACTAAATACTGATTTTTGTATATCTTGTCGACATTAAACTGTACGTCCCGGTACTCATGGATAAAAATTTACACACACAACATGAGTACTGCGAGAAGCTAGGCCGTAATCCTGACACAGGAATGTGAAGGCCAGTTATGTATGTATGTATGTATGTACTCGTATTATTGGTTAGTAGAGGTTTACGGCGAATGCGCCTAATCGGATTTCTACACAAATAAGTCTTAACGAATTTTGTTAAAATATATCCATTAATACTACCATATTAAGTGAAAGCACAAACTAATAGGCTGCAATGCATTTATTGTGTACACTAATAGAATTTTATTATATCTGCAGCTTAAAAATGCATTTTAGCTTTAAATATTCAATCGACTTTTGAAAATCTGTTAATATGTAGAATGCATATACAGTTTTTTTAAATATTATATTGTATGTAGATACTTATACATATTAAGTCCCTATAACATCAAAAACTACTTTTATGCACTTGCAAATATACAAATGTTATCTTTTATCAGTTTCTTGTTATACAATCAATCATTTGATTGAATGGAACCGGCTCTAGCAATAAAATAAAATCATTTGTGACTCCATACCTGTGTATTTGAAGAATTTTAATGAATATATTGTGTCAACTTCAAAAAGCAAAACATACGAATATTTTTGCTTATAATGGCACTCGAAACCAAACAAATGCATTACAGATTTGAAAAATGTTGGCCAAAGCAACAAAAAATAGTGTTTTTGATGAGGCTTTGACAATACACATATTAAAACATGTTTGCAAAACTGAGGTTATTCCACTTGTGAAATGGCCATATCGTAGGCGTACGTTTTTAGACTTAATCAGAATGGCGATTCAGGAACATTCATATATTCAGTAACTGTTATGTGATATACTAAATACACTTTAGTGTTATACAGTAAGGGACAAAATTGTTCACAAAATTACTAAAATTTATAATAAATCCAAAAAAGTATGTTTTATTCAAATATATTTTAATTTTTTTTACCTATATAGAATAATGTACATCTAAAAAACGTAAAAAGAACAAAATTTTAAAAGAATGTGTGTTAAGAGTAAAGTAAATAAATATTAATTTAAAAATTCACATGTGAACAATTATGACCGTTGTTGAATATTCCATTGATTTTAGGTCCTAATATTTGGTATGTACACCATTTGCTTTTTTAACTGCCGTAATACTTTTTGGCATACTTTTCGCTAAATTCGTCAAGACATTAGGGTCAATACTTTCCCAAGCTTCAACAGCACGCTCCCAGAGTTCGTCTACGGTCTTTGGAGGGTCTTTTTGTACTTTAAGTTTTAAATTATAATTTTTGTCGTTAGTTTACGACAATAGCTGATATTGGCTATTACGAATATCGTAAATGAAAATTAATAAATAGCAAAATAGACAGTTCTAGATATACATACATATGTATGTATGTAGCTGTTGGTGTTACTTAAAAACGGCATATAATGCCTTAAACTTTTTAGAAAGCTACTTGTACAACACATTTAGCCCTATTGTGTATATCGCCGTCGTGCAATCTGTATTATGAAAGTCAATGTCGACATTTAACGATAACTGTTGTCGAGTATTTGGTATTATCTAAGTCGCATGTGACTTTAATTTCCCAACACACTCTTTGGCGACGACTTAAAGTTAATGTAAGTTGGACAGACGACTTTCTCCAAAGCTCCAAGGTTTCCTTCAAAAACAAGGATACGGTAGGCTGTGACAATCCAACATTTATTTGATATGAACTTAGTGCCATGAACTGTAAAATAGTGGCCAACTGTAATAAATTTCGAGTAAATGTTGAACACACTTTATTCCTCTATGATGGCTCTATTTTTTAAGAACTAGCTTAAATGTTTGTTTGTTTAATCGAAAATATTCAACAAGTCTGTAAGGAAATATAATTAAATGCCTTAGTTTTTAGGATTGTGTCCCACAACAAAATATTTAGGGATGATATTTTTTCTTTTTTAATAATAGATAATAACTTGATGCCGACACAGCTGTCTTATATAATACAATTTCAGCGTTGGCGTGACAATGATGTATATATATATATATACCAATCCAATACCAATCAGTTTAAATCAAATGTCCCCAAACATAACTCACAACATATTTTCTTAGACCAGCACAATGAACAGTGGGATTTGTTCATACAATGTTTGACAAAAAATATAAGGATTGCTCGTAGAATGTTGAAATTTTGTTCTGAGCCTTTGGTTAGCTCAATTCAGAAAAATATAAGGTTTCATCAAAATTGGCCACGCCCACCACTCACCTCCCATATAACCCATATTGTATTTTTTCCCACAACTTTATGTTTCTTTACCAAAACTAATTAAATTTTATTTTCTCAATTTTTTTAAATAAAAATTTAATGAATTTGGAGAAAAATTTTATGATTTAATAAAAGATTATTAATTATTTAAACTTTTTTTTAATTGATAGTATAGAGTCTTACTTTGTTATACCGGGAGTACCTAGAACGACCGAGCAAACTCTTTTTTCCTCCAAGGAAGATTGCAATCACGGCAACGAATCTTATTTTGGATAAAGCGTGCAAAGCTCAAACGAGACTGTGTTGAAAGTTTAATCAATTTTATCCAAATAGCTGTCTTGCATTAAAAAATCAAGGATGTAGAAAATTTTACAATACAAAATACAATAACAACGACGAAAGCAATATTTATATTAATAGCACTTAAAAATCACTTAAAATTAATTTTTTGTGTTTTTTTTTTTCCTCTTTTTACAGAAACAATTCAATTGCCTGCTTACGGGCTAAAGCTCAGGAGCATCAAGCACGTCTTTTAAATAGTGGCTTATTTTTACAGGTTCGATCTATAGCAGATCTACAACAACGTCACCAACAACACCAGCATTTTAATTATAAAAACAATAGCAACAACAAAATTTGTGATATCAAGTCAGCCCACAAACAACAATTTGAAAAAAATCTTAACGCAAAATCCACAATTCTTACAGATGAAGGAAAAAATGAAATTTAACAAAAATAAAAAAAAAGTAAAAATATGTAAAATAAATACATACATACATACATATGTAGTTGAATTTTAATTTCTTTTTATATAAGAAAACCAAAATGATCTCTTTAATATTTTTAAACCAAAATCACATAAAATGTGTGTAAAATATAAAATTAAGTAAGATAAGACATTTTTTATTAACCTTAAAATAAGCATTTTGTAAATCAAAAAAAAAAATAAATAAATAAATAAATAAAAGGAATTTACTTCTAGCAGCCCCGAAATTTAAAATTAATTACAATAAATTTTTCTATGAGAAGACAGACGACACACATTACAGCAAATACCATTTACCAGCAGCATTGGCTGGCTAATGGCATACATACATACATATGTGTTTTTTTTTTAATTTGAGACCAATACTCAGGGGTAAGACCCCTACTGAATGCTGTGCATTGTATTGGAATTTTGGAAAAGACAGTACATATATTATTATTATTTATTATATTATTGTTAAGCGCCTTAGGAATGAGACAAATTGGTGAGAATTGATCATTCAAAGGCCAGTGTTATACCTTCACCCTTGAATGATCAATAGCAAGTGCCTCATCGTTGCATGTTGATTGTGTGGTGAGTGGGCCTTCGCTAAGTAGGTTTAGCTGTTATCTGCTACTTCCCAATAGGTGGCACTTTTTTTCCTGATCATTTGTTTTACATTGACACTGGTTAAGGTGGAATAGAGTGGAATGTCGAGGAGCGGTTTCTTTATAGATGGTCTTCCTGGGGGGGAACCTCTTATTTTTAAATTATAATTTTGAGAAAACCGAACGATCGTTTAAACGAACACCATATTTAACGAACAATTGAATTTTTTCTATTGAGTACCTTATATAGCGAACAAAAAATATTTTTTTGTATTCAATTTAATGAACAAATAAAACAAAAATTTTATATTCATAGTGAATAATTTTCCGTGTGAAATTTTTTCTCATTCCGCATTATTACAAATATGAAAAAATTCCCCTTATCGTAATTGTTTTTTTTTTTTTTTTTGTCCCAAATGTGAAAATTTTTGTTTTGTTCACTTTGATTTTGCCTGTCTAATGCATACATAATGTAAACTTAATGTTGATTAAAAGCAATTTTTCTCTAAGGTAAATAAATTTCTTCTCAATAAGATGCAAGGTAACAAGTCCATTGCATGTGGATTTGTGAAGATTTTTAAGGAAGTGGTGGCAGACTTTTCGGAAAGTTTGAGAGAAGAGCTAAATATGGCCCTTCTATAAAAAATGTTACGAAATGGAAAAAGTGCACTGATAACATACTACATTTTGGACAGCTGCTCATGTTATGAAAACAATTGTTCAGGCGAAATTCTGTCGGTGTGGAATAATAATTTCACGTAAACAAAAATTTCACTTTTTATTCACGATTAAATAAGATCAAATTTTTTATATTGGTAGAACAACAATAGTAAAAACCATCGAGAGTAGAAAAAAATTTACCGTTATTTGCAGCTCTTTTTCTATGTTTTTCCTTCGAGTTACTATAGGTTTGTTCAATAACTAAAAATTGTTACGAATTTGTAACAATTTTATTGGAAAGTGTTCATTAACTCGAAAAATTTGCAGGGAGAGATCGTGAAAAGAGAGCAAGAAATTGAAACACAAAAAATTATTACAAATTCTTACTAGTAAAATTTGTGTTTTTTAACCACCTCTTTTGTATTTGTAATTCAAATTTTCTAAAAAAAACTGAAAAATAAAAATAGTTTCAACCGGCATATATGTTTTAAGTTAATTTGTAACAAATTGTTTACATAAATATGCAAATAAAAAAAATTTAAAGGTATGAAAATTTTTAAAACTATAAAACATATTTATACCGTAGACAATCAATTTTTCTTCACTTTAAGATCAACAGTTCGAAAATAATTAATGCAATTTTATTAAGTAACGCAGGATCTAACAGCGTGGATGATTTTTAAAGATTTAGTTGCAATTTAGATGATTCCATGTTTAACTCGATTTGTATTTTTAATTTTATATCCAAAGTAAAACGTTTTGTTCACTTGATTTATTTTGTTTTGATTTTAATAAGTCAGCTGATAACTTCAGTATAGTAAGTATTACGAGTATCTAGAAACTCGATACTTTACACCGTGGCCACAGGTAACCGAATTAATTCAGAAAAATTTTTGAATTAAATAAATTAAGAATGAGTTTCAATAAATACATATATGCAATGTATTGCTTTGGGGATGGGCATGTCTCTATGGCCATTTCGTCTCCACTTAATAGATTCGTCAGGAAACTTTTTCTCAAACGTGTTAATCAAAACTACAAATACTTACATATATTCAAATAGTTATAAACTAAAAGCGAATCATATCCCATTTAGTATACAAAAACCAAACAAAATTATTTATATTGAATATATGTATTTGCCTATATGTAGAAAAATATTTTTTGTTTTTTAAAGAGTTCCTATATTATAATTTCGTATTTCGATAATAAAAAATATTAATATAAAAGCACAAAATCACAACATATTTAAATTTTGTATACTATTTGCACAATTAAAGAAATAGTTATTAAGTACTGCGATATTTCTGTGTATTACTACATTATTTTAGCCTACAAACTTTGGCTGGTAAATTGTTCATTTACTTTTCAGTATTTTCGAGAGAAATTAAAAAATTATTCTTCTTACTCTCTCGTTGCTGGTTTCTGCTAGAAAAGTACTTGAACAGACCTTATATGTAGTTAGTTTTGAGTATTAATTTGTCGTGTAAGCAGTAAAATGAGTAGAAGAAAAAGATTGTTACTGAAAGACAAAATAAAAATCATCGATGACCACCGGAATGATTTGCGAGTAAAATATCTACGCAAGAAATTTGAATTGAACAAATTCACAGTTTCTAAAATTTTAAAATCAAAGGAAACCTTCTTAAAAAGTATAAAAGATACAAATTTTGGATGACGAAACAGAAAAGCTTTTAAATCATGTACTATTTTTTGATCTGTTAGTTTTATATGCCAAAGTGATATGAATTGTTTCTTTTCGTTTTTATTATAGCTTTGAATGCAATATTATATGCAAAATTTATTTTTAGTAAAATAAATTATTAAAACCATTATAGGTACCTCTTGTATTTTTTTAACAAATTTTAACAGGCGTGGATGGAAAGTAAGTACTGCATATAACTTTACTACTTTACTACTTTTCAGTTTAACGAACCGGCCTGACAATATATAGGTTCGTTAAACCGCCAAAATACTGTATATATTTTTTACAGCCTGTTAACATTCGTCTTTTTATATGTGAAACAACAACAAAAGTGATGTTTTTTTCGAACCGAATATAAATATTCCATACAAATCTTTATTTATATCCGCTTATATAAGAGGTTAATTTTAAAACTGCTTAAAAATTAAGCACATATAAAAATGTCGCCAAGTTGGATTTTTTTATCTTGACGTTATCTTAAATTAAATTCTATAACATTTTATAAATTAATAAAAGAATAAATGTTGTAAATATGGCTGAGGCGAAGGAATGTAATTATTTTTACATTGTTTGAATTGTTTTTAAAAAAATAATTACATATCTTTTTATAAAAATTGTGAGTAATGCCCAATTTAATTTCTTAAGCACTTATGTCGTTTTTTTCGAAACAGTTTATCTAAGCGGCTATAGGTTTAGAAAAAAACACAACTAAAAGCACTCAAATTTGTGTTCGTGTTTTATTTGTTCAGTTTTCAGTTAAAATAAGTATAACAATTTTGAACTCTCTTCTATCTGGCATCTCTCTTTTTAGTTTTAGCCTTTCAAGTATGTTGTACAAATATAAAATTTATTCACCACCCCAAACTTAACATTTTAGTTGGATATAACAGTCACATCGATAAAGCAGTGTTTGGTTACTTGTCTACTCAATTTTCTGTTTGAAATGTAAAAACGACTTTTTGTAAGAAAACGTCCTACCAAACAAATACACGTCAGTGTTGCATTTTAAGAAACAAAAAGTAGTTTTTTTTACAAAGACTGGGACATTCTCTAAAAATTAATTAAATTATTAAATAAAATGTTAATTTATTCTTTAATTTTAAGTAATTTACTTATTATCTCAATTGCCACTTCACCAGAAGAAGAACAGGGTGTACGTTATGCCAATAGATGTGAAACCTGTAAAATCTTAGCCACCGAACTCCAGGAAAGACTTAAAGAAACGGGCAAATCTCATGATGTTATTGAAATAGGGTAATTAGAGTAGCATATGCTAAGAAATTTCTTTTAATTAAATATATCTTTGATTTACTAAAGCTACTCTGTGGATGATGTAAAGCCAAAAAAGCGTACAGAATACCGTCGCAGCGAATTACGCCTTTTGGAATCCACTGAAAATGTATGTGATCGCATTTTGGAGTACAATCTCCATAAAGAGCGCAGTGATAGCACCCGTTTTGCTAAGGGTATGTCTCAAACATTTAAAACACTGCATGGTCTGGTGGACAAAGGTGTGAAAGTTGATTTGGGCATTCCCTTAGAGCTATGGGATAAACCTCCTGTAGAAGTTACCCAAATGAAAAGTCAATGTGAAAATATGCTTGAGGAATATGAGGATGTTATTTCGGATTGGTATTTCAAGAAGCAAGATGAAAAGGATCTCATAGTTCACCTGTGTGAAGAGCAGGTTTTAGCCGCTAATGATAAAAAATGTCTCTTTGAAACCTTGCCTGCCAACATGGAAGATGATAACGAAAAGAACAGTAAAAATAGTCCGAAGAAAAATAAACAAACCAAAGGAGATAACGAAGAACTATAATATTAACGTATAATTGCTAATTTATAAACTTCCTTTAGTCTTAAGTAATAATTTAAGAACAAACTAGATTTCAAAGTTTTATTCCACACCATTGTATTGAAAGTTATTAAGAATATTTTTACTTGTACATTTTCTATATAAGATTTATAGTTCAATTATTATTCTACATCCTATAAGAAGAATTTAATTACAAAAATTTAACAAAACAAGCAAAATACATTAAAAATACAAAACTATACTTATTAAATTTAAACAATTTCATTCCGAATTCATATCATGAACCATCATCTGCAAATTAAAATAAACTTTTGAATAACAAGTTTGTAATAATTTAAAAAATTTAAGATATCTTTTAATTTTTGTTTAAACTATGGCAGCACGTTTTAAGCTTCATATATTAACCGTTATTTTACGGCGAATAACAAAGAAATACAAGTAAAGGGCTAACAAAAAATCGATCATTGAAACAACTTTTGTTAGTAAATTATCAAACATCAATATTATTGGTGAAATGTTAAGAAATTGTGTAATTCTTTTACTATTTTATACTGCCCGTGCGACTAAATTGTTAGATTGTCCCTCTTTAAGTGAAGCCGATAGATTATCGCAGACCCAGCTACTAGAAAGACTAACACATGGCTGTCGTTATGATCGTCTGGAAAGGCCGATCACTTTTAATGAGTCTGGCAGCCGTTTGCCAGTTGATGTTTATGTTCGCTGGTACGTTTATTTTATGCAAAATTTAGAGGCTCATGATTTGCAATTTAAAATTCATGCCCTATTACAAATTCGCTTTTTGGATCCACGTCTTACATTTCGCAAAGTCTCACCCAACCGTAAACAGCCTATATTAGGTGAAAAACAATTAAGAGATAATTTATGGATGCCTCATATCTTTCTGGCCAATGAACGGGATTCTAATATAATGGGCACAAATGAAAAAGATATCCTAATCTCAATATCTCCCGATGGCACTGTTATTATTTCAAGTCGTATTAAAGCCACACTCTACTGTTGGATGAATCTGCAGAAATTTCCCTTCGATGAACAACATTGTTCAACGTATTTAGAAAGTTGGATGTATAATACCTCTGAATTGATTTTACATTGGGAACAGAAACGTCCTATCACCTTTGATCCAGATTTACATTTAACAGAATATATATTACAAAGAGCATGGTCGAATGAAACAGTTATTAATGCTGATTTTAATGATTTACGTCATGGTGCATTTGCTGGCAATTATAGTTCTCTAAGTTTTACGGTTCATCTTAGAAGAGAAGTTGGCTTCTATTTAATGGATTATTTTTTGCCATCCATGTTAATTGTTGGTATATCTTGGGTTTCCTTTTGGTTGCAAGCCGATCAAGCTCCACCTAGAATTGCTTTGGGTACGTCAACTATGCTGACTTTTATAACACTGGCTTCTGCCCAAGGTAAATATTGTAAACTTTTCCTTTATTAGAATATAGTTACTAATTATTTATTAGATATTTAGAAAGAAAGCGACAAAATGGCAAGACTTCACTAAACTGTTGTGACCAATTTTAAGTGGTAAACCACTATTTATCAAAAGTCATGACAACAGTTTACTAGGTATTCCTCATGAATATTACTCCAAATTGTTGGTTGACACATTTTTTTAGGTTCTTGGACAATCTGCCCATTGTTTCTGTCTTGTATCGTGGAACACCATTTTTACTTACTTTTCCCTAATTTATTATGTGCTGGTTCTGAATATCTATACAAAGATCTTTTTGTTGATTATAAAACTTCCAACATACTTTGGAAACAGTAGTTTAACAAAACCAGGAATAAGAACCCCCTTATCTTTAGGACATCAATTATCCTATATTGGACAGGTCACAATGTTTATAAATATGCCGATTGCTGGAAACTATTATTTTATACTCATTTTTATGTACATATGTATGTATGTATGTGACAAATTTAATTTAAATTAAGAAATAGTAACTATTTGTTTCCCAGCAGTCGTCATTACATCTGTGGACATTTGACAAAACGTCTTTCTAAATCAAAAAAGGCTTATAGAAGTTATTGCATACGGAAATTAAAGAAATTTTAAACTTGGATATTATACACAAATACTTAACGAACATTATGCGACTTTTTTTTCCTTCTAGAAGCAATAGTTTTATTTAAAACGACAAAAACTTAATTTAAGACTTTTTGTTAAATAGATTTAAAAGAAGAAAATTAGCTTCCACCAGCTTTTTTTGATTAAATTTGAAAACTACCTTAATCGCTTAAGTCAAGACAAGTTGTTTTCTTAAAATGGAATATGAAAAAAAGGTTGAAAGAAGTTGATCTGAAAAATATATTTCGGTTTTAATAAAAAAATTACTTCTATTCTTCACTACAATATGCAAATAATTAAAAAATAATAAAAATTAAATAAAATTTTTTATAGACATTCATTCAATTTTCCAAATTATTCTTAATTCTCTGAAAGAAGTCGTTTTGTCAAATTGAAATTGGCTGAAAGTCTGAAAGAGGTCGATTAGTCAACTGCATATCTTGCTTTCAAAAAGTCGTAGAAATACAGAGATTAGAGCAAAAGAAGGACAAGGAAATTCTATATTTACTATAAAAATCTTGGAAAATTGTCTTATTTCGAGAGAAGATGTTTTTTCAAAATTCCACAGATATAATTAAGTATGTATACATAAATATATATGCATCGTCTCATTATTTCTACCAAACATTCCTTATTTTCGTTTAGTCGAATATTTATAATTTAAATACTGATTCATATCCACCAACGGATTGTTTTATAGTCGACCCCTTAGCGTATGTATATGATGCCTGCTTATACATTAAAGTAAATTTTGCATACAATCATTCATAATCGTGAAGCCAAATACATATCGTCACCTTAAAGACCAAACAACCTACAACAAAAATTTCAAAATTGAATTTTTTATTTAATATTATTCCCTATATCATAACGCATATGTATTCAAAATATTGGACGCCTAATAATACAAATAACCAAGGTATTACCAAATACCCTATCAGCACTACAACATTTAAAAACTTTGTTTACAGCAGACTATCATTACTTTTATGATAACTTAAGACTTTTTAATTTAACTTTTTATTTAGTTATTAACATTAAAATACAATAAATAAAAAATAGATTTTTTGCAAAAACGTCTATAACTTTATTTAAAAATTAAAAATTTTAGGAAAAATAAAAAATGTATACTTTAGAAGGCCGTTACGTACTACATGATAAAATTTTAATTTTGTATTAATAAGTTTAGTTGACCTTATTATTGATTAATATATAAGCTTTTAATTAAGCTTTAAAAAAATTTTTAAAAATAAAAAATATTTCCTGAAGAAGCTACGCAGAGCGAAATATAAAAAAAATAATTATTTAATCGACCTAAAGCTTAATTAAAAGCTTATATATTAATTTTAATTTTGTTGCATAGTGTAATTTAAGCAAACATTCGGCACTTTTTTGTTTAAACAAGTAAAGGAAACTATAACTGTTATTATTTAATATAAATAATATTCATGTGTTCAAAGGAATGCTTAATTATTCATACTAATTTATCTTGCTGATAGATAGGTTGTTTGGTTTCAGATTTTCACAATTCCAAATAACCTAAGCGCCATATCATAAGCTGTGTTTAGAAAAACAAAGCCTTCTCAACAGATATATACTTCTGGTTGCATTTTAATTATAATATAGAATTTTCGTTTCAATATTGCAAAAAGTTCCAATTTTATAACGTTTTTTCTCTCTCCTGCAAATTATTGAAAACTGCTGATAGGTTGTTTGGCCTTTAAGGTGACGATATGTATAATGTTAAAACTACTTTTGCATTAGAAAAATAAATAATTTTTTTATATACATTTTCCTTTGTTTCTTTAAACATTACACAGGCAAAACCTTACCCAAGGTCAGCTATATTAAAGTATCTGAGGTATGGTTTTTGGGTTGTACACTATTTATTTTTGGCAGTCTAATTGAATTTGCTTTTGTTAATACCATATGGCGACGAAAACGTAATGTAGATGTTAAGTCGATGAGCAGCAAGCATATACTAAAGTCAACCCTTTCGCCTCGTCTGTCCAGACGCAAAAGATCACGTTCATTTACTGGCACTACTGCTTTGCGTAATGATATTTCACTGGCGGAAGATCCAAAATTTAACAACTACTTAACAGTTCATAATATTCCCATAACTTCTGTAAGAGAACATCAAGAGGTTGATAGCATATCCAAGATTTCAACAACAAATGATAGTCATAAAATTGATATCGGTTTGGTAGAAAACGGCATGGATAATGAAGCAAATAATCGAACTGGCTGGACCACCCTGACACCCCAAGAAATATCGCATTGGATCGATGCCAAAGCACGAGTTTTATTTCCACTGTCATTTTTGATTTTTAATGCATTCTTCTGGACTTTTGTTTATATATTTTGAGATTTTAATTAAGGTATCTTTGTTTAATAAATTTTAAATATGTAATACTGGTTTTTTTAATAATAATGTCCCGTATTTTATTTTAACTTGTCGAATTGTAATTTATGTTTGTAATAAAAATCTGATTAACTAATGAAAAATTTTAAAAAAATGTCATTAAAAAATTGAAATCAATATAAAAATTACTGGAAATGGAAAGAAGGTACATATCTGTGGACATTTGACAAAACGTCTTCTTTCAAAATCAACAACTTTTCAGTAGAGCAAAAAACAGTTAAAAAGGCTAATAGAAGTTATTGCTTAGAAAATTAAAGAAATTTTGAACTTGAATAATATACACTAATACTTAACGAACATTATGCGACACTTTTTTTCCCTCTAGAAACAATAGTTTTCTTTAAAACGACAAAAACTTAATTTAACGCCCATGTGCTGGAAATCGCAAATCGCATGAAATAGGCGAACTCGATATGAAATCGCAAAAGAGGTGTGCTAGAGTTCACAATCGCCAGAAATTAGGCGATTTCAAATCACAAACTTTTACGCATGTGATCTATAAGTGAAATTGCATATTTTCTTAAAAATTTGCATATAATTTAACATGAAAGCATACCTGAATAAAATCTAATGTTTTTTATAACTACAAAGTAAAAAAGTAATATTTTACAATTAATTTTAATAGTAGATGTAAAATAAAAAGTATGTTCTTTTTCATTGCTCATCTCTAAGAAAACGCTTTCTAATACGTTGTTTTCTTTCATATTGTTTTTTTTTTAATTAAACTTAACAATGACGCAGCTGGCATTTTTATTTTCATTTTGCGAACATAACTTTGAAAACGCACGATTTCCAACACATGAAAAACTAAAATTGGCGATTTTGAAATCACAAGTGATTTGAAATCGCACGTTTTCCAGCACATGGGCGTAAGACTTTTTGTTAAATAGATTTTAAAGAAAAAAATTAGCTTCCACCATACAAGACGTTTTGTCAAAAATTTTTTTTTAAAAAATTTGGAAAATATTTTAATCGCATAAGTCAAGACAACTTGTTTTGTTAAAATGGAATATGAAAAAAAGGTTGAAAGAAGTTGATCTGGAAAAAATATTTCGGTTTCATTAAAAAAAATACTTCAATTCTTCACTACAATATGCAAATAATTAAAAAATAATAAAAATTAAATAAAATTTTTTATAGACATTCATTCAATTTTCCAAATTATTCTTAATTCTCTGAAAGAAGTAGTTTTGTCAAATTGAAATTGGCTGAAAGTCTGAAAGAGGTCGATTAGTCAACTGCATATCTTGCTTTAAAAAGGTCGTAGAAATACGGGGATTGGAGCAAAAGAAGGACAAGGAAATTCTATATTTACTATAAAAATCTTGGAAAATTTTCTTATTTCGAGAGAAGACGTTTTTTCAAAATTCCACAGATATGTACAGTTACGAGCAGATAAATAGGTTCACATCAAAATGATAAATCAATTTTGTTTGACTATAGTTTACATTACAGCAATAAAAAAGGAAAAGTCGCTAATTACTAAAGCAAATACCCACTTTTAATACTGCATCACAATAATTAAATTATTATGTAAAAAATTGCCCAAAATTAAAAAAAAAAAAAAAATTACCGTATAAAATCAAAGAGCAAATAAATAGGTTCACTTTGAAAAATTTGTTAGTTTAAAATGTTAAACGCCAAAATTATAGAAATTATTGTAGAAAACTTTAGATTCAGCCTTTTAATAGAGCTTATTAAAGCAAATACCTCTAAAAATTTAAAAAATGGGACGTTCTAAACATTGTAGTGAAGAGGAAAAAAAGATTATAAAGGATCTACACAGCCGCAGTTATAGCCAACGGAAAATTGCTGAAATTCTTGGGAGATCGCAGACTATGATAAGAAATGCATTACAGCCTCCAAAACAAAAACTTAAAAGGGGTCAACAGCGAAAAACCTCGAAAAGAGACGATGATCGCATTAAGATGTTGTCAACTCGTAATCCTTTTATGTCCGCAGTTCAGCTGAAAAATGAGTTAAAGCTTCCCGTATCAGAGTGGACCATTAGACGTCGTTTAAGAGAAAAAAATTTATTCGGAAAATCGGCCCAGAAGGTTCCAATGCTTAATAACAGACAAAGAAAAAAGCGCATTGAGTTTGCAAAAGTACATGCTGAATGGGCCGGCCCGGAAGGTATAAAAAAATGGAGAAACATACTATGGTCTGATGAATCCAAGATAAACTTAGTCGGACCTGATGGAAGAACATGGGTAAGGCGTCCAAAAAATAAAGCATATGATCCAAAGTACACCACGAAGACAATAAAGCATGGCGGCGGCAACATAATGATATGGGGTTGTTTTTCCTGGTACGGTGTTGGGCCAATATTCTGGATCAAGGAAAATATGGGCAAACATCTTTATCTGCATATTCTTAAAGAAGTAATGCTCCCGTATGCCGAGTGGAAAATGCCTTTAAAATATGAATTCCAGCAAGACAATGACCCCAAGCATACTTCTAAGATCATAAAAGAATGGTTCCAAAAGAAAAATATAAAGTTAATGGAGTGGCCTTCACAATCGCCGGATTTAAATCCTATTGAGAATCTTTGGAGAATCGTTAAGGACAAAATTGCACCACTCAAGGCTAAAAATAAAGAAGATTTGTGGACAAAAGTGAAGGAAGCGTGGTACTCAATTCCACTAGAGACTTGTCAGTCACTTGTCGAATCAATACCCCGGAGATGTTCTGCGGTGATTCAAAATAAGGGATTTTCAACAAAATATTAGAAATTTTCTTGCAATTGCACTTTTTTTGTATAAAAATGTCATCCTCTTTTCAATGAACCTATTTATTTGCTCGACAGGCATCAATTAATATATTAAATATATCAATTTTTCTCATTTTTTTAAATTATAATTAAATACATTTTATGTGATTATTTATATTTAATGTAATAAATATCGCTTTATTGTATATTACCGCTGTTTAAGTTATTTGAAGGCGAATTTATCAAAAAATGTGATGTGAACTTATTTATCTGCTCGTAACTGTATGTATGATAAATTGTTTGTTAATACATATTTGCAATCCGAAACGTTGTGTTGGCGATTTAAGATACATAAGTACATATGTATGCATTTTAAAATGTTTGGATCATTTTTCTGCCTTCCTGAAAAATGTATGTACGTATGTATACATGTTAGAAATATTATACATACACAAAAAAATTTGTTGGCTCTTTTTAATTTTTGTTTTCGAGTTCCGCTTGAAATCAGGAGATTTCAAATCACTGGAAAACGAAATCGCATTAAGTTGAAATTGTTTTTCTTTTTCAAAAACAAAACTTAATCGTCAATTTTAAAGTGTTTTGAGCAAAAAAGCTTGTTATTGATCATTAATTTAATGAAAGAAAAAATTTATCAAAACAGTGTCATATTTTCAAATTAAAACAATTTGATATTTTATTTCTTTTCGTTTTACAGCTTATACCTATATAAAAATTTCGAAATGTAATAAGGTATCGATATTTTCTTGTATTCATTCGCTGAATAACCATTAACATAACAACTTCAATTTAATTTGATACAGAACATATCCGAAATTTTATATTTTAAAAGTATTTTAAATCAGTGTTCGAAAATGTAACTTATAAAATGTGCATACTTTAATATTCTGCATTTTAGAATATTAAGTACACAAACAGTAACTGATGTATTCATAAAAAATGTTATAGGTTTATGAAGCTTATTTAACAAATTTCTATGCAATATTTGTCAAATAACCCACAACCAATAAACCATATACAGTCGAAACTCTCTATAACGAACTCCTGTATAACGAAGTTTTCTTTATTGCGAAGCAATTATAAGAACACTGTGTTTTGGGTCTACTTTGAGTGTATTATAATCTCCATATAACGAATTTCCATATATAGCGAATATTTCCTTATAACGAAGTATTTTTGCGACCGTAACTTCAAGATTGAAACTTTTTCAATCTCCATATAACGAATTGGGTAAAACCGAATGACACACACAAAAAAGAAATCGATGTCGCTTTGTGTTATTGGTGTTGTTATTGTTGTTCTGTGTGTACTTTGTTGCTTTCACAACGCACAAGCAGAGTCTGATGCTTTGAATCGTTTATTTACCACAAAATTAAAACTGGGAGAACCACCGAACTGAAGTGACAACTGGAATCATTACCATCTCTCACATTTCTTGTAATCGCTATCCATTTGCCTTTGCATTGAAGAAGAGAAGTGGAAAAATGTACTTCAAACCAAAATAACTGACTACTACAAATAAAAAATGTTTAAAGGAACAATATTGTTTTTCTTTTCCATATAGCGAATTTTCTTTATAGCGAAGTAAATTTCCAGTCCCTTGGAATTCGTTATAGAGAGTTTCGACTGTATACATAACGCTCATTTGCGAGAAGAGTGGCAAAAAAAAAACGATTTTGAGATAAATACGTTTAAACATTTTAATTCAGGAAAACTTATATAAAAAGTAGAAGACACTTTGGGTCGCCACTCAGAGAAAAAACGAGATAAAAATAAAATTTTCACATATGTTGTAAATTACAATTCGCCTCATATTTCCGCATTATTAACTCAAAAACAAATCACAAACATTTGTATGCTCAGAAAATTAGATTAGAAATCACTTTCACAAAAAACATTTCACTTGATAAGTTTTTTTTTACAACATTTCGGTCGAGTTTCGATGACAAATAAACTAGAGTTCCAAAAATGGTAACTGGTAATCAATATACATTTTAAAATTTTGTTTGTAGAACAATTTTTTTCAGCAACAAGAAATATTTTGTTTTTACGAACATAAAACACTAAATATTCATATCTGTTCGACTTCGGAAACGATTTTGTTTGTAAAATAGAGCCGATTAGTTTTTTAGGTATATGGGAGTTATTGCAAAGCAACATTTAAAATTTTTAATTTTTAATTTTTTTTTTAGTTTATTTCCAAACATTTTTTATTTTTATAAATTTTAATATGTATGTATAGTAGAAATATGTGAATAATACAAAATTATAATGAATGCACATTTCAAGCCATGGATATATTTTCATAACAGCGAATTTAGTAAAATTTTAGCATTGAAATCAATTTATACATATTTTTAGTTTTTAAAAATTTAAATTTTCGAAGATACATAACTTCTATTTTACTAATTTTAAAAATGTGCATGAAATTAAAGATAAAAAATATAACATACATTTAATTTTGTTTTATTAAAAACTAATCATTATAACTAAATTTTAAGATAACATTTGATTTTAAATTATAAGACCAAAGCATGAATTTTTCATATTCTGTTTTTACATAGATATACATAATTTTTTATTTTTTTTTTTAAGTTTGCTTATTTTTTTAGTATTTCATCCCTTATTTTATCATTTTAAAGTCGATATTGTTTATATTAATGTACGTGCACAATAATCAATTTTTCGAATTTCAAAATCTTTGTTTTCTGTTTAGTTACATTTAAACACACAAATGCTAAATGTTTTAGCGTCTACCATAAACATTTTCATCGGAATAAGCTATATAAAGGAAATAATCTTCCTCATGGTGTTCCTTTCAAATAAAATTAAATAAATAAAAAGTTAAATTTTTCATTTTTACGCTGTTTATATATTTTTCTAATACCTGATACAGAGAACCCATAGTGGCAGATGTTGGTGGAATAACATTATTGACAAAGAAAAATAAAGCATCTTCTGGTCTCAATTGTATACGCTTACGAATCAAAAAATAAAATTGTCCAACAGTCAAATCGGAAGGTACTAAATATTTTTTCTTGTCTAAATCTCCAATCCGTGCTTTTGGGGCTTTCTCCACTATAACCTGAAAAAGAAATTATTTAAATTGTTATAGAGTTTTTAAAATTCAATACAATTACACGTCATGGCAAAAAATCACGTTTTCTTGCATTACAACAGTTACATACGCTTATACCATACAAACAATGTTTATAATTAGTCATACCGAAAATAGATGAGCAAATAAAATTATTGCAAAAAGTTGCAATAAATAACTTTAAGTGTAACAAAATGTATTTCATCATTTTTAATAATATGTATAGTCAGTCAGTGTCATACTAAAATGTAAAGCCGGTCTAAGACTTGAATTGTTCTGTGGTATTGTATTGAGGTACATACGAATACATATGCATATCACCTATACAGGGATGGAAAATTTCATTTTTGAAATGGTATTGAAGCCTGACAAAAATGATAACTTTTTAGACTAAATGGTACAATTGTTTTATTTGATTTATTAAATCATCATCGTATATTTTATTATTTTTTTATATTGTTTATCTCGAAAACTTCGGTAATTTTGTTTTTTATGCTTGAAGCGGTTGAATATTCCAGTTCTTCTAATGAAGAATTGTTAATTTTTTTTTAACTGAACGATTCGTGCTTTCATCGATAACGAATGAGTAACAATTTTAACTGCAATTTCATTTGTTTCAAATTGTTTGACCTTTGTTCCGATTCATAAACAATTTTTTTGTGGTTTGAGAATCTGAAAACCATTGTTTTATGCTCAGCCACAAATTAGCATAGAGTGATATTTTCATTTTTTTTTTGCCAAATCAGAATATGCAGTCAGTCAGTGGGTTTTTCCAATAAGGAAATGACTTTTGGAGTAATTTTTTTTTCCAATTTCCACTTTTTTAATGTGGGTAAATATATGGCTTATGCCTATGCCCCCCACAATGGAAACGTCGCATACATTACATTTCTTACCATTTTTAGTATTCTGTAGCCATGGTAGTTTTTCCTTCTATTCTTCTCGAAACACTGCGACGTGTTTTTATTTTTCCAAAAGTAATTTAAAAATTTTAAATATTACCTACTTATTACATGATTGTAATTAATTTACCTAAAATTTTTGGCTTGCATGTTAGGTTTTTATTTTCATTTAAATTACTTTTTTTGTTTAAAAATGTCAAAAACAAAGCTTGCGTTTAAAGATCGCGGGGGTCCTGCAGTATTTTTTGGACTTAAAAAGTACTGAAAAAAAGTCTAACGTACTGGATTTTCCATCCCTGATATGTATATTTTAATATCAGTGAAAATTTAACTTTTTATATTTTAATTAAAACAATTCTTATCTCTTAGGATATTTACAAATTACCGTTTCTAATTGATATACATACATACATACATACATACATAGCTACTTCTCAGTTATTTCAACCCGTTTTCAAACAAACATTATAATGCATTTACGTAAATACATACCGGGTTATCCATTTCGTGGTTTCAAAAGTTTGGGCCTGGAATTCGACATCTGTCAAACTAAGTTGTTAAACCAATTTTTTTCTTTTCAATTGAAAGTCTGACATTGACGAAAAGTGATTGCTTAACTATCACACAAAGCATAAAAATTATCAAAACTTACTACAAAAATGGTGATTCTGCCACAGCCACATATCGTGCTTTAAGAGGAGATTATAGTTTACATAATCGTCCCACTACTCAAGCAATTGGCAAAATTGTGAAGAAATTTGAAGAGACTGTAGCGATTACAAATATTGTAAGGCCTGTGTATCAACGTTTCGCTTGTTCCCGCTGAAAATATCGCTGCTGTAAGTGAAAGTGTTGCCGAAGACCCGAATGTGCCGATTCTTCGTCGTTATCAGGAATTACATCCATATAAGGTCCAGCTCTCGCAACAACTGACCATTCACAACGTCGTAGATACGTGAAATGTGTGCTTGAACGACTGGCGGTGGACGGCAATTTTTCGAACAAAATTTTCTTCAGCGATGAAGCAGATTTCTCACTCGGTGGGTATGTTAATAAACAAAATTGTCGTATTTGGGGTTCTGAGAATCCTCAAGTAATTATAGAGAGGCCATTACATCCAGAAAAATTCACTGTTTGGTGCGCTCTTTGATCCGAAGGTGTGTTTGGACCTTACTTCTTCGAAAACGACGATTAGACACCATTAGATTTTTTTGTGGGGCTACGCGAAAGACTGTATTTATGCAGATAAACCTTTAAGTCTACAGCACTAAAAACCAACATTCGTTAAGTTATGGCTGAGATACCGCCCATATGTGTCAAAAAGTGTTCGAAAATTACATCAAAAGAATCAATATTTGCAACTCTTCGCGTGGAGGTCAATAAGGAAATATCGCGAGGAAATATCAAGAAAGAAATATTTTATGTGTTTTATTTAGGTTTACTTTTGAAACCGCAAAATGGATAACCCTTTACATATGTATATGAAATGCATAATAAATGAAAAAACAAAACAAATAGAACACAAAAGAAAAATTTACAAATAAAAAGATAAAAAAATAAGAGTACATAACGTCACATTAAATGAAAACGGCTGTAACCACACTTTGTTTTTTTTTACAGGAGAAGCGAAAAACCTTAACATCAAACATTTCGTAAGTCCCGAAAATCATATCATTTTCAGGATCAAGATACAGTCGAAATAACGAATTCCAAGGGACTGGATATTTATTTCGCTATAAAGAAAATTCGCTATATGGAAAAGAAAAACAATATTGTTCCTTTTAACATTTTTTATTTGTAGTAGTCAGTTATTTTGGTTTGAAGTACATTTTTCCACTTTTCTTATTCAATGGCAAGGCAAATGGATAGCGACTACAAGAAATGTGAGAGATGGTAATGATTCCAGTTGTCACTTCCATAGTTCGGTGGTTCTCCCAGTTTTAATTTTGTGGTAAATAAACGATTCAAAGCATCAGACTCTGCTTGTGCGTTGTGAAAGCAACAAAGTTCACACAGAACAACAATAACAACACCAATAACACAAAGCGACATCGATTTCTTTTTTGTGTGTGTCATTCGGTTTTACCCAATTCGTTATATGGAGATTGAAAACGCTTCAATCTTGAAGTTACGGTCGCAAAAATACTTCGTTATAAGGAAATATTCGCTATATATGGAAATTCGTTATATGGAGATTATAATACACTCAAAGTAGACCCAAAACACAGTGTTCTTATAATTGCTTCGCAATAAAGAAAACTTCGTTATACAGGAGTTCGTTATAGAGAGTTTCGAGTGTATAAGGATTGGCATCCCTATATATAACAAATGATTTTGAATGTAAGGTTTTCATAAAATTTTTATGTAGTTATGTCGTCTTGCATTTAGAAATACACGAACTTGTGGTTACGTCCGTTTGAATTTCGTTAATAGAACCGCCATTTTTAGTCGTAGAAATCTAAAATTTTGCACAAACATGTATTTTGATAAAACAATAAAAAACTACAATTCGAAATTTTGTGTAGATATGTCCGTTTGCATTTAATATGACGATATATTAAATTTAAATATGTTCACACTTTATAAAAGCAGCCCAGTCAGCATTTTTGGTCACTTTTGAGTCTTTTTTGACTCCTCTGGGCGATTAAAATAGTCACTTATGAGCTCATTTTTGAGTCGAAAATGAATGTTTTGTCGGGAGAAAAATGTACCCTTGCCGCGACTCCCCTGAACGAGTCATTTGTGATTCCGCACACTAAACGAGTTTTACTTACCTTTTTATTATCTTTACAATAATAAAAATATTGTATTTTGTTAAAAAATATATATAAAAAAATTAATTCATCAAGCTCAACTGAAGGAATTCTTTTTTTTATATGTATACTAGCTGAACCCGGTGTGCTTCGCTACCCCCTCGTTATACAATAAAATTAACGGCGGTGACGTGGTTCATAGTTATATGGTGACGTTAACAGTATTAAGAGCAATATACTACCAAATAAAAAAAATCCGTTGGAAGGAACAAATTTATACAGAGAACAAAACGTTTAAAACTTTCAAATAAAATTTTGCGTGAAAGGGGGCGTGGCGTAAGAAATGTTTATTTATACCTCGCCTGGAGTATAATGTGTATACAATTTGAAGTAAATCTGTTAAAAACTATATGGGAGCAATTACATAATTTCAAAAAAGTGGGCGTGGTCGAAAAAAAAGTACTCTATTAATCATGTCAGAGTCCTAGTTAAATGCTGTGAAAATTTCAGGAAGATCGGTCTAGAGGTTTGGTCTCCTATAAGGTACAAACAAACAAACAAATAAACAAACACACATTCAATTTTATATATTTATGCCCGTATTCATAAAAACTATTTTAGGTTTATTGAGGGTTTATTTGACAAGTATTGCATAGAAATTTGTCAAATAAGTCCTCAATAAACCTTAAATAGTTTTTATGAATACGGGCATTAGATTATATGCGCCTTTTTATTGATGAGACAAGTTTATGGTGGAATATACTGGAATGTAAGGAGCGGTTTCTTAAAGATGTACTTCTTCTTATTTTTTTTAATTATAATTTAGAAATACCTTAAGTTTTATTTTATAATTTTTGTCCTTTGCTGGGATTGAACCTCGGTCGTTTGAATTTCTGTGCGAGCGTCTTACCACTATACCACGACATCAGAATAATTGCATAACTCTTATTCTTTCAAATAAAATAAATTCCATTATAACGAAATGCAGAAGAAAACAATAAAATACAACGCAAAAAAATTATAAAAGCAGTCGTATTTCGAACGTCTGCACGATTAATTTATGATTCCGCACATTTAATCAGTTTTTGATCACCTAAGGGAGTCGTAAATGACTCATTTTGGTGATTTCTGAGCAAGCAATCTTCCAATTGCTGACAGGGAGAGTACACATAAAAAATATATTAATAATATGTATGTATATGTATGTATTAAATAAATACATATCAATATGCCATATTTTTATACACATACATATATATTTTTGTTTTGTTTTGTTTTGTTTTGTTTTGGCAAAGACGCAATTATAAAAGTGTATGAATATTTGTAGGACAACAAATAAGACCAAAACAGAAATAAGAATTATTGTTTATAAACAAATCTGAAATAACTGCGTCAACTATTTAATTAGAATTTGTATAATAAAGGAATGTATGTAAAACATAAACAAAGAATAGCAGCGAAATATATGTAGTTTTTGTATAATCATCTTGGGTAAAAATTCTAATTAGAAAAATGGATTTATTACTTTTAAAACAATACTAAAATAAACATAAAAAAATTACATATTCAATTCGTGGTCTCATACTTTAATTTTTACCTTTAATATGATTAATAAAAAATGGATATCGATACTCGATATCGAATTACCTATATAAAATCCTGCTCGACATCAAATGACGTTATATGTCTCTTCAGTATTATTTATTTAATTTTTTATAATTTTAAAGCAGCTTTTATCTCTAGAATAGGTAGTCATAATTTAAATATATCTATTGATTATTGAAAAATATGAAAAAAATTTAGGTGATATGTACTTAAATAAATCGAATTAGGTAAATCATGTATTCAATTTGTTTTATATTTTATTGCCAATTACTGTTGTTGGTTTTTTTCATATGTATTAAAGACATATCATAGGAATAAAATTCTTTTCATTGTTGAAAAATTCAATTTTTGTGTTTATACTTTTTAAATGTGTTTACCTTTAATATTGTACGAGTATTTAGGTACTACATTTCAATATATCTATTGAATTATCGCGCATTCATAACAATCTTAATAGATGAATATCTTTATTTCGTTAATAAAGTTTTTCCTATGCTTTCTTGAAAAATACATTCAAAATGTGTTTTTCTATTTCTAAAAGATTTTTTCTTTAAATACCTACACACACACATAAATTCTTGTTTTTCGTGTCGTAATTATTGAGTCAGAAATATGTCCATAAAGTTAGTGTTTATATTTTTTTATTTAACTTTAATAAGTTTTTTAATTTGCTTTTTGCTTCGTATTCTAGTTTAAACGATTTTGTTTTATTTTTTCATTTTGTTGTAGACTCTATTGTTTAGAAGTATTTTAAAAATAAATTCTTAAGACAACAGCTGTTTTGAACATGAACATACATATATTTACATACATACGGATGAATATAAAATTATATAGTACATATATGTATATATATATTTTTTTTATTTTTATTTCTCTCATTATTATCTGAATGACTTTGAGATTTCATAGATGAACTTGTGTATTTGTCATTGAATTGGGACATTCACATATTTGTAAATGTTTAACTACTCTTGAAACAAAAAATAAACTGTATAGGTATTTAGGATACCTACAAAATTAAAAATTATGACTACTTCTAATACAGTGAAAAATAAAAATAATATATTTAGCGATATATGTTTTATTTTCATTTGTTCACAAATATTATAATTTTTTGTTAAGCAGCCTTTTATTTTGTAATAATGCCAAGTTGACATTTGCGACTTAATAAACTAAAATTCTGTAGATTTTCTAAGTGACATTGACTACGATACGTTTTCCGTAAGCAGCATTGTGCCTTGTTTTTGTTACAGATTTTCACATACGATACGTTTTCACTAACTCAGCCTTAAGAGTTTAATTTTAAAATCAATACATCGCCATCTATGCTAATGCTAGGTACAAAATTGATTAACTTTTAACGTACATTGACAGCTATAATTTTTTTTTTTTTTGCTTTCATTTTGTTGTCATTAGGCCGTATTCCAATTGGCGACGTCGTTGTCGTGTAACGACATTTTTGTAATAGATTAAAGGCAAGAGAAACATTTTTTCTTTATTCTGCTACAAAAATGTCATCAGACGACAAAACGACGTCGTTTCATAATTAAAAAAAGTAAAAACACACAAAAAAGCAATTTTTCTCGAAATGTTTAGTTTTTAGTTTTTTAGTTATGCCACTATTCATGTCAGTGAGCAATGCTTACATATCATTTTTAAGACAAACAGTATCTACTATCAGTCATTTAATGTTTACTGAATTTTTTTACACAAATCAGTATCTTTTACTGAATACTGATTTTTCTTTTCAGTAATCAGTAAAATTTACTGAATACTGATTTCTCTTTTCAGTAATCAGTACTTTTTATTGAATACTGATTTATCTTTTCAGTAATCAGTAAAATTTACTGAATACTGATTTTTTTTTTCAGTAATCAGTACCTTTTACTGAATACTGATTTGCGTATTGCAGTAAAAAAGTAATGCAGTATGCCCATGTATATTAACTGGGACCTCCTAAATACAAAAAAACGCAGTTATTTTTTTCTTAAACCCTTGTGGAGTCCAACCGAAAAATCCGATCGAGATAAAGGGGGGCTTAGACGGTAATGCAAGTCGTACGACATCTCAAATTTTTGTGTAGAAGAGAATGAATAGATAGTATCGTGTAAACTTGATATGTAATGAGACCTTACGACATTGAGAAAATGCAGATGAAAATTTGACAGTCGTACGGCTCTCTTTGTTTTTTGGAATTTTTTAAAAAACCATTACATTTCATTAGATCAGGGAATCATTTTTATCTTTTTGTTTATTTATGTTAAATGTATTCACAATGTCTGTAAATTTTGTGTGCATGTGTATGTGCATTTCACGGCGCAATTATCATAAGGTGCCTTTGAGATTACAACAAGTAAAACAGTAACAAAAACAACACAGCAATTTGATGCTTGTTAGGGTAGTTAACTGTCAAAAAAACCAAAACAAAAAGTATGAAAACAAAAACAATGTACATAAAACAAAGCAAAAATTGACAACTATATTCACAAATTGGCTGAAAAAAAAGTAGCTCAGCTGCCATGTCAAATGCACCTTATAATCAATACGCCATGGTGCATTTTATGTTTTCATTTTACCAACCGTGGTTTTGGTATTTTACCAACCGTGTAAACGCAAAAAATATCTGTCGTAAGATTTTTACTCTCATTTTTAACACATTGCGGCACCGGTGCACACGACCTGAGTACTCGTTTGGGCCGCGTGTTCACATATCCACACGCTACCTTAATGTCTTTAAACGTGAATGTGGCATAGTGCACACGATTTACATTGGGTTTATATACCTGGAATGAATCTGTGGCCCCAGGAGAACGTGAAATTGTGCTTGGCCTGAGCAGGTTGCATACCCATGATGCGTTAGGGGCGGACAAAATATAGGGCTATTTGGTTCAATGAGAACAGTTGGATAGTTTTTTGTAATAGTATTTTTTTTTTCCTTTTTATATTGAAATAAACAATTTTTTACCATACAGAAATAATGATAACATTCAAATCTATTTTATCTGACTCCTAATCACAACTACTAGAAGGAATGTAATCCTTGTCTCTATCAAGTTCATCATCGTCTTCTGAGTCACAAAAATCTGACTGGTCGGAGAGATCAGCATTCAAAGATTCATTTATCTCTCTATCACTAAGTTTTTTCCTTGACATCTTTTATTTTTTTTCAAATTAGCTGAATTAATTCGTCTAAAGCAATAAAGAAAAAAATGTTAAAAGTAAAGTTACTTACTGGGAAGTAAAATTACTTACTGGGGCCGCGTGTTCACCGGTGCACACACGGAAAATTGATGAAAAATCATGGAAAAAGTGAAAATTTTCACTTTCTGTTTTCAAATATACAATAAATGAACATAAACAGAATGTTATCAGAAAAAAAATTTTTTTGGCCCGAATGAGTAAATCGCGATTTTGGGGCTTGGCGTAAGATGTGTTAAAATTACTGATTGAATTTCGAAATATTTTCTCTTTGATTTTACGTACGACCTAAAAGTGGTTTTACACTATTCCACTGAGTGTAACGACACGTCAAAAACTCAAATAAAATAGTATAATAGTGTGAAAACAATATGTAAATTGAAATTGAAAGAAATTTGACAGTCGTATGCCTCTCATCATTTTTAGAAATTTTTCTAAACCATTAGGGTCGTACCTGAATTAGAGCGTACGGCGTAAATTTTTTGTCAAAATTGTTTCATGCCCATACAATTTGTATGAGAGCTACCGAAATACGTCGCGTATGTACATTATGGATTTCAAAAATCCAAGTTTGACAGTGCGTACAAAGAAAAAATTAAAATACAAATCAAAAAAAATAATATTTGTTTGAAATTTTTTTCTAATACAAACAAAAGTAAAAACTTGACAAAACAATATTTTTGTTTTTCTTTATCATTTTCTGTTTTTTTATTAATGGCGTATTTCGATAATACGGACGTATACAAATTATACTTTTTAATTGTCGTACGTTGTACGCTTTAATTCAGGTACGACCCTTAGATTTTACATTTTATCAGAGTTGCTTTTTTATACAAATATAAGAAAATCATGGTTGGAAAACTGGAAATTATTCACCATAATTCTGCTTATTCCTTTTTAATTAAATAACTACTAAAATACAAAATATGGTTAACATTTCAAGTTCTTTCCCTTTAACATTATATATAAATTACAAATATTTGTTGTAAAAAATAATTAAATATGGCTTATACTCGTATTATGAAATATTAATAAAACAAAAATTGCCATATCATGTCCCATCGTTGGAGAAAAAGAAAAACACAAACAGCTGTTGTTTCCATTTTATTTAAAATGTGATAGTGTAAAAGCAAAATGTAATAAAAAAAACATTTTACTTTTGATTTTTTGACAATCAGACCAAAAACCATTAGATTTCGTTTCGACAAAATCCAATGAAAATCGTAAGACTTGTAGAATAGTGTAAAAGCACCTTAAGTGGCATATCGATGAAAAGGTAATTGAATGCATTTTCCGTCGACAACTTTAACTTTCCCTTAAAAAACAAACCTGAATAACAGCTGGCAACAATCTCCCACCAACAAAGCAAAACAACAAAAAAAAACGAATACAAACAAATGATTATTTGTATGCAGCCATCTTTGTTTTTCTCTTTTTCTACACAGCTATTATTTATGTATGTATGCATACATATAAAAAAAACTTAGCTATTAAAAACAAAATACATCCATAAATTCTTTTTTCATTACATTTTAAACACGCAATTTAATAAATTATTTCAATATTTTTTAATTTAGTTCACAGTTATAAACTTTGTTAGAAAAAATTGTATAAACGACAAGTGTTAAATTGATGAAAAAAAATTTTTTTTGTACGAAAATTTTCTTGAAAATTCGAACAAAGACTTCCATTTTATAGTACTTTATTTTTCATTTTTCTACTTACTGGAACGCGATCAGGATATTTCCTGCGAATTTTATCTCCTTCAGCGCGACGTTTTTCAAAAACGTGTTCTTCTTTATACTGAAATTTCATTTTTTACTGTCTTATAAGTTCACAAAAATTAATATTTATATATATTATTTCTTAAAAATTTTCTGATAAAATTTCTTGACTTCTTATTCAATGTTTGTTGTCGTATGACTTGCTGCTACTTTTTGAATAATATGAATGTTAAATAATCGATATTTCTGTTTTCTGTTATATACAGGGTTGTAATAAGTGGTAGTAATATGAAGACCGAACACTTCCAATAACAAAATGATACTTAAAATTGATCAAGGTGCATTTGAGGGACTATGGTATAATGAACAAGGTAGATGATTCCATGGTATAATAAACAACGTAGATGATTCCCTACAACAATACAACGCTACCAAAAACAACATGAATTTTGTTAGTGTTACGGCGAATTCAATCTGACCAAACTGTCAAAAATTTATGTAAGCATTTTGTTTAATTTTTTTTTAACATTGAAAAGAGCAGAGGCCTCACAATAGTTCTATATAAATATTCAAATATAAAAAGTTTAAAAATTAAGAAAAAAACAAAAAATAGTTTTCTGCTGTTTATTTTAAATTTGTATTTCTTATAAAATTCAAGGTAAGGTTTTTTATAATTTTCATTATATAAAATTATTCTGAATAACTTTAACTTCTGTTTATATAGCTTATATACATCGAGCATCATCGGGATTTTGTGGTCCCAACTATGGTTTTTGTGTGTCACATATAGCATCGAAAGCATCACAAACAATAGATACATATAGTGGTAGCAAATCCATACAAATGAACACAATCCAACCTGTGTAGTATGGTATTATGTGAAAAATGTTGATTGCGAACTTGGATCAACCCAACAAAATTGTAATATGAGTCCTTATAGTGGAGGTAGCAGCAACAGTGGCTTAGCAGTTAAAGCCCATTCACAACTGAGTGTAGATATCACCAATAATAGTGCTGAAGCAAAACGATAAATATCTTTTGACAGCTTATACCAGTTTAAACCCAAACTTTATCACAATTTTTGGGTTATTAAAACAATCCCAAGCAAAAAGTAAAATAAATTTATTGTTTGTTAATGTATCTCAAATAGAGATATTCTTTATTAGCAAAAATACATAAAATATTTATACATTTATTGTATTTACTTTCATTTAATAGTATATTGGTTTCACACAACTCAATTTTAAATTATTTACATTTTTGATTGTAAATGCATTGATAAACAATTATAATGCAATTATTTTTCTTTTTTGCAATAATCTATCTATTTACTCATTTTAAATGATTGTAAGTGTAATTTTAATATTTATTCTTATTGTTATATTATTCTTCTTAAATTATGTGTAAGTTTTAATATTTTGTTACTTTAGATTTCTTTTTAGTTGATATTTTCTTTAATATTATATTTTTAATTTTTTATATGATTGGATAAATAATTTTTGTACTTTAATTATAAGATTTAATCTTGTTGTACAAAAAATGGAAATAAATAAGTAAATAAATAACATAAATAAATAAATAATTAACAAATGTAAACATATTTTAAATATATACATAGTTATTTTCTTATGAAAGTTCTTATGCGACATTTGTTAACAGAAATGCCACTTTACTCTAGTAAAAAATTTAATAAATTTTTAATAATAATTTTAAACTAATATCACAACTATAAACACGAAATATAATAAGGATAAAAATATAAAAACCATGCTTCTTTCTTATGAAATATAGTAAGTATCACAATTTTTGTTGCTTTTTTATTGCTAACAAACAATTTTTTTTTAACGAATAGTATATGTATGTTTTTATATCTTAATTTTTAATCTAAGAATTAACATTAAACAAGCTTACAAAAGACGATTATTGAAATAAAACACATTTCTAATTTAAACAATTACGATAAGCTGTTAAGCTGTATTCAAAAAAGAGGTAAAAACAATTTTACCTCAATAACTTACAACTAAATATGTACATACATACATGTGTACATCTTTGTGCTACATACATACATATGTATATGTTTAAGTGTACAATTACATATACAAAAAGCCAAAAAAATAGTCCAAAAATTTTCTAATTGGAATTATAATCGAAATGGATTGAAATTTAAATCGAGTTAAACATATTTTATAATAACGACCACTTTTGCACTTTTTTATTAACTCCGACTTAAAATTATTAAAGCATTTATTAATACTTAGAGCGTACAAATATATTTTCAAATCATGCTATTATTATGTTGATCTACAACACTATATATTTACTTATCCTTAATTATATATTTTAATTTTTATATTTAAAAATAAGTTAAAATATTTTGCATCAGAACTACCTTTTTGGTGTGAAGTTTTATTTAATCTATACTTACTCAGTTTCAGTTTGCGTGGCTTGCTCTTTTTTCGTGCTTTCAGCCTCATTCCAAAGCCATACCTCAGCATCTGATGAGCCGATTTCATTTCTAAAATAAAGTTATTGTATATTAATTTTAATATATTTAAATATAAAAAATGTTGTTAAACATACAATAAAAGTGAATACTTACATAGGAACTGAAAAATCTCCAAAAAGAATTTCAAGATTATCATTTGGTGGATGCTCCAAATACTGGTGTATGAAAGTTGTTCTAAAAGTACGCGAGAGAAATTATACAAAATCTACGGCCGTATGTATAACGAACAATTAGAAACTCGTTAGTGTATGGGACAAAAAAATGGCAAGTTTATCACCCGCTATAGACAGATATTATTAAAATTTCCATATCCTCTATCTGATAACTAGTCTGATAATCCAAAAATTTAAATACCTTGTACCTTTGAGTAGGGATTTCCACGTATTGGGATTACAAACTTAGCCCCTGTGTACAACGACCTGCTAATTTTTTATTATACATAAGGCTGCTAATATATTTAAAATTGAAAAATTACTCACTGTTGAGTCCCCTCCACAAGCGACTCAGCATGTGGCAAACACGACGCCGTTTCTTCAGCTTGCTGCTTAGTTTGCTGGTTAATGAATATAGTTCTACAATTACATATATAGTATGTTAAAATCTTATAAGAAATGTGTAATAAAAATTACGTACTTTTGCACCTGTTTTACAATTGGCTCAGCATTTGGTAAGAGCGACACTCTGCCTCCAACATAAATTATACTTGAAGGTAGAAAGTGATCGCCACATACCCTGGAGTAATTTGTCAGTCTTACTCCACAGATTGCGCTCCATTTGCTCCTTACTTCTTCACTTTTGGGAACTCTGAACAAATGTCCAGTCCCTTTCAAAATTTTTTTTTTGCAAACTGTGCAAGAACTCATTTTTTTAATTCAATATTTTTGTTTAAAAAAAAACACTTTTAAAATATATAAACAGATATACACAGATTATTTTTGTTTAAAAAAAACACTTTTTAAGTATGTATCAATATTTTTACACAAATTATTTTTGTTTTAAAATATATTAACAGTTTTACACAATATGATTTTGCACAAAATGTCGTTAGAAATGTTTTGTTTACGTTTTTTTTTTTTTGTTAACCAAACAAAATTTGACACAATGGTTAGGCAGAGTTGCTTATTAAATCGCCGATGCATCCACCTGATAATAAATTCGCCTTGGATGATTCCCTACAACTAATAAGACAATACCAAAAACAATATTAATTTTGTTAGTGTAACGGCGAATTCAATTTGACCAAACTGTCAAAAATTTATGTCTGCATTTTTTTAACCCTCCATTACTAACCTCTGGGTCGAATCGACCCAGACGCGCAAATTTTTTAAATTAAAAAAAAAAACATGACGATATTTTAACTCAAGATATATGTGTAATCTAAATTTGTTTATATTTAAACGTTTATAAATAATAAACATAAGGAAAATTTATGATATTATGCATATAAAATTATTTTAAAAAACAGCCTGGGTCGATTATACCCATAGTTAGTAATAATGTAACAAAGATTATGGGTCGACTAGACCCATAGTTAGCAATAATGTAACAAAGATTATGGGTCGATTAGACCCAGGTTAGTTATACCGTTATACAAAAAATATATGATCATTTATTCGCATTGTAATAAATTAAAACGCAAAACCAAAACCACGTGCTCTAAATGTGGAAAATATATTTGCCAGAAGCACTGTGCTCAAATTGCATTGCTTCTGCACAAGAGAAATCCATTTTTGATGATATGTTCGATGATGAAAATTCCGAATAAAAGGTAACATTTACAGTACATAACTGAAAAATGTTTGCTTTAGCCGTACCAATTTTTCTTTCTAACATTTTACTATTATATTTCAGGTTTTAAATGCACTTTATTTGACGTCAATATCTTAAAAACTCTTAATTTTATGCGAAATTCGGCTGGATAACTTTTTTTTTCATTTTTTTTAGCTATGTTGTAATGAATTCATACTTAATTTTAATTTAAATATTTTTGTTTTAATTTACACCATTGTATACTAAAATTAAACAATAAAAGACTAAAATCTACCAAAAGAAGTATACGTTGTATCAATTTATAAGTTGAGACGATTTCAATGGATAATACAATTCAGGGTCGATAAGACCCATGGTTAGTAACCATGCGACATGATTTAAGGTTAGTAATGCCGGGTTAATTTTTTTTTTGACACTGAAAAGAACAGAAGCTGGAGAAATTTTATATTTAAATATTTCATTATAAAAATGATGAACAATGTTCACTTCCTTTCAAATTTTTATTCTTTTTTTTTGCAAACTGTGCAAGACATCAATTTTTTTTATTAAATATCTTTGTTAAAAGAAAACACTTTTAAAATATATTAATAGTTTTGCACATATAATTTTTGTTAAAAAAAAAAACACTTTTAATAATTTTATAATTTTAATTCTCGTTTTTCGACCTTTATTATTTAATGTAAAGAATTACTCAAGCTTAAGGTCTTTTTTTAAATAAAATCGTTTATTTATTTATCGATATTTCGCTACTCCTGCGTGTAGCGTCTTCAGGAAATATTTATTTTTAAATTATTTTCAAATTTCAAATACAGAAAATATGTATATGTAAATTCAAAAAATTTTTTTGTCAAACGAAAAAAAAAATTTTTAAAAATCAAAAAACATTCTACCCAACAAACAATAATAACAATGATAAAATCAATAATATAAAAATTTTATAAAATCATGAAATAAAGTAATATTAGTGTAAATGTGTAACAAATTAATTTAAAATATTAAATAGTAAATCAAAGTAACAAAAATTAACAATTTATTTTCTGTGTATTAAATGTCTGTATACTTGTGCTATGTTATCTGTGTCAGCCTTGAAGTTAATTCTGTGTGTTGTTGGTATATTAATAATTTGTAACATTTCTAACATTAAACGTTTTTTATAATTATTTTCTACATTTAAGATAGAAACATTTTCAAAATTTGGATAGTGATTGAATTTTGAACAATATGCGGATAAAGCCGTCTTTTGTGAATTAATATCCCTTCGTTTTTGGTCCGATTTATGTCCAGCTATTCTAGTTTTTAACTTATTCTTGGTCGTACCTACTTTATCACAAATTTCACTATCATTACCGTTACAAGGAATGCTATAAACTAAATTTGACTTGTCCCATTTCTTTACCTTATCCTTTGTCTTGCTAAATAATCTTCCTAAAGTATTATATATCGTATAACTCAAATTATACTTATCCTGATTAAAAATCCCTGACATTTTCAAACGGTCTGACAAAACAGGTATATAAATTATAGATTTATAAATTTTATTCGCTGTTGCATTATCACTATTCCTGTTTCCCTTACCCTGAATATTATCATTAAAATTGGCAACACACCTCATATTATCTTTACATTGTCTAATTAATCTATGAATAATACTTAATGGGAAACTATTGTCAATTAATATATTCTTAACTTTAACAATGTTGTCCTTATGAAATTCCTTGTCACTAATTCTAAGTACTCTCTCTATTAAATTTTTAGCTGTGTTAATAATAACACCCTTATTGTGTTTTGAAAAATAGTTAATAAGCCTTCCAGAACCTGTTGGTTTTTGATACCAATCAATCACCAGTTTCCTACCCTTTCTAATTAATAGTGTATCGGAGAAGTAGCGAAATATCGATAAATAAATAAACGATTTTATTTAAAAAAAGACCTTAAGCTTGAGTAATTCTTTACATTAAATAATAAAGGTCGAAAAACGAGAATTAAAATTATTAATTTATAATAAGCACGAGAAAAATGGGTTACAATAAACTTAAAAGGAATCAATTATTAAGGAAGTTCATAAACAGATACAAAACAATACGGGAAAAAATCATCAAAACAAAATGTTCAATTACATTTTTAATAAGGTGCAGAAATAAAGGAATCATACCAAAATTTATCAACAATTCAACGAAAAATATTTTAGGAATTTTTGGCAATAACGGAAGACAAAAAACAATGAATTCAATTAATAAGTACACTCAAAATTTACATAGAAAAATTTTAAATTTGGCTATTAGAGATAAACATGATTTGTTAAAACATTTTCAAGGTGAGTTGATGGTGATTGAAATAAATTTAAGAAAATATTTGACAGACATTGAGATGAATGAGTTTTTAGAATACGAACATAGGCTCTCGAAAAATTTTATAATGAAAATAAAAAGAATACAAAAAAGGAAGTTCGACAGTCTTCAGGACTTACAAAGACGGGAATTAGGGATTAAGTTTAACGAAAAATGGTTTGTGAATAAGACTAATATTAATATTCCAACCGATGTTAAGTGGACACTCTCTTTGGGCCATAAACATGCCTTACCTGTAAGAAGAGGAGATCTTCCCACACTGAAAATTTTAGCAGATGGAGAGGACTTAATACAGACGCTAGATAAGAAGGAGGAACAGGAAATTGCTAGGACCAGATTAACAACAATAATAGAGAATCATTGGAATAAAATGGAATTAGATAAAAGAGACTTGAGAAGCTTGTTCATGGCAATTAATTACTCTCAGAGCTTTTGCCAGAACACTGCTGAGAGGTAGTCGCCGAAAGAAATATTTTTTTCATATTTCTTTTTTTGAAGATGTCAGAGCCTGGAGTCGAACCCAGGGCCCATGTCTTAGTAAGCCAACACACTAACCACTAGACCACGGCGACTTATACATCATGTCCATCATAAAAATGAAGGATCCATTTTCTAAATAATTTTAATTATGTTAAAATTAAACTATATAATTATTTTGCTCTAATTTTATTTACTTTCTTTTTATTTTAAAGTTATTTGATTCTTTTACAAAACAAAAATGCCCGTATTCATAAAAAATAAAATTGGTTTATAGAGTTCTTATTTGACATATTTCTATGGAATAATTGTCAAATAAGCACTCTATAAACCAGTTTTGTTTTTTACGAATACGGCCAAAATCTTTTACATTTTTTTGTAAATTTCGTTTCGATAGCTATCGAGTGCCATAATTTGGTTATTCGATACGTGACGAAATTTTACTCGATACGAACGTTCATTTGATAACGAGTGCTGCGATTTGGGCCCAGGTTTTTAAGGGAGGATTTAGACTGTAATACAAGTCGTACGACATGTCAAATTTTTGTGTAAAAGAGAATGAATAGTATCGTGTAAACTTGATATGTAATGAGAGCGTACGACACTGAAAGAAAATAAGGATGAAAATGTGACAGTTACAGCGCTCTCTTTGAAATTTTTTAAAAACCATCACATTTCATTAGATCAGGGATGCGTTTTTATGTCTTTTTTGTTTGCGTTAAATGTATTCACAATGCATGTAAATTTGGGTGCATGTGTATGTGCATTTTATGTTTTCATTTTACTCTGTTTTGGTATTTTACCAACCGTGTAAACGCAAAAAGTATCTGTCGTATGATTTTTACTCTCATTTGTTACGGACCGGTTGATAGACGAGTGTTCCGACTTGCCTTTACCCGTCTCAGGAGGTTCCAACCCTTCTCGCTTGTCGCGTATCCGCACATACAAAAATTTTCAAAAGTCTGCTTCTGTCATCTACACTTACACACAATACCACTTGCAGTTTTCAACAGGAGATTAGGTGTAACTCTCCAGCCCTCCCATCCAAGTCATAGCTATGACCACGCTCTCCCAATGCTATCACCCAACTTCTGCTGTAATGGTTACCTATTTAGCCAATCACCATAGCCTTACCTGTAATAATCTTAAGCCGCTATATTCAGTTTCTCAACACTCGAAATTCATTTAAAAACAATCAACATATCATATCTTAGTAAGCCAACACACTAACCACTAGACCACGGCGACTACGATTGGTAAATACCAATACAAACTAAAATGAAAATATAAAATGCACATGCACACAAAATTTACATGCATTGAACATAAAAAAAGAAACATAAAAATGCATCCCTGATCTAATGAAACGTGATGGTTTTATACAAATTTTCAAAAAAACAAAGAAAAACGTACGTCTGTCAAATTTTCATCCGTGTTTCTCTCAATGTAGTACGCTCTCATTACATATCAAATTTACATGACACTATTCATTCTCTTCGCCGTGGTCTAGTGGTTAGTGTGTTGGCTTACTAAGACATGAGCCCTGGGTTCGACACCCAGCTCTGACATCTTGAACAAAAAAAAAGAAATATGAAAAAAAATATTTCCTTCGGCGACTACCTCTTAGCAGTCTTCTGGCAAAAGCTCTGAGAGTAATTAATTGCCATGAAAAAGCTTCTGAAGTCTATCGTTCGGAGTCGACATTAAACTGTAGGTCCCGGTACTCATGGATAAAAATTTACACACACAACATGAGTACTGCGAGAAGCTAGGCCGTAATCCTGACACAGGGTTGTAAAGGCCAGTTATGTATGTATGTATTCATTCTCTTCTACACAAAAATTTGACATGTACGACTTGTATTACCATCTAAACCCGCCTTTAACAGGTATGCTTTTATAACAACACGTTGTAAGTAAATGTTACCATGTACAAACTGATAGCATTTCATAAAAAAGTATATATTTTAAACAAGTTCATAAGCAAGTCTTGCCAATAAACTCATACTTTGACATTAAATTTTTTCATCGTGTGTTTCGATAGTAAAAATTGACTTCCTAATTAAAGGTCATTTATCTTTAAATGCCATTTAAGAACGAAAATAATTTTTTTCGTAGAAGTTGAAAGACATTTAAATTGAAACTTAAATGATGAAATGATAAAATTGTATCAATAAGTATAGTTGACCTTATTATTGATTAATATATAAACTTTTATTTAAGCTTTAGGTCGATTTAATAATTATTTTTTCGATATTTCGCTACTTCTCTGCGTAGCTTCTTCAGGAAATGTTTTTTATTTAAAAGATTTTTTTTAAATACATACATACATACATACATACATACATACATACATACATACATACATACATATTAAAAAAATTGTGTCATATGAAAAATATTCTATCAAGAAAATTTGCCTCATAAAACAATTTTTTTAAAATAAAAACAAACAAACATATTTAATTAAATATTACAACCAACAAACATTTATCAAATGGACAAGGCTGGTCATTTATATAGCATTTAAGTTTTATTTAACTTTGTGCTAAAAAACTGACAGTTGCATTTGAATGTCATTTAAATTTACAGCCAGGCCCACGATATCGAAAGAAAACTTAAGCGAAAGAAACTCAGTCATTCACTGTGAATCTAAACTGCGGCCCACTAATTGTCACTTTATAGTTCGCTTTGCTTTACGTTACCAACTTAATGCAAATAAACAACAAAGCTGCCATATCAACATATTAAAAAATAATCGCGAATATACACGAAAAAAGCGCTGAAATGCTTAAATTGTACAGTAAAAAATGCAACCGTGTGCTAGTTTAACTTGACAGAAATGTAGTAAACAAACTTATTCGGATTTTGATTATTTATGTATATGTGTGTAAAAAAATTTGTGTTACCAATCGCATTTATTTTTGGCGACACAAAAATTAGTGTGCCGCAAATCAGCTGCTTGTCGCTTAAAACTACACGATTCGATATCGTGGGCCTGGCTGTTAAATGCCATTTAAATATGAAGTTAAAAACTAACACAAATTTAAAAAGTCATGCAAAATATTACAATTATTATCAATAAAATCGTAACTAACATTACAACAAATATTGCAATCACATAAAATTCCTAAACACAATCAAACCCTGACATATAGACCAGTGATGTCCACAATTCTCTTTCCCTATCACGCGTGATAGGAAAACAAATTCTGCTTGCGTCGAAGTCAAACACGTACATAATAAAAAGAAATATTGTTACTCTTGCTCTTTTAAGATTTTAGCTTCTCTCCAACATAGTGCAGGGATGGATAGTGCATATTTTTTGTATCATTTTTATTTAACTGAAATAATTATTCATTATTTCGTCCAAATTTATGTGACCTCGGTACTCCTTTATTCTTAATAGATCGGTCACATGTCTATCTGACAATCGATTACGTACTTTACTCAGAATTATGAAGAAATATTTATGAAGTTATAAACAGAAAGTAATTCGAACATTCCCATTTCTGGTAGAAGTAAGCAGAGTCTTTTCTCTGCTTCATACACAAGCGCAAGTGTGTTTATTTAGTAGTGGACATCACTGGTCTATACAAAAAATATGCACTATCCATCCCTGCACTATGTTGGAGAGAAGCTAAAATCTTAAAAGAGCAAGAGTAACAATATTTCTTTTTATTATGTACGTGTTTGACTTCGACGCAAGCAGAATTTGTTTTCCTATCACGCGTGATAGGGAAAGAGAATTGTGGACATCACTGATATAGACTGACCACGAACACAACAAAATTAAGCTTGCTTTCTGATTTTGTGTGTTTCGCATTAACAATTGCTAATGTAAATCGGTTGTATTTTTCAGAACACTTCCTATTGTAATAAAATGGTAATACCGTTTTCACTATTCGTGTATATGTATGTAATTAAGTTGACATTTTCAAGCAGTATGCTACATTATCAAAATGTCTGACTTAAAGTGAGTGCCATTAAAATATCAATTTTTAGTTATTTTAATAATGAAATGTATTTGTTCTTAATAAATTTGTATTTAAAGTGTACAGTAAAAAGTGTATTACCCAAATATTAGGATTTTTTTTTTTAAATTATGAAGATTTCGCATTTAAATTCACATTGGATTAATAGTGAAAATTTTTTAGGTTTTTTTGTGCTCTAAAAAAACTGATGCGCAGCGAAGGGGGGTCAATAATTTACGACAGCTGCGTGTCAAGTGGAGAAAAATATTGAATTTTCTTTAAAATTGATAAAAAGAAAAGCATGTGTATGCAAATTATTTAAATGTAGTTTTTAATTTTCAGTGATGACTTGTTAAATTATGATATTGGAGATGTTATAGATGATCAGGTATTAATAGGAGCCGATGAAGACGAACTTTTGCTTTCAGATGATGGTAAGTGCAGCTCCCATTATTTTGTTGATTAAAATATTTTCAGCCATATTTCCTGTTTTATGTCGTAGATTTGGAAAAAGATGTTTCAAAAGAAGAAAAACTTAAATTAAAATCTGAAGCCGAAGAATGGGTTAAAACACAAATTAAGGATAAGCCAAAACCAAAGTCTAGAACAACAACAGAACAAAAACGAACAGAAACTCCTAAATATTTAACTAATAATGATACAAATATAAAAAATGATACTAATAAGGTACAAGAAAATTCTCCGTTGGAGCAGCAGCAACAAACAAAATCACATACTCCTGCAATTAGCAATGTGACTGCATCTATGACACAAGAATTTAAAGCACCAGCGGAGCAATCTAGCAGTGAAACTGACACGAACAAAACGTACACAAATTCTTCAATTGTTGAGGAAGTTACTTTAAGTACGAGTAATGAAAACGAATTAGAACATAGCTCGTATGCTTCAAACTCTACACCAAGTCTAAATAATGATTCTTGTGCCTCTGTAATACAAAGTTCACAAGAAAGCGCTAGTATAGTAATGAGTCATGGTGATTTGTCCGATCCAACGGAAGATTATGAAGAGGAACGTGAAGAACGTACAAATATAAAAACTACAAATGAAAGAGAAGTATTTGATCAGGCCAGTGAACATTCACCAGGTAAGTTAAGATAACATTTAATAAAAACAATATTATAATATAATAGGCCGTATTCCAATTGGCGACGTCGTCGTCGTGTAACGATATTTTTGTAATAGATTAAAGGCAAGAGAAACATTTTTTCTTTATTCTGTTACAAAAATGTAGTCAGACGACAACGACGTCGCCAACTGGAATAAGGCCGAATATTTCGAAATGTTTTAGCTTAATAATTGTAATAGCCTATTTTATTGCTTAGTTAAACAAAAACTTCAAATTTTATAAACACATACATACTTAAAATGAAATCTAAATGTGTTATGGCTTCCTTTTTTATGGTTATTCAGTTCATAGTTGTGCAAGTTTTGAGAAGCTATAACCCTGCCATTACACATGAAAGTACTTTCATGAAAATTTTAAAACACTCTCAATTTTTTACTAATACATAAACATTTTTTTCATTTTTGTTTTTGTGTTTTTGTTTTTTTATTTTTTATTTGTAATACGTATACGGAACTTTCATGAAAGTACTTTCATGTGTAATGGCAGGGTAAGAGGAGATTTTTAATAAAAATTTTTACCATTCTATTAGTTATATTTAATAATATAGTAATAATATTTACACGTTTTAATTTTTGACAGTAAAATACCCCTTATACACATCGTGAACAATGTACATATAAGTATTACACCTAATGTAATAATGTATCTAATAGCAGACAAAATATTTCACCATCTAACATTAATCAAATCGACCTTTTTTCAACGCCAGAAATATCTACCGAAAATAACTAATTTTTTCAACATCATCTTAAAATAATACCACCTCGCAAGTCAGTATTTATATCTCGAGTTGCATTCGATACAACTAATGATGATATCCACAAGTATATTAATTCTAAAATTAAAAATATCTCAGATATCTACATAAAAAAATTTACTTACACTGAGCCTAGAAACGTAACATCATTCAAGTTGACTGTTCCTTGCGATATTTATGACAGGATTCTCGATCCCTCATTCTGGCCTCCCAATACGTTTGTTCGAGAGTTCATTACAAAGAACAGCCCAGGCTCATCCAATGTCGTTCGTCTCCCACCTAAAAATAGTTCCTTTCCAAAAAACTAAATTTGTCTTCTGATATCAGCCTTAACATTATTTATCAAAATGTTCGGGGCTTAAATACAAAGATAACAGACTTATTTACGAAAAGTTTTAGTTTTAACTACCATCTTCTTATTTTCACTGAAACTTGGCTAAGAGAAAATGTTTTTAACACGGAAATTCTATGTAACGAATTTAATATATACAGGAGAGATAGAGGTAATAATCGCATAGGTGGTGGCGGGCTTATTGCGATATGATGAATTTGCATTTCAATAGAGTTGACTGGAACAAAATATTATCTATAAATAAGATAAAATTTTTAAAAATTTGAACTGCAGTCTGCACTTTCTGCTGGCTAAAGATTCTATTTCTCTTACTTGCTTACTCGATAATTGCTGTTTCTGCACAACAGCTTTTGCCTTTTCTTAAAAACTAGTGAATTATGCTCCACAATATTCTTGGGCCAAAAACTTACCATTTTTGTCTTTAAAAATAATAAATGTATCAAAACTTCTAAAAAAAGGATTAGCGATTTTCTTAACAACTCCAAAACCAGATTGGAGAAAAAGTTCTGGCGTTGTAAGCATTTGAACATAGGACATTCAAACACGTGGTCAGTTGTTTGAGTCACTGTATGTATATTAGAGTACCCATGAATTATATAGAAATTCATAAACCTATAATAATTTTTATGAATACAGTCTGAAAATTCCAAAAGTTATTTAAAATACTTTTACAATTATGGGTACTTTAATATCGATAATTTGTAATAAGCAAACAATGTGATATAGTTTTTTTATTACATATACAGTGCACTCGGGAAAACGTCAACTAATTAAAACCGCGGGTGTTGACGTTTAACAAATTGTTGACGTTTATGAATGTAAAAAATTTTAATAAAAAACATATTGATAGTGTGCTTTAAAACGGTTTTATTGACTATGAACTAAAAGCAAACATAAACAAATCCAAAAAAAAAAAAACAAAAAAAGCTTTCAGCCTAACTAAAACTAAAAGAACAAACACATTTTAAATGAGATCATATGTATATGATACATAACAGATTTTTTTAGATGCATAAGTATGTGAAATTATGTATAGGTACTTACGAGAACAAAAAAGCAACTGAACATAAGAAAGACATATGTAAATACAGATTTCTTTTCTACTCTACATATTTATAAGGGCAATCCCGAATTTCTGAACTAATTTTATAAAATAAATGTGTGCGTGTGCACAAATCTGTGCATTTTAACTGTTGCTAAATTCAAAATTTTCTTTTATTTAAAGTTGACGTTTTAGACCTTTGTGGATTGGTTGACGTTTTAGAGTAGACAATGTAAAAAATTAAGGGTTGACGTTTTGGGATGTTGACGTAAACGAGTGTTGACGTTTTCCCGAGTGCACTGTAATCACTTATTTAAAAAAATAAATAATTAAAAACAAAAAAAAATAAATTATTGGTAATTAATAGGGCAACCAAAAATATGCATTAGCATCTTTTTTTTTCTGAATGTTATTGACAAAACAACCAAAATATTAATTCATTTTAGAAGAAACTACGACCTTTAACCCCTATTTGTTACGGCATATTTTTGCATATTTCGTCATAAATGCATACTTTTGCATTTTTCGACAAATTTCGGCATATTTTACAAATTTTTATATATGTATGTTAGAAGAATTTACGTGTATAGCCAAATTTTATTTTTCAAAATAATGACCATATGCTGACACATTACTTAAGTATAATCTATTAAATAATAAGGGTACTCATGACAACGCTTAAAATTAAACTGTGAAATTGGGGAAATTCGCGGGAATGGTTCATGAAGCTCCTTCTTAAACTACTGTGCAATAGTTAATATCATTTTGATAGAAACGTCAAAGCACAAAACAAATTAAATACAAAGCAATTTTACATACATTTATGGAAAGTAGCGTTTAAAAAAATTGCTTAATAATTATTTCTCATTTAAAAATTACGTATTTTTCAACGTTGTACGTATTGGAGAAAAATTGTCATACATAATTGCATGATATAAAAAATTAAATTAAATGTTGATTTTTAAATTAATTAAATTTTCGTAAGAATATGCGGAAAATCAAGCAATTTGTGTCAAACAGACTAAATAATATATTAGCGAATACCGAGATTTTAAAACTAATAGGAATATTCTGTTTTGTAAAGTTTGCAATAAGCCAGTGTCAGTAAAGGAAATATTTACCATAAAACAACACCTCGGAAGTCAAAACATATTAAGCACAACGCAAGAAATTATGCTAGGACAGGTTTGCTTTTAAATTTGCATCAATTACTTCTGTTGATGTCGAAAGAAATTTCTCGATATACAAGAGCGTTTTACGACAAAGCTTTATGTCTCAAAATTTGAGCGATATGATTGTTATTTATTGCAACAAATAATTTAAATTAATTTTTTACTTTTTTATATTGTATTCTTGTCAGTCTGAATTTTTGAATTTTTTTTATTTTTTTTTTTGTTAATTTTGCTATGGCTCATTATCGAGAATAGTGGCTTAATCCAAAAAGCGATTCTGAGATAAATGTATTTAAACATTTTAATTTAGCCAAACTGAAAAGTGCAAGACACTTCTGGTCCCCACTCAGTGCAATGAGAGATAAAAATATAATTTTTAGATATGTTTTAAATTACAGTTCGTCCCGTATTTTTGCATTAATAACTTAAAAGACACATTTTTTTGAGTTATGTCACTCTTCCTGCAAATGAGCCATATGTAAGTATAAAGGAATTTTATTTTATCCGGTTGGTGGCTAATTGTTACTCTTCATGTTTTCAAATTTTTGAAAAAAATAAACGTAATTTACGTCAACATATTTATGTATTATAAGTTTTATAAAGCATATTTTTAACGCTTAAAACTGTTTTTTTAATGCATATTTTAGGCGCTTAAAACTAATTTTATAGAGCATGTTTTTGGTTGCCCTAGAATTAATATTAAAATTGTTTGACTTTATGTTTATTTAAACTAATTTTTATTAAAAAATAGTTAAAAATCATATTCGAATTCAATTTATCATTCACTTGTAACTTGTAAAATTTTTTTGAGTCTCCGTCGACCCTAAGCTTTTTTTCTACAATTCTACAAGTGTACAAGTGAAAATTTTGTTTAATGAAACACAACGACATATAGAAGTATGACTTGTAGACTTGTAAATTGTAAAAATTACTTGTAGCTACAAACTTGTAATTGTATTTTTGTGAAACACAATTATTTACAATTTACAATTTTAAAGGAAAAAACACTTGTAATTGTAAACTTGTAGCTTAGTGAAATAGGCCCCTGATGGTATTCCAAACTGTATTTTAAAGCACTGTACGTTAAGCTTATCCAAACCATTATCTCGAATATTTAATTTATCAATAGGACATGGATATTTTCCAAGTCATTGGAAGTCCTCTTTTATCATTCCGTTTTTCAAATCTGGTTCTAAGTCCGATGTTAACGATGTGGTGCACCGTTAATCTAATGGAACTAAATTCTAGCAAATGCAAGCATATGAGATTTTATCGAAACACCTATATTCCAAATACATTTCTTATGAATGGACAACCCTTGGAATTAGTCAATTCTTTCCACGATCTGGGAATTATGCTTGACGCCAAACTTTGTTTTATTCCACATATAAATCTGATGGTTAATAAAGCCAGATCAGTTCTTGACTTCGTTAAGAGATGGAGTAAAGAATTTACAGATCCGTACGTTACTAAAATCCTGTACACTTCGCTTGTAAGGCCTATACTTGAATATGGTTCTTTTGTCTGGGATCCTGTTTACAATATTCACATCGACCACATCGAATCTATACCGAAACAAATTCTTCTATTCTGTCTGCGAAATCTACGTTGGAATCCTATATTAAATTTACCGTCTTATCATCATAGATTAGCTCTTATAAAGCTACCTACACTTAAAAGCAGAAGAACCATGTTAAACGTTTCCTTTTTGATTAATATTATTAATTGTGAAGTCTACTCTGAATTACTTTTGAGTAATAAATATTTTAATGTACCACTTAGGCCAACACGATACTTTCATCCACTTGCTATTAAATACTTTCGTACCAATTATGCTAATGCTGATCCATTAAGAAGAATATGTTTAAACTTTAACGAACTTTATCAATTCATTGATTTCTCCTTAAATTTAAATTCCATCAAACGCAATATAATAGTTTTTCTAAACAGATAAATTTTCCTTATATTTAATTGCAATGGTATTTTTAAATTAATTTAAAATTTCGTACATTCTGTGTAAAATTAGTTTGTAGACTTTATTAAGAAATAAATAAATAAATTACTATGTACAATCCCCCAACAACAAAATATATAAAAGCAGCTCATTCTTTTTGTGTCAGCCATAGTATTTTAAATTTCTCCGCCAACAAGTTTTTTCCTAAAAACTAAAAAAAAAAAATTGATAAAGTGTAGGTATTCAGTGTCAGTCACTGGTGACTGATGTAGCTCCTTTTTAGTATTCCAGTGTCAGTCACTCGTGACTGACAAGGCGGTCAATGTGTTGAGTCGTAAAAAAAAAAACTTAAAAGCAAAAAATATTTTTCGCAATATGGGCATTTCCAGAAATAAGTCCACCTTGAACGAAAAATTAAAAGTTAACCAACAGAGTTTTTCCGAATGTTTTATAAAAGATAAACCTCTAAAGTAAATTAAATGTAAGAATTCAAAGTTTTCCTTTGTTAAAATTCTCGTTTTGGTAAATGTTTCTTAACTTCTATTATTAGTCTAACTCCTACCAAAAAGTTTTTATTAAAAAGTCTTGCCCAATTCGCACTTCCGTTCTATGTAGTGTAACGCCAAGTAATTTTTTTGAGTATATCTTGAAATCCTTAGGATCGATTATTTGAAATTTTCACTAAATATAGACCTATCCAATCACTTCTCGAATGTGAGAAAAAAACTTTTTTAAATTCTGGTTTTTAATTTTTTTTTGCAACATATTGCCGTACAAAAGTAACGTAATGTCAAAGTGGAATTGCCCATATAGACAGGCAAAGGCATTCAATATTAAATATGGAATGTATTGTTTATGGTGGTAAGCATGTCTCTATGTCCTGTATTCCAAAATAAGCTTGCTGCTAAAAAGAGAAGAACTGGTCTGATGGCATAACAGTCAGGGAAAATACATGGCATATATACTAATATATAAGGACTTTTAAATAACTACAACCATGCAGAAGTAATGGTAGAAACAAGGCAACCTGAATTTGTTATACTGTCTGAAACCCATTTAACTATAGTTATAAATGAAGAGGAAACACAGTTAGAGGGGTATAATCAATTTATAACTTTTGTCCAAATATGTTTGGACAAATATATTTCTTTTAATGAAAATTATAATATTTTTATCGTAGAGTGAATTGTATTTATAATTAGAATTCATTTATATAATAATTTAAGCTAATATAATTTAATTATAAAATTTTTGCGCTCACTGTAGATGAACAGTACTCGCTGTAATTGTCAATTGAAATTTACAACGAGTTATTTTATAATTTGCTTTTTGCTTTCTGCTTTATGCTGCATAAGGTGCTTTTACACTATTCTACAAGTCTTAAGACTTTCATTGGATTTTGTAGAAAGAAAATCTAATGGTTTTTGGTCTGACTGTCAAAAAATCAAACGTAAAATGTTTTTATTACATTTTGCTTTTACACTATCACATTTCAAATAAAATGGAAACAACAGCTGTTTGTGTTTTTTTCTTTCTCCAAGGTTGGACATGTTGATACGGCAATATATGTTTTATTAATATTTCATAATATAAGCCATATTTAATTATATTTTACAACAAATATTTGTAATTTATTTTATGTTAAAGAGAAAGAACTTCAAATATTAACAATATTTTGTATTTTTGTAGTTATTTAATAAAAAAAAAGAATAAGCAAAATTATGGCTAAAAATTTTCAGGTTTCCAACCCTGATTTTTTGTTATATTTGCGTAAAAAAGCAACTCTGATAAAATGAAAAGTCTAATGGTTTAGAAAAATTTCTAAAAATGATGAGAGCCATACGACAGTCAAATTTCTATCCGTATTTTTTGACAATTCATTACAAATTGTTTTCACACTATTATACTTTTTCATTTTATTTGAGTTTTTGACGTGTCGTTATACTCAGTGGGATAGTGTAAAACCACCTATAGCAATATAACTTACTTACAGTTTAGCAATCCAATAATAAACATTAAAAGTGAACACAACATAAATACATACATACATACAATTATGTATGCAGTTTTAATTTGTTATTGTTTTACATACCCAATTGGAAATATTATAACTATAATGTGCTAAATAAATTATACCTATGTATTACTGGAGAAGATTTTTATTAGTGATTTATTTATATTTTCCCTATCAACTTATTTCGAAGTAAGTACACATAAATTCTAATCCCTATTTTTACCCAACCTATTCCCTATGGTTTATTTAAATTGGTGTCTTACCTCACACACCAATACAACTTTATCAAACTTAACAAGGACAGGTGGAGTGATAACTTATTTTAAAAAGAAATGGAATGATTATAAAATAATTGAGAAAAATGTCGATTCGAAAAAATTGGATAACTGCATATATGGCTAAACATAACAACAAATTTGTAGTTACTTCCGTATAGCGATCACCGAGTAGTTCTGAAACAGAGTTTGTAGGAGTCTTTGAATAAATATTAGACGAAATAAGTGACATAAACTGTGATGTAATAATAGCTGGCAATTTCAATTTAGATTGGAGTAAATGTAGCTTTTATAAAAATAAAATTAAATGACTTGATGACTACGGCCTTAAACAGATAATGGATGAATTTACACGAATTACACAGAACACGAAAACAATAATTGATTATGTATAACAAATAATAGAAATATGTATATCAGCGAAAACTAATAGTTCAAATAAAATTTCAGATCATGCAGCAATAGATATAATAATTGATAATGATGAACAAAATGATTATGAAAATGAATATAAAGATATAGAAATATTTACATATAAATAAATACATACATACATACATACATACATAACTGGCCTTTACAACCCTGTGTCAGGATTACGGCCTAGCTTCTCGCATATAAATAAATATCAATATCAATATAACAGAGAAATCTTGAATATACTACAAATAAATACTAACACCGATTTGAACTATAATGTTAATTTATTAGATACTTATTTAGAAAATACGGTTAAACGGCTTACTAAGAAAAAGACAATAAAGAAAATTTTAAAATCAACTGGTTTGATAAAGAAATAAGATTGTTGAAAAGAGAGAAAATCTATAAATACCAAATAGCAAAAGTGGAAAACTCTAATGAGGCATGGGCACCTTGTAACTACAAGGGGCTGTCCAAAATTTGTATCAAGGTAAAATTGAAAATGCAAAAAATAAATATATCAACAACAAAATAAATAATGTTAAAGACCAGAAACGAATGTGGAGAGAAATTAAAAAGCTAATTTTAAGGAAATCCCAAAGTGCAATTGAAACTGTGATATTTAATCAAATAGAACATAAGGATAATTTTAATATAGCCGATAATTTTAATAAATATTTTATAGATAGCATTAAAACAATAAGAGCTGGGATAAACAAAGTGCAATGTATTAATAGAATACCTATAATAACGTCTATTTTCAAATTTCGTAAAATAACATTAGAGGAATTAAAGACAATTTGTAGGAATCTGAAAAGTAAAAAAGACTACAACAGGATAACGAGTAATATAAATTTAAATAGTTGGAATGTCGTAGGCAGAGTTTTACTTGATTTGGTTAATAAATCATTAAAGACTGGAATGTTCCCCGAAAATTGGAAGACAACAATGATAATACCAATTTAGAAGGTTGCAAAGACAAGAAGGTGTGATGAATATCGACCAATAAACACATTAAAGACATGTGAAAATATAATAGAAAATGTAGTTAAAGAACAATTAGAACACTATCTGGAATCTATAAAAATATCAAAATACCAATCAGGCTTTAGAAGAACATTCTCATATGAAACGGCAGTTAACTAATTAATAAATAGATGGACAAAAAATTTATAAAAGTAAAAAATTAGTAGGTATTTGCCTAGACTTTAAAAGAGCGTTTGAACCAATCGATGGGAATATATTACTACAAAAATTACAACAGTATGGCATCAAAGGAAAGGAACTGAAATGGTTTGAATCATATCAAACCAACAGGAGACAAGTCACTTCAGTAAATAATACTCAGTCACATATAATATACAATGATTACGGAGTACCACAAGGATCAATTTTGGGATCATTATTATTTATTATATACATAAATGATACGCCAAACGTATTGAACATATGTGAAATAGTTCTGTACGCTGATGATACACTTGTTTTCATAGAGGGAGAATCTTACCATTGAAATGGAAAATATTAATATTTGGCTAGACATGAACAAACTAAAACTAAAGGAAAACAAAACAAACATAATGGAATTGAATATTAACAGCAATAAAAATTTTAAAATAAATAATCAAATTATTAAGAAAGTGGGCCAAATAAAATATTTAGGTTTTGTTATTGTTAAGAACTTAAACTTTAAGTCCCATATTGATTATATCTGTAAAAAGAACGGTAAAAATCAGTTTTTTTAAGCTAATAAGAAATAAAATTTCAACTATAACCGCAATTAATTAATATAACACCATAATAAAACAGCATCTCGAATATGGATCAACGATATTACACACATATTGCACAGCCCAACAAATTCAAAGGCTACAAAAATTACAAAACAGGGCAATGAGAATCATACTAAAGTGCAATAGATATACATCGCTTAATTTTATGCTTGAATCCTTAAGGTGGCTCAATATAGAACAAAAAATCAAACTGAACACTCTCAACTTTATTCAGAAAATTCGGACAGGTGAAGCGCAAGAATATTTAATAGAGCAAATATATTACGTAAGAAACTCTCAACCGTACCAACTGAGGAATATGGCAAATTTTAGAATAGAACGGGTACCAACAACTGTAATGCAACGTTCACTTTTCTATAAAGGCTTACAACTCTACAACTCCCTGCCAAGTGATGTGAAATTGGAACGCAATATTAATGTATTTAAAGAACATATTATCTATTTTGTAAGACAATCATAATTTGTTTTGTAAAGTATTTTTAATACTAATAAAGATAAAATATACACAAAACAAATTCGTCTCTGTTCAAAAGTCTAGTGACAATAAAACTATAACTTTTTTAGGATTAAAAACTTTATACCCTAATTGATGGCTGACTGTAAGTAGGTCAAATCTTCGTGCGGGAGTTATATATTTCGAGTTAATGATGTCACCTTAGGTTTTCGACCCCAAATTTATTAAATTGTTTTTGGATATCTCGTCCAGTTTCGGAGATAAATTGCCGAAAACGGATTGCATATTTTAAAAATGATGGTGTCAAAAACCTAAAGTAGCATCATTAATTCGAGATATATAAAATTGCGTATAGAGCACATAAACCCGTATACACCGTATATACTGGAAAAGGACTGACGAGGAATCCCCAAGTTTCCTAGAGTCTTGCCCCGGTTATACCGAGGCCAAAGTGTCCTAGATTCAGCGCAGGAAATGATGGAATTCCATTTGCTCTGTGTTTTCCCAAGGAAAAACCTGGATATCCCTTCTTTAATGATAGTAATAGGGTAGTGAACATCCGAGTAGGAAGCAACAAACTCCCCTCCGGCAGAGCGGCCTGGCTATCAGAAAAAAACTATAGTTTCACCCTCGATGCATCGTTCCCTCAGTAGCCTCAAAACTTGCATAATGCAAATACCTCGGCCTGGAAAATACTGCACGTGTTCGGCAATCTAAAAGACTCGGCCAAGTCCTGCCTTTACGAAGGGCCACCTACCACACTAAGCAATCATAGGTTAGTATTGACAAGACTACCTGGTTGTATGGACAAAGCACCATTTGTGGTCTGAGTCTCTGTCTTCAGCCAAACATAGATTTACAACAGTAAAAAGCCACGCTGGCCTTCTTCACCCGCTCCTCTACATGCAACCTCTGATGGAGCTTGGAGTTCAGTATTACACCCAGATACTTGACTCCGGATGAGAGGTGGAGAGGTTGACCACTCAGTCTGGGCAGTCTAAACAGCGGAGGTTTATATCTTCTAGTGAATAGCATAAGCAAGACAATTGGTCGGAAATTGCACGAAAATGTGGAACAAAATTAAGACGAGGAGAAGGACCGACAGTGAAACTGGTTTCATTTAGCCTTATTTCAGTTGGCGACCTCGTCGTTTGACGACATTTTTGTAGCAGAATTAAGAAAAAATGTTTCTCTTGCCTTTAATCATTACAAAAATGTCGTTACACGACGTCGACGTCGCCAATTAAAATACGGCCTATTCTTGATGGTCCAAGACGTGCAGGGTTGTCAGAGTTTTCAATTTTTATCCCCAATTTCGAAATTCATATCCCCAAAAATCCCCAAAACCTTTATTAGTTCATCCCCAAAAATCCCCACATAAACTACATCAATAATTTTGGATATATGTACATATTTTTTATTTGATATGTAAATTTTAAATTTGGAGACCGTGCAGATCAACTAAAAATCTTGACGACATTCTTTTTAAACCAACCTCTTGCTCGCTTCGATGTGTGCTTCAGCTCGTTATTTTGTTGAAATACTGATCGCTGTGCCACTTCATATTCAGCATAAGACATCATGATGTCGTTGGAAATATTTATATTGTATACGGCATTTATTTTACCTCAATTCTAAATAGACGTCCTGTGCCATATTATGGAAAGCGTTCCCATATCGTAGTCGCCGTGGTCTAGTGGTTAGTGTGTTGGCTTACAAAGACTAAGACCCTGGGTTCGACTCCAGGCTCCGACATCTTCAAAAAAAGAAATAAAAAAAATATTTCTTTCGGCGACTACCTCTCAGCAGTCTTCTGGCAAAAGCTCTGAGAGTAATTAATTGCCATGAACAAGCTTCTCAAGTCTGTCGTTCGGAGTCGACATTAAGCTGTAGGTCCCGGTACTCATGGATAAAAATTGACACACACAACATGAGTGCTGCAAGAAGCTAGGCCGTAATCCTGACACAGGGTTGTAAAGGCCAGTTATGTATGTATGTATGTTCCCATACCATAAAGTAAATATAAGTGGAGAAGTAATTGTGGTCGGACGAAACTAAAATTAGACCATGTAATACTATATTCCTCCGCAATAAAAACCACTAAAAAAGGTGACGGAAACATAATAATATGGTGATGCTGTTATTTATATGAGAAAATAAATCAAACTAAAACCAAGGGCACACGTTGCAAAAATTTTATATGAAAGTATGAGTTTTAAACAAGTTTAGCAAATCTTGAAAATTGAATTTCTATTGAAATTCTTTCATCGTGTGTTTCAAATGTAAGAAGTTTATAATATATAATTAAGCAAGCAAACATATTTTAAAAATCGCCGAAAACTGATCGAACATCCCCAATTAAATCCCCATCCCCAAATGAATTTTTCTATCCCCATTAAAAAAAAAATCCCCAATTTGGGGATAAATCCCCTAATCTGACAACACTGAAGACGTGAGCATGCTCATACAGTGGGTACACTGTAAAGCTGTGGCTGAGAGTGTGCGTGACCATCGATCAACATGAATTCGCCATCGTTCTCAAGAATTGAACAGTTCACGCACCAGTTTATCATTTTCATCTTTGTGGGTACTAGGTATGCCAAACGTTACTGTTTTTTTTCCAATCACGGGATTCCAAATTTTGAAAATTAAAATTCCGGGATTTTTCGGGATATCTGAATTCTTTGAAAAATAAAAAATTAATTAATTTGGAATAATTATTAAAATTTTTTGGTCTCTTTTTTAAAAAGCTGTATAAAAAAATTATGAAATTAATATACAAAAATATACAAGTGTCATCTTATACAGATGAATGCAAACTTATGTATAAACTTGTGAAGTATTTTTCTTGTTAAGTTTTTTTTTATTATTTTGTAAAAGCCTTTTTAATTGTTACATATTTAAAATAAAGATATTACACTAAAATTAAAAAAATTTTAAATATTAAAAAAAGGATAAATACTGAACCTTGCCATTAAACGTTATTATCTTTTTAAAATATTTTGTATAGAATATATGAAATTAAAAAATCTGTTTAGTTTTTTTTACTTTATTTTTTATTTTCTAAAACCCCTGAACTGTAAAGTATTGCTATATCAGGGATGGCGAACCTATGGCACGCAGATAAATTTTCGCTGGCACGTATAATATTTTCATTTTCATACATATGTACTAGTGCGTAGGGCTTGAAACCCACCACGTAAAAAACAAAAATTCAATGAAAACCGAAACAATAGCCTCTAAACGGACCCCCTTCTATGTTGACGAATTTGGCAAACGTTTTAAGGACTATGATTTAAGGATATGCACCTGGAACGTGAGAACCTTTACAGGGAAGGTGCCTCTATCCAATTGGCGGATGCTCTCAAGAAATATAGGGCTGACATCACCGCCATCCAGGAAATGCAATGGATAGGACAGGGTTGTACAAGGCAAGCAACATGTGACATCTACTACAGCTGCCATGATAACAGACGTGAATTTGGCTGCGGATTCGTAGTTAGCAAGAGACTTCGCCATCTTGTCTCAGAGTTCACCCCCGTGAACGAAAGAATAGCTACAATCCGGATGAAGGCGAAATTTTATAACATCAGCCTCATCTGCGTGCACGCCCCGACGGAAGGGAAGGATGATGCTGCCAAAGATGCTTTCTACACAAAGCTCGAGGATGTATATGATAGGTGTCCGGCACATGACGCCAAAATTGTCCTCGGCGATTTTAATGCGAAAGTTGGACGTTAAGGTATCTTTGGCCCCACTGTCGGACAGTTCAGTCTCCATAATTCCACCTCGCCGAACGGCTTGAGACTGATCGATTTCGCCGCGGCGCGAAACATGGTAGTTTGTAGCACCAGGTTCCAGCATCTCGATATCCATAAGGCCACCTGGCTCTCTCCTGATCGATCTACCAGCAACCAGATCGATCACATTGTGATTGATGGAAGGCATGTATCCAGCATACTAGACGTGCGCACATTTAGAGGTCCAAATGTCGACTCGGACCATTATCTTGTCGCAGCCAAGATGCGACTGCGCATATGCGCAGCGAATATGGCACGTTCTAGTGTTCGAGGGAGGCTGGACATCAAAAAGCTGCGATCACAAGAGACAGCCAGGTCGTTTTCCGATCGTATTTCTAATGAGCTCCATTGCATCCCGTCCTCTCTCGAAAGTATTGGTGGACAGTGGTCTCACATTGCTCACTCTCTGCGCAACGCTGCCGAAACGGTCCTTGGTTTTGAGCGTCCTCCCCGCAGAAACCAATGGTACGATGAGGAGTGTCGTGAGGCGGCAAAGAATGCTGCCTACAGAAGAACGTTGCAGTCCACCACTACAAGAGCAACTGTGGAGGTATACAGAGAGAAGAGGAGGGAAGAGGGACGCCTATTTAGAAGAAAGAAAAGGGAGCAAGAAAGGCGTGATCGTCAGGAAATCGAGATGTGCAGGAGTAGACATGATGCTCGAAATTTTTATAAGAAGATAAGTCATCTTAGTACTGGTTTTAAACCCGGAGCAACCTCCTGCAGAGACGAACATGGTAATCTGGTTACAGATGCACATGGTGCACTGAGATTATGGAGACAGCATTTCTGTAATCTACTGCAAAGCGATGATGATACAAATTCCGCTGCTAGAGATGCTGTACCGGACCCAATCAATGATGACGTTGTGATCCCGTCCCCCAGCCATGAAGAGGTCAAGGTTGCCATATGGCGACTGAAGAGCAACAAAGCAGCCGGACCTGACGGTCTGCCCGCTGAACTCTTCAAGTATGGAGGCGATGAGCTGGTTAGGTGCATGCACCAGCTCATTTGCAGAATATGGCTGGAAGAAAGTATGCCCGATGATTGGAATCCCAGTGCCCTCTGTCCGATCCTGAAAAAGGGAGACTCACAATATGCACCAACTACAGGGGTATAAGCCTATCGCATATAAGGTTCTTACGAGCGTATTGTGTGAACGACTGAAGCCATTCGCCATCTCACTGATTGGACCTTATCAGTGCGGCTTCAGACCTGGTAAATCCACCATTGACCAGATATTCACACTGCGCCAAATCCTGGAGAAGACCCATGAAAGTCAAGTCGACACACACCACCTATTTGTCGACTATAAGGCAGCGTTCGATAGCCCGATAAGGGATCGCGTATATGCCGAAATGTCTGAGCACGGTATTCCTGACAAGCTGATAAGACTGTGTAGAATGACGTTGAGCAACTCCTGCAGCTCCTCTCCGAACCATTTAATACCGTGCGAGGTTTCAGACAGGGCGATCCCTTATCCTGCGACCTCTTCAATTTCGTCATGGAGAGTGTTTTGCGAAAGGCGGGTGTACATCGAAATGGCACTATATTTAACAAAAGTGTCCAGCTCCTTGCGTATGCAGACGACATAGACATCATTGGGCATACCAAGCGAGATGTCACCGCAGCCTTTAATGCTATTGAACGAGAGTCTGCAAAAATGGGACTGGCGATAAATGAGAGCAAGACGAAGTACATGTTGTCGACGAGTAGGGATGGTGATCGCATCGGCTCCCAGGTTACAGCCGGCAACTATACATTCGATGTGGTCAAGGAGTTCATCTACCTTGGCACCGCCATTACCAGCAAGAATGATGTCAGTCTGGAGATCAAACGAAGAATCACACTGGCCAACAGGTGCTACTACGGTCTCAGTAGGCAGTTTAGTAATAGAGACCTCTCTCGTGCGACGAAATTAACACTCTATAAGTCGCTTATTCTTCCGGTGCTTCTCTATGGCGCGGAAGCATGGACGCTGTCTTGTGCCGATGCAGCGGTCTTGGGAGTATTCGAGAGAAAAGTTCTTCGTAAGATCTTTGGTCCTCTAAGGCATGGCGATGAGTTTCGCATTAGAACCAACCATGAGCTGTATGAGCTCCTCGGCGATGTGGGCGTTGCTCAGCGCATTAACATCCAGCGGCTACGCTGGCTCGGACATATTGTTCGGATGGATGAATCTGCTCCAGCGAGAAAAGTTTTCGATGCGAAGGTCACTGGACGTCGGCGTAGAGGACGACCGTGTTTACGTTGGCAAGACCAAGTTGATGAAGCCCTGTCATCAATTGGTGTGACCAACTGGAGAAGGCGCGCGCTTAGCAGAGACGCCTGGACACTAGTGTTAAGGCAGGCCGAAACCCGTTAACGAGTTGTTATGGCCATCTAAGTAAGTAAGTACATATGTACTGACTAATCCAAATGCATTTTTGATATTGAAAAAATTGTGAACTCAAATCAAATTTAATGCGGAAATTTTGTTATTTAAAAACAAACTTCCAGATTTCTGGTGCCTTTATTCATAACGTTAAAATATAATTATATTATTTGCGTATATAGTAGAGGTGAGCACAAGACGCTAAAATTGTACAGTATTGTATTTTTCTCATGAGTAAATACTGATTGTAGTTGCAAATATAAATAAGAGTAATACAAAAACAGAGAACAAAAAACAGCTGCACACAAAAGCCATTGTACAATATTTTAATATACAGTTGGTTCAGAGTATAATAAAAATATTGTATTCTCCATAGTGTAAGAACTTCATTTCTTTTTAGTAGTTAACGGGAAACAGTGTTGCCACAACTTTAAAATTTTTGTAACTAAATTTCAGCAAAAATCTTACCAAATTTTTAAGTCCTAATTCTAATAGAAATAATTAAGAAAATTTTGTTAAATCAATTATAACTACATAGTCCTAATTCTAATAGAAATAATTAAGAAAATTATGTTAAATCAATTATAACTACATTTTTGCAATATAATGTAATATACGAGTATATACTTTGATTAATCTGTCAAGATTATTTTACTTTCTGGTTATATGGGAAAAATGGCAAAATATATAAAACTTCTATTCGCATTCACATTAATCAAGCTCATGAGTATAATAAATCAACGCACAACTTGTATAATAGTACAGGTTTAATTTTATTAAAATTAATGTTTTTAATGGATATTTCCAACCATTTAAATGAATTAAATATTAAATTGCAAGATCCCGGAAAATCAATTGATGTAATGTTCGATATTATTGAAGGTTTTGAGTCCAAATTAGTAATATTTAAACTCGGTATTAACAACAATAATTTTAAGTATTTTTCTTTGTTGAAAGATCACCTTCAAAAATTTTCTGTTCATGGAGTCTATAAAATTAATATACATTTTTATAGCCAAGTTATAAGTGACTGTAGTCGCCGTGGTCTAGTGGTTAGTGTGTTGGCTTACTAAGACATGGGTCCTGGGTTCGACTCCAGGCTCTGACATCTTCAAAAAAAGAAATATGATAAAAATATTTCTTTCGGCGACTACCTCTCAGCAGTCTTCTGGCAAAAGCTCTGAGAGTAATTAATTGCCATGAACAGGCTTCTCAAGTCTGTCGTTCGGAGTCGACATTAAACTGTAGGTCCCGGTACTCATGGATAAAAATTTACACACACAACATGAGTGCTGCGAGAAGCTAGGCCGTAATCCTGACACAGGGTTGTAAAGGCCAGTTATGTATGTATAAGTGACATACAAGACAATTTTGTTACGAGATTTCAAGATTTCAAAAAATTTCAACCATTAATTAAGTTAAGGCAAGAAATAGAAAATAATGAAAACAAAAAAAAAAAAAAGAAAGATTAAATGAAGAAGAATACGAAAACAACAACATATGTTGTTGAAGACACTGCGTTCGCTCCCAGAAACATTTAATGCGATGAAGAAATTTTTTTAAGCTATTCTAACAAATTTTCATTAACGTATAGCTGTGAAAGTCTATTTTCGATTATGAATAATATAAAATCTAATGTACGAAACAGACTTATCGATGAATGTGGGGAGGCTTGTATTTCATTAAAATTGTCAAACTATGATCCGGATATTGATGCATTATCGAGAAATATTCAGCAACAAAAATCCAATTAAAAAATATGTCAGCGTATTATAGAAATGAATCTATATATAAATTTTAAAATTCATGTATTTTCATTTAATAAAAATAATTTTTATTGGCACGCATGTATTTTCATTTTATAAAAATAATATTTATTGGCACGCAGTCAAAAAAGGTTCGCCATCCCTGTGCTATATTAAAAAACAAAAAATATTTTTCGCCTTTTGGCAAATACATTTAATATAATATGAAATGTATATGGGCAATTTCAAAAATTTTCGACATTTTGATATTTTTTTTCCAAATTTTTTTTTTTTTTGGATGACACGAATGACGCTTTGGTCACGTGAAGGGTGATATTTTAGCATACCAAAACAGTTCGCGTTAATCATTTATTGCAAACGGCGCGAAAGTTATGGAGGTTTTAAGTTAAAATTTCTTTAAAAAAATTTAAAGTTAAATTTATTGGTTTATTTTTATAAATGTTGTATGGATACATGAAACTCATTTCAAATTCATCAGTGCAGTCAAAATTCATCAATGCACTGATAAAATACATAAAAAATATCAATTATAATTAAAATTCCTTAACATTAAAAAACGCTAATTTTTGCAAAAATATGAATGTTTCACCGATTGTTATAATATGTGTTTATATAACGCATGACTAATTTACAGAAAAACAATGTTTTAACTCGCAAATTTAAAAAACAACAAAAATTATATAAGAATTATTTTTGAGGTTAGGATTTTTTTTTGATCTGTAAAATTTAAAATCATGAAAAATTTTTAATGCCTATTCGGTTTTATTATCAAGCTTTAAAAAACCCTATCATTTGGTGTCAATCGCGGCGGAATCTATACATAACTGCAGATGTCACAAAGCAAAATGTGTTTAAAGAAAAATGCCGCTGTACCCGTTAAATATGGACCGAATTCAACCGTATTTATATATGATCTTTAGTTCACCGCCGCACTTCATTTCCAATACTTTACATTGATTTTAAACCACGGATTAATTAAAAAAAAAAACGCGAAACAAAATCATGAAATTTCACAAAAGTTTTATTTTCTTTATAAAATTTTTGCGTTTCAAAATATTTTAACGCCTTCTTGACGTTGAGGTGCCATTTACTAAGAAGTTTAGATCACGCAATACATAAACCAGTTTTAAATAAGATTGCAAATGTCAGGCGCGAAAAACTGTCATTTTTGACAAATTTACGCCAGTTCTATAAAAGTTTGAGGTCATCGTTCTCAGCAACTAGCAGCCTGACATCGACGTGATATTTGGCAAATTTTAGCAAATTACACCATCTATTCTGTTGACGAAATGCAATTTTCTTGAACGGCGCAAAAACACTATAGAAAAAACTGCGAAAATTAAAAAATCGGAAAATTTTGGTTTCAAAAATGAACCGCTGTACAACTTTTTCCCAAATAGTAGTATGGGCATAACTTTTATAGTGTAAATATCTACAAAGTCTAGTGACTTTATTTTATATCAGTGAGCATTGGAAGTTTAAAACTAAAAGTAGAAAAGAGATGAAATATGAAAAAACTCTTGTAAATTTCAAGCCTTTTTTTGAGTTTTTCGATATTTGAGTGCCCATAACTTTTAAAAATCTAGAACTGATGGTCTGAAATTTTGAATATCCCAGTTTTCTAGTGTGGCCTATCATTCCCTTTTGACCGTTTTGGTCAATTCGAAAAACTGGAGAAATAATAAGCATCTGAACTCAGTTTCAAGAAATGTTGAAAATTTTTGAAATTGCCCATATACTAAATGAGATATGATTCGTATTTAGTCTATAACTATTTTAATATAAGTATTTATAGTTTTGAATACGACCTTTGGGAAAAGTCTCCTGACGAGTCTCTTAAGCAGAGGCGAAATTGCCATAGAGACATGCTTATCCCCAAAAGTATACATTTCATATTATATTGCTATATTTTTAATACATAATTATTTTACTTTTTATGCAAACTTAATTTACTAAACATTTTAAGTAAAAAATAAATTCTTAACTTAATGCATTTTTTTATTGACGTTTTCTGTTCACCATTCCAACCATTACAAAAACAATAACATCTGTTTACTTACAATTGTCAAAATCTTTTTTATTCTTCTTCTTTATTACGATAGTACAATAAACATATTATGCAAAGTGCTATTAATTTTAGAACACATTCTTTTAGAAAAACAATACTTTTTTTAAACCATTATGAAATTTTGTAATACAGTCGAAACTCTCTATAACGAATTCCAAGGGACTGGATTTTTACTTCGCTATAAAGAAAATTCGCTATATGGAAAAGAAAAACAATATTGTTCCTTTTAACATTTTTTATTTGTAGTAGTCAGTTATTTTGGTTTGAAGTACATTTTTCCACTTTTCTTCTTCAATGCAAAGGCAGAGGGATAGCGACTGCAAGAAAAATTTAATTTTATGGTAAATAAACGATTCAAAGCATCAGACTCTGCTTGTGCGTTGTGAAAGCAAAAAAGTACACACAGAGCAACAATAACAACACCAATAACACAAAGCGACATCGATTTCTATTTTGTGTGCGTGCGTTCGGTTTTACCTAATTCGTTATATGGAGATTGAAAACGCTTCAATCTTGAAGTTACGGTCGCAAAAATGCTTCGTTATAAGGAAATATTCGCTATATGGAAATTCGTTATATGGAGATTATACACTCAAAGTAGACCTAAAACACAGTGTTCTTATAATTGCTTCGCAATAAAGAAAACTTCGTTATACAGGAGTTCGTTATAGAGAGTTTCGACTGTATTAAGACAATAAGACATAATAGAGTACATCTTGCAAACACCCCAATTATTTTCTTTTTCATTTCTTTTTATTTTATTTATTTTTTTTTATCTTTTAATTTAAAAGAAATATTTTTTTTTAGAAATTTTAATTTAAAATTCGTTGTTCTTTGTTTTTAATTTTAGAAAAATCTGTAAATCGGTACGTTTACCATCAGAAAAGAAATGGTGCTCCTTTAATACGCGGTCATCTCTTACGTGGTCCTGCTCCTCCTTTTCAACGTCCTTTATTGCGATTTCCACCTCATGGTAATATATCCTTAATATCTCAAACGCCCTTTACACATTTGGGCGGTATAACCGCAGTTACATTAACACATCCAAACACCAATCCTCTTATTCCAGGTCAACCATTTCCTCCACCAACGCAACAATCCAACACAAATCCTTTTGCACCACAACCTCCACTCAACTCCTTACCGAACTCACCCCATGTTGCAATGGCAGGACCAAACCATGACCCTAATAATCTTCACCATAGACCACGTCATCCATTTGGCTTTCGTCCAGGTCCAATGACAGGGTTTCGCCATCCTAATCCGTCTGGCATGTATACACAAGTACCGCACGATTACAATTCTGTTCCAGGGGTTTTTTCACAGCATCAATTTGGTGGACCTCGAAATGTATTTCGACCTGAAGGTCCAATTGGGTTACCACCTGGTATGCGACCTGGCATGCGTATGCGACCTCCCTTGCAAACATTACCACCTCATGCTATGCCCAGTCAAAATAATTTTATTAATGCTCCCCCTCATCAAATTAGACCACAAACCGCACCTGGACCACAACCACCCCCGGGAGGTCTGCCAGTAACTGGACAAACACCTACCGTTTCTAATCAACCATCTACTGGACAAATTTCTGCCGCTGCGCCTGCCTTAGCGCCACGAAAAGTTCTTATAAATCCTAACTTTAAAGGGGGTGTTGAAGCAGCAACTAGTAAATTCATACAAGAAACTCAGTACATGAATGCTATTAATAGCCATGCACCCAGAGTACAAAGTGATGAAGAACTTCTACGACAACAAGAAGAGTTTATAAACAAAAACCGAGAACACATAGAAAAACGTCGTCAAGCTAGAGATACATCTCCTAGTCGTCGTTCCCGTAGCCGCAGCCGCTCTCGTACTCGTTCACCTCGATCTCGAACTCCTCGCAGCCTATCGCGTGAACGTAGTTATACCCCACCAAAACGCCATCCAAATAACGGTCCCAACAATCGCAGTGATAGATTTGATCGTGAACGTGATCGGGAACGTGAAAGAGGAGATCGAGAGAGGCCGTTAAATGATGATAAAAGCACACGTATTAATCGTGCCAACAGTCGGGATCGTGAAGAACGTGATAGAGATCGTAGCCGTCCAGTAGGTGGTTATAATAATAATCGACAAGGCCAAAACCGTTTTAGAAGAGCCAATAGCCGTGATCGCGACTATGAGAATCGTAATCAAAGCGGAAGTGGTAATTATGGAAAGCGACGTCGTAGCAGTTCCCCTTCCCCTGGTAATCGTGGAGGGGGTAATTTCAGCAGTAACAGAGGACGTTATAATAATGATCGCGATAAGTCTGAGGTAATTTTTAACGTTCGTTAATTTTAAACTAATAAAAAAAAGTTATCTAGTAGCAAACTATTTGAATATTTTTTTTGAATTTGTATCTTCAGGTTGAGGAAGATGAAGAAACTCGAGCATACCGTTTACAAATCGAAAAACAAAAGGCATTACGTGAACAAATAATGCGTGATAAAGAAATGAAACGCAGACGTGCTGCTGAAGAAAAACAGTACGAGGTAAGTTCTAGTTTAGTTGTGGTTAAATTAACTCAGATTTAAAAAAGGAGACCTTTAGTAAACATTTCTAATTCACTTTAATAGTATTATTCAGAGTAACATTACTAATTTTAGAGTGTTAAGAGATAAACTAATTTAGGTTTTTAATTCCTTAAAAACAAAATATTAAACAATCGAATAAAAACTAAAAGTTAAAAGAAACACAAATTGATACAAAAAATTCCCAACAAAAATCTTAGGAAAAACGTAGTGGACCACACCAGAAAGATGACACGCCTCCACAACCACCGCAGCATAATCAACAGCAGCAAAGCGCACAAAAGTTTAAAGAAGTGGTGCCAGAACGGAAAATAATTTCACTAAAAAAACGCACAGCCGATAACGACGGCGATGATCATGGAAGACCAACACAAAGAAAAACTATACCAACAGCAAAAATTTTGCCAGAAGCAAAGAAAACCTTAACAGATCATCTCAGTCACAACGCTGTTAGTGAACGTAGTAGTGGCTCTAATAGTATAAGTCAAAATACTGCTATAATCAAACCGGTGTTAAAGAAAGATTCATCCTCCACTACGGTGGCGGCCATAAAACCTCAACCTCATCAACAGTCGTCCCATCGACGCATGTCGTCTCATAGTGAAGATGAAGTTCAATTGGATTATGATGAAGATGATCTTCTACTCGATGAAGAAGACATGCTATTAGCTTCTCCAGAACCTACACCTCCCCGAGAGAGTGCATCTAAACAACGCGTTGAATCGCGTACACCATCACCAGAGCCTAATATGAAATCGCATAATATAACAAGGAAGCATATCAGTAATCGTAGTAGTGGTAGTGGTGGTAGCGGTAATACTAGTAGTAATTATGGAACTTCAAAATCAAGCTTCAGTTCATCTAATCGTAGAGTAGTTTTAAAAACTTCATCGTCAGGTGCAAATTCTTCCAGTAGAGGGCGTGATATTGGTTCAACGAGTAGTGGAACAAGTAATAATTCCCGTAGAGCGGTTTTCGAGCGGTTGGATGTTAGAAACAGTAAACAACAATCACCCTCCACTGCCGGTACAAGTTCAAGTGGAAATTCTGAAAGTAAACGTAAACCACAAAGGATTGTATTAAAACATGATTAAAATATTATATAATGCTTACATGTTTTTTCTTACTTGAAATTTCATCCCCCTTTTTTACTTTATTTATTTTTTTTTAATACGTTTCTTTTTCTATATAATAATTTTATTTACTCGTACTTCACAGTTTACCAATTATTATTTGTTAAAACAAAAAATTAGGAGCTCCTTAAACAAACTCATTTTTTTCATGTTAAATGGAACAATAGGCTCTTATTTTATATAAAAAAGTTTTATATATAAACTAAAGTTAATTTCACAATTACAGAAAATATATACCCACTCTTACACATCTAAAAATATATATACCTATAAATATCATTATATAAAATATATATTTGCATATGTAACAAAATTATATTGAATTAAAATTTTATTTATTTTTTTCTCTTTAAGCAGACATTTACAAAAATTATTCTCGTTACATTATCAAGTTGTAACAGAGACGTGTAAAAGAGGTTACTGATAAAGATATTTAAAAAGGGTTTGAATAGTAAAGTTTTTTCGAAAGTTTTTTATGATTTATAGGAAAACAATACAATAGCGGTAAACACTCTTTTTGGAAACACCCTTGTAAGTCTTGCAAACGTATCAAGCCAAGTCAAAAAATAAAATTTAGGCAGATAAATATATTTGTATGATTATAGTTCAACTATAGCTCAAGTCAATGTTTTATTCTTTAAACGTAAATACATTCATAGATGAAAACGTTTGATTAAAACAACTTGGTAATAAAAACCAAATTTGAGGAAATCCAAATATATCTCAAGGAAACTGAACAATCCATTTTTAAGAAATACTAAATTTACAGAGAGACTGTTTCCTTTTTCTATAACTTTCAAATTGCCTATTAAGTCAGGCGTTCTTAAATATTGAAATTATTTTTTATATATTTATTTTCCTTAACAACGTCAATTAAAATAGAAGTTTTTTTTTTTTGAAAAAATCCTTAAACATATCTTTATCAATATACTCTTAAAGTTTTATATTTGTGGAACTAAAATAAAAAAAAATAAAAGTTAAAATAATAATTGTTGTATTTATTACTACTATAAAATTGTATAAAATTATGTTCTTTTTTATTTCTTTTTTTATAAAAGTATACATTTTTTTTGATGAATTTGTTTTCATACATTTTTGTTTTATTTTCTTTTGGGTGATTTATGGATAGCAACCTTACATTAGCTGCCAACAAAGTTTTAAGACTTTGGTTGTTAGTTGCTATATGCAATACAATTTTTCTTGCAATTCGCAACTAATCTGAAGTTAATTTGCCATCCATAAGTGACCCATTAATTCTATAAGAAAATTGTTTTTTTTTCTAATTTATATAATACAAAATTTTAATTGTATAAGCTTTGTAAGTTTACATTTGACTAAAAAAATATATTTTTTTTTATTTTCTATGCCTGACATTAACTTAACTTTTAATTTATTTTTTACACAGACTTATTTTTAAATATTCTATAAACCAAAAAAAAAAAAAAAACAAAATTGTTTTTAAGTTCAAAGTTTATTATTTTTTTAAAGAATCTTACAATAATTGTTTTCCCTTATTTATACCTTGAGGTTTGCTATTTATTTTTATAGCATTCTTCTTCATTTGACCGCTTGTAAAAGTGATAACTTTCAATAAAATATTTGACCAAATTTTTTCTATAAAATTTATTACAAAAAAGTTTTAATTTGTTTGCCTTTTAATTAAACCTAATTGTAAGAATTTTTATTTTATTTTGATTTTTTTAATTACTAAGACACAATTTTTATACCATAGCAAAAATTATTTTTAAATTTTAATGTGAAAGATTAACTAACATAGTTTAGTTTTAAATTATAAGAAAGCAAAAGCAAAGGTAATTTTACCAAAATAAATCAAGCATTTTATATAATAAAATCTTCAATAAATATTTGAAAATTTAATTAAAAACAAAAAAAAAAAAAGCAATTTGTTATAATTTTAAAACCACATTCAAAATAAATAAATAAATAACTAATACAAAATTTAATATTATATCTGTAGTATGTTTATAATCCTTATGTACTAGTACTTAAATATAAAACAAATAGTAGTTACAAAATAAAATTTTATATAAATTTAAATTTAAGAAGTAAAACAAAGTAATTTTTTAATTTTATATTTAAATAGTTCAAATCTCATAAAGTTCACGTTTTATCTGATAAATGATTTTTATACCTCATAGGCCCATTATTAGTGTTTGACGATAGTTAAAGATAGGATGTTATCAGACAGATAAATTCCTTTTTTTATTACAAGTAAAGCTTAACCTAAAGGTAAGGAAATCTTCTCAATAACTATGGGTCATTTTAGGTTAAAGTTTACTTGTAATAACAAAAAGCAATTTGTCTGTCTGATAACATTCTACCTTTAACAATTGCAAAGTTGTAATAATAGGCCTTAACTTCGTAAACTTATATACATTTTTACGAGTTTAAAGAGGTATAAGAGACATTTAGCAGGTTAAACGAATACTCCTATTATAAGTTTGTTTTCAATTTGAACATATCTTTTAAGTATTCTTCAATTTATTTATTATACAATTAAACTTTGGTCTCCATTACAAATTTTATGTGAAATTATTTCGTTTTGTGTCAAAATTTGTTCTTAATATATTATATAGAGATTTGTAAGTCATGCATTTAGGTACACACTTTTAAAAATTTACTAATTGATGAATATCAGAGTTGTAAATGAATCATTCTTTTTTGATTTCAATTCATTTGAATTAGCTAAATTTTGAATTAATTCTTTTCAACAAAAAAAAGAATTGAATTAAATTTGAATCAATTCATTTGAATTTAGCGAACATGAATTGCAATTCATTTCCAATTCAAATGAATTAGGCAAAATGAGTTGCAACTCATTTGAATTAGGCAAAATGAATTGCAATTCATTTTTTAATTCAAAAGAATTGGTAAAAAGAATCGCAATTCATTTCTAATTCATTTGAATTGAAATGATTTGGAATTAATTCAAATGAATTAGAAAAGTAACTTGTAATTCAAATTTATCAAATCAAAAATGAATTGCATTCAATTGAAGTAAACTTGGTGTTTGGAGTTTGGTCCTTCAAGTACTACTTATGTCGCTTTTGATATACGCTGAATAACAAGACATTCAGTATTTAAAACCTATTAATAATTTATGAAATTTTGTGACGCACGAACATTAAAGGACAAACACTTTAGTAATACTTATGAGAATTATTATAATTATTATATTATTAAGAGAATTATTATAAATAAGTAATAAATACTTGGATTAAAAGTAATAGAAAATGGGTGATTCATTATTAGTAGTGGATATATTTTTATTATAAAGTACAGAATAGAAGTACTTGGAAAAAGGGTGATGCTTTTGCATTGCAGTCTTTTTTTTCAGAATCAATTCAATTCAAGTAAATTGGAAATGTATAACAAAATCATTTTTCGAGTTAATTTAAATGAATTGGTAAAATGAATTGCAATTCATATTTTAACTCATTTGAATTAATTCAAAATCAATTCAAATGAATTGGGAATGAATTGCAATTCATTTTTTCTAACTCATTTATATTAATTCAAAATCAATTCAATTCAAATGAATTGGAAATGAATTGCAATTCTTTTTACCAATTCATTTGAATTGAAAATGAATTGCAATTCATGTTCGCTTAATTCAAATGAATTGATTCAAATTTAATTCAATTCGTTTTTTGGAGAAAAGAATTAATTCAAAATTTTTCCAATTCATTGCATGAATGATTCACGAATTAATTCAAAAATGAATGATTCGTTTACAACTCTGATGAATATGTATTTTGAAAATTTCGAAAGATTAAAAACCTGTGACAGACACAATTATTCATACACATTTGCTGGGTATTTTTTGTTTGTTTAAATTATTAATTAATTATACAATATTAATATATTACAATTGTGGCACAACCCTTTGCGAATTACCTGCTATGTATGATAAAAAAATAAATAAATATAAAAAGTTTTGATATTTCACTATTTGGTTACTACTTTATGAGAATTAATTTAATTATTTACAGTAATAAAAAACAAATGTTGAAATTCAAATAATTTAATAATATCTAACCATACTACATAAAGGAGTTTCGAAAAATTGAAATAAAACACTTCGAAAATCTAAGCAAAAAAGATAAAACAAATTTAAAAGTAACATTTTTAAGGCTTAAGCTTTAAAAATAAATATTTAATAAAATGTAATAATATAAGATAATCATTAATGTGTTATATAAAATATTGAAAAAAAAAAAATTATTTTTCTTTTAAAAAAAGAATAATAATAAAAAAGAAAAAAAATATTAATAATAAAAACAAATCCGAGACACAAAGTGTGAAAAATTAAGAAACATTTTATAATGAAGTTTGGAGTTAAAGCAAAAACAAACATTTTTAAAAAAAAAATTTCTATTAAAAAACTCAATTTTAAGACATAAATTTAAATAAAATTTACTACATACTTACAAACAAATTATTTAAAATAATGTGTAATAATTGGAAATGTAAATCTTTTCAAAATACAACTATTAACTATTGAGAATATGAAAGAAACATAAATTCGAATTATAATTGCTAAAAAAATGATAATGGGAAAACATAAATCCGTTTTTTTTTTCTTAATTATACATACATATTTATAACATCTTGAAAAATATAAATATAAATAATTTTACAAATACAAATAAATACATATTAACAAAAAAGAAAAAAAAATGTTTCTAAAAAAATTATATGCTTAAAAAATTGCAAAATAGATGTTATTAAAAACAAATTAGTAACACAAAGTGAAATTAGTGATAAAGCTAAATTAAATAATAAAAAAATTGAGAAAAAAATTTAATAAAAAAAAAAAATAAAAGTAATAAAGTAAAATTTAGAGTTTTAGCCATACATACATACATACTACATATGTTAATATAATATTACATGGATAAATAAGGTATAACTATTTTATCTATTTTTATTTTGTAACATTTGACACATTTGATTGACCAGGTCTGATTTTTAATTTTAATTTTTGATTATAGAAAGAATTACCACCTTATTCATACAAAATATTTATTTTTTTTGTAATAAAAGGTTTACAAAACAAAATTACAATGAACATTTCATTTTATAAACCTTTTATAAACTAGAAATAAATATTTTATGTGAGTAATTATAACTATTATTTTTTAAAACTTAAAGAAAAAAATACATGTTAAAAAGACTTAGCCCCCTTATTCATAATATTATTGCTGGTTTATAAATTTTTCATAAAACAAAATTTTATATGAAAATTCGTTTTGTAAGTCAGTTATAAATCAAAATTATTTTATTTAATAATACTGCTTTCAACTATAAAAAATAAAATATAATTTTATATATAATTATATATGGATAAAGCAACATGGTGGTTGCTTATATTATTGAATATAAGAATAAAAAACTAACTGCTGTATTCATAAAAAAGTATTATAGTTTTGAAAAAGGCTTATTTCACAAATTTCTATGCAATACTTGTTAAATAAACCCTTAGTGAACCTGTAATATTTAATTTATGAATACAGCCATAAGAGAATAATATACATACATACTATATATATTCTATAAATTTAAAATATTCGGAATATAAAACCCTCTTAACTTAAGTCATTACGAATCAATTGCTATTCAAGCAGACTTTAAGAAATTAAAATTGTTTGTCCCGGTTTTTTTTTTTGTCTAATAATTTGTTTGGGACGATAAACACATAACATTTAAACAGTAAAATTATTGGCTTGATTAGCACTATGCTGGTATATTTTAAATTGAAAGCTTCATTAAAACATATAGTATATTAAAGCATAATTGTCGTTTATGCAATTATTTAGTATTAAATACATATATACATAATATTTAATATCAAATTGTGTAAAATTTTCTAGCATTAAGTTTTTAATCTTTTATTTTATTAGCCTAACTATGGAAAAACAAAACATTTATTAATAAATAAAAATTAATCAATAATAATCATTATTAATATTCAACATAAACAGTTTATTGTAGAAATATTTCTATAAAAAAAAACACAACTAAAAACAGCAACTGTGATTATTTTATTTATAATTTTTGCATTTCAATACATTTAAAAAAATATATTTATATATACTCAAACTGTACAAAGATATTCGTTAGCAAAAAAAAAAAAATGAACAAATTTAACTCTCAGTGAAAACATTAAAAAAAACCTAAAACGAATACAATATATTGTGATATTTGCATTTAACCAATTCTCAGTTTTAATTTTGTTTGAAAAAAAAAATTATATATTTTTTTAAGAATTAATTATTTAACTCAAAAAGTTTTCCATTATTGTACAGTGCTCAATTCGAAAACTTTCGAAACAGTTTTTATTGTCTTGACTACAAAGAAATCCATTAGATCCAATTTAAAAAAAAATGTGCCTTAAAATATTGCACTATTTTTTTGTTTTTGTTTGTTTTGTTTTAGATTATTACTCTTGATTTTTGTTATATGTATATTAATTAGTTTATTTTGCTTGTAATCATTTTCTTTTTATTTTAATTACTAGTAGTATATTCATATTATTTTTAAATGTAGTTATAATTTTGTTTGTTTTTGTTGAAAAAATATATATACTTACATATATCTTTTATAAAGATATTTTCTTCCAGCTGCTTTTGTATTGGGTTCGTTTTATGAACTCAATAAAAGTAAAAAAAAAAGAATATTTTTTGAAAATATTACCCAAAACCCCAAAAAACAAATACTCCATGAAAGGTTAAATTCATGGAAGAACAACAAAAGAGGAAAATAAAGAAAACATATATAAAAAATGAACCAAAATCTTGTTTTTTATTTTTAATTAAAAAAAATAGTTGTTGTTGTTGGAAGTTCTTCCCTGGGAAAAAAACTTCCGGTTTGTATAGTTTTTGCTGAATTGACAATCCTTGGCCGACCGAGAGTCGGGTCGTAGATCCGATTGTCGTGCTGTTGTTGTTCTTGTAACAATCCTGCTGTTGTTGGAAGTTTCTCTCTGTGGAAAATATATGTAAAATAAAAGAGTATGTAGATAGTGGGCGTAGTCGCCGTGGTCTAGTGGTTAGTGTGTTGGATTACTAAGACATAAGCCCTGGGTTCGACACCCAGCTCTGACATCTTAAAAAAAATATGAAAAAAAAATTTTTTTTCGGCGACTACCTCTCATAATTGCCATGAACAAGCTTCTCAAGACTGTCGTTCGGAGTCGACATTAAACTGTAGGTCCCGGTACTCATGGATTAAAATTGACACACACAACGTGAGTGCTGCGAGAAGCTAATCCTGACACAGGGTTGTAAAGGTCAGTTATGTAAGTATGTATGTATGCATACATTGAACAAATACACCATGTGATGAGGGTTTTAATGATAGGTACGGCACCGATTATGTGTACCAGGAACAATTCTATTACGATATCAATTGAGGATATTGGACCAGCCAGATCTGTATAGGAATATTTTTTTTCATTAAGGCCACAACTCAAGGGACGACCCCTACTCATGCAGTACTATGTGCTATTCTAGGCAAAGAGGGAGTAGTGCTTGTGGACTTTTAACACATCTGTCTATGCATTTCCATACAAATCCTATGTAGGTCTGCACAGACCTGGTTCTGCCGTTTATGACAAAATATTTGTATACCTGGATTAACCTGAACCCAGACCCCCAATCGCACTGATTTTTTGCTCATTGTGTTTGGAGATAGTTGCTCCAGGAAGTCAGGAAGGATTTTTCTCTAACATGAAAAACAAAAAAGTTATGCACACTTTTATATGCCAAAAGTCTGCACAGACCTGGGCCCAAATCGCGGCACTCGTTATCGAATGAACGTTCGTATCGAATAAAATTTCGTCACGTATCGAATAACCAAATTATGGCACTCGATACCTATCGAATCGAAATTTACAAGAAAAATGTAAAAGATTTTTTATTTTGTAAACGAATCAAATAACTTTAAAATAAAAAGAAAGTAAGTAAACTAAGAGCAAAATAATTATATAGTTTAATTTTAACTTAATTAAAATTATTTAGATAATGGATCCATCATTTTTATGATGGACATGATGTTATAAGATTCCCGGCGGTTAGTATACATACATACATCTTTTAATTATTTGGAATTGAAATTGTGTAACGCTTTATATATCACCTTAGTCATTGGTTGCGTGGATGGCAGGCATATCGGACTCCAAAGATAACGTTCAATGAACACATGTTCTTTAATAGAAAGAACACAGCCTCAACTCAATGGTAGTAAGGGTGCCTTTAGTTTAATACAAATGCTACTTACATTTCTGTCGATTTTATTACAAATAATTAATTTTTTTTCTTGTTATATTTCCAAATAAACAACGCGTATATAATTTCGATTGCTATTTTAGTATCGAATGACATTTCGAGAGATGGCATTCGATCGAGTACTCGTTATCGAATGCCATAATCTCAAATTTCGATACACCTTACTCGTTATCGAGTGCGACGATCTCAAATACAAAAATTTCGATTAACTTCATTCGATAACGAGTGCCGCGATTTGGGCCCTGGATATATCTCCTAGGGTTAAATAATGAACTGGAAAATCAATTACAAAATGATGTGCTCTGAGAGAGATACGAGCACCTCCAATGGTAGTGCTGATAGAATAAAGAAACGCACGCCACGTTGCGCCGATGCTCCAACGAAAAGATATAGCTTATACCGTGCCTGGCTATAAGCACCTTCGCCCTTTCCTGTACACGGTCGAGAAGCCCCAAAATAGACTTTGAAGCAATGGAAAATACATGAGAGTTGTATCCATTTTGGATACATTTTGAAGGTTTTGTAAATATTGAGAAGGTCAGATGGAGGTAAGTATTTCTTGCACCGTTTTAGAAAACCGAGGCACTTAAATTCTTCTTTGGACACTCAAAATATGCCCAGAACATAAAGCGCGTCCGCCTCCTCGATATTTACTTTACCAATAGTCAAAGATGATTTATTCTATTTAAAGTAAAACTTAAAATCAAAAATAAAATTAGTTTACTTATGGAATTACAAAATATCGAGCCATAACCGCCAAAATATCTTAACCAACAAAAAGAAAACTTTACAGGAGAAGGTTTTTTTTAATTATCTTCTTTTTTTTTTGTAAGTATTGCCGTGAAATTGAGTATATTTCAATTGTTTTGTCAGATATATGTGATGCAAGTAGTTTTATATATATATCTACAACGTAACGGTTGTTAATGTCACTTAAGCTTTTTTCGCTGTCATACTGGCAACCTACTGATTACAATTGTGGTGGTTAAGATAAAATAATCTAAAAAAAAAATTTTTTGTTTTCATCTTTTATTTTTTCAAAATTTATTTGTCTACAAAAATTATATTTAATGTTTTAAAAATTAATTCTAAGGTTTTGATGACCATGTAACATAAAATAAAATAAATAATAAATAATTGACTTCAGGTAAGAGTTTTAAACTTTAAGGTGAATTGTTTTGGAAAAATATAATAAATCATAAATTAAAAATTTATAATAATAAAAAACACATTAATTATTATCTTCTTGGTCGGTTTCAGGTAGTGAATCTTTGACAGATTGATCACATTTCAGATTTAAAAATTCGTTTTGGAATTTTTTGGGTATAGTGTCTTTATTGCAAAGCATTTTTAAGTCGTTGTATTTTATTGTAGAAATTTTTAAAATATTATCATATATTACGATAGGTCCCTTGGCTACAATTTCAAAGTTCCTTCTAGATCGTCCAATCGAGTTTAGATCAAATTCTTGTATTTCAGAATGATCAAAATATCCATATTTTAGTTTTATAATCGAGTTATTTTTTTCAAATGAAGCAGAACGTAAATTTGGAAACGATATTTTCATTGAGTTGGAAAACATCACTTGCGAAAATGTCTTCCAATCTTTGAAATCAGAATGCTTCATTACAATGCAATTATAACCTGATGGATTAGTTCGTGCATTGGATATTATTGTATACCATTCACTTGGGGCCCAAACAGTTCTATTGCGAATAAATAATTCTATAGTGCTATGAATGGAGTCAACAGGCATCATAGTATGGCCAGGTAACAAATAAGTTATTTTTATGTTGGTAATATAATTTGAATTTTCAAGAAAATAAGTTAAGGTGGCTAGAATAGCTCTATTTCGATTTTGAACTGCGCAGCTGTCACAGTAAAGACTGATGGAAGAGTGAGTTTTTCTTTCATCCACAAGTTTTAAATATTGAAAGACAATAGTTGATATTTCATTGCATCCACGTTTTCCATCACTTTCTCCCCACAAAAAGCAATAACCATTTCTGGTGCCACTTTCATAAACGCTTTCATTATAGTTACGGTGACCATCCGTTCTGTATTATACAGAACAGTTCTGTATTTGAAACCCGTGTTCTGTATAAATTATTCATTAGGGAAAAACATAAAAATGTTCTGTATTTTATTTAATGTTCAGTATTTGTTCTGTATTTTCATGCCTCAAAGTAGTATCTGTAGTTTTGATAAACACCTTTGGAAAAAAGTCTCCTGACGAGTCTCTTAGAGACGAATTGGCCATAGAGACATGCTTATTACCATCAGCAATACATTTCATATACATATGTATACACATTTTAGAGAAGGAAATATAAATTTTAAAAATATTTCGATGGTTGTTGAGTTCAGTTTGTGTTTACTTGGTTCAAATGCTCTAACAGAAAGGGTATTTTCTGTATTAAATAATATATGGACCAATGAAAAAACTCAAATGAAAATGGAAACCATCAAAACCATTTTGGTCACTTAATTAAACTATGATTTTATAGATTTTAAAGAATATTTAAAGGTAAAAGATAACTTGGTAAAACAAATTTATTCACCACAAAAATACCAAAATTAGTTTTAATTTGTATTACCCTTTCAATGCACCTTTCTGTAGATCTACTTAACATTTTTTATAGTTAACTTTAACTTTTATTTGAAATTTTTTAATTTCTTTTTTTATTTTATGATATTTAAAAATTATGTACATATCGTCATATTAAATGCAAGCGGACGTAACTACATTTTTTGTTTTCGTACAGGAGAAGCAAAAAACCTTAAAATCAAAAATTTTGTAAATCCTAAAAATCATAATTTTCAGGATCGAGATATAAGGATTGGCATCCCTATATACAACAAATGAGTTTGTATGCAGTTAGAAATACACGTCCGTTTAAATTTCGTTAATAAAATCGCCTTTTTTGATCGTAGGAATATAAAATTTTGCACAAACATGTATTTTGATAAAATGAACCATAATTAATAAAAAACTCAATTTCGAAATTTTGTGCAGTTGCGTCCAATTGCATTTAATATGACAATAGATATATGTATGTATGTTATGTACTCATTCAATGATATCACGAAGTTCTAGTTATTTTTGAATTTTTGGTTAATTTAATTTATTTTTTGTTAATAGTATGCAATTTTGTTAATATTGCATTTAAATAATTAATATAATAAATACATGCCTATGTACGTATGAACGGCTGTTTGTTTGCATTTTATAGTTGTTATTGGTCAAATATTTCCTTGTTCTGTATTTTGGTTTAACAAATATGGTCACCGTAATTATAGTATGCATATTTCCGTGAATAGAATAATGTTATGCTTTTTCCATGAGGCGTACTTAAAAATTTTTGAAGATTAAAGCCAGCACACAAAAATGACGAATTCGCTTTACATTGTTTCTGCTCCTCCAAAAATATTTCCTTACATTTGTCTTTATCTCTCATATGTTTCTGATACTCTTCTGTTGACTCCATTTCTTTTTTCGATTCACTATCTAAGTTGTTAAAATTATTACATATTTCACATTTGTCTTTTTTGGGCAAGTGGAATCCAATATGAAAGTTGTTTTTAAAAACGCTGCGAAAAACTCTTAACGACAACTGAGAAGATTCATTGTTTATAGTTTTCAAATGCTCAATATAGCACTGTTAAACTCCTTTTATATTGCGAAACTCTTGAGGCAGATATAACTTATTGCTTTTATTGCGGCAGTAATGAGAGGGAACAGCTGGTAATTGTTCAACGAAAGATTTTAGAAGGGTTACTTTGGCTTCGTCAGACCTATTGTGTGGAGCGGATTTCTTTTTATTCTCAATAAAGGTGTTTAAATACTGTGTGTTATTTCTTACAGATTTTAACATCATTTGAGAAATGTGCAGCGTTTTCAACAAAAACTGCTGGCACACTTTGTAGCTAGTATCCTTAGAAGTAATGAAATAATTGTAGCTATACTGTCTTTTATTACTATCTCCACTTCTTCTTCGAATGCTCACTCGCTTGATACATGAAGCCAACCAGTCTTTCTGTCTTATTTTGTTGCCAAATCCCCAAAAATGTTCATTTATTTGTAACCGATCTGATTCGGTGAGCTTATCGCCACATGAGTTTCCACATTTTTTATTTTTACAGGGATTAGGCTGAACATTATCACGGTTTTTCAGTTTTTGCAGCCTCTTAGGTAATATTTTTTGCTTTTTATAACCTCTTTATCCTACACACGTTTCTTCTTCAACTTCATTCGTAAATTCTGCAGTATTTGTATTACCATGAAATTCATTAGAAGAATCATCAGAATCGCTGTATGGAACGAGGGCATTTTGAGTTGAATACTAAAACCGAAATTGTATATAACACCAAAAACAATACCAAACCAAAAAATCACACTTACCTTTGACATATTGCTCGAACAATTCTAAAACACGAATTTAATATTTATTTGTAATATTATTGTGATATTACTGCAATCACTTTTAATGTTTTGTTAAAGAGAATTTTATCTCAACCGACACTTCGCTGTTATGAAAAATGTAAACAACAAGCAATGTGTACTTAAGATAAAATTGTTTTTGCTGTAAATTCATAACGGTATTTCATACACCGATGAATTTTTGACAGATGATGCTAATGATGGTAAATTATCGATTTTCATCAAAAAACGAAAATCGATTTTTATGTCGGTTAAGATATTTTGGCGGTTATGGCTCGATATATTCCTTCAGAATTATTAATGCGTTCACAGTGTGTGCACAAAAATACCACTTCTGATGAATTTTCCGGAAAGTGGCCAAATACGACTATTAGGTCAAATAAACTACTTAAATAATATCGCCGTCGTCTAGTGGTTAGTGTATTTGCTTACTAAGACGAGAGCTCCGAGTTCAAATCTCAGCTCTAACATAAAAATATATTTATTTCGACGGCTAGCTTTTAGCAGCGTTTTGGCAATAGTTCTGAGAGTAACTGATTTCGATGAACAAGCTTCTCAAGTCTATCCTTCCGAGTGAACCTTAAAGTTGTACGTCCCGGAACTTATGGAAAAATATTAACACACAAAACATTGCTGCGAGAAGCTATGCCGTAACCCTGAAACAGGGTTGTAATGTCAATTATCTATGTGTACTATTTAAATATAGTGGAATAAGAAGATGGTGGCATGTAATTTCGTTGATATAGGAAGAGAGTAGTAATTTTTTGGATCACCATTTTGTTGAAATTAAAGCTATCTTCAAGATAGGCACTTCCTTCTTTAAATTCAGCTAAATTGATTCATGGTTCCTTCTAATTTTACCAATGGACAAAGGTTCCACCACGTAACGCAACCCCACGCCATTAACACTCTACCTCCATCCTTTACGGTTTGCTTTACTTGGTGTCGCAATATTTTAATATATTTTTTACCATCTGATTGAACTAAATTTGTCGTGGATTTGGATGATAGATTTCTTCTTTCTCGTACACATTGAACGGTTCTATGGGTAATATTGAGGGATTTAGCTGCTTCCCTGCAAAATTTTATATTTTCCCTAAAATTTACTACATATGTACATACCACATACATACATACATATGTATTTGGTTTTTCAAGTCAATGCTAAACTTTTTCATATTTTACTTTTTATTTTCAAAATAATATTTTTTTAATTTAAAAGCAAGCAACATAGGCAAAATATGACTTCATAAACATCTGTAAAATTTGTACATTGTGTGTGTTTATTATTGTTTAGGCAGCAAGATGTTTTTTATTTTGTAGAACGTCTTAAGGCCTCATTAGTCTTTATTTTATGTTCTATGCCATTCCGTTGTTAGGGCCCTGATTATGATTCACAACAGTTGTAAATTTGATGTGTTTATAAAATTGCGGTTATAATTTATAACACCTATGTGTTGTAATTTTTTTTTAGGAAAAAAATGGCCCCAGAGACATGATTATCCCCATAAGCAATACATTTCATATACTTACTTATATATAAATTACTATCCCTTAAAACAATATACATATGTACTTATAAATACATTAAAATGTACGGACTGTGGTGGAAGTATCCTGCAAATTTTTCCACAAATATTTAAAATTAAATAATAAATTTTGATGCGATGCAAAGTGTTCTTAAAGTCGGGTGTTTAAGTCTATACTTTTTATTTCATAGTAAAATATTTACGTTTTTTTATTTTCTTATTGTATCGCTATGTATAAATAAATGTTAAACCAAGGAATTAAAAAATAAAATTATCTACTGAAAATAAAATTTAGCTTATTAGAATATTTACACCATTTTAATACTGCAGCCTAGAATAAGTATGTTTTTGTATTCTTTTTCGATTTGAAACTAAATTTAGCACTTCAAATTAGGTTGCAAAATTATCTTTATAACTAATGTGTTTTTTCTTGTTTGTTATAAGTTAAAAAGAAAAACTTAATATTAAATTTAAGCACTGGCTGCAGTATCAGTGGGATCACTAGACGCCGAAGTATTAGATTCTGGAGTAATAGATTCCGCTGTCTTGGCAGATCCATTATAAACAGCTGTAGCTTCAATAACAATTGTGGGCAAATTATTGTTATTATTGTTCACATCTGGTTTCACTTCTGTCTGGGCAACCGGAGTTTCATTTGGTGTAGAGCTTTCCTTAGATTCTGTTGTTTGGAGTGATTGCGATTCAGAACTTTCGGGTTTTGTTTGGGATTCTTCTATGACTTCATTTGCTTTTGTATTTTCCTCATTAATTTGAATCTTAGGTGGTGCCGTTTCACGTACTGGTGTTGGAGCTTTGGAACCATATGGTGATGACGTTGGTGATACAGAGCTGCGGGGTGAAGCACCTTTTGGTACACTAAGGCCTTGAGATTTTTTATCCAATAACACAGACGTTGCTTGTGGTGATGCACTGCCACTTTTTTTAATGCTTTCAATTTTTTCATTCAACTCGTGGCGTATTTCTTGTATGGGCTTAATCAGAAAAATTGGCACATCATCATCACGTCTTTGGAATAACATTTCACCTTCAAACTCAACCAACTTGTGCTTACGAGCTCGCAAGAGAATGCCAACCACTTTGTCAGAAATATAATTGTAAATCTATTCAGAATGTAAAGTGTAAATAAGGCGTACAAGTTGAAATAAAGAAAAAATCTTACATTAAACAATTCGCCAAAAGGTATCACACGCATAGTGGGTTCATCTTTAACGTTGTAGCCTTCAGAGTCAATTATTTGACACAGCTCTAACATCTCTTTTAAAACATGCATATTGGCCTTTTGGCCACGCATTTCTGTTAAACTGCCAGCCAAAGGTCTACAAAATATTAATTGAAATTAGACAAAGTCACTGATATCTATAGGTGTGTTTTACTCACTTGCCATATTCATCTTTTGAGAAAGAAGGTTTAGGAGATGATCTACCATCCGTTTGAGAAAATGGATTTAAAAGTTGCGACTGTTTATGCTGATCGACTTGTTGATTAAACATGGCCACTTTTGAAGATAATGGTGAATCCTGTAATTAAAATATATGGAGTACTTTTTTAAATATTTGTTACAGTGTCTCTGTTAAAATATTATGAATAATCACTTTATTCATTATGTTTTTGCTTTTTGTTTCACAAGGATTAAAGAAGGCAACTAAAAATTTTGAATTTTTACTAAATTTTAATAAAATATTAGAATTTTGTTTAATTTTTATAATTTCAAGTATAAGTAATTTTGAGCGTAACAAAAAATATGTAAACCAAAATTCTATATACTATCTTGTGTCAAAAATTTTAAAACAAGGCATTTATAAGGTCAACCCAATTTTACAAAAATATAGGGTGTCTTTTTTAGAGGTATAGAACTTCGAATTGAAATAAAACACAAGAAAATCGTTTTAATGTCCATCAATTTGGCTTTATTGGAAGGATAATTTTATGCCATTAATGCTTAAATATGATTTCGGGCATGTGGCCGCCGCGGCTAGCTCAAATAAAGCCAATTCTACAGGTCCAATTTTCAACCACTTTTTCGAGCATATAGGGCCGTATGTTGGCAATAACGCCACGAATGTTGGCTTCCAAGTCCCCTAACGTTTCTGGTTTGTTGGCGTAGACGAGCGACTTCACATATCCCCAAAGAAAATATTCCAATGGTGTCAAATCACACGATCTTGGTGGCCAATTGACAGGTCCATTCCGCGAAATTATGCGCTCATCGAATGTTTCCTTCAATAAATCGATTGTGACGTGCGCTGTGTGGCATGTAGCGCAGTCTTGTTGGAACCACAACTCATCCACATTCATGCCATCCAATTCGGGAACAAAATAGTCTATACCGGTCTCCATTAACGGTAACTGACTCTCCAGCATTATTTCGGAAGAAGTATGGCCCAATGACTCCACCAGCCCATAGAGCACACCAAACAGTCAGTTTTTGTGGATGTAATGGCGTCTCAAGGGTCTAATGTGGATTCTCTTCACTCCAAATGCGGCAATTTTGCTTGTTGACGTAGCCATTCAACCAAAAATGAGCCTCATCACTGAACAAAATTTTGCGATGAAAATCAGCATCGAGATCAATCTCATTTTCGGCCCATGGTCTCGCGGCTTTAATTCTTGCACAAGCTGGATCTTGTAAGGTCGCAAGCCAAGATCTTTGCGCAAAATCTTCCATAAAGTTGATGGACAAAGCTCCAATTGCTGTGCACGGTGACGAATCGATTCATTCGGGTTCTCTTCAACACTTTGCTCTACAGCGACAATTGTTTCTTCCGTGCGCACTGTTCGACGTAGTCCGAAAACGATCCATGGTTAACCGAATTAATTGCTCTGATGGACGATTATGTCGACCATAAAATGGACGGAGCTTGCGGTAAACTTCGCGAACTGAACCATTATTTTCGAAATAAATTTGCACGATTTGCAAGCGTTGTTCTTTTGTCAACCTGTTCATGATGAAATGGCAAACCAAACTAAATATTAATCACTTGACAGCTGACAAAATGGCCGCCAGTTAAAAAAGTGATGCCAACTTAAAGTTCTGTACCTCAATAAAAAACACCCTATTCAATAAGACAAAACAGCTAAAGTTGCTAGTTTTGAAAGTCAGAAAAGTCTCAAATACTCTAAATATATACATGTACTATTCGGCATTTTTCCAGTTGGCGACCTTCTTGTAGGCTAACGATATTTTTGTTGTAAAATTAAGACAAAATGCTACTTTTGCTTTTAATCTATAACAAAAATGTACAAAAATGACTCGGAGATTGTTTGTACGGCATTGGCGAGTGTGTCATTCATATTTGATTTTCATAATGTTTTAAGCTGAATGATGGATAGATAGTATGTAGTGCACAGCCCATTTAGCATACAACGAATTTGAATTGAGCTTTAATACGAAACGACTCAGCTCAACTATTCTAATTTGAATTTGTCATGATAACAAATCATCAGCTGGTGTAAATAATATTTTTTTTATATGTATGTATATATGCATATACACACATTATATATATTTTATTCAATTAATAATGTATTAAGCATAAGTTTATCATTCAATACTCGTATCATAACATATATGTATGTATATTAAAGATTTTAACAAGATTATTTTAGTATTAATCAATATCATTATTAAAATCTAAAGTATTTAAATTTTAAAATATCGTACATCTTATTCTTTCTTTATTTCTTTCAAATAGCGGCATTGGCAGCAGATGTTTTCTCATACATTTTCTTTGTTGAAAAGATAAAAGAAAGAAATAGTAAATGATTTTCTATTATATATACATACAATTATATATTTTTTTGTATATTCTTCCTGGGTTTTGCCAATGGACTTGACAAAATAAAAAATGGTCTTTAAAAATCTGTCTAATGCATACTTGCATGTGTATGTATGTATGAAATATTTTCGTAAAATGCTTGTTAATATTAAAAAATTTCAAGGCAGGCAACAAAAAACACATTTTCAGGAAGGACTTATAAAAAATATTTTTAAGTGAAAAATGTATTACTGATAGTTTTTAATTAAAATACACAATTTAGGTATCAGAGTTATGCTGGAATTTTAACCAAAAATAGACTGATTTTCCTTAAAATAGAGACTGCTTTTCTTTAAGATAGAGAAATATTTTTTTTCTTTTAATTAAGTGTTACAATTATTCGCATGAATACAGTATAAGAAATAAAAATAGTATTAAATATATATGGGCAATTCTAAAAGTAGCTCAACCAGAACTGAAAAATGGGAAGGGTTCAAAAAATTTGTTTTTCACCATTATAAACAAAAGCGCATTTTTAATTTTATGACTGAAATATAATAGTGTAAAAAATGTTTTTTGTGCTTTTTGCACTTATGTATATGCAAACATTTTTTTTGAGTGACGTAAGAGTAATTAAGAAACACACAAATCACAAATTTGTTTGGTGATGAAATACGTGTATCTAGATATCTGAAGTATACTGAAGTGAAAAAGATACCATTTGAAGCTTTTTTATTACATAAAATTTTTATTATTATTAAAAATATCGAATTGTTGCGTCCATATCTTGCTTTTATTTGATTATTAAATATTGATTTATATTGCAAATACAATAGAATATTAATATTGTATTCTATTTATTACGAGCGGAGTGACTATGGTCATATCGTTGGTCTCAGGTAGAAAGGCCCTAACTCGATTTTTTTTCAAAACTGATTTTTTTTAGTATTCCAATAAATTTCAGAAATATGCACATCCTAACAAAAAATCTTTGCAATATTATTAAAACTAACGGTATTACAAGTAATTGTACAGCATTTAATAAAAAGTTGTATATTAATAATTACAGTATCTGTTGTATTTTTACCACCTCCTGTAAATTTTAAATTATGTGAGTTAGGGCCTTTCTACCTGAGACCAACGATATACTCTTGCTTGCTTTAAAACACTTTTTGGCTCAACTAAAAGTGTGCGTGCGAATAAAGTAACGTTGCCGTGGAATTGACCATATACATACATACATACATATGTATAGTACATGGCAGTGCTTGTTATTCATAGTGGGAGTTGAGAGTTGGTTTCTTAACTTCAATTATGTTTAATTTGCAGATGGTGTGAAAAATAGTAGTCGCCACTTGTGTTGGCTTACTAAGACGACAGCGCTGGGCTCAAATCTCAGCTCTGACATCTTGAAGCAAAAAAATATAAAAAAATTATTTCTTTCGACGACTACCTTTCAGCAGTCTTTTGGCAAAATCTCTGGGCGTAATTGATAGATTGCCATGAAAAAGCTTCTCAAATCTGTCGTTCGGAGTCGACTTTAAACTGTAGGTCCAGGTACTCATGGATAAAAATTAACACACACAGCGTTGTAATGGCCAATTATGTATGTATATTAAAAATATGTGAAAGACTGTAACACAAAAAATATAATAATAAAATATAATAATAAAATAAAAGAATAATTTGCATAAAGTTTTATTTTAATTAAAATATTTCTAAGATGACGTTGCTAAAATATTTTATTTATAATTAGTACAGAAATATATTAAACAAAATTGTTTTTAAAAATTCTATTGTGGGTATAGATTACGGCCTAGCTTCTCTCAGTACTCATGTTGTGTGTGTAAATTTCTATCCATGAGTACCGGGACCTACAGTTTAATGTCGACTCCGAACGACAGACTTGAGAAGCTCTTTCATGGCAATTAATTACTCTCAGAGCTTTTGCCAGAAGACTGCTGAGAGGTAGTCGCCGAAAGAAATATTTTTTTTCATATTTCTTTTTTCAAGATGTCGGTGCTGAGATTTGAACCCGGCACTATCGTCTTAGTAAGCCAACACACTAACCACTAGACCACGGCGACTACGAGAGAAGCTAGGCCGTAATCCTGACACAGGGTTGTAAAGGCCAGTTATGTATGTATGTATGTATTGTGGGTATGGATTTCTTAGTTTATTAAGTATGTAATACAAAAAGAAAATATGTAGATTTACTGAACTTTTAGAAGCATTTTTACATCAGGTTTTCGTTTATTAAATATGCAATAAAAAAAAAAATAAAAATACAGTAAAACACGTTTATACCGAACACAGTTATAATAAACTTTGCTTTTAGCGAACAGTTTTTGAAAGTCTGCTGTACAACGAAATCGCCTGAAATTAAAGTCGTATGAAATTTCAAATTGTTATAATTTTAAAATGTGGCAATAAATTGATATATTTTTTATATTTTGGCTTAAAGACCATTAACATAACGTCTTTGTTTAACAAAACGTGAAAATATTGGCACGATGAAGGCTTATTTGAAAAAAAACGCTCTATTTTAATTTCAGGTGATTTCGTTTTACAGCACATATCCGTATATTTTTTCCGGTACATTTAGGGCATTAAGATCTTTAAGAGTAATTAATATTTACAATAAAAGAATTCTTCTTTTATACTTATAACCATAATTTTTATTTCTAATTTTACATTCCCCATTATTGAACTAAAATTTGCATTAATTTTTAATCTCATTTCCTTTGTACATCTAAAGGAAAACATCAAAAATCAATTCTCTATACTCGATCTGGTTTTTATTTTTCAGAGACGGTTTACAAACCCAACACTTTAAATTAAACTCTGTAGATTCGAAACTACGACACTTACAATAGTGAACAAGCACACTATAATAGGTGTGTTTCATTACTTTTTGGGTAAAGTTCGGTAAATAGAGAGTAAGCAATAATTTCTCCCAATAAGAGATAAATTTACCCAAAAGTAGGCAAAAAAGCAAATATTTTACCCATTCACATAAAAATATGAAAAAACACAACTTTATGTCACACACACACATATTAAACATGTTCTTTCGCAAAAAATAAAAGACAATAATTCTAATTATACATGTTAACTAAGACAAAAAAAAACTTTTTTATATAAATATTGAATTAAATTATACTATAAGCCTTTCACTGCAGGTTTATAAATATTTTTTAATTCAACTTTTGAAATTTTTTTTAGTTTTCGGAACATTTCATTTTTCTATTATTTGTTAAACAGCTGATTATTTGTTTACTTGCACAAACTAGCCCGAAGAAAAAGTACGGGCTATTTCGTGCATGAAGAAGGGGAATGTTACTCTCTCAAAATTTCTCTCATTTACCCAAATTTTGTGTACGAGAACGCTTTTTGGTAAAATTGGGATCCCGTGGGCGCCCAATGTAGAGTAAAAAAACAGACTTAATATATAAAATTATTTGATATTATTTTGGGATTGAAAACAGATTTTTTTTCACAATAAATAAAAGTGTTTTTTCCATACTAACACTGGTATGATTCACTGACTGAGCATCAGTATCAATTTGTATATTAAACGTTAAAGTTGTAAAAAAATAAATGTCTTCATTCATCAATACCTTTATGAATTAAATTCTAGGAAAAGAGGTAATTAAGGAAGGAATTTCTTTTCTTGTTTAATTTAAAAAATTAAATTAAGTCTTATATTGTATAAAACCAAAATATTATCCTTTAGGTTTTTTTTGAACTTTAAATTTTGTTTTAACGCAAAAATTCTTTCCTTCGCCTTTTTTAAGCCACGAATTTACTTTTAATACTGATTATTCCTCTACATATTTTCAATTGGCCACTAATCAAATTTGGTTGTGAAACACTTTGTTTTCCGCCATTTTTATTGGTTTTTGCCTCTTTTGTATGCTTATGCATTTAGTATGAATGTATACATACATATGTATGTGCATAGAATCTTTTAGAATTGATTGATTTTTAAATAAAAATTTTACTTTTATTACAACATAAGATGTCTGTTTTTCTAAACATGAATGAGTTAAACAAATTTAAATAAATCGAAATATAAATTGAAAAATTGGCAACAAAAAAAAAAAAAAAAAAAAAATAAATAAATAAATATATAACCGGAAATAGAAATAAAGCTGAACAATGTATTTGAATTTTTTTCCGTCTATAGACTGAAATTGCCTTCTTTCCCTTTATGTATTTTTATTTTTCATTGTCTGGTTATTTTTATTGGCTCTAGTTGTCACACAAAGCTTAAATCAAAAAAGGGTCAAATTAAACAATTTTTTGAGTGGACATTGTTAAATATATTTAAAATTGTTTTCAACTCTATTAAGTACATCGTACATATATTTATATACAATGATTCAGACACCTTTCGCTAAATAATCAGTAGGTAGCTTTAGCGAAATGAGATTAAATCTATAGTCACATATAGTTCCGTCCAAGCTATTAAAACTTACACATAAACATAAACATATTTATATAATTAATTTTTATTATCGAAAAGAAAAATAAGAAAAAAGAAAACATAAAAAACATATTAAAAGTGGCTAAAAATATTAATTAATAATAAATAATTTGTCTTTTAATCAACATATCCACTTTTCCATATTATTTTGTGGGCTCTACTTTAAAATTACTTTAAAAATAAAATATCCTTCTATGATGCTTTGGTTTGTTCAGCTTATTAAATAGCTAGACTACGGTGACTACTGCAATGTACGTATTAAATTAATATCATATATAATAAATGTTAACGTTTTTGTAGGAAAAAAAACACCATTAGAATAATATATGCAATACTTGTTAAATAAACCGTTAATAAACCTATAATATTTTTATGAATACAGGCGTTAATTTTTAATTAAAAAAAGGAAAATAAAGCTTATTGTGCATGAATATAACTTAATCTTTAAGAATTTTTTTTTTGCTGAAAAAACTAACGATTTTTGTTGTTCTACGATGATTTTGCCACACCTGAAATGTGTCATTCTTGTGATTATAAACTAAATAGGAAAGCAATATTTTTATATACAATTTAAAACATTAAAAAATCGTATAATAATAATAGTACTTATCTATCTGACACTCTGAAATAGTATCAAGAACTGTAGTACAAGAGACTTCATTTTAACGAAATTTTTCACTTTAGCGATTGTCGAATTTCCTGTAAAAAGTATACATACATACATACATACATAACTGGCCTTTACAACCCTGTGTCAGGATTACGGCCTAGCTTCTCGCAGCACTCACGTTGTGTGTGTAAAGTTTTTTTTAGTTTTAACCCATATCCTCCCAGAGAATTTTTTTTTTCGAATTGACTTTTAAAACTTGGTTTTGAGAAGGTAATTGCGACCAGAAAACACAAATCTGAAGTCAAAATTTTTTTAAATTTTTTTGTTTTTCAATTAATCGAATACTGAGCACTATTTAGCATATTAGTTTTATTGTTCCTAAAAATTGTAAATAATAAAAAACAATTATTTTTAAACTCAAACTAATTCATTTAAAATTATTTAAATCAAAAACTAACCAAAAATTAATTCATTTAAATCAAAATGCAAGAAAAGTGTTATTTATATATTATATATATTTTATATATATATATTTTATGCATAATTTTAAAATTGGTGTTTTTTCTTTCTCCTTGTAATAAAAAAGAGGAGTGTAGTAGGTGGGTCTTTTTATTTTTATATTTGTAGCTAACCTATCACAATATATAATTGTTAAAAGAAATAAGTCCGTAGTCTTCCCTGAGAAGAAAAAAAATTTTTCAAAAACGCTTGAAATTTACTGTTCGAAAAATCGAACAGCGGGACGATATGGGTTAATGTCGACTCCGAACGACAGACTTGAGAAGCTTGTTCATGGCAATTAATTACTCTCAGAGCTTTTGCCAGAAGACTGCTAAGAGGTAGTCGCCGAAAAAATATTTTTTTCATATTTCTTTTTTTTTTAAGATGTCGGAGTTGGGTGTCGAACCCAGGGCTCATGTCTTAGTAAGCCAACACACTAACCACTAGACCACGGCGACTACTTGTAAGTATAACATTTTGCAATATAACTAGACCACTTGAAAGTGAAATTCTTTTATTGTTATTTGAATTATTAGAACAAAAACTAGTGCCAGTATTCATAAAAAATATTTTAGGTTTATTGAGGGTTTATTTGACAAGTATTGCATAGAAATTTGTCAAATAAACCCCTAATGAATCTAAAATATATTTTATGTTACTCACATAAAACAAAACGGGATGACGAGAAAATCATGGCTGTGAATTTTCGTTTTCACAGATTTCGGTTTTCACTCCATCAGCACAAGAAACATTGGCAAGCACAAAACACAACATAAAAGATAGTGAAACAGTGTTTTAATAGTGATACGAGTATCAAAGTCACAGGCATAGTTGCCAGGTACTTTGGACATAAAATCGTCAATTTTTGAAAAAAAAAATCGTCAAAATCGTCGTCGTGTTTTAAAAAATCGTCAATAAATTTAAAAAAAAAAACGTCAAAAAACAAAAAAGTTTTTCTATGCACTACAGAAAATAGTTTTGTTTTGTATATAAAAGTAAAATAAAAAAAAAAAAAAACTAACGAAAAACGGTTAAAATAATCTTTAATTGTACTTTGAAAAATAATAACTAATAAAAGTAAAAATATAATTTTGAGATCTTATTAGGTCCTTGAAATTTTTTAAAATTATTTTTGAGAATATACGTAAGTTTATTTATAAATATATTTCACAAATATATATCATTATTATACATTTTTAATAAATCTGGTTTAATTGGAGTATCAAAACAATTTGATTTCTTTAATTTCAAATAGTCTTGAGCAGGGATGAGCAACACGCGGCCCGCGGGCCGCTTGCGGCTCTTTTAACATGTTTATGCGGCCCGCCAAACAAATGTTACTACTTCTCAAAAATACACACAATATATAGATACATTAATCAACGAATTTCAATTACGAAGAAACTGAGAAGACAGCAGTTTCCATGAAAATGTTTTCCTAGCCATTAAATATCGATGTGGATACAGTTCCCGAAGACTTTCAAATGGAAGTGATGGACATGCAGAATAATACTGATGTAAAAAATGTATTTCTCTCAGTAAACATCGAGAATGTTTATAAATCCGACCACCGACCAATTGTCACCGATCAAGACTGAGTAATGCACGATTAGAAACTTGTGTATGTGTAGCTGATATTGATCAGGTTGTATCGAAAAAACAGTGCCAAATTTCTCATTAAAAATTCCAAGTAATTTCGTTTTTTCTGTTCTTTTTTGTTTGTGTTGTTTTTCCTTTTTTTTTTTTTTTTGCATTAAAATTTATAAGTATATTAAATTTTATATTTTTTTATTCTAATTTTTATTATAAATAAAGTTTCGAAAATTATTAGTAAGTGTTTCATTATGTGCGGCCCGCCAGAAAATTTTAATATATAAAATGGCCCGTTGATAAAAAAGGTTGCTCACCCCTGGTCTTGAGTATATAAAATACCCTCAAGTGTATCTTTTTCCAATTGATTTCTCAATTTTGTTTTGTTAATGTTTACTTTGCTAAATATTCTTTCCACATTAGCAGAAGAATGTGGTAAAATTAAAATATTTTTAATAAATTTTTTTAAAGTTGGAAACATGTAACTAGAGTCATTTCGTTTCAATTCGCAAACTTGTTTCCAAAAATTTAATAAGTTTGTTTCATTTTTATTACATAGGTTTTTCAAATCTAATAATTGAAGTTCTCTGAATTCCGAATCCAACATTTGTTCTTCTTCCTTATTTACAAAATTTGAAAACGCTTTAACAATTACAAAAATTGATAGATTTTTATTATCAATTATGTATTAGATTTGGAGTTATTATACTTAAATATTTAAATTTATCTTCAAAATCAAACCGTTTTAAAATTTGGCTACACAATTAAATATAAAAATTTCTACAATGTTTAACTATATCATTCTTTTCATTTTGATCGTCATCAAATCGTCATTTAGTTGTTTTTGGCACTTAAAATCGTCAAAATGATGATAAATCGTCACATCTGGCATCAGTGGTCACAGGCAATAAATAAAAATGGTTCTCGTTATAGAGCTCTCTGGGTTTGTTCATGTTACAGAGTAATCAATGTAAATAAAAGCTTGTTCACGTCAAGCAATATTCACGTTAGACGGTATTCACGTTACCGCGAGTGCACTGTATATGTGAAATCCGATATCTATCGCGACTCTCTAAATGATTACGGTATTTTTGTAAAGGTTTTAAGAATCAAAGTTACAAAAAGCTACTAAATTTGATTTGAACTGAATACTTATCGAAGCTCCGTTAGATCACCTAAATAGAACTCATATGCATAAGTATGTTACGTAAGTTAAAAAGAAAAGTAAAATAAATTTGAAGTATTTTTTTGCCAAATGCGTTATCATAAATCATTAGAAATTCCTGAAATTGTTTATTTTTTAATACTCAAAAATTTTAGATATTTTTTTTTTTCGTTTTATTTTATTTTTCTATTTATTATTTTTGGGACTCTTTGTGCGGCTGTCGCCGGAACACTTGACCATTTTATATCAATGCATAAGTATATTTTTGCTTTGTGCTTTGTAGGACGAAAACATACAGTGGTCAAAAAAACTAATCGACATTCAAAAATAGCTTCCTAAATTTCATAAAAATATTTGCATATATGTATGTATGCTTGTAATTTTTATAATTTTTAAATTATATTAACAAATTCGGAATATACATACATACATACATACATAATTGACCCTTACAACCCTATGTCAGGGTTACGGCCTAACTGCTCGTAGCACCCAGGTTGTGTGTGTTAATTTTTATCCGTGAGTACCGGAACCTATAGTTTAAACTCTATTCCGAACGCCAGGCTTGAGAAGCTTGTTCATGGCAATTATTTACTCTCAGAGCTTTTGCCAGAAGACTGTTGAAAGGTAGTCACCGAAAGAAATAATATTTTCATATTTCTTTTTTTATCAAAATGTCAGAGTTAGGATTTTTTCTTCATTTTGGGGAACAAACATTTTTATCATGTTTATCATCTTAAAATATGATTAACTACTAATATTGTTCGAAAATCAGGTACTACTCGTACTACTGCTGTGCACTACTTAAGTAAAAGATATAACAATGAAACCATTATCACACAAACGGAAAAATGTGGGCGTTTTGGCAATCTTTTGGAAACAAATAAATGGTGAATAATTCCTAAAGTAAAAGAATAAAAAACCATAAACTTAAGGGGGGTCGTGGCATAGTGGTTGAGCGCGTGCATAGAAACTCAAAGGACCCAGGTTCAAATCCCAGCGAAGGAGGAAAAATAAAAAAATTAATTTGCGGTTTTTCTAAAATTATAATTTAAAAAAATAAGAGGTTCCCCCCCACCTCCGAGAAATCCATCTTCTCGAAACCGCTCCCTGGCATTTCCAGCCTATTCCACCAAGAAAACGAATGATCAGGAGTACAGCGCCATCTTCTGGGAAGATAACAGCTAACCTACATAAAAAAAAAAAAAAAAAAAGATGCTCAACACTCACATTCAACGTCCAGATGGGGCAATTGCTGATGATCATTCAAAGGTGAAGGTATAACACTGGCCTTTGAGTGATCAAATTGACAGCAATTTGTCCCAATGACATAAGGCGCTTAACATGACTTCTTCACATCTATGTATCTATGTATATCTATATATTCAATATTCCAATACAATGCACTGCATTTAGTAGGGGTTTACTCCTGAGTATTGGTCTTAAATAAAAAAAAAAAAAAAAGCCAAAACCACTAAGGAGTACTTTTTCGCCTAGGCTACTATACGAACAATAAAGCATGATTTTGAAGCAAGAAAAATAAGCCACCATGACCTGGAAAATTGAAATTTTTGCTAATAAAATCAAATATACAGCCATTTCCTGGAACTCAATTCCGATCGGAAGTGGTTTTAATTCAGAAAATTAACTTTGAAAGTATTGATAAAAAAAAATGCATCATTTTCAATCGGAATTCCGTTCCATGACATGACTGATAATCTTTTCAGTTGTGATAGAAAGAAAAATGTTAGTATATCGTAAGCCAATTACAAAACTGAAAGGAAAAAATATGATATCAATGACTAAACATCTGGTGTATTTATAAATTTACATTTTTTTAATTTATGTTATTTAACATTTATTAATTGAGTCACCACGGAATAAATATTTGCAGCAAAGGACAAAATATTTAGGAGTAAACATTAAATCCAGTTTTCTTAAGTTAAAAATCTTGTTTAATGTGTTCTGAATAAATTTATAAACATACATATTTAAACCCTTCATTTTGAACCCTTCTCATACTAAATGCAAACATGTGAATATACAGTCGAAAATAAAAATGGCTCTTTCAAAAAGAAGTTAAAAATTGTCCCTAAATATATCAAAGTGTTGGAAAACTCAATGTTATATTGTTTGAAAAAGGTCTTATGTCAGAAAAAAATAAATTTTGTTCTTAATACTATTTTTAGTTTTCTAATAAAATATTATTTAAACTCCTAGAGGAAAAATGTAGTCTAACCGTTTTTATTTGATAAGAAACAAACATTTTTGGTATATATCGAATAGTTTTTTTGACCACTGTATGCACATACATATATGTATATGTGAAATAAATAAAAATATACTTTGAGATATTTTGTGGTTTATGGTTTTGGTGAATTCAAATTTGTATTCGTATGTATTTTCGAATTTACCGCCACATGTGTTATGATGCCAAGAAAAAAACTAAGTATTTGAAAAAAATAGATTTTTTCATTACAAATTCACCAAAAATTTGTCTTTTTCTTTATTATTTATTTCATTTAATGTCGTAAAAATAAATTTTTTTTAAAAACAATTTTAGCTACCAAAACAATAAAATTAAAAACAGTTTTTTTTCTTATTGTATACACATACATACTACAGTAGATGAAAAATTATTCAATACACTTGGTCTTTTTTTTATGCGGTAAAGGAAATCCGCATAAAAAAGACAAATTTTCACATAAAATGGATGATTCGTTCCGAAAAGTTGAAAAACCGCATAACTTCAAATTTAGATGTAAAAATAGATCAAAATCGCACAAAAAAGTCACAAGATAAAAAAAAAATAATCAAAACTAATTCATTTATTTATTATAAAAATCATATAAAATAGGAAGAAAACACTCATTTATCTGGTTAAACCTGTTTTATAAAAGTTAAAAAATATATATGTAAGTACGAACTAAAAACCAAAAACTTCGTTTTTAAAATATTAAGATTTGATACATAAAAGTAAAACGTTATACATTATCGGAATTACTACTTGGTAAGGGTTTTATCCGCTTTTGATATAAAGTGAAAAATTACCATCATCATTGTCATCGTTAGATGTAATAAAGCAAACATTAGCAGTTAATACGGCCGGACCAGGCCGTATTTTTATTTATTTGGAATATTTTGATCTGTTTTCTCGACAAAATAATTATGAAAACTCAATGAAAACAATATGTAACACATAAAAAAGTCGATTCTAAAACCGCATAAAAATAAACCGCCTAAAAACAGACCTGAGTGTACAGATAATATTGGATTAAAGATAATACATATTTTATTATAAATAAGTACCTGCGAACTTTTGCAAGCAAATTTCCATTTTATTTATTTATATAATAAATTACAATACAATATCAAATTATACTCTAATAAATTATTACGAGCAGAGTGGCTAAGACTATAAGCTTGGTGTAGTGTCGCAGACCAAAACCACTGGTGGGAATCTCACCCACAACCCTCGCGCTAAAAGTCTAATACACTACCTACTAGACCACTTGGAACCCTACATTTTATTTAATTATTACAAAATAAGATGACGAGTATAATGCATCCGACCAGAGTCTCTTGTTGGAATCGAATTTACGACCATCGCACTAATAGAGTAGTACACTAAAACTAAAAGAAATACATCCCTCAAAAGGGTAAATTATGTTGGCGAGTGCTATGAGAATAGACTCAAAAGTTTTATACGCTAATTTATTGAGAATCGATTGATATCTGTGTTTGGCTAAGTATCGCTTAGAAGAAGAAAATAATTTCATTGGGGTGATTTTAAATTTCAAACTTACCTCCCTATAAGTAACATGTATTATGTACAGACACACAATAACATATTGTATTCTTATTACTTATTTTAATGTTTAATTTTTTAGTTCTTGTACTTTTTTTTTGCCATCGAGTGTAAGCGCTAATTCCCAAAATATATGACTATTTCGATCAAAGACCTGTTTGCTACATTATAATAATATAGCACACGCTTTTGTATAGCAAATTCGTATATTCACTTGGCTTTGACCGTCAACGAGGTTAAAAGTGTGTTGCGGTGTTTGAGGGTGTGTATTCGTTGAAATGGCGTCGCCTATGTGTTAGCCGGTATTTTGAGAATTTCCTTTTTTTTCTTGATGTTTTTCTTTTAACATACTTCATGACTTAGTGCGACAAGTTAATATGGTCGATTTCTTATTAGAAATATGAGTTTTTTTTTGATTTATCTTGTTTTTATTAGGCGTTTTATGATAATGTTGCCAGGGATACAAAAATAAGAGCGACAATTTGAATTTCTTTAAGTTATTTGTAGTACATACATACATATGTAAGTATATGCAAATATTTTTCGCATACATACATATGTTTAAAGTGGACTAAAATAATGTAATACGCAAATAAGTTTTTCATTTTTTTTTTTGCTGATAACTTACTACAAATTAATAATACAATTATACAAATTAAGAATTTTATAAATATTCGGTATACGAAAATGTGAAACAACGCAAAAAATATTGAATAAATAACAAATACCATGTTGAATTAATAACAAAACGACACAATTTTATGAATATTTTTTAAAAATCATGTACTTTAAGAACTGTTTTCGTCTAAAAATAAAACCTAGTGATGATAATATTCTAATTAAGGGCGAGTGACTAAGACCATATGATCGGCGATTTACATTATGACTTTTTTACACAGGGTTTTTTTATGAATTCTGGTTTTTGAATGCTACTGATCTTTTCTGTTTGTTTTTCTGTCTCTCTTGCGTCCCCCCGGGGATACAGTTAAGTCAGCTGTTTTCTCCGAGGAATATCGGGTTCGACCTAGCCCTGAGTGGTCTGGTGCTCGATATAGGCAGAGAATGTCGGTAATGGTGGTGCAGGCCTTTATTGCCACGCGTACTTATTGCGCGTGGCTAGCATTATCTGGCGTTCTCACGGACTGACCAGAGATGCCTTAATCTGGTAATAGTACCCATAGGGGCATCAGGAGCCCCGGTTAACCTGAGACTCTCAGTCATTCGGGAGGTGGGGTTACCGGCCTGATGGTTTGGGTGCGGTCCTTCAAGAAGTACACGTAGTGGCTGTGGTAGTACTAGATAGAAACCCCTCAGCAAGGAGGGTATCATTACCCAGACAGTGGAGGTGCTAAATTGCCAACTCGGTGTTATGGGCTCTCTTCTGAGCGCTATGCCCTCGGGCATGGTGAGATTAGAAAGTACCGGCATCGGGTGGCGGTGGTTGGGCGCATTGAACTCAACTACCGCTCCGGCAACGGGCGGCGTATGATATGTCTACGGACGGTGCGCACGTAAAACTCTGTACAGTTGTCTCTCTTGCGCATGCTTTAGTTAAATGACAAAATGAAGAAGATTAAAAAATTGGTAAAGAAAAGACGATTTTAGATTTAAGTATAATACATATCGTACTTGATCAACAAGAATATTTGTAAAATAACCAATGATAAAAACCGATTATTATTATTATTCTGGACATAAAATGCAAAAAAAAATTTTTTTGGACAGTCACAAATTTGTATTAATAAACTGAAGATTTCGTAAAACCTTCCTTTAGAGATTTGTCGTAATCGAGGTTGATTTATATCTTAAACTAAGCATAAATAAGTTGATTCACAGCTATAGGCCAATAATAAACTGTTGTAGAGACCGTGGAATTCTTCCTTAAAAGAGAAAAATGGGGTCGGACAGGGTTTTTACAGATTCTGGCATTAAAGTGTTCACGAATAGTTCTAAGATGTAAACCGATATTGAGGCTACTGTTATTTTCGATTCTGTATTGTATTGTTGCCAATAGAGAGGACTCAAGCTTCTTAGTGGTGCTTGCAGCATTTCCTTGATTTGGATTCATTGTGAATTCGCTGGGAAGGTCTGCGGAGGAGAAGAATCTGTAATCGGTAATCATCAGATTTGCTGCAGGAAAGTACAGAATATATGGAGTTCCATCACTTTCTGTGTTGTCTCTATGACCCTTTAGAATTAAAACCTTGATTAAAAAAAGAAAACCCTTGAAAAATACAAGGTTTGTACACGAGGAAAAACTGGACGAAAATGAGTACATATTTCATTTGTAATTATGACATTCCATAATATAAGGATATATCCGGTAACGCAAACTGAAATTTGTAAGATTGTTGTAATTCAAGATAGAACAGATTGGGAAGAAATTTGTATTCTACAAGTTAAAAATAAAAAGGTGAAACTTATATTATATAATGTTTATATGCATTTAAATTATTAACTCCTTTAAAACCCTAAATTTTTAAATAGAGAAATTAGCCAAACATCTTTGCTTGTAAAAGAATTTTGTTTTGATTTTACCATTTTAATTGAAGTTTTATTTTTATAATTTGTTTTATTTTTTTCTGAGATTAAAAATCATATGCATTTTTTATGTTCTAATTAAGTTTACTGTTATTCTTGGTTTGAACTTGTCATGCTTTCAAACCAGTTAAAACAGTTCATAACAGATTTGATTCTTTCTTAATATTCAAAAGCTTTAAACTAATAAATGTTGCTGTTAATTACTGCAATGTAATGCATACCATTAAAATACGTTAAATAGTGGCAACTTGTAGCAAATCAAGTATAAGAAAGAGTTGGAGTTGAGACATTAAATACTCGTATTGTACTTGCAACAGTTAAACAAATAAAACAATTTTACACATTTTCTGAGACTTGTTTAGGTGCGTCTTAAAAAGAAGAATGCATATAGTATAAATACATTAACTTCGTCATGAATTATAAAATTGAAATACATAAGTTTATGTTAAGGTGACCAACATTTATTAATTTAATTTAAATTCAAAGAAATTTTATTACACTTGTACTGGATAACAGTTGATATTAAAACAGGTTTTTCACATATGTATTAATAATCCATTTAAAAATATTTTTAAGGATGCCTAAAATTCAAATAATACATATAATTCTGATTTTACAGAGTATATACGCTTCAGGCATAATGGTGTAGAAAAATGATTAAATCAAGTGCTGAAGACTCGGGTTCGAGACCCAGGACAAAAACATGATTAAAACAATTTTAATGACTTAAAAAAAAAAATGTATATATATATATATATATGTATGTATATAAAAGTATAAAAAGATAACAAACGAAGTTGAAAAATTCTAAATCTATTGAAAGTTACAAAATCTACTTTTTGATCAATATTTTTGAAATTTCAAGATACATAAGTAGGTATATTGAAACTTCAAAGACCAGTTTTGCAAACGCTAACCAAGATCTATAACCCCCACTAAGTAATGTTATGAATGATTTTTGAGTGCAGTACTGTATAAATATTTGACGAAATAAATAAACAAATAATATAAATAAAAAAAAACTTATGACTCTTTAAAAAACTTACGACAAGGTCGAAATTTTAATACAAACATACATAGGAGTAGTAAAAACGCTTGAATTATTTAATAAAATCTCCCACTAACCGTGAAAAATAAACCAATTTTAATCATTAGAGAGAAAGTTTTGCTTGTTTTTAATCACTCTTTTTTGATAATTAATTACTACAGAAAAAAATCCCTACAAATATAATGTTTTTTTCTTTGTATCTTTCTCTATCAAATACAATAGATGAAATTTATTTCGTTAACCTAGTTTCACAGACCTCTTAGACATACTTAATAATAATAATAAAAAATATGGGAAATCTTTGCTGTAGACAAAGGAGAAATGCATAATTTGAAGATAAAGTTCAAATAGAGATATGATTTAATTAGTTTCAAATAATAGTTTACAGAGTGGAAGACAATAAATTAGATTACAAAGAAAGTTTATTCAAAATTTATTTAAAAAAACAAAAAACCAAAAAAAAAAAAAAAAATAATAAAATATTTTTAATAAATCAGTCTTGTCAACTAAATTTCAATGGTACTCTACAATAAGGTATACATTGAAAAATAATAAGTTTTGTTATTATTTTACCCTATGACGGGAGTAGTTTTGGGGGTACAGTGTTTCTGCAAGTAATTCCAAAGACCAATTTAAACAAACTTTGTATAAAAAATATTAAATCAATTTTGTTTAATCTTATGTACAAGTTTTCAAGTGATGAAATCGAATTTAATAATATGTAATATGATAATAATTACGATATACAGTATATTTTACGAGACAAAAGTTACTAATCTTAATAGACAAGAGTTTTGGGTTCAAATCCCCAGCTCAGCCATCTTAAAAAAAAAAATATGAAAAACTATATCTCTCGACGACTACCTCTTTGTAGTCTGCTAGCTAAAGCTCTGAGAGTGAACAAGCTTCTCAAACTTGTAGTTCGGAGTCGACATTAAACTATAGGTCCCGTAACCCTGAAATAGGGTTGTAATGGCCAATTATGTATTATGTATGTATATTTTACTAATAAGGAAACTATACAAATAAAATTACATATTTTTATAAAACAATATTATGAGAGCATATTAGTAGAGGATGTATAACATAATTGTTTAAACGTAACATATATAAAAACGGATATATTAATATTAAAATATTAATAAATATAAATTTTCATAAATGATCACTAAGTGTTAATTTTCTTAAGTATCTATTATTCACATATCATTCATATCAGCAAGAAAAGTTTACACTTAATAATGGGTAAAGCTATAGCTAATTGCCAACTAATTAACATGCATTCAAAGAACAGCTGTTTGCGTTTGTTTACATTTTTGTATTTTATACTTTAAGAGTATTTGAAAGTGAAAAATTTTTTTGAAGTGATAATAAAAAATTAAATGGAAAAAATTGTAATAGATTTTTAAAACTTAAAAAAAAACTTAAATTTTTTTTTAAATATCTAATTAATAATAAATCATTTTTTTCAAGCTCGAGGTTAGGTTTAGTTTCAAATTAATTATCAATATTTTGATATCCTTTGGATGTCATTGTCAAAATTTCTACAAATGTAAAAATAAATACATATAAACAGATAAGAAGTCAACTGAAACCACTGTTCCAATAAGAATACTCGTAAAATAGAAACAAAAACAATTATTTAAATATCTCTGCCGGGAAGGTATACTACTTTATTTATAATGTTTGATTAAATGAAAGGGAATGAATCTTATATTGATAAATGTTTTATTTAATGTCGGCAATTATTTATGGAATACAATATCAGATAAATGTTCGCCTGTGTTAGTCTCACAAATGCGAGCCCTTTTGAGCACATTTTTCATTATATTGTCACATATTTCATGCGTTTCTGGTTTGTTTGCATAAACCTTACTATTGAGATATCCCCACAAAAGGAAGTGCGGGGCAGTCAAATCCAGCTATTGTGGAGGCGAATCAACATCACCATTCCTTGAAATAACTTATTATGCAAATTATAATTCCATTGTAATTTGGCACGGTCTTGCTGAAACCACATGTTAGTCAAATCCATGCAGCATGCAGTTGTGTCATTAAAAAGTTTTCAATCATATCATGATACCGGTCCTCATTGACAGTTACCGTTACGCCGTTTTCAGTTTCAAAGAAGTAAAGTCCAATGAATCCTCCAGAACAAATTTCACACCAGACTGTCGCTTTTAATGGATACAAAGGCGACTGATGAATAATTTGAGGGTTTTCTATTGCCCAGAACCAATTATTTTGTTCATTCACATATCCATTCAAATGAATATGTTGCTCGTCAATCATTTCACTTAACTTTCTCAGCGTCACAATAATCGATGATTGATTTTGATAAAATGTTTTACCAATTAAAACACGTTGGTTTAGCGAATATTTTTCGATAATAAATTTGCCACGTCTCTACTTTACGACTGTCAAATATAAACTGTCAAGACTAATGTCTTCCAAAGTTTGTTTGCCAAACCAAGTAGTACACCTTCCCGGCGGACACCTTGTATTATCACACGATTTCGTTTTACAGTAAATAACCAAATATTCAAAAAATCATATTAAAGTTCACTAAATATATATATGCCCGTATTCATAAAAATTATTTTAGGTTTATTGAGGGTTTATTTGACTTATTTCTATGTTTACTGGTTAAATTTTAAACTTAAAAAATAAAAAAAAATAAAAAAATGAATTATACTTTGCTTTGTAATATTCAGGGGAAATTCTTGTAGAAATATAAAATTGTTTCTTCTTCTAAGTTTCTTTAACGATTTTAGTATAAAAAAGTATTACATAAATGTAATTAATTAACATAAAATTTCAAAAAAATATTTCATTCAAATTGAAACAAAATTTTTCACAATGTACTAAATTTCGTGAGACATCAAAAATTTTGTTTAAACGCTTGTGTTGTGTCAAATTTGTTAAAAACCGTTTTATAAAAACACTTCGCTGCTACAAAAGCCTCCAAAAAAGGTCTGTAATTTGTTCAGTTTCGTCTTATCTAGGGGGATTTTCCATGCCAAAAAGACAGTTGAGGAGCAGTAACTAAGAATTATCCCAGGGGTTATATCAAGGAGAACAACAACAACATCATATTTAATATCATTATGATTTTTTATTCCTCCCCTAATTTAAACTTTACTATGCGGGCTTCTTGGGGTCAATTGCTGTTGGATTATTTAGTGGTAAAGGTATAACACCGGCCATTGAATAATAATAATCAACAGCAACCGATTTCCTTGCGGTTCGCATTTTTAAAGTAGGACCTTTGCTTTTGTTCTGACCGATATCAGATACGATATTCGTAAGCTTAAAACAAATGTCCACACCCTTTTTCCCTTCCCCTAATATATTCGAAGAGCAGCACAGCTAACTTTATATTGCTAAACTTTAAAAGATCCACACAAAGTTTGACAGCTTTTTAAATTTAAAAAAGTTTAAAAATATATAAAATATAAACTACGCTTATTCAGGTATTATTTGACAAATTTCTATCCACTAATTGTGAAATAGGTTTAATGGGGCAGATAATTTCTAAAAGAATCTACATTTTAAAATTATGTCCAGTTGAAGTGTAAACTAAATACATATTTGTAACACAAAAGTAGATATATTTTTATAAAAGTTTTAAAACAAGTTAAATACTCAAACTTACCACCACAAAACGTAAAGCTCCCAATTCATGTGATACATCCATGTTTTATTATTGAAATAATTTTTTTTTGTCTTAGAAATTTATTTATTCAAAACTGTTTTTAGTTAAATAAATGCAGTTGAGTTAGCAAATAAAAATTAGCAAAAAATATTTTTTTTTATTTAATATTTATAAGACAACAACAATAATTTGTTTTTCTTCTTTTATACTCGTTGCTTTTAGAAAAAATTTCTTAGTAGTTCAATAGTAAACAAACGCTTAAAAAGAAGTCGCGTTTGTGCAATATGTAAGACGTTATTAACGGTTAAAAACAAAACGACGTTAAAACAAATTCAATTTTAAAAAATAAACTTGTAACGGTTATGAATGATCTTTAAATTATTGCATCACTTAAACATTTATGTAATTTTTATGAGTTTTTGTTTAAAATTTAGTTTTTTTTTAACGTATTTTGATTGATTTGTTTTTATTTATCTGTATTATCTTATATTTAATAATTAAATTTTTTTCTTTATATTTTCATTATATATTTTTTTTTTATTTGTTTCTTAAGATTTATATCTTTTCACTCTGACGTTTTCGTATAAAATGATGTCTTTTTAAAAATTCTCTTGGGTTTTTATTAATAATACTCGTAATTATTAAAAAATTTCTTTTTCTTTATGGTAGTGTTCCCAAAAAGTTCATTCAGAAAATATTTTTTCTTTTATTTATTAAGAACTTTTTTCTTTTATTTATTTTATAATTTCAAATTCACGTGCTTCTCTTTCTTTTTCTTTCCTTTGCAAAAAATTTTATATATCAACCGCTTTTTCTTCTTTTTTTTGTTTAATAAAAATATTTGTATGTGGCCTAAAGACAATAACAACCACTTCTTTTCCGTTTGATGGCCGGGACAAAAGTGAGCAGTTCTTTTATAAACTTTTTATTTTTATACCGAAAATATCTTTTGGTACAAAACAAAAGATCACTTAAGTTTTTGTATGTAAATCGTTTTTGGCCCGTTTCTTTTTTGGTCTCTTCTTGTTTGTATAAAAAAATCAATTATTATTATTTTATTGCATTCAGACTTTTCTCCTCAGTTTCTGCACATACATACATACATAAATATATATATAAATATGTACGAGTATGTATGTAAAAAAACTATTTATTTATGTATCTTTCAGATACTTTAGCAGTATCTTTGAAATACCATTCAAATGAATGTTTATCAAAATTGTTTCTGTACGACGCTATTCTTCATTACACCCTACACCACGACAAACAATTATTTTAGAAATTGGATGTGTGCGACATTTGCAAAATTTTTTAAATTATTATTGAAATTATTGGCCCGAATAATTTTTTTACTATTAAGGCCAGCACTCAGGAGACGACTCCTACTCATGCAGTATATTGTGCTGGTCTAGAAAAATATGTTATAGGGAGGGGAATGAGGGAGTAGTGTTTGTGGACATTTGATTTAAACTTACTGATATCGTAATTAGTAGTCGCCGTGGTCTTGTGGTTATGTGTTGGCTTACTAAGACATGAGCCCTGCGTTCGACACCCAGATCTGACATCTTGAAAAAAAGAAATATGAAAAAATTATTTCTTTCGGCGACTACCTCTCAGCAGTCTTCTGGTAAAAGTTCTGGGAGTAACTAATTGCAATGAACAAGCTTCTCAAGTCTGTCGTTCGGAGTCGACTTTAAACTGTAGGTCCCGGTACTCATGGATGAAAATTAACACACACAACATGAGTGCTGCGAGGAGCTAGTCTGTAAACAAGTTCTTCCTCTTTTTAAATATTGAAAAAAAAAATCGTTTATAAACGTTTTGCAATTTATATTTAAAACAAAAATAAAAAACTAAATTTGTGTTTGTTTTAAATACAAACTGCCAAGCGTTTTGAAAACTTAGTTTTACAGAAAAAGTCTATTAGTCTTCAGAACAACAGAATAATGTCCAGAAGGGTGTAAGTAACCAGAATTTCGACAGAAAAGAACATTTATTATTTCTTGTTTCAATTTGTTTATCGTTAAAGAATAAATTTTAAATTCAAATATATTTAACGTCAAAATAAATAAGAAAGAAGAAGAAACAAATCTTTGACAATCGTAAATAAACAGCTGTTATTGTTTTGGTAAAGCTGGACTAGCTTATAATGATTATAACATGGTCTAAATTAAATAAAAAGAAAAATATATAAATAAGCAACTTATGTTTTTCCACTCTACCTGTTTTTGTGCATTTTGAAATGCCATAACCTTTAAAGTATTGGTGGACAGTGGTCTCACATTGCTCACTCTCTGCGCAACGCTGCCGAAACAGTCCTTGGTTTTGAGCGTCCTCCCCGCAGAAACCAATGGTACGATGAAGAGTGTCGTGAGGCCACTGCGGCAAAGAATGCTGCCTACAGAAGAACGTTGCAGTCCACCACTACACGAGCAACTGTGGAGGTGTACAGAGAGAAGAGGAGGGAAGAGAGACACCTACTTAGAAGAAACAAAAGGGAGCAAGAAAGGCGTGATCGTGAGGAAATCGAGATGTGCAGGAGTAGACATGATGCTCGAAATTTTTATAAGAAGATAAGGCGTCTTACTACTGGTTTTAAACCCGGAGCAACCTCCTGCAGAAGCGAACATGGTAATCTGGTTACAGATGCATATGGTGCATTTCTGTAATCTACTGCAAAGCGATGATGATACAAATTCCGCTGCTAGAGATGCTGTGTCGGAACTAATCAATGATGACGTTGTGATCCCGTCCCCCAGCCATGAAGAGGTCAAGGTTGCCATATGGCGACTGAAGAACAACAAAGCAGCCGGACCTGACGGTCTACCCGCTGAACTCTTTAAGTATGGAGGCGATGAGCTGGTTAGGTGCATGCACCAGCTCATTTGCAGAATATGGCTGGAAAAAAGTATGGCCGATGATTGGAATCACAGTGCCCTCTGTCCGATCCTGAAAAAGGGAGACCCCACAATATGCACCAACTACAGGGGTATAAGCCTTCTCCCTATCGCATATAAGGTTCTTACGAGCGTATTGTGTGAACGACTGAAGCCATTCGCCATCTCACTGATTGGACCTTATCAGTGCGGCTTCAGACCTGGTAAGTCCACCATTGACCAAATATTCACACTGCGTATATGCCGCAATGTCTGAGCTCGGTATTCCTGCAAAGCTGATAAAACTGTGTAGAATGACGTTGAGCAACTCCTGCAGCTCCGTCAAGGTAGGAAAAGACCTCTCCGAACCTTTTAATACCGTGCGAGAATTCAGACAGGGCGATCCCTTATCCTACGACCTCTTCAATTTCGCCATGGAGAGTGTTTTGCGAAAGGCGGGTGTACATCGAAATGGCACTATATTTAACAAAAGTGTCCAGCTTCTTGCGTATGCAGACGACATAGACATCATTGGGCATACTAAGCGAAATGTCACCGCAGCCTTTAATGCTATTGAACGGGAGTCTGCAAAAATGGGTCTGGCGGTAAATGAGAGCAAACGAAGTACATGTTGTCGACGAGTAGGGATGTTGAACGTATCGGTTCCCAGGTTACAGCCGGCAACTATACATTCGATGTGGTCAAGGAGTTCATCTACCTTGGCACCGCCATTACCAGCAAGAATGATGTCAGTCTAGAGATCAGGAGAAGAATCACGCTGGCCAACAGGTGCTACTACGGTCTTGGTAGGCAGTTTTATAATAGAGACCTCTCTCGTGCAACGAAATTAACACTCTATAAGTCTCTTATCCTTCCGGTGCTTCTCTATGGTGCCGAAGCATGGACGCTGTCTTGTGCAAATGCAGCGGTCTTGGGAGTATTTGAGAGAAAAGTTCTTCGTAAGATCTTTGGTTCTCTAAGGCATGGCGATGAGTTTCGCATTAGAACCAACCATGAGCTGTATGAGCTCCTCGGCGATGTGGGCGTTGTTCAGCGCAATAATATCCAGCGGCTACGCTGGCTCGGCCATATTGTTCGGATGGATGAATCCGTTCCAGCGAGAAAAATTTTCGATGCGAAGGTCACTGGACGTCGGCGTAGAGGACGACCGTGTTTACGTTGGAAGGACCAAGTTGATGAAGCCCTGTTGTCAATTGGTGTGACCAACTGGAGCAGGCGCGCGCTTAGCAGAGACGCCTGGAGACTAGTGTTAAGGCAGGCCGAAACCCGTTAACGGGTTGTTATGGCCATCTAAGTAAGTAAGTTATAACCTTTAAATGCAATAACTTTAATAAGGGATTGACTACTATTTCTTAATATATTGTTTTCCGAATCTTTTTAATTTTCGATACATATTAACAATCCCTTTTATGCCTCGATTCCATTTACATTAGACTGGCCTATTTTTGACATAATTTCTTATGTAATTTAACGTTATTGCTCTGACCGATTTATTTAAATTGTGTTTGGATAGTAAAAACCTTAATAATTTTTTTTAGTTGTTGCTTACAACGGTATTCGCGGATCATCTACAACTATTCACAGTTATGAAAACTTTTCATTTTGCTTTTGCGAATGCCAGTATTACTGACCAAGTTTCTTCTAAACGAGCAGATTGCTATCCTTTGTTCACCAGTTTCCTATAGAATTGGATAAATAAAATTATTAAAAAAATATTGTAATTAACTAGCAGTACTCATTCCAAAAAGTGTACATTAAATTTAGAACGAAGTGGAAGTACATACTTTGAAATCCAACGAACTAATCAATGTAACATTTTTCTTACTGTTATTCCATTTTCAGTCCCAGTCCCGTTCCTCAACCTAGTAAATTTTTATCAAGAAACTAAGCGATATGCGATTATATGCATAACAAATTGACTTTTTAAAATCAAGGGCCTTAGGTTCATTTTTATGTGACTCAAGGTTTGTTTTTTAAATAACTCAAGCTCAATACTTTGTGCCTGTTTTAGCGTTATACGAGTAGTTCCTTAGTATACTTTTCATAGAACTTTGCATAGATTTCATTTGTGCAATAGGTCTTTCAATTCTTTTATCCAACTCTTGTTCGTTCTTCTTGTCTTTTCGTATGCTTCTACCAAAAATTTTACAGGTTTTTTTTTTGTGTTTCTATTACTAAGATACACTGTGGTTCCAAAATTGCTTGCAGTTTTAACAAGAAATTTCTCACTTAGTTTTGTTGCTGTAAAAAATTTCATCTATACTAATCTTAGGTAAAATAAGTTTCTATATCTAAAGGGTGCTCCAGTGGTCTAATAGGTAGTATGCTAAACGGCTAGTGCAAATGTTATGGGTTTGATTCCCACCACAAACTCTCGTCTGCAATACTACATCGAGCTTATGGTTTTTGTCACTCTGCTCGTTATAATTACTTAGAATGTAATTTAATATTGTATTGTAATTTAGTAAATAAATAAGTAAATATATTTAATCTTTAACAAATTAAAACCAAAACCCATATCCAAATGACTCACAAATCAAAGAAATGGAAAATTGGTCAATTGGTCAATTGGTCGTAGTTTTATATTTATCAAATATTGATTTAGAAATTATAGTATGTATTTTAGGAAACACTTCGTCACCATTTCGTATGTATATTTATAGCTATGTAGTCGGTTCATCAGTTAGCCAATCTTTACAACAATAGAATTCTAATTTCACAAAATTCTTTGTTTTAAAGATTATTATTTAGTCGGTTTTGACCGACTTTTACCTTTCTCTTACTAGTTAACGCACGATGCTCTCTTTCATTTTTTTTTTTATTTAGTATTACAGGTATCCCTTGTATAACGCGATAGTTACGTTCCAGGGAAACTCCGCGTTATGTGTTTTCGCGGTATATAAGACTTAGTTTTCATATAAATTTGGGGGTTATGTTCCAATAAGTTTTTTTACCAAATAAATTACACATTTACTTAATAAGAAATAATATATATTCTCAACTCAAAACTAAAATTCATATGTTGTTATAAAATTAAAACCATAAAAATAAAATTAATAACAATTTAAAATTCAAAAAACAATTTATGTACATACATTCATATTATAAAGTTTAAAAACAAACTAAAAAAAACTAAAAGTTTATTAACAGACTTCATTCCAATTAATCAATTTTTAGAATAAAATTGTTTCCTAATTAAACATCTAATTTCAACAAAAGTTCACTTTGTACTAATATTTTTAATTCAGTATGTATGTATACTCATACGTCTTAAAAGCAGAAATGGGAAATTCCCGGTTTACATTCAAAACAAATATGAATACACATGTTTTAAACTTCGCGTTATAAAAGTCCAAATTTCGCGTTCTACTGAAACCGATTATTTTTTCAAATCGCGTTATATTGAAACCGCGTTTTACAAGTACCGCGTTATGCAAGGGATACCTGTACTTACTTGTAATATATTTTTTTCTGTATTATTTCTGGTTTCTTAGTTTTTTTTTGTTTTTGTTGTGTCATGCATTCTATACTCAATTACAGCCAGAAAAAAATGTTAGTTTTTGCAAACAAATACATGTTTATAATACAATTTTTTTTAACTATGGTAGGTGTAGGTGAAAAGAGATTTATTTCGTTTGCAATTTTAATTTTGTAAATATTTAAAACTAAATTTGTTAAGAAAATTTACCACAAATAACTTCATAACATTTATTTCCTTTCGTACTTATCGGTAATTCCATGTGAAAAATTTAATATAAATTTGGGGCTGCCGTAAACTTTTGTTCGATCTACTTATCTGTACTCTTACACGCCCTAAAACAATTGACATTTAAATTGCCTCAAAAGTATTATTTAAGTAGGTACATTTACGATTTAATGCATGTTTTTTTTTTCTTTTTTATTGAGACCAATACTCAGGGGTAAACCTCTACTAAATGCTGTGGATTGTAATGGAATTTTTATGGAAAGGACAGTACATTATGAGAACATGTATTTTGTTTTTCTTATATTATTAAGCGCCTTATGGATGATACAAATTGCTGTTAATTGACCATTCAAAGGACAGTGTTATACCTTCACTCTTGATTGATCAACAGCAATTGCTCTGTCGTTACATGTTGATTGTGGTGTAGGTTTTTTTATCTGTTATCTGCTACTTCCCAATAGGTGGCGATTTTTCTCCTGATCATTCGTTTTTTGTTGTCATGGTGGAATATTTTTTTATTGGGGCCAGCCAGCACTCAGCTTATGCAGTACATTGTTCTGGACTAGGAAAGGGGGAAATATTGATTTAAACTTACTAACATCGTATCAGATATCAGTCAGAAAAAAACAAAGGTTCTACTTTAAAAATGCGAAATGCAAGGAAATCGATTGTTGTTGATTGATAATGCAATCAACCCCAAAAATTCCTCACAGTAAAGTTTCTGTGTTAGTTACTGCTCCTCAACTGCATTTCTATCATGGGAGACCCTGCCAGAGAGTTATTGCTTTTCTTCAGTTTAGCCAGTTGAGTCCTTGCAGTGTGAGCGTCTACATCAATTATCCCATGTACAGGGGTATCGAGTACTGACTATCATGAATATTTTAATACCCTCCACAGTTTTCCTTAAATGCTACATCTTAACTCATATGAAAATTCAATTAATTTCTTCAAAGCCTCTCAATTAGATCTAAGGTGTATCTGCTCAAAACCATGAATGGCCGTATTATGTACATCCTCTAAAGGGTTAATTATTAATTAGATATAAGTATGTTATTTAGATGCTACAGATGAAATAGCATGGTTCAAGATAGAACTATAGGTATTTTTGTCTAGTAAAAACTTGGTTAAATGCCAAATTCAATATTCTGCTTGCGACACTTAATCATGAGTCGTTTTCTGTTTTGACTGATGCAAACAGCGTGTGGCGCGAAGTCTTTATTAGAAACCCTAAGGCTGCCAGTCATATATCCCACCATTTCCTGTTTCACATCTGTGGTAATGGCATCATCCATGTCATTTGCAAAATACTCGTACAGTTAATTGAACCTAATTTTTTCTGTTCACGAAAGCCTCACTAAATAAATAAAAAGAGACGGAATTTTTAATTGTTTACAGTGGTTTTAAATATAAACAAATAAATACAAAATATGTATTTATATATTTGTATGGATATGCTTAATCATTTATTCATTCATTACTCGAGTCAGTCAATTTATCAACTACATATATATACATACATATTGTATGTGTAAGTAAGTAAGCGTTCCCGCCAACTAACCAAATTTGGTAGGAAAATTATTTGTTCGTTTTTGTAAAGAATAAAATAAAACATTCAACAAAACTTTAAAATAAAATTCGAAGAAATTAATTAAAATTTAAAAATTACATATTTTTTATTTGAGTAAACATATGTCATCGTAGTATAAGTGACAGAGCTGGCAATGCTTGCATTCTATTAAATAATTTCATTAATAAAGGTCGAGCAGATTTTTTTCTAAAATGGTTGTATATCAAGAAGACTTCAAAGACCTTTCGCTGTATATACTTTTCTAGTAACCAAATGTGTGTTAGAATCACTAATTTGTTTATTTGGAAATGGAAGATTGAAGGTTAGTGCATATTATCCCTTTTTCCAGAAACTTAGTTCGAAACAGAGAAATGAGACAGATTGTCTGGTTCAGAGGTCACACAGATGTCAACTTAACTAGCATCACTTACCTTAACCTGATTACACAACCACAAAACAATGCAGTTCAAATAAAAAATTTGTAGATTTGAGGAATTTATCTGAGGAAGGAATTTATTCTTTGTTAAAGAATAGTGCAAACAGTAAAAATTTTAAGAAATGCCTAAGCATACGATCAATGAAACGCGAAAAATCATAATAGATTTACATAAAAAATAAGTCTTTGCGTGAAATTGGAGAAATTGTAGAAAGGAGGTAACAACTAAAATTAGCCACCAACCAGATAAAATAAAATTCCTTTGTATTTACATATGTATATGTATGTATTATATTTTAATTCCAAAATTAGACAAAAATAAAAAAATTTCCAAAAATTCAGACTGACAAGAATACAAAACAAAAGAGCAAAAAAATAATTAAAATTTTTGTTGCAATAAATTAAATATTTTGAATAATGAAGGTTTGTCTGTTTGATTGTAAAACGCTCTTTTACATCGAGGACGTTCTTTCGACATCAACGGAAGTAATTGATGCAAATTTGAAAGCAAACGTTTCCTAGCTTCATTTCTTGCTTTGAGCTCAATATGTTTTTGACTTCCGAGGTGTTGTTTTATGGTAAATATTTTCTTTGCTGACACTGGCTTAGTGCAAACTTTACAAAACAGAATTTTCCTATCAGTTTTATTCACTAACATATTGTTTAGTCTGTTTGACACGGATTGTTTGTTTTTCAGCATATTCTTATAAAAAATTTAATTAATTTAAAAATTAACTTTTAATTTTATTTTTTATATCATGCAATTATTACAATTTATTTTTTCGATATGTACAATGTTGAAAAATACCTAACTTTTAGTTTAAACTTCATTGTTAAACAATTCTTTTAATCGTTAATTCCCCTAAATGTAAAATTTTTATGCTTTGTATTTAATTTTTCTGCTTTGCCATTTCTATCAAATTGACATTAACTATTGCATAATAGTTTAAGAAGGAGCTTCGTTAACCATTCTCGCGAAATTCCCCAATTTTACAAATGTTAATTTTAAGTGTTTTTAAGAGTACCCTTATTTTTTAATATATTATACTTAAATAAAATTTGTAATACACGTGAATTCTTCTAACATGCGTAGAAATTTCAATATGAAAAAAATTGAAAAATGCAAAAGTATGCATTTACTATGAAATATGCAGAAATATACGGGTTAAACGTCGTAGTTGTTCGTAAAATTAATTAATATTTTGCTTGTTTTCTCAGTAACATTCAGAAAAAAAAAATACTAATGCATATTTTTGGTTGCCGTATTTCCGACCATTATGATTCAGGTTGATTGTAGATGTTGTATCATACCATTTACTTTCAAAAAACTGTGTATCAGGTATTAGTAAACCGAGTGATTTATAACTAAGTTTTCAATAAGCATTTCGCTAAACCTTGAGTATCCCTTAATACGTTTTTGCTTAGAGCAGTCTCACCTTATGACACCATAACGTGTAAGTAAGAAAACAGTAATTTCTCTAAAAAAAATTACATTTTAAGTTTTTGTTAAAAAAATTAAATTCATTACATACTTGCAAATAATTTAAAAACAGTTTGGTAGCTCCCATCGCTTCATATTTGTTCGGTTTATAATATTTATGATTGAATTACATTTCGGATAAGATCTCGAAATTACTGTTTTTAAGCAGCTATGTTTTTTTTAAATATATTAATAGCCCTATTCTGTAAAAAGAACTTTTCCGAATGATTGAAACGTTCTATTTAAAATAAAAACAAATTTCATTTTTATTGTTGTTTCGTTTTTAAACGACTAGTTATACCGAATTAGCTTTATTTTTCATGTCAGATTTTTATTAATTTTGGCTTTCCTTGCTTACGTAATCCATACTTTATATTAGGAATTATTGTTTGGCCGAAATAACCGAATTGTTTACCTTCTTACACTACTAGTAATTACTTAATTTGTACAAAATATTTTCTCGTATCTGGTTTTGGTAACCATGCCATGCCATCTTTTAACTAAAACTTCTTTAAAATTTGAAATTGGACATGTTTTGATAACTAATGGCGATTTCTTTTCTGGAAAAAAATGTAAAATTTTTTTTGTCTTTTGAAATTTTGAGTTCTTTTATAAAAACAATGTAACATAAAAAAGGAGTTGCGTGTTCTTTTTTGAAAAAATTGCCATCATTAAGTGTAAAATTGCCTTCAAAAAAATCACAAGGTGAAGAGAGAGATAAAGCTGTCATTCAACATTCTTAATAAGCTTTTATTAATAATATAAAATATTTAATTTTTTGTGATTTTTTTTATTTAAGTTATTTTTACATATAACAACAGGGCGTCTTTTTATGTTCTTTTTTTAGCATAAAACTGGGTGCAATTTAATGGGTTGAGGGCAATGCTTTTAAATTGTTACTTTTTTTAAAAACAGCATCTTTTTCCAGAAAAAAAAACGCAATAAGTTATGTGAAAAAATGTAACATTCCTTCTCTGCTAAATTAAGGGGGGGAGGGAGGTCGTGGTTTAGTGGTTAGAGCTCTCGCACAGAAACTCAAACGACCGAGGTTCAATCCCAGCGAAGGATAAAAATTATAAAATAAAATTAGCGGTTTTTCTAAAATTATAATTTAAAAATAAGAGGTTCCCCCCACCTCCAAGAAGTCCATCTTCAAGAAACTGCTCCCTGACATTTCCCATCTATTCCATCAAAAACGAATGATCAGGAGTATAGCGCCGCCACCTTCTGGGAAGATAACAGCTAACCTACTCAAGACGCTCGCGACTCACATTTAACATCCACTGACAGATGGGATAATTGCTGGTGATCACTCATGGGTCAAATTAACTAACTAAGTAACTTCTCTCATCAAAAAAAAAACACGAATAATAACAAAATTAAATAAAAATCCATCTATGTATGTATCTTCAAATTCCAATACAATGCACTGCATGAGTAGGACTTTGCCCCTGAGTATTGGTCTAAATAAAAAAAAATGAACTAAGCACAGTTTGATTATTTACATATTTAAAAAGGTTACATTTTTGTAAAGAATTTATGCTTTAAATATCTCTTTTTACATATTATTTGTTGTTTTAATATTATTTGTGTATTTATAAGTCAAAGTAAAAACGTCAGAATAGTATTTTTTTTCCTTTTTGAATTTTATTATTCACTCAGATCCAATCACCCAAATAACCCATCACCAGATAAAAAACGAAATATTCATAAACATTTTTGAATAAAATTATAAAAACCGTTTTATTTATGTATACGAGTATTAAGATAAAAAAAATGTGTATTAGTATTCGATTGTTTATTTATAATTTTATTTTTTTTTCCCTCCGCGAAAAACTTTATCTTAAGAAATTGGGCAGAAAATTGGCAAAGTTCTTTGAATTCTATTCAATGAAACGAAATAAAAAAAAAAAATAATTTAAATGACGTAAATTATGGGAAGAAATTAATATAAAAAAAAAGAAAAACACACTTAATGAAAAGAATTTTTCATTCAAAAAATATTTTAATTATTGAAAATATTTTCTTTTTACAGTATTTACAGTACGTATGAATAACAACATACTGTAATATGAGCCATATACGTAAATCTTTTCGATGAAAGATATTTCATAGAATTAAAATTATATATAATTCAAGAGGAACTCAGAAAAAAGATTTAGGCAGAGGCCACGTAGTAAGCGGCAAGTAGTTTGTATTCATCCTTAAAATAAAATTATCATCCTTAAATAAAATGTTTTAAATAAACAATAAACTATACCAACTTCACTTCATAATTTCTCGATTATACAATACATACATACATATTTATTGTTTCTTTTTAATATTTTGTACTTTCCCAACATACCAAATGGCTTGAGAATAATATTATAATAAGCTTACCAACACAAGCCTTAAGTTTGAAAAACATTTTAGAATTTGTTGAAAAAGATTATCGTAACAATTGTAGAAAAATCAAAACGGAACCCTTATGGAAATGTTATATGTTCAAGCTTACTATATAAAAGCTTAACTTTTCAATTGTAGAATAAGCTTACAAAAATAATATTATAAGTATTAGTTAGTGTATAAAAAAGCTTATTTATCTCAATATTATCATAACATTTTTAGTATAATAGTATAATAAACATTAAAATACCAATATGTAGTTTTATTACAATTAAAGAAAAATTCTTTAATATTATTTATTATACAAAAAATACAATAAATATTTATTACCTTTTAATATATTTTTTTACGCACTTCACTCACAAATTTCAAACTAAATGAAAATACAAAACGTTTTGACATTTAATGCATAGCACATTCGATTTAATTGTGGAAATCCCCTAAATTAAATTGTGGATGGTTAAAAAACGTTTGTAAATTCAAATTTTATATACTTATAATATTATAAAATAATTTAAGACATGCTTGCATTTTACTGTTTTTGTAAGCTTAAGGCCCAACCATAATGTACTTTCGTAGACGTATGCTAATGTCAAAAATCAACGAAACGTCTGTCAAATGTCTAACGAAGCTTTCGAGTTGCTATAATGTACTTTTTGAACTTAAATGCAAGCTGTTCTTAGTTGCAAACATTAGTACTTATGTAAAACTTGATTTGGGTCTGTATTTCATAAATATATAGAATTTTATCACAAAATGTTATTTAATATTTACAACGGTTAAATATTTTACCGAAAACACGTCAGTTATATTTATTTTTGTTAATTAAAAAACTAAAATAAATCATAAATAAAAAATAGTACTAAAAAATACAACCGTGTGTTTATTCCAATTGTAAACACAGGCACATTTGTTTAAATTTTGTTATTAATGTGCTGCAAAATGAACAGAAAAGAAAAATATTTAAATGGTTGAAAATGAATAAGATACACATTTGTCACAGAGAAATCGTTTTTTTTTATATTTTCAAACAAATTTTCAGTAAAGTTATCCTCGGTTTCCATTGCACACTGCGGTCTTTTGTTTATTATTGTTTATACAAATACAAAAACAGCTGTTTACGTACGTTTGGTGCAATCGGCTTCGCTCCAAACGTTAACAAATGAAATTGAACGAAACTCAACGAAACGTTTGTTATGTACATTATGGTTATACACATTTAATTGCATGTATTCGCATAGTTGTTTAAGCTAGCCTAAGCACATTATGGTTGGGCCTTTATTCTCAAGTTGCATTGTAGAAGGATTGCTTTATGGTATTTTGGGTTGACTTGCCTTAAAGCAGCATGGCCACACATCAAACTGTTGCTTCAAACTCGCATTATCGTGGTTGCGTTAGTAAGGAAAAACATCTACATATATGTGTATCTGTAGCAATATGGAAGAATAGCTTAACTCGTTATAAGCTTATATTAATATAGCATTTTTGTTGCTTCCTAAAACCCAGGTAAAATGGTAATAATATATGAAATACAATATTATAGTGCATATTTGTTATATCATAAGTCTATTATTAGTAGGTAAAATTAAAAAATTTTTGCATGAACTAATTATAGTAAGACTTATATAAATTTGGGGACAGTTAAAAATTTTATGTTTTGGTTAATTTACATTTTCTCTACCGTCGCTGCAGAAATTTGAAGCCAGAAGTTGCAGCGACAATACATACAGTTTTTTTGTTCTGGTTATGGGGTGTTAAGATATGTATAAAAAAATTGTATTCTCGAATTTATTCAAGTTTATCGTGTTAAATCCAAACAAGATAGATGAATAGAATTAAAAAAAAAACACAAATGTAGTAAAACATATATGTATACTGCACAGGCAAAGCTCGCTTTAACGAAAATCCAATATAACGAACGGTTCAATTTTGGTATTAACTACCTTAAATAGTGAATAGTAAAAAAATATTACGCACGATACTGAAAGCATACCATGAAGAGTATACTTTTGTAAAACCTGCTGTTAGCTTTCCTGCATTGGAGACCAACTTTTCTATTTATGGCATATAATAATATCTATGTATACAAATAAATGTAAGCTTTACTCAAGACTTTACTCATTCGCTGTTTGTTGGCTTCTGTGCCCAAAATTAAACAAATAAAACAAAATAAATACTAAAGGGAATTATTAAAGGCACAATATCTACCTTCTGTGAGCTTAAATTATCGCACGAACGTACAAAAAATTTATTTCTTCTGGGTATAACGTATCGTCTACTTTATTCACATCAAGAAATCTCTTCCATCAATATGCTGGAAGTTCACTCTGCTAAGAAATTAATCTTTTTTTTTTTTTTCAAATTTGACTTAAGCTTCGGTTACATTTGACGAAAAAGCGTAAACATTATTTTTGTATATATTTTATGTAAAATTTTCGTTTTGTGCGTACGTTATATTAAAAAATATTTAAAAATAAATTGTAATAAATAGGGTAACCAAAAATATGCATTAACATTTTTTCTTTCTGTTCTGAGATAACAAGCAAAATATAAATTCATTTTAGGGACGTTTCAATTACGACGTTTAACTGCTATTTGTTACGGCATATTTTTGCATATTTCGTCATAAAAGCATACTTTTGCATTTTTCAATTTTTTTCATATTTGTATGGCATATTTTACAAACGTTTACATATGTTAGAATAATTTACGTGCATTACCGATTTCAATTTTTTCAAAATAATGATTACCTATTGACACATAACTTAAATATAATCTATTAAATAATTAGGGTACTCTTGAATAAGCTTAAAACTAACATTTGTGAAATTGGGCAAAATTGAGGGAATGATTCATGAAGCTCCAAATTTTAAAACTGATAGGAAAATTCTGTTTTGTAAAGTTTGCAATAAGCCAGTATCAGCAAAGGAAATATTTACCATAAAACAACACCTCGGAAGTCAAAAACATATTGAGATTACTCCCGTTGATGTCGAAAGAACTTCCTCGATGTAAAAGACCGTTTTGCGATCAAACAGACAAAACTTCATGTTTCAAAATTTGTCATTTATTGCAACAATAATTTAAATTATTATTTTTACTCTTTTGTTTTGTATTCTTGTCAGTCAAAATTTTTTGACATTTTTTTATTTTTGCCTAATTTTGGAATTAACATATAATACATAAATGTAAATATAAATTAATTTTATTGTATTTTGTTGGTGGCGAATTTTATTTGTTACTTTTCATGTTTTAAAATTTGTGCAAAAAATTCACATAATTTTATATCAACATATGTACGCATTATGAGTTTTATAGAGCATATTTTTAACGCTTAAAGCTGTTTTTTCAATGCTTTCGTCTTATCTGAACTAAAAAGGTAATGAGAAGAAGAAAGAAAGAAAGACCTAAAAATTCAGAAGTTGAAATATATAAAATAATTATTACTTGCCCTAGTAATAAATAATAGGTATTATTTGGATATTTAATGAATCAAGCTTAAAGCACTGGAAAATTAAACAAAAAATACTCGTGTTTAATAAAAAAGTAATTATGCTTTCTTCGTGAAATATTTGTCTAATGGGACCGGCCCATAGCTCAGTTTCGCTAGTTTTTTTTTAAATATATTTCGATGCGTTCCAATATTGAAGGATTATTCGATCACGAATGCAGTAATTTGGTCCCTGTGATTTACATTATGATTTTTTTTTTATAAAAATTACTGGAATATATGTATGTATATTGATTGGTTTAAAGCAGTGATGTCCACTACTACATAAACACACTTGCGCTTGTGTATGAAGCAGAGAAGAAACTCTGCTTACTTCTACCAGAAATGGGAATGTTTAAATTACTTTCTGTTTATAACTTCATAATTATTTCTTCATAATTCTGAGTAAAGTACGTAATCGATTGTCCGATAGACATGTGACCGATCTATTAAGAATAAAGGAGTACCGAGGTCACATAAATTTGGAGGAAATAATGAATAATTATTTCAGTTAAATAAAAATGATACAAAAAATATGAACTATCCATCCCTGCACTATGGTGGAGAGAAGCTAAAATCTAAAAAGAGAAAGAGAAACAATATTTCTTTTTATTATGTACGTGTTTGACTGCGACGCAAGCAGAATTTGTTTTCCTATCACGCGTGATAGGGAAAGAGAATCTTGGACATCGCTGGTTTAAAGTCTTAAAATATATTCATGCATATGCTGAAATTGCCCTCTTTAGTCATAATTTAGATGTGCTGAATACTACATAAGACGAATAACAATTTTGACAACTTTTGCCAACATATTTTGAAAAAAATTCTTGAATCATGTACTATTGATATTTAATTATACTCAGAAATATACATATGTACATATGAACTCGTAGGAATATATTATTTACATACGACATGTACGACAATATTTTGATAATTAATGTGAATCATTGAAGCAAAAATAATTTCAACAGAATAATTATAAAGATTAAAAGAAAAATTAATACTCATTATATGAGTAGTATTAGTATAATTGTTCAAAAAGTAAACTTATTAATATATAAAAGTTAATATACGAGTACATATGTATGTATGTATGTAAGAATGCATATTTTCATTCATATGTACATATGTATATGAATACATACGAGTACTATATGTTTGTACATGTAATAGATAATTTGAATGCAATTAAATTGTTTCATGTTTTTTTTTTCTTTAATTCGTATATACTCGTACAAACGTTAAGATTATAAAACATTTTAGCACATGATAAATGAATGATTTTTCTGATATGCAGACATTACAACAATTTAAGAATTCATTTTTTTTTTTGGTTTTTTGGTTCCTGTTTCTATGTTCCTATTGATTTTATACCCTACACATTACTGTATGCGTTTATTTGTTTGTGTGATATATGTATGTTGAGCTTTGTGCCAAGTCCATATACATTTATATATTACAAAGATAAAATTATCTTATTTCACTTTATTCACAGAGAATATTATCGTATAATATGAGAATTAAAATATAATATTCTGTCTGAAGTACGAGGATGCTGCTGGTATAACCAATATTAATATTTTAACAGGCAGAACTCATTCAAATTCTTCTACAGTGCAAATAAATATTTTTGTGAATGATGGAACTTAATATTAATAGTGACTCTTTTTACTTTATATTGATTTACGTACTTATTTATTCAGCCAATGAAAGAAATTCTTAGAAGCTATACTCGTAATATTTAGTATACCTATATTCTATACATTCTATATATAAAAAAATAATTAATACAGTGTTTGAAGAGCAATAATTAATGAAAAATATCTACACACATTCTCTTGACTAGATCAAACCTTGTATAATGTGAAGGAACATATGTGTATATATGTATATATACTTATAGTCGGACGAGTGGGAAATATGAATACATTCTGGAGAAGTAGTCTCATATTCAATAACGCCACATAGCCACTTATTTAACAAAAAAAAAAAAAAAACAAAAATATTTAAATACGTTTTTATGCTTTTAAGAATTGGAAACTTGATAAGAGCTTACGATTTCTGAATCTGTTTTGTGCAGATTCAGTTTGATTTGTATACATTTTGTATTGAGGATTCTAAACCACAGAATCATAGTTAAAAAGCATTCGTCTTACTAATGAAGTTGAAAAGTTGATTTAAACACAGGATTCTCTGGAATCTTTTCTCTAGTGTTAATTAAATTTCAATATTCCTTTTATTTTATTTACAATTTATACGATATATTAAAAGAGCTGATAACACACATACATACATAATTAGCTATTACAACTCTCTTGCAGGTTTACGTCCTAACTTTTCACAGCAACTATGTTGTGTGCGTCAATTTTTATCCTTGAGTACCGAGACCTGCAGTTTAAACTCACTCTATACGACAAACTTCTGAAGTTTGCTTATGCCAATCAGTTACTCTACGAACTTTTGCCAGAAGACTGCTAACATGTACTTGCCGAATGAAATATTTTTTAATATTTCTTGTTTTTTGGTCATGATGTTAGAGCACGGTATTCTTGTCTGTTAAGTCAACACACTAACCACTAGACTACGGCTACTGGTTCAGAGTATTACATACATACATACATAACTAGCCTTTACAACCCTGTGTCAGGATTACGGCCTAGCTTCTCGCAGCACTCATGTTGTGTGTGTAAATTTTTATCCATGAGTACTGGAGCCTACAGTTTAATGTCGACTCCGAACGACAGACTTGAGAAGCTTGTTCATGGCAATTAGTTACTCTCAGAGCTTTTGCCAGAAGACTGCTGAGAGGTAGTCGCCGAAAGAAATATTTTTTTCATATTTCTTTTTTTAAGATGTCGGAGCTGGGTGTCGAACCCAGGGCTCATGTCTTAGTAAGCCAACACACGGCGACTACGGTTCAGAGTATTAGGTCCTTTTTAATGATTATAATAGTAGCGGATTTCGGTCATTGATTGAGAGAAGTCACCCTTGTCTCAGTTGGAATGTTGCGGAAGTAATAATAAGTAAATAGTATCAGCATAACTTAAAAATTATAAATTTTCTATTATTTCACCTTGCGCGTTTTATTGAAGTATTTATCATCAATGTCGTTCTCAAACGTTGGGCATCTCTGTGACGTCGTTGTGTCGAATTTTGCGAAAACATCTTGACCTACATCCTTCCAATGATAACAGAATATTTTTGGCCCCAATTGGTTCCAATAGGACGGCGCCACAAACCACACAGCGAATGTCACAATCAATTTATAGGAGACCAAGTTTGGAGAACGTCTTATCTCGCGAAATGGTCCAGTCGACTGGCCGAATCGGTCGTGCGATTTGTCTATGGTCTATGTCAACAAGCCAGCGACGATTGATGAACTTCGTACGAATATCGAACTTGAAATTACAGCAGAATCGGCCGAATTATACTTAAAAACCGTCGAAAATTGGGTTCAGTGTCTGGACTTCTGCAAGCGTGCCCGTGTTGGCCATGCAAACGTACTTTTTCAGAAATAAAGGATTTCGTTGATATCCAAAACCGTTTTTGTTTTATTTAAAAAAACTTTTGTCGTGCTGTTATTGAAAAACCTCATAATTCGTGTTAGTGTCTGTTAGTTATTAAATAATTCTTTAGGGGAAATGTTTTCCAAAAATAGGGTATACACTTTTTTCGTCAAATAATTATTTGCCGAATGTGATCATAGCTTTAAACGTTTACATTTGTGAAATATTTGATGAAAACAACGTATATAGAAACATTTAACATATACAAAATTTTCGTTTTCTGTAAACATTCCTTAAATATTTAATTAAAAGCAGATAACACAAGAAATAATATTTAAATTTTGAATTGATTTTATTTGAAGCAACAAACAACAAAACAAAATTATTGTTTCCATAAAATAATGAATACCCTTTTGTTTTCATCAAATATTTGACAAATGTGATTATATCTCTAGAAAAACCTGAAAAAATTACTTTTTAATATATTTTTTTATATATGTATATGTAGTTATGTATATATAGTAAATGAATAGTATGTAGAGTATATAGTTGTGTATCTGCATACTCGTGGACATTAATTGAGATCGGTTTAAAGTTGGCAGTAGCTGGAGTAAAGTTATAATATAGTTTGCACCGTACGGTATCTTATAGTCGGTTAGAACAAATTATAATTTTCTGACTTTTTTTTAAGTTAATTTTATTAGTAGATACATGTATTAAATTGTAACCATAACAAAATTTCTATTACATTTGTCATACCAAAGCCAAAATTTTGTTGTTGTCACTTGGGAACGAATGGGTTGGGTTTATGGCAGTATGTATGAGGATGGCTGTTTTTATTTGTTTTGTCTTTTATATTTTTGCTTTATTTTATTTTTTAATTAACAAAAATTAAAATTAACAATGTATTTACATGGTATATAATGAATACATGCAGCTTTCTGTGTAAGCTTATATACATATCTGCATACATACATACATGCATATATGGAAATTTATTTGTGTATAATATACACATGTACATATGTATGTACGTATGTACATAATTAATATTGGTACATGTGTTCATTTAATTGTTAGCTGTTGTCATGTTACCATAAATCGTCGTATATGCATCATAAAATCTTTTAGGGGTACTTTTTACCATATTTTTTGTAATTCGTTTTCCAAACAAATTTTTAAAATATTTTATTGTGTCGTAAAAGTAAACAGCTGTTTCTCATCCTTCGATAAACTTAGGAAAGAAAAATTTTTTGAATATAAAAAATGTTGAAAATAAACAATTTAACTGTAATTCTATGTACCTCCAATTAAGACTTAACGTGAAATAGTGGTTAGTACTTTAGTATTTCTTTAGAATTTTTGTTTGACTGCCAAGTATTCTAACAAAAGTTAGTGTTATTAAATGGTTCTAAACTCAACTCAAATATGCAATCGACAAGAACCATTTTATCAGTGACTATGAAGGTAATGCGAAAAATGGAAGATCACAATAATATTTTTTCAAACATTGAACATCAGAAATGGAACATTAAAATTACGAATGAAAGTAAAGGTTTTTTTTTGTTACACATTCAAAATTGGTGAACATGTCGAAATTTACAACAAGAGAACAAAAAATACATCGATAGTTTGGGTTAGTTCTAACTAAGAACTCAGAAATTCCTTGGATCGAATAATATAAAAAAGACTTTAAAACGTCTAATGAAACTCGGTTTTAAGTTAGAGCTGCACGCACCATCGATGGTACTATCGATAGTATATGTTAACGCACCATCGATAGTTTTTTTCGATAGTGATAGTATCGGAGTTTAGTTTACTTACATAACGATATCGCTCATTTGCGAGAAGAGTGGCAGAAATATGAGGCGAACTGTAATTTTAAACATATCTAAAAATTGTATTTTTATCACTTTTTTTCATTGAGTGGCGACCAAAAGTGTCTTCTACTTTACATATAAGGTTGCCTGAATTAAAATGTTTAAACGTATTTATTTCAAAACGCTTTTTTTGAGTTATGCCACACTTATCGCAAATGAGCAATATATATATATATATATATATATATATATATATATATATAAATATATATATGTATGTATATTTATCTATTAATACTTATATGTACGTATAACCTATATATAGGTTCTAATTAAAAGTTGGGGGGTCGTAGTGTAGTGGTTAGAGCGCGTGCACAGAAACTCAAATGATCGTGGTTCAAATCCCAGCGAAGGAGAAAAAATAAATTTGCGGTTTTTCAAAAATTATAATTTAAAAAATACGAGGTTCCACCTCCAATATGGAGACATTATTTTATAAGTTATTTTAGTTGATGTAAAGCATAAACAACTACTCGACCCACTTACGAATTTAACAGTAAATGCAATATCTTACACCTGCAAAGTGTCATTACCTAAGCTATTTTCTGTTGATAATAAATACACTAGATTACTAAAGGAATATCCATCGCTGACTTCGGAACCTGACTACACTAAGCCTGTGAAGCATTCTACCGTTCATAGAATAATCACTGAGGGACCTTTACCCTATACCAAACCCAGAAGATTAGATCAATTAAAATATAAAGTAGCTAGGTCAGAATTTGAGTTTTTAATCAAATCTGGAATTTGCAGACCATCCAATTCATGTGTCGCTTCACCACTACATCTTGTTCCCAAAAAAGATTCCAATGATTGGCGTCCTTGTGGCGATTTTAGACGATTAAACGCTGTAACTGTTCCTGATCGATATCCATTACCACATATTCGTGATTTAAATATGAACATGAGAAATAAAAAAGTGTTTTCGAAGTTAGATTTAGTTCGTGCTTATCATCAAATTCCAATGGCTGAGGAGGATATTTACAAAACGGCAATAACTACGCCTTTTGGCATGTTTGAATTCCAGCGCATGCCTTTTGGTTTAAGAAATTCAGCTCAAACATTCCAGCGTTTCATAAATGAGGTATTTAAAGGATTAGATTTTGTGTTTAGTTATATTGATGACGTTTTAGTAGCCAGCGAAAATGAAGAACAACATTTAGAACATTTAAAAAAAATTTTTGAGAGACTAGATGAATATGGTTTAAATATTAAGCCAGGAAAATGCATTTTTTGAGTTGAAAATATAAATTTTTTGAGTAATAATATATCAGAGAAAGGTATTAAACCATCTGAAGAAAAGATAGCTGCTATCAAAGATTTTGAAAGGCCGTTATCTGTTAAACAAATGCAAAAATTCCTAGGAATGGTAAATTATTACCATCATTATATACCAAGATTAGCTAACAAGACATTTATTTTGTACAAATTATTGAACAGAGCTATTAGGGACAAAAAGAAGACCATAGAGTGGGATGATAATGCTATTAGAATATTCAACGAAGTCAAGGATAATTTTGCATTACGAGTTTTGCTAAATCATTTTAATAAAGATGCAGAATTAACTCTAACAGTCGATGCTTCTAATATTGCGGTTGGAGGCGTTTTACATCAAGTTTTTAATGGTAATATAGAGCCTTTAGCTTTTTTCTCAAAAAAACTTACCCCTGCTGAAGTTAAGTACAGTTCATTTGATCGGGAATTACTTGCTGTTTATTTAAACATTAAACATTTTAGATATTTATTAGAAGGCCGCTCTTTTGTAGTCTTCACGGACCACAAACCATTGACATGTGTTATGAATTCAAAAACCGAAAGAAGTCCAAGACAAACTAGACATTTAGAGTATATTGCGCAATTTACTACAGATATTCGATATATAAAAGGTGAATCTAATGTTGTAGCTGATAGTCTTTCCAGACCCTTTGATGTTGATATTATAAATGACAGGGAATTAAATTTACGAATTTTATGCGAGGAACAACAAAATGATTCCGAAATAAAATTTTTAACTGAAAACAAGACAGTGTTTTCTAATTTAAAATTAATAAAGGTTCCATTAATTAACTCAGACCTTTGGTGTGAGTTATCACATAATAATACAAGACCCTATGTGCCTGTTAATCTTAGGAAACTGGTGTTTTCGAAACTGCATGGTATTTCTCACCCGGGTACTCGTTCGACAAGACGTTTAATAACTAGAAAATATTTTTGGCCAAATATGAGCAAACAGATAAATCAATGGTCGAAGGAATGTATCAATTGTCAACAATCAAAGGTTCACAAGCATACAAAATCTCCTATTTGTAAGATACCGATACCAAAAGGTCGTTTTGAGCACATACATTTGGACATTGTTGGACCACTTCCTCCATCTAATGGTCATAGATATCTTCTTACATTAATTGACCGGTTCACGCGTTGGCCTGAAGCATACCCTTTAAGAGATATAAACACAAAAACGGTAATAGATTCACTTGTACGAAATTACATTTCCAGGTTTGGCGTACCATTGAAAATAACTAAAGACCAAGGTAGTCAATTCACTTCTCATATGTTTTCAGAACTATCAAAATTTTTGGGTACTCATAATATTACTACTTCATCATATCACCCTCAAGCTAATGGTATTATCGAAAGATTTCATAGACAGATTAAGGCTACATTAATGTGTAAAGCTGACTCATCAAAATGGTATGATGAGCTTCCAATAGCTTTACTCGGACTACGTTCCACTCATAAAGAAGATTTAAGAGCTACTCCTGCTGAGATGACATACGGTCAAAATATTCGAATACCGGGAGAAATTGTAGTTCATGAAAACCAATTTGATGCTTCTGATATTTTATTTAAATTAAAAAATCATTTCAAAAATGTAAGGTCGAACATCGTACACCATTCGGGTTTTGAATCAGGTTTTTATATTCCAAAGGATTTACGAAGTTGCAAATTTGTATTTCTGCGAGTAGTCAACAAAAGATCTTTACAACAACCATATGAAGGGCCATACAAAGTCGTAGAAAAAAGCAAGAAATGTTTTAAGATTGAGAAAGATGGAGAAATAATATCGGTACCAATTGATCGCATAAAACCGGCTATTACAGAAAATCCTATAGATAAAAGTACTAACACTACACTGACACAAAAATCAAAACACGTAACCTTCAATTTATTGGACATCAGTTGCTTTTCGGAGGGGGAGTAATATGGAGACATTATTTTATAAGTTATTTTGAATTTTAAACTTGTTATATACTTTGTAAGTTTCGTTTAATTTTTTTGTTTCAAAATATTCAATTTTTAAAAAATACGTTTTGTTTGATATGTCAATATATATGTATATTGAATTTTTATAATACTTTTTCCATTTGAATAAATCGGACATATTTTTATAATTTGTTTGTAATAAAAAACTAATAAGTATCAATTCCGATCCCCCATATCCAAGAAGTCCATCTTTACGAAACGGCTCCCTGACATTTTCTAGACTATTCCACCAAGAAACGAATAATCAGGAGTTCAGCGACATCTTCTGGGAAGATAACAGCTAACTTACATAAAAGATGCTCACCACTCATATTCAACATTTAGATGGGGCAATTGCTGTTGATCATTCAAAGGTGAAGGTATAACACCGGCTTTTGAGTGATCAGATTGAGAGCAATCTTTCCCATTGGCATAAGGCGCTTAACGTCTTCACATCTATCTATCTATCCTATATCTATATATTCAACATTCCAAAAGAATGCATTGTATTTAGTTGGGGCTTACCCCTGAATTTTGGTCTTAAATAAAAATCAAACAAAAAAAAAGTGTGAAATTTATCACTCTTTTAAAAACTCCATACTATCGATAGTATCGATAGTTTTATACCAAACTATCGAAACTATCAAATGGCCCGACTATCGATAGTTTTGCACCTCTATTTTGAGTGTTGTTATCTGTGTTTTAAAAGAATACTCAATTGTCTTGTTGTTTTTATATTAAAACTATTCGTAATTTTGAGTGTATGTTATATTTGAACAACAAAAGTACTCGAAAGGCTTCAATAAGGCGATTTTTGAACAACAATGCAACAATGCAATTGAAAATGCAACCTGGGATATTTACATTTATTTACTTACGTTTTTTTTGCAATTAATTTTTCTTTTAATTGTTGTGTTTTGAGATACTTTTTGTGTTCAATTTGTTCAATTTTTTTATAACTATTCGTTTTTTTCTTAAGTTAATAGACGTATATACATACTTATACAGACATAGGAAATCCTATGTAAAAACTTTAGTGCTGCTTTGTTGATTTAAATGTTTATATTTTTATTCAATACCAAGGTGTCATCGATACTTTTTTTTTTATTGAGACCATTACTCAGGATAAACCCCTACTGATGCTGTGCATTGTATTGGAATTGGAAAGGACAGTATATATACATTTTTTCTTATATTACTAATAAGCGCCTTAGAAATGAAACAAATTGCTGTGAATTGATCATTGAAAGGCCAGTGTTATACCTTCACCCTTGAAAGATGAACAGCAATTCCCTCATCGTTGCATGTTGATTGAGTGTGGTGAGTACCATTGCTAAGTAGGCTTAGCTGTTATCTCTGCTACTTCCCAATAGGTGGTGCTTTTCTCTTGATCATTCCTTTTTTTTTTTTTTTTTTTGTTGTCAGTGGTTAAGGCGGAATATCAGGGAGCGATTTCTTTGTAGATAGAGTTCTTGGAGGTTGGTCGACCTCTTATTTTTAAAATATAAGTTTGAAAAAAAGTGCTTTTTTCACCTTGGCTGGGATTTGAACCTGGGCCGTTTGAGTTTTGTGCGATACTGATGTAAAAGTATCTTTACCCTGGTGGTATCGTTTCAACCATTTTCCTTGTTAAAAGAAATCCTTCATAGAATTAAATATTAAGTCCGAATAACATTTTATTTTTATGTAAATTGTAAATTTTAATACTATCCCTCCATCGAGTATTCATATTTATTTTTATAAACCGAATTTATCTTCATGTAGGTTGGTGGTGCACACTCAGTAGAACTGTTAACGTTCTCAATGCTTCTCATTGTTCTCCTTACCCGTTCTAACTGCTTTGTTCTGTTCAAGTTTGTTGAATTTCATTCAACAATATCTTTTTAAATTTCATTCTTTGTTAAATGGACATTTTGCATTTGTAAGTATATTGTCTTTTAGTCTAATTTTGTACATGCATACATACATATGTATGTATACCCTACACTTACATTACTTGATCGAAATAAACTTGAATTGATTCGATGTTTGTAACACTTGCAAATAATATACATACTGCTTCATTTTTGTGTTTAAAAAGATACTGCCATTAATTGTCTTTTGGAATCCTGCTTTCAGGGTTCGCTTGTAAATTATAACACCGATATTTACGTTTTATTAATTTAGTTCTACTCTATAATATAAACCCGCAGGAGATTAAGCGAAAATTGTCTTAAAGCTACTAATACAAGTACTAGTACAGATGGCACTAGTATATTCAGGATTTAAATTTTAATAGAAAAATACTAATACCAGAAGTAATTTAAAGTTTAAACCCACCACTCATAAACTGATAAAAGTCTTTGTGTAACGAAATAAAATATTACGAAATTAATTTTTGTAAAAGAATTTTTTAATGCAAACGTGCACATTATTTAAATACGTTTATCTTTGCGGCTCGCGAAAAATTTTAAATTAAAAAAATGGCTCGTACTATAAATTAGCTTGGCCATCCCTGGTCTATAGTATTTGAAAGAAATGTATGCTTGAATTAAAAAATAATTTGACAGTTTGCAAACAATATCTGATAAATTCATACAAGTGTTAAATAATTAAAATAAAACCTAAATTGACATGAAAAGCAATTTGTTAAAAAGTGAAATAAAAATGTACCAGTGTACCAGTATATGTATGAGTATATACATACATATATGAAAATGAATAATAGATAAATATACTTGTAATATTATAGAGGAGAAAATAACTAAGACAGTAAAGTAATTAAACTTTTAGAAAACTAGAGTACAGTTTTACATATTACTGGCATCCAGTGTTAACATAACTTGTTGATAAGAAATCCCTAGATTTTATCCAATTTCTAATTTCGGCAGAAAGAAGTGTGCTATCATATCGCAATAGAGAACACCAGTAACAGTTCCAGTTTGACTCGCCTCAAAAACCAATGATGGCTCCTTCTCTATGCTATTTGAACGGCCTGTTTGACTGGTGTGTATCGTCTCCAACAGATTCAGTCTCCCTGAATTTTTCAATTATTCTTTTCCCAGTTACCGAGGTTAAAACACTATTTGGACCATATTTTGTATATAATTTTAGAACTACGGACGCTAAATATTCATTATTTCTAAAATGCTGTTCAATTTATGTAGTTTTTGCTGCAGTTTTTTTTTAAGCTTTTGCTTTAACTTCGGAATGGGACAAACAAAAGACTTTTAAAAATTTCGACTGCTTTTGTTTTGCTGCAGTTTTTGCTGTTGCTTTAACTGCGACTACTTGATTTTTTAGAAGCATAAGCAAAAAAAATAAAAAATCGCATGTTTTACATATATTTTGCTATTTTTTGCTACAACTGCTCTACAAAAATTAACACTAATCGTGCAGAAAGGGCACGCTGTTGGCTTACTAAGACATGAGCCCTGGGTTCAACACCCAGCTCTGACATCTTAAAAATAAAAGAAATATGAAAAAAATATTTCTTTCGGCGACTACCTCTCAGCAGTCTTCTGGCAAAAGCTCTGAGAGTAGTTAATTGCCATGAACAAGCTTCTCAAGTCTGTCATTCGGAGTCAACATTAAACTATAGGTCCCGGTACTCATGGATAAAAATTTACACACACAACATATGTGCTGCGAGAAACTAGGCCGTAATCCTGACACAGGGTTGTAAAGGCCAGTTATGTATGTATGTATATAAGCAAAAAAAACGCATGCTTTTACATATGTTTTGCAATTTTTCGCTACAACTGCTCTACAAAAACTAACACTAATCGTGCAGAAAGGGCACGCTGGTAAATTCTGCAAATTCCCAGCAGAAATTAGTGCTTACCAGTAAGTAAGTAAGCTATTTTGTAAGGGAGAAATCGTGAACAACCACTTACTTGTGCGCATCAATAATGCATGATTTTTATATGAAATGAGCAGTTAAAATGCAATAGAAACGCAAATTTATTGCAGCCAGTAAGCTAATATTATACAAAATCCTGCAGCATATTTTGAAGCTTCAATGTATAAAAAAGAATATAATGCTTCCATTATTGCTTACAATTTTATTTATTGCTTTTAAATCTTAAAAATTTTCTGCTAGGTTTGTGAATTAATCGGCCATTATGCGAAGTTTTGTAGTTGATACTTTGCAACTGCATTTATGATCATTATGCTAACAAATATACCCATATTTATGTACATAAACTGTTTTCCGAAACAACACTATCGAATATTAGTTAAAATCCTAATTTTAAAAGCGAAAATTAACATAGCTTTAAAAAATGTTAGAACTAACACACAAATGTTGGCTTTAGAGTACAGTATGCATATGTTTGAATGTGTCTAGTGGTGTTTTCTTTTGATACTATAGTCCAGAGGTGGGGAACCTGCGGCCTCGAGGCCGCATGCGGCCTCCGCGAGGTTCTAGTGCGGCCCTTTGCCACCTAGTACAAAAAAGTAGAGTTCGTTTCAAACAGCTATTGTACATTAACGCCATGAAAGTTGCGCGAAAAAATTATTTAGAAGGAATATTGGGAATTACAAAATTGTAGAATTTTTAGTTAAGTGAAAAATTATTTATTCGGAGATTTCAGAATTTCAAAAATCAATTATGATTTTTTCAGAGTATTGCCGAAATGTTGGTTTTATATCCAAATAAACAATTTTTCACTTTACTGAAAATTCCACCAAGTTTATGTAATTTACATATCTAAAAAAACTAATAATGTTTTATGTACTATTTATTTGAAAATAAATTAAAATTATAAAACACTATTTACAAAATTTGTCACACATAGTCAGCTGATTGTGTTTGCAAAAAAAATTTAAATTAGAGCTAGCAACGCCAACTCCCTTGTCTAAGAAGTAAACATAACTCGGTTTCAGATCTCCCATTTGAGTGTCACACCTTGCTTTAGCTTCTCTGACTCGCATCTCTCAACGCTTCCCTATTGAGTAATTTATCATTTTTCAAAACATTGCTTGTGAAAATAAAATATTCGATGAATATGTAGGTGTTTTGGATTGTTTAATAGAAGAGTATACTAATAGATTTTCTGATTTTTATGAAACTGGCATTTGAACCACATTTAATAGATAGTTCCGAGGCTCCTTCAGAACCACAAATGGAGTTAATTGATTTAGGGAAAGATAGTATCATCAAATCCCTTTTTAATGCTAAAAAGGATCCCATATAAATCCGGAAAAATGCTATTGAATATCCATGTCTTCGAGAACATGCTCGCCGTTTACTTTCCTGCTTCGGAAGTACCTACTGTTGCGAGACAATCAGGGCAATTCCTATTCTCGCTTTCACCTCAAATACGCTCATAGAGTTTATTTTTTAATTCTATAATACATTAGGGATGAACAACTTGAAAACATACGTTTTTTTTCAATTTCTATATATTCTAAAAAACGTTTGCACCATCACAACAAGTCGTTTTTCTTCGTCAAAAATTTTGCTACGTTTTATATAAACAATCGGAAGAAATATATCATGAATAATTAAAGAGAAGGCTTTTTTTACCGAATTTTGCTAGAAATAAATCAATTAAGAAGAAAGCATCAAAAATTAATATATAAAAATTTGTTTTCTAAAAAACAGTATTTGGTTAACTTATTGGAAAATTGTTTTTGCAATATTTAGGGCTAAAAGACAAACAACGTCAGGTCAATTTAAATTAATGGTTGATTTTATGATGGAATATAAGGGCATTGGAAGATGAGTCAGCACATTACGACCAGAAGATCAAAATGCTTTACGGAAAGAAATTACACAAAATGTTAATATAAATGTCCCTCCTGCTAGAGATGTAGCAGGATGGACAAAGGTAAGTGGATATAATCAAAGGCTTAAATTTGAATTCTACTTCCAATTATCGACTACATGTGAATATGAGTTGTGAAATTTCTGTAAAATCCCATTTGGAAATGACTTTTCATATCTCCAAACTGGGTAATAGCAATATCCGCACACATCCTAAATTTAAAATATTTAATTCCTAAGGCCTGGCGAGACTAATACAAAAAGCAAACTGTTAATAAATAAACAGCAAATGGAGGTCACAGGTGAAATTCTAACAAAACCATTGCGTTAAATGATTTGGAAGAGGCAGTTTTTACTATTAAATTATAAAACATCAAATGTTTCAAATGTAAATTCACTTGAAGTATTTGAAAAACCGGAAGCATTAGAAGAAGGAGTTAGTTTAAATATCAATAACAGTCCTTCTTACTATTGTAGTTATATGACTTCATCATCTAATGAAATTTGAAAAAGACATTCGGCAATATTTTTTGGGTAGTACGAAGATTTTCTAAATATTTTTGGTGACAAAAATATGACAGTTGTTATCGATAATTCATCACACGTATTCAAGAATGTATAGAATTTTAGTTGTCGAAAGTGAATGGTCCCATTCAACATTATAAAAAAAGTATTGCCGAATTGCCCTAAATATTTTTTCTCATGTCAAAAATAAAAACAAATTAAATCTGTGTGTTACGAAGCTTGATCCAAATATACAATTACTGTCAAACAAAATCAAAGCCAAATAAGTCACGAACTTAGTAAATAACGAAATATATTTTATTGTATTTTTTTATAATATTTTATATTATTCTAAATGCATATTCTATTTAAAATTTTGTAGTATTATTGTTTATTTTTTCTAAATAAATTGTTAAATCTATAGAAAAACTATAATAATTTCACAAAAAGTCAATTTCTTAGGTCAATCAGCTTATGCGGCCTCTCGTATTGCTGACTAATTTAAATGTGGCCTCTAATGGCAAAAAGGTTCCCCACCTCTGCTATAGTCGCTTAACTAATCTGTTTCGAAAAAAACGGTATAAGTGCTTAAGAAATTAATTATGACATTACTTACATTTTTTTAAATAAAAATAAATGCATTCTTTTGCCTCAGCCATATTTCAAACCTATCCATGCTTACATAACTGACTATTACAACCGTGTTTCAGAAATATGGCCTAGCTTCTCGCAGCACTCATATTGTGGGTGTCAATTTTTATCCATGAGTACATGAGACAGTTTGAGGTCGACTCCGAACGACAGATTTGAGAAGCTTGTTGTAGGCTGCTAAGAGGAACTCGCAGAAAGAAATATTTTTCATATTTCTTTTTTTTTCAAGATGGCAGAGAGCTGGGGCTTGAACCCGGAGCTCTCGTCTAGTAAGCCAACACACTAACCACTAGACTACAACGTCTACAATTTAAAACCTATAATGATTTTTAATTTATGAAATATTACAAAAGTTAAAGAGATAACGTCAAGATAAAAAAAACCAAATTGGCAGCATTATTATATGTGCTTAATTATTAAGCACTTTAAAAATAAACCGGTTATTTAACCGGATATAGGCAGAAATTTGTATGGAAAATTCGGTTGGAAAAGACACTACTTATGTAGAACTGAATTTCATACAATTCACGGCTCACTTACCCGTATCATAAAGTGCCCTTAAAAACAATAAAGATTTTTGTTGTTGGCTAGGGTAAAGAACTAAAAAAAAAATTAATAAAAATTATTAAGGAGTTATCTTCACAATTTGTTTAAATAAATAGCTTAGCTTTTATGTCAAATGCACCTTATAGTCATTACGCCATGATTTAATTCAGTCTAGCTAAAGAAAGTAACATCAAAGTTCTCAAATAAAAAAATAAATAAAAATTGGTTCAATCTATTTCTATTATTAATTTTAAAGTTAAAAAAAGCTTATCAAACATATTAAACATTTTGCTTATAGTTTGATTTCAATAAATCCTTGTACATGTATTTTTAACTTTTATGAAATTTTAAGTACTTACATTTCTTCCGAATATTATTTTTAGTTTTAAAATTCCTTTGCAATTACGCACAACAACAAAACATTTCAAATTATTTTTTTATTTTTTTACCACCTATTTTGCTGTTAAAAATACATGCATACTCGTATTTTGAAAAACATTTTTACATGACTGCGCAGCTATTGGTTCTTAATATAAATTTGGAAAAGTTCTAAAAAAAGAAAACATTTGTTTACATTGGCTGAGTAGACGTCAGCATTTGTAGTAAAGAAATACGAGTATATACAAATGAATACGTAATAAATGGAACATCAGAGATATGAATATGTAGAATCAATTAAATCAATTTCAATTAGTGTTCTCATAGTCTTTTATTTTTTTTTTCTTTTTAAGAAATGTAACATTTTACTCCTTTATGTCTCTGCTAAAACATTCCTTTGAGCAGTTTCAAGTTTAAGGTAAACAAATGATTTCTTTCGTTTTTATTTGTGCAAACATACAACACCAGTGAGTAATGCATGCATACGCATTATGAAGTGAAAATTTTACACATTCTTGAAATTTTTTGATCCATAATATACGTTTGCACGAGTATTTTAACAATCATCACGGATGGATGTACTTGAAATACTTTTAATATTTTAAGATCAACAGACAAAAATATTCTGTTTTTACAAGTAATATTTTCTTCTTTTTAATGTTTCATATTTATATATACATATGTATGTATGTCTTTAAATGTGTGAAAAGATTAAAATTATCAGCAGTGTTGTTCACAAAGAAATTATGTATAATAAAAGAAAAAAATAAAAATTAAAGGGATCAAAGTTTTTTCTATGTATGCTATAAAATTAAATTGAGTGCAAAGCAATTTGCTATTACAGTAAAAATATTTATTAATCCCATATTTATTGTGTGCAAAAAAAGTTACAGAAATTGTTTTTAGGATTGATTGTTCGTTCGCCACTACACAGTACTTCGATTACAATCGGATATTTATATCTTTTAAATATGTATAAGGGAGTGTCAGTTTCAGAGAATGAAAACCTATAACTTCATACTTTTAGATCATAGTTAACCAAAACTCTCAATTTTTTTGTTTGTTTTGTAGCACAATTGTGTACAGAATATGAAGATTTGGATTACATTGTTTTAGATAGGCAACTGCGAGTAAGACAAATTCACTGCACCTTGAAAGTTTTTTCTGTCAGTTACGATATTAATAAGTTTAAATCAAATGTTCAACAAACACTACACGCTCTTTCCCCCTTTCCATAACATATTTTCCTAGACCAGCACAAAGTACTGCATGAATAGCACCGGAACCTACAGCTTAACGTCAAATGACAGACTTGAGAAGCTTGTTCATGACAATAAGTTACTCTCAGAGCTTTTGCCAAAAGACTGCTAAGAGGTGATCATACATACATAGGACAGCTAGGACATCTTGAAAAGAAGAAAGAAATATGAAAATATATTTCTTTCGACGATCACCTCTGTAGCCGCCGTGGTCTAGTGGTTAGTGTGTTGGCTTACTAAGACATGAGCCCTGGGTTCGACACCCAGCTCCGAATTCTTAAAAAAAAGATATATGAAAAAATATTTCTTTCGGCGACTACCTCTCAGCAGTCTTCTGGCAAAAGCTCTGAGCGTAATTAATTGCCATGAACAAGCTTCTCAAATCTGTCGTTCGGAGTTGACATTAAATTGTAGGTCCCGGTACTCATGGATAAAAATTTACAAACACAAAATGAGTGCTGCGAGAAGCTAGGCCGTAATCCTGACACAGGGTTGTAAAGGCCAGTTATGTATCTCTGTTGATTAATTGCCCGGGCATTTTTAATTAATATTTGCACTTTGATGGCCTTGTAAATGCTACAAAAAATTTATGAGTTTTTATAAAAAGTTAGCTTTAAAATTAAAATAATGTTTCCATTAAAAAGTTTGAATTCGTCTAAAGTGGTCCACAATACCCGACAAGTGTTTTTGTTACGCTATTTTGTTAATCGATTTTTGTAGTTCATTGTTTCCCTAAATTTTTGGTACCTGTGAACTTAAACAGGGAAAATAAAGATAAAGAAGATCGAATTTTTTAAAGTTTTTTTTTGCAATTTACTTCTCCAAGAGGAAGCCTTTTTTATTTTATATGTTCACAATTTTTGTTCTTCGTGACAAGAGCTACAACTGGTTTGCATGATATGAGCCTGAGAAAATGCTCATGATACCGAGGCCCTAAATGTTTGGGGGCCTATAAAAAAAATTTCATGGGTAGACACGGGTCTTCTTTTTTTTTGTCTTTTAACACTGGTGTCCGTATATGGTTATATTTCCAATCCAACAAATTACACACACAGCGTAATTTGCCAAAAAATTAAAAAAAAAATTACAAATATTTTCAGAAAAATATTAAATTTAATGCCAAAGTACAATATGGGATATTCCAAGTTAAATCAACCAATGGGTGTAACACATCCCCTCCGAATTTTATGATTTTTTGTAGAAATATATTTAGTATATCATAGAACTAAATTAAATACAAAGATTGGGAGCAAAAGTACAAAGTTTATAAAATTTGCTCATTCCACTCTAGGGAGTGGAGATACGGAGTAGGTATTTTCGAAAAAAAAGTTGGAGGTAAAATATTAGTGAGGGTCGGTCTTTCATTTTATCCCTCTAGGGCAGGCCTGTGCAAAAGTAAAAATGTAGTTGTGTTGGTGAGAAAATGAGAATTACACTGCTGTACGTGTAAGTAGCAGGATCAGCAACTGTATGAAATTTTTTAAGTAAAATTTTTATGTAATATTTCATCTAAAAAATTAATTGTTTTAAGAACAATTTATAAATAATAATCTGCTATAAAGAAATAAAAAGTACTTTTAAATTTTTAACCAAAAAAAAAAAAAAATTTGTAAGTTTTGTTTTTTTTTTCATTCAATTTATTATCAATTTTATAAAAATAATGAAAATGTCCCTGAAAAACCTTTAAACTATATTTTTAAATGTTTTATTACATATAAGGTATTGGATTTACAAATTCAATTATAATTAAAAATATTTGTGTGCATTGCTATTAATTTGGTTTTCACTGTAAACAATAAATCAGCGTACATCCACCACGCATGTTAACTCGTCGCTGTTTCAGTGACGACTAAAAGCAAGAGAGTAAGAATACATGTGAGTTTAGCTAAAGCACAATTGTGTATGAAATTTTTATTTTTGCACAGGTCTGATCTAGGGTCTACTTCAGGGCAGTTGTGGAGGTTTTTGTAGATTTTTATTCCTTCAACCCAACCTTTGACCCCGATGAAGAGCCATTTGCCCCCATCCCATATCCCTCGGTTTTGACTAATGGTTTTTTTTTGTAGAAACTTACAAAATAAACGGTTCTAGCTAATCGAAAAATCGTATACCATCCCACCACTATTAGACTAGTTTTAATCTCATTCTTTTGCGATTTGATTTTTATTTCTTGATCCAAAAAGACCTCCATTCTAAAATTTTTCAAAACTGTACAGAACGAAACTATATTTGGCATAATTTTTTTTCAAATTTTTAAAAGGTCGCTTTCGGACTTATAGGTAAAGAAATTGACCGTTGACTTTTTCAAAGAAAAAATCATGTTGCATATGGAATCAAAGGTAATTTAATACTCTTTGAAATGCGACTTTTACAAGATGCGTAGCTATAATATTTTTCAAGAAAATTACAATTAAGTAAGTGTAGCTTTGTGCATTATTGTACTTTTCCGATTTTCAAGACCTCACATTTTCGGATCCAGAAGTGTCAGCGCCATTTAATTTTATATTTGTCTTAGTGGTATGATATACTTTATTCGTACCAGAAATCAGCCAAATCGGAAACAGTCATTTCAAAATCTGCATATTTTAATTTGAGTTGAGGTAGCTTAACCCATATGCAAGATCCGTATTCACAAATTTAAAAAAAAAACCCGTTTTCCTAAGATTACTACTTTGTTATAGAATAAACTAGCTGAACCCGGTGTGCTTCGCTACCCCCCGTTATATAATATAATTTAAAGTATTTATATATTTTTCAGACAGACTATTTTAATTCAAATGCATTTTAAATTAGAGGTAAAGCTGTTAATAAACGTAGTAAAGAAGCACCAAATTTGTATATACAACAAAAAATTTAAAACTTTCAAACAAAATTTGGCGTGAAAAGGGGGTGTGGCGTAAAAAATATGTATTTCTACCTCGCCTGGAGTATAATGTGTATACAATTTGAAGTAACTATATCTTTTAAAAACTATGAGGAAGCAATTACATACTTTTAAAAAGTGGGCGTAAAAATCGGCGTCGTCAAAAAAAAGGTACCCTATTAATCATGCCATAGTCCTAGTTAAATTCTTTGAAAATTTCGGGAAGATCGGTCTAGAGGTTTGGTCTCCTATAAGGTATAAACAAACAAACAAACAAACAAACAAACAAACAAACAAACAAACAAACAAACAAACAAACAAACAAACACCACACACCCACACACACAAACCACACCCACACACACACAACAACCACACAACACCACACAACACCCCCCACCCCCCCCCCCCCCCCCAAACAAACAAACAAACAAACAAACAAACAAACAAACAAACAAACAAACAAACAAACAAACAAACAAACAAACAAACAAACAAACAAACAAACAAACAAACAAACAAACAAACAAACAAACAAACAAACAAACAAACAAACAAACAAACAAACAAACAAACAAACAAACAAACAAACAAACAAACAAACAAACAAACAAACAAACAAACAAACAAACAAACAAACAAACAAACAAACAAACAAACAAACAAACAAACAAACAAACAAACAAACAAACAAACAAACAAACAAACAAACAAACAAACAAACAAACAAACAAACAAACAAACAAACAAACAAACAAACAAACAAACAAACAAACAAACAAACAAACAAACAAACAAACAAACAAACAAACAAACAAACAAACAAACAAACAAACAAACAAACAAACAAACAAACAAACAAACAAACAAACAAACAAACAAACAAACAAACAAACAAACAAACAAACAAACAAACAAACAAACAAACAAACAAACAAACAAACAAACAAACAAACAAACAAACAAACAAACAAACAAACAAACAAACAAACAAACAAACAAACAAACAAACAAACAAACAAACAAACAAACAAACAAACAAACAAACAAACAAACAAACAAACAAACAAACAAACAAACAAACAAACAAACAAACAAACAAACAAACAAACAAACAAACAAACAAACAAACAAACAAACAAACAAACAAACAAACAAACAAACAAACAAACAAACAAACAAACAAACAAACAAACAAACAAACAAACAAACAAACAAACAAACAAACAAACAAACAAACAAACAAACAAACAAACAAACAAACAAACAAACAAACAAACAAACAAACAAACAAACAAACAAACAAACAAACAAACAAACAAACAAACAAACAAACAAACAAACAAACAAACAAACAAACAAACAAACAAACAAACAAACAAACAAACAAACAAACAAACAAACAAACAAACAAACAAACAAACAAACAAACAAACAAACAAACAAACAAACAAACAAACAAACAAACAAACAAACAAACAAACAAACAAACAAACAAACAAACAAACAAACAAACAAACAAACAAACAAACAAACAAACAAACAAACAAACAAACAAACAAACAAACAAACAAACAAACAAACAAACAAACAAACAAACAAACAAACAAACAAACAAACAAACAAACAAACAAACAAACAAACAAACAAACAAACAAACAAACAAACAAACAAACAAACAAACAAACAAACAAACAAACAAACAAACAAACAAACAAACAAACAAACAAACAAACAAACAAACAAACAAACAAACAAACAAACAAACAAACAAACAAACAAACAAACAAACAAACAAACAAACAAACAAACAAACAAACAAACAAACAAACAAACAAACAAACAAACACACATTCAATTTCATATACTTAGATAATAAAAATTATATGAAAAATAATATTCAAAACAACAAAATAAACTGAAATCATAATACAGTATTCCCCGGATAATTGCCTCGACAAAAATGTCAACATTTTTGGGCAATTATGCGTGTAAGGATTTAAACGAATACGGTTAAGTGCTTCTTTGAGGCAGTTAAACGAATATGCTTAATTGTCTATATACACTGCCATCAATACACATAAAAAGCAAGTAATTTTATAATTATACATATACATAAATTTGGTCGACTTTAATTGGAAGGTTGTATCAAAAAAGTAGTTTGAAAGTAAATTCAACGGACAATTTATGCCATATATAAATATAATTGAGTTAAGCTGCACTTTTTAGAAAACAATTATGTTGGGTAATTAAGCGGGGAATTTTAAGTGAAATTTCTCTTTGGGGAAAATATATTTGAGGTAATTAAGCGAATAACGCAGTTAAGCGTAAGTTAATTAACCGTGAGATTTTATTAGAAAACGGTAAGAAAAAATATGGGGATTTAGAAATTGAGGTAAATAAGCGTGAAAGGCAATTAAGCGGGGGGCAGTTATCCGGGGAATACTGTATGTTGGATATATGACAAAACTAAAGTGAATAATGTTAAAGTTTGTAAGAAAGGTAGGTAGGTCAAATGGTCAGTTAATCGAAAACGTGATCAACTACAATTAGAACAAGGTGCCGTTTTGAAACCATTGCAGAACCAAACTGAATTCACCTAAAATAGGAAAAGAGCTACAGCCAACCATAGCTGCCTATAAGGTGGAGTAAAGCAAGGGGGTCTAGGTGTGCATATTGCGCCAAGCTATCGAAAAAAGGCACCCCTAAAAACTTCAAGCATTTGGATGCCAGACCTGGGCAATCACAAAGAATATGAACTACAGTCTCACTCTCAGAAGTATTCCCGCAACTTCTGCAGTACGACATAAAGGGCAGGCCCAACCTCTCTGCGTGTCTACCGATCAGCCAGTGACCCGTATACACAGCTATAAGTCTGGACATGGACTAACGAGGAATCCCCAAGATTTCCATAGTCCTGTCGCTGTTATACCGAATCCGAAGTGTCCTTGAAACAGCACAGGAAGTGATGGAATTCCATCTGCTCTGTGCTTTCGAAAGGAAACAGTTGGATATCCCATCTCTAATGACAGTCATAGGGCAGTGGACATCTGAGTAGGAAGCAACAGACTCCCCTTCTGCAGAGGCGCTTGCTCCTGGCAAGCTCATCCGCCTTCTCATTCCCCACGATATCTCTATGACTCGGAACCCAGAACAAGGATATGCTACAAGTATTCCCAAGGAGCTTCAGATCCTCTTTGCAATGAAGAACCAGGGAAGAGTTTCCCATGGGCGACGCCAGGGTTCTGATAGCGGCCTGGCTATCAGAAAAAACCCTAATTTCACCCCCGATGCATCGTTCCCTCAGTATCATCAAAGCTTGCATAACAGCAAATACCTCGGCCTGAAGAACACTGCACGTGTCCGGCGATCTAAAAGGCTCTGCCAATTTGGCAGGCTCGGAGAAAACACCAACCCCACGCCGGATTCCATTTTACAACCATCCGTGAAAATTGAAAAACCGGAACTCATACAAATCCTTCCCGATGCCCATTCTTCCCTACTGGGGAAGAAAACCCTGGCACACCCTCCAAAATCCAACTTATAGAAGGCGAGGTCCATACGTAATTCCTTTATATGGACAGGAAGTTGCCCCATAATATTACTATGGCCACCAGAGGCCCAGCTTCCTCAACCTGATCGCACTCTGAGTCGAAATCGCCATAGCATGAAGATCGACAGGCAGTAAGAATGCTTCCTAGCAAAGAAGTGACCCAAAGGTAGATATATCTTTCCGCCTCTAATTCTCTCAAACCATTAATAATAGACGCAGTCCTTACATTGTTGAAGGCACCTTCAATATGAATAAAGGAGGCCAGAGTAAACTGCTTACACTCCAAGGATTTTTCCACTGAACTCACCACCTCATGTTGCGCCGTCTCAGTGGATTTCCCCCTCACATATGCATGCTGCTCAACCGGGAGTTTGCTCTCCAGGTACTGACGGAGGTGACTATCTATCACCATTTCCAGCATCTTAAGAACAAAGGAGATAAGGCTAATTGGCCTAAAATCATTGGCCATTACTTGCCCTCTTCTACCTACCTTGGGAATGAAGACCACATAGGTTTTCTTCCAACTACTAGGTACGTAGTTAAGGGTCAAACAAGCCGAGAAAATCATTTGGAGAATAGGGATCACAGATCTCTGAGTCTTCTGCAACATTATCGGCATTATACCATCCAAGCCCGGTGACTTGAAAGGAAAGAAGCTGTTGATAGCCCAGGAAATCCTTTCCGGCGAAAGAACGGATTCCTGAGAAATAACACAAATCTCCCCCAGCCCTACCGGAGGACGACACGGAGGCTATCAGTGGCTAATTTGGAGTGCCTTAAATTAATTTGAGCTACCTTCATCATCGTAGGAGTAAAGTAATGCAAACATACCTTGGATTGCCCAGCAGACTCCGTATTTCCGTCCGTCCCAGAGAGACGGAGAGCATGCCCAGTACACTCTTTGTTTTCGTAATCTGTTAACGTGTCTGAACCTGTCTTAGTCTTCCATCTCAGAGTCAACCTGGTCGACATGGTGGACCCTACCAGAGCAACAATCAGTCACTCCGGCGACATAGCCTACTTATCACTGATGCTCTCAAGCCCTTCCACCATATCAAGGTTCATGTACAAGGAAGTTTTTTCGTTAAGTTTTTTTCTTCGTTCTTATAGAGATGCCACTTGATTTACTACCGTTTATTTAAACAACAAAATGGGCTATATTTTAACAGAAAAAAATCGTGAAAAATTATTGAATTGCACTACTGGCTTACTTATTAACTATTCTTCCCAATAAATATTTTAAATAAATGTCCGTTCATAGTTATTAATACCGTTCTATTTAAATTGTCTTAAAAATTCTTAATTCGATAAATTATAAAAACATATTTTCTTGAAAACATTCATTTTTAATTATGCTTTCAATTTATTCAAATAAATTATTTGTCTTCAGAAGAACATTTGCAAATTGTTAACATTTATCAAAGAAGGCCTTTAAATATTCAGCAGTATATGTACATTATTCTTCCCTAAGAAAAAATATATTTTTTTAATTAAATAACATTTGTCGAAACATACATAATAATTAATCAAAATTGTATCAAAGGCACTGTGAAATCTAAATATAGTCTGTAGGCATTCAACACACAGATTCAAGCAGTTAGAAATTATTTTATATTGAAATAAATGTCTGCTTAAGCTAATAAAAAAAAGAGATATATTATTACATACATATTTTTAAAAAGTTATTATATGTATGTATTATTAATCTGTGTTCAATATCAAAACATTTTCAAAGTTAGGAAAGTGATTATTTTTACAACAGTTAGAAGATAGCGCAGCTTTCCGTTGAACAAGTATGATTATACTGTGCATATAATTCATAGGACTTAGTAGTATTGTCCCTAGGCTCGGACATTGTATATGGTGACATATTGAGATTCTCTTACAGAAAATGTAAATACATAATTTTGTTTCTTTTTGTATTAGAGCATCATTGAATCAGTAGCGGCATAGGATCTGAAATAAAAATACATGATGAAAGATAAAATACATAAATTTTTATTAAGCAATAAATATTAGGTTGGAAATGAGGAGGTTTAGTTTTTATTTAACAGCTTAAATATAGCTAAGGCTATGTAAACAATAGTTTAAAATATATGTAGGTAGGTAGAAGGATACATACTTTTGTACTGTAAATAAGACCTATTCCTGCTTTTAATCTGAAAACAATTTCTCCCAAATTAAAAAAAAAAAAATAAAAGGTTAAAGTTTACTTGTAATAACAAAACACAATTTATCCGTCTTATAAAATCCTACCTTTAACTAACGGCAAGTTATAATAATGACCCTTAGATATAGAGCAACAGAGTTAAAAAGCTAAACTTTTGATATTTCAAATAACTTTCTTCCAAGTAAAAGTTTGCTAATACATAGTTTTTTATTAAGTCAAAATAAATCTCAATAAACTGTTATTCCAAATGAAACTTTTTAAAACAGTTTCTAGATTTATTAAAGCACAAACTAGTGTCGCACTTTTCGTATTTAACGTACATGTATCCACTACAACCCGGCAACTTGCATGTTAGACGATTATCTAACCATACAGGCCAATGATCTACGTGATCAAGCCGAATTTCGTTTGCGAAATAGGCAAACTTCTTTGATGCTTTCGCTATAAAATTTCAAGGGAACAATTCAATCTTATACCCAAATATTATATCATAAATATTGTAGTAAACAACTTTATAACAATGTTTTTTGTAACTTCTTAAGGTCTTCCTCGCAGTGTTGATGATTTGTCCATTTTGCAAAGGGTTTCGCCCACTTTTAAACGAAAATCTGCCAAACTTTCCTTGACTTCATTGCCTTGTTGGGCTACAGCACGTTCATATAACAGCCAAGCATTCACCGAGGATGCATTAGCTAAGTGGTAAAAAAGTTGCAAGTACCATTTTTTAGAGCGAATTTTGCTTTTGTTACGCCCTATAAACGTATCCAACAAGTCAACTCCCCCATGAAAGTGTTGTACTCTAAAACTATATTAGGGCAAGCAGTGGTTGTTTTTCGTCCTAGTTTTTTTGTCGAATATTTCTATCGTTTTCTCAGGGTTCTTGCCACAATAGTTTGACATAAGGTTAACAAATTTGTTATCCCTCAAAGGAACAAGAGATATTTAAAAGTTGTCAACCAATACAACATGTTCAAAGGATTCTCTATGGAACTCTATGCCGCCGCACTGTTCCAAGTGAATATTTCCGCGTATAGCTAATGTCTCTATTAGTTGTAAAAATTGTCAAAATAAACTTTGAAATTTTGCTCAGATGGAACATCTTGCAATAGTGTTATAACAATATTTGAACTAGAGCCTAAATCTGATACTGCAGGAAGTTTATGATAATGTTCATCATCAAAATATTGATCTTCACTTTCATCCCAAGTTTCTAGATTTCTTTCCAACTCCTTATCGGTAAGTGCCCTCTAAGTTACAAAAATGGATTGACTGCATAATATAACACATGCAATTATATGACATAAGTATGTGCAATGACAGAACGGAAACGGCGAAACGCACGAAATAGCAGATATGATATTTATAATTAACCGTAGAGCACGTGTAAAAATTAATTGTATTGTAATAATATATGCGAAGCAATGAGAATAAAGTCAACTTTACATATCATACTTACATTTTATAAAATTTAATCAAATTTTAACAATACTTAAGCAAATCAATTAACTTTTTTGAGGTATTCAAAACACTTTTTGAATTTTTTAATTTTGCTTTATTAAAATGAATTTTTCACGACACCGGGCAAAATGCTTATCAAAAAAAATCTCTAACTTTAAGAGAGTAAAAAAGAAAAAAATAACGGTAAAATATGTAAAAGAATAGTTGCCAGATAGGCAAGAGACTAACATTGCATATGTGCAATGCCATGCAACGAAGGGTTAAGTTTTTACTTTAGAATCTTATTTCTGTTTATAATCGTACAACATTTGCACACTCTTTTCCGATAAGGCATTGGAGTTACTGCATACGAATACAATCAAAATAAAGAGATAAAAACTATTCTTGTTTTCAATTGAAATTGAGGATACCTACCTCATCTTGTATCAATATTCATTGCAATGGTATAACTAAAAGGATTTCCCTCAACTATTCAATGCCAGCTTAACAGCTCGTCCATTTTAAGTGTGTCATACAAAATTAGAACAAGCAATAGCTGAAACTTTTTTGCGTGCAGCATAACCTCATTGATAAATTATATTCTAACTGTTTCTTTACTCTTGACATACATACATAAATGTGTGTATGTATGTATTTAAATATAAATAAATAAAGTGATAATTACTACAGTCTCTTGAAAAGAGGTTTTTAATTATTTTTTGCTCTTTGGTCACCCTATGTAACCTTAAACTATTCAGTTAATATTTCTAAATGCAATTAATAAAAACACGTTACGAGTAATACAGGTTTAGTATGAAATATTACAATATGTGTACACTACATATGGTATTAAAACGATAATACGAGTATAATTGTTTTTTTACTATTACTTTTTACGAAGAGTTTTATGAATTGTTTATAATAAATATAATATGAAGAACAAAACAATTTTAAATTTATGATTATCATTCTACAAACGTAAATTAAATATGCGGTAAATTAATACTATGTTCAGGTATAAATTTTTATTGACTCAATATTTAGTTAATTGACAACATTATTTTAAGTGTTCAGGTATACGCAATTTAGCTTTCTCAATAATCATCATATGACAATCAGCTGACAAATAACAACAATATATAATTTTTATTTTGGTTGTGAACATTTGTATAAATTTTACAAAAAATGGAAAATAATTCAACTTTTTTTTTTTTTTTTGTTTTTACCTATTTAAAACATAAATACATCATTATTTTTTATCAAATTAGAAATTTCATAAAAATAAACTTACCTTCCACCTGACTAGCCATCTTTTATTTGTCTTATTTACATTAGAGTTGCCAACCATCAACGAAATTTGTTCGTTTTTATTGGTAATGTACAGTGTTGCATTTTAAATTTTACACAATATTATAAAAATATTCCCCTTCCTTGTGCCTGAACCTTGTCGTGGTGGAAGGGCTTGAGTGCATCAATGATGAGTCGGGCTATGTCGACGGAGTGACTGAGTGTCGCTCTGGTAGGGTCTCCCATGTCGAACAGGTTGACTCTGAGATGCCAGACTAAGACAGGTACAGACACTTTAAGCTAAGGTGTTGAGGCACCCGTGCTGAGAGCTGAATGGCTGGTAGTGTCTAAAAATAACCAGTCCCTAACGGTCCCCTCCGACGCCCGGGCAAGGTCGGTTGTATAAAGTGCCTTACCCCGGTAAGCCGGCTCTGCCGGGGTGGACCACCCTTTCCGAGCATACTCGTGGGACCAATTTTATGACGGACGAAATAAATAAAAATAAAAATAAGATGACTGAGGAAGTTACAGGGAGTGTCCTGGGTACACTCTCTGAGGATGATCTTCTGGCCTCAAGCCAGGAAACGATCATCCAAGCCAGCTCACCGAAGGGTGCCACCCATAGCACCCCACGGTTACTTAACAAAAAAAGGAGGAACAGGAAGTCCTCCGGTTCACTGCTCAGGGCACGTTACCAGAGAGCCCAATTCATTCTGGCCAAGATAGCCAAGAATGAAAGGGAGGGTAAGGTCCATGAGCGCGATGCGGAGGACCGCATCAAGTACGAGGCTGTGGTAAAGGAGTACCAAGAGGCTGTCTCAAAAAAGTCTGAGAACCCTCTGATTCAGCCGAAGCAGACGAAGCCTCAAAGCTCTTCGAAGCGCAATAGGTCGCATGAGGTGATAGAACCTAGCGCCAAGAAGAGCAAGAACTCCTCGAACCAGGGTGTCGAGGGGCCGTGTACCAGCACTAAAGCGGTGGCATCGACAGGGACAGCCTACAGCAAGGTGGCAAGGGACCATCTGCAGGTTGCCCTTGTGGATGCTAAATCCAACAGTGGTAAGCGGGTGTTGGCTCTCTGGGGCGCTATTGAGGGACGGCTATCCGAGATGGTCGTTGAGCATCTCTTAGCTAACCAGGGGCCAACTCCTAGTTTCGACTCCGATGAGATCTGTCGGGGCTGTAGGGTCATCAAATGCGCGGATGACTTCTCTAAGGGATTTCTGGAGAAATGCGTTGCTAAGGTCAGCAGCGCATGGGATGGGCTTTCACTCAAGCTCATTCCGGCTTCAGAAATACCGAGGAGGCCTAGGGCGCGCATTTGGTTGCCCCAAATAAAATTGGACGGCTCGAAGATCGTTAAAATTCTTCGCCTCCAAAACCCTGAGGTTCCCATGGATGACTGGTCTGTCATCAAGGTTGAGGAGCCTCAGGGTAACAGTACAACAGCATTACTGCTGATTTCCGACGAGTCCCTGGGGGCGCTCGAAAGTCGGAAATATAAATTGCGCTTTGGCCTCAGGCTGGCCAAAGTCAAAGTATTTCCCGCCTCGGCTGTGCCGGACGACCGCCTAGAGGAGGTCGAGGGTGATACTGGCCGCCTTCTCGAGGGTCTCCGTCTAACTGGGTCGGACGGAGACTCGGAGTCCGCTAGCCAATCCTAACTTGGATTGACTTTTTCTTTGGTGCGACTATGATGATGAAGGTGGCTCAGATCAACTTAAGGCACACCAAGTTAGCCACAGATAACCTGCGTGTCGTCCTCCGGGAGGAAGACATCGACATCTGCCTGATACAGGAACCATGGATCTGGCAGTCTAAAGTTATGGGTCTACAGGATGGATCCTATAACCTATTCTATGTTCAACACGCAGGTAAGCCTAGGGCCTGTGTTCTTGTCAGGAGAACTATTAATGCGTTTTTATTGTCTAATTTTAGCTCTCCCGACGTAGCGGCTGTTAGAGTGGAACCTTCAGGAGGCCGATGTTTCTTCCTGGTTTCCGCGTACATGGCCCATGACTGTGCAGCGCCTCCTGATGAGGTGCGGCGACTGGCGATGTCTCTTTCACCCAAAAGGGAGGACATCCTATTCGGCTGCGACGCAAATGCCAGACATACCATTTGGGGAAGCAGCGAGATCAACGAACGGGGTGAGTCTCTTTTTGATTTTATTATTAGCCATGATTTGTCCATTTGTAACAGGGGCAATACCCCCACTTTTGTGTTTCCTGGGTCGGTTGGGACAGGTGGTTGGGAGGAGGTCCTTGATATTACCCTTTCTACCCGTTCCCTCAACGTTGAAAACTGGAGAGTTTCTGTTGGCGACTCCTTTTCAGATCACAGGTTGATCTTTTACCAAATCGGGTCCGGTCGGGGTGTCCCTTCACCCCGAAGGGACCCGAGGAGGACGAACTGGGATCTGTTTAATAGGGTTTTCAGGGGAAAGGTGAACGGGCTGGAATCTCACATTTCTTCCGTGGGCGATTTGGACAGACACGTCGAGATCCTTGAGGGGTCGTATCAGTCGGCCTTCAGGGTGTCTTGTCCTCTCACTTTTTGTAAGAAGACCTATCCTCCCTGGTGGAGTAAGGACCTCTCCGTACTGAGGAAGAGGGTGAGAGCGGTCTTCAATGCTTGCTACTCGGCCAGGGACTTTCAGGCCTATAAGGAGTGCTTGAGGGACTACAAAAAGGCCGTTAGAGATGCGAAGCGCGATTCTTGGAGGAAGTATTGCGAATCCATCGAATCTATTAAGGACACTGCGAGACTCGGCAAGATCCTTTCTAGGGACCACTCCTGCAGGACTCTAATTGCGAGGACAGACGGGACGTGGGCGGAGTCGTCAATGGAGTCCTTGGAAATACTCGTTAACACTCACTTTCCGGAGAATTCCGATGAGGTTGATGAGTCGGTGGAACAGGGGGAGACGTGCGATATTCCACGGGAAACCTTTCTTTCGCCGGAAAGGATTTCCTGGGCCATTGACAGCTTCTCTCCCTTCAAGTCACCGGGTCTGGATGGTATAACGCCGATAATGCTGCAGAAGACGCAGGGAACTGTGGTCCCTATTCTGCGGACGATTTTCTCGGCATGTTTGGCCCTTAACTACGTACCCAGTAGTTGGAGGAGGACCAAGGTGGTCTTCATTCCCAAGGTGGGTAGAAGGGGGCATGTTATGGCGAGTGATTTCAGGCCAATTAGTCTTACCTCCTTTGTTCTTAAGGTGCTGGAGAGGGTGATAGACAGTCATCTTCGTCAGAACCTTGAGAGCAAGCTCTCGGCTGCCCAGCATGCCTATGTGAGGGGGAAGTCCACCGAGACGGCACTACATGAGGTGGTAGGTTCGGTGGAAAAATCCTTGGAGTGTAAGCAGTTCACTCTTGCCGCCTTCATTGATATTGAAGGTGCCTTCAACAATGTAAGGACTGGGTCTATTACTAGGGCTTTAAGGGACTTAGGGGTGGAGAGATACATCTATCTTTGGGTCTCTTCTCTGCTCGGATGCAGGGAAATTAACGCGGTGTTAGCTGGGGCTAAAGTCACAAGATTTGTGAGCAGGGGAACACCCCAGGGTGGTGTTCTTTCACCCCTTTTATGGCTAGTCACCGTTAATGAGATCCTATCCGTGATAAATAGCGGTGGGGTCAAGGTAGTTGCTTATGCTGATGACCTGGTCTTGCTGGTTTCTGGACCTTTCCCATCAGTTATGAGCGAGATCTTGGAGGGTGCTTTGCGTAAGCTGGGTGATTGGGCCGCCAGGTGTGGTCTTCGGGTTAATCCTTCTAAAACTCAGCTGATGCTATTCACCAGGAGGTACAAACCTCCGCTGTTTAGATTGCCCAGAATGGGGAATCAGACTCTGGAGCTCTCATCCGGGGTCAAGTATCTGGGTGTAATACTGGACCCCAAGCTCCATTGGAGACTTCATGTAGAGGAGCGGGTGAAGAAGGCCTGTGTGGCCTTTTACTCCTGTAAATCTATGTTTGGTCGAAGGTGGGGACTCAGACCCCATATGGTGCTCTGGGTGTACAACCAGGTGGTCTTACCGATCTTGACCTATGGTTGCTTGGTGTGGTGGGTGGCCCTTCGCAAGGGATATATTGTCGCTAGGCTGGAAAGAGTGCAGAGGACTGCGTGTATAGGCATCACTGGGGCCTGCAGGACTTGCCCCAGTGCTGCTCTGAACGTCATTCTGCACCTTCTGCCTGTGGACCTTCGGGCTATGTCGATTTCAGCTCAGAGTGCCGTCAGGCTAAGGGAGCTCGGCCTTTGGGGACGATTTTCAGGGGGACATAGCAATATTCTGGGGCTACTCCCTCCTCATATACGGGAAGTGCGTACTGACCTGGCCCTCCGGAAGTTGGATTTTGGGGGGTGTGCCAGGGTTGTCTTCCCCAGTAGGGAAGAATGGGCCTTGGGGAGGGTTGGTATGGGTCCCGGTTATTCGGTCTTCACGGATGGCTCTAGGATGGACTCCGGCGTGGGGGCTGGTATTTTCTCCGAGTCTGCCAAACTGGCAGAGTCTTTTAGATTGCCGGACACATGCAGCGTTTTCCAGGCCGAGGTGTTTGCAATCATGCAGGCACTGAGGATACTGGGGGAACGGCGCATAGAGGGTGAAGTTAGGATTTTTTTCTGATAGCCAGGCTGCTATCAAAGCCTTGGCTTCTCCCATGGGAAACTCTTCCCTCGTCCTTCGTTGTAAGGAGGAGCTGAAGCGTCTTGGGGACGTTTGTGACGTCTCCTTGGTCTGGGTTCCTGGTCATAGGGACATCCCGGGAAATGAGAAGGCAGATGGGCTCGCTAGGGGTGCTTCTGCTGGAGGGGAGCATGTTGTTTCCTACCGGGATGTCCACTGCCCTATGACCACCATTAGGGAAGGGATATCTAAGTTTTTCCTTGGAAAAGCACAGAGCCGGTGGAATTCCATCACTACCTGTGCTGTTTCTAAGGCACTTTGGCCGCGGTATAACCGGGGTAAGACTCTGGGAATCTTGGGGATTTCCCGGCAGTCCTTGTCCAGACTAGTGGCGGTGTATACGGGTCACTGGCTGATCGGTAGACACGCAGAGAGGCTAGGCCTTCCCTTTAATCCTCACTGTAGAAGTTGCGGGGATTCTTCTAGGGGGGAGACTGTGGAACATTTTCTTTGTGACTGCCCAGGTCTGGCGGTCAAGCGCTTGAAGTTTCTTGGGGTGCCCTTTTTCGACGGCTTGGCGCAGTGTGCGGACTTGGACCCCCTCGCATTACTTCACTTTATAGGCAGCTCTGGTTGGCTGTAGTTAGTTTCTCTTCTTTTTCTACTTTTAGGTAATTCTAATTTGGTCCTGCGATGGCATCAAAACGGCACCTTGTGCTAATTGTAGTTGATCAGGGTTTAGGATCAACTGGCCATTTGACCTACCTACCTACCTATAAAAATATTCGTATTATTACGCAATAAATAATTGAGATTTTGTATGGAATATTGAGCTCAATAATGGCGTTTATTGCGATTTACGCAATAAAGGTGTATACCTGAACATAGTATAAGGCTTGATTAGCCAACGCAATATATCGATTTTGGTATATGAGAATCATTGCATTCAGTAAGAATGTAACATTGCCGTAACATAGCAACTTGTTTCTACATAATAGAATTTCACTAAACGTTACGTGACATTGGCTAAGTAGTGATTGACTGCTTAAATGTTGAAGTTTGTGAATTTTAGATATTTTTTTTATTTTTTAAATTATACTTATTTGTAGATAAACAACCGTATTCATAAAAATTAATACCATATTTATGAATCCAATAAACAATAATTTACAGAATTTAAGGGTAGTACCTGATTAAAAGCGTACAACGTACAAAAAGTTTAATTTGTATACACACGTCCGTATTACCGAAATACGCAATATATGAAAGAACAAAAAAACAGAATTTTTGTTTTTTATCAAGTTGTTTCTTTTGTTTGTATTGGAAAATAAATTCAAACAAATATAATTATTTATTTTTTATGTTTTTTTTTAATTTTTCTTTTGTACGCACTGTCAAACTTCGATTTTTGAACTTCAATATGTATGGGCACGAAACAATTTTGACAAAAAATATAAGCCGTACGACTTAACCCTCCGTCACGCACATGTTCCGATAGTCACATACGTAGCGCATGCATCTGGCCAGATGCACTATGTTTTTCAATACATTTTTATGAAAAATATGCAATTTTATTGATAACATTATATTATTATAACATTATTTTATATATTTTAATTTTTTTCTTTTTTTTCAACCGAGTCGAAAAAATAATTCAACTGATGCAAATAGAACAAAGTAACAGTTTTTTGTATTTAATTTCATTGCTGCGAAAGTATGTACTATGAAGAGAGTGGGACGTAGCCAAAAATCTGAAACTTAAAACAGCTACAACAACGCAAAGTACCCACAAAATTTACAAATTCAAAATAAAAAAAAATTCAAACAAATCTCATTATTTTCCATACAAAATACACGTGCATCTGGTCAGATGCATGCGCTACGTATGTGATGTGTAGGTGAAAAAATCCACATAAATTGTATTTGTTGTTGTTTTTTTTTTTAATTTTTTTTTTCAAAAAACTATAGCTAACAATAATTGTAGAGGGTACCTAGAGACACAAACACCTAGCTAAATAAGAAATTTGTTTAAATCAGTGTTAAACTCGTAAAAGATCTAGCCAGATACATGCGCAGGACGGAGGGTTAATTCAGGTACAACCCTTGGAATATATTCAAAAACGTTTTAATTTTTTGTCATGGAAAAACTATTTAACTTTTAACTACTTATACGAGTAAAAAGAAAATACCAAAATAATAATTTATTTGTTTGTAGTGTATACGTATATTGTAATTAGACTCAATGTATAAGTATGTACATATATATGTATGTATGTATATACATACATACTTAATTGGCCATTACAAACCTTTTTGAAAGTTACGGCCTAGCTTCTCCACAATACCCTTATTGTGTGCGTCAATAATAATCCATGAGTATCGCCGGGACATACGAGTACAGTTTAACGTCAAATCTGAACGACAGATTTGAAAACCTTGCTCATGGCAATCATTTACTCTCAGAGCTTTTGCCAGAGGTTTGCTAAGAGGTGGTCTCCAAAGGAAATATTTTTTCATATTTCGTTCTTTCAAGAACTCGTTTGAACTCGGAGCTTTCTTTTTTGTTTCGTCAGAAACGCTTTTATTAGATCAAAGTTAACGGCAATGAATATTTTTGGTAATTAAAGAAGAAATGATGTCCGTGAAGGAATAGTACACTAGCCAAACTGAACAATTGTTTTCGACTCCAGTTACGGTAGTCTCATCAGAGTTCTTCGTGTCCTGTGCATATTCAAGACCAAACATCAACTATTTAACTCACACTTTTCTGGAAATCGCATACTGAAATTATATTCTTTCATATGTATGTACATACACTTGTATGAGTTAGTCGAAGTAAAGTCACACAACAGTTTTTATCATATTCTCCTTTTCTTACCATCATTGCTGTTCTTGTAATTGTCATCCCATTCGGATGAAACAGAATTACAATTTTTATTTTTGTTTTTGCCCTCTTATTCCATTTAATCCACATTAGTCGGCATCGACGACATGTACGACTGTAGCCGTGGTGGTTAGAGTGCAGCGCTAGAAGCATGCGCATTATAACTTAATGTGTTGAAGGCTCTAGGTTCGAGCCTCAGGAAAGGTCTGATCAATATTTTTTATAATTTAATTTTTGTTTCGTCAGAAACGCTTTTATTAGATCAAAGTTAACGGCAATGAATATTTTTGGTAATTAAAGAAGAAATGATGTCCGTGAAGGAATAGTACACTAGCCAAACTGAACAATTGTTTTCGACTCCAGCTACGGTAGTCTCATCAGAGTTCTTCGTGTCCTGTGCATATTCAAGACCAAACATCAACTATTTAACTCACACTTTTCTGGAAATCGCATACTGAAATTATATTCTTTCATATGTATGTACATACACTTGTATGAGTTAGTCGAAGTAAAGTCACACAACAGTTTTTATCATATTCTCCTTTTCGGAGCTTTCGTCTAGAAAGCCAGCTCTCCTCATACTACGGAGGGTTTCAATCCAACAAAAATCTATGTGTGGAGTAAGAAGATTATTTCTAATTTAGTTTTTAAAAATTAATATAACAAAATATGTATAAAGAAATCTGGCTAAGGACATCAGATAATACTACATAAACACAGCCAGTCAATTATCTTTTGTTTTACAGAAACACTATTGAAAAATTGGCATATGCGACTCAAGTACGAGCAAATAAGACTGATAAATGATTGCTAAAAAATAGGAAAAGTATAAAAAAATGCCTTTTTTAAATGCTCTTATTGCCAAGCGTATAAAGATGTTTTGAAAATAATAGACAAACAATAACTAACTAACCACTAACCATTTATTCTGTAGGGTAAAAAACTTGTTGGAAGTCAGCGAGCATAGTCGTATACGTACAAACAATCATATTTGTGCATTAATTGCTCATTGATAAGAGAGAGAGAGAGAGAGAGAGAGAAGAAAAAAATTTAAATGAAATTAAATACTACTTTTTTGTAATCATTTTTACGCTTTTTTAATAATCTGAATAATAATTAAACGCTAAACTTCTGTAATTGTAAAATAATAAGTTGCAATTGTGCAAAGTTTTTTAATTAAATTTTCAGTTTAATTTCGATAACAAAACATTAAACAACATCGTTCTTTGTTTCGATAGAACAAAATACATACATACGAGTAATAATAAAATGTACGAGTATTTGATAGCATTGTTTGCCGGTATTCTGTGCTTATTTTATGTAAGATTTCGTAAATTTTTCCAACAATTGGCAAGAACCAGACATTTATCGAAACAATTCATCAAACCTAAAAGTATACCCATATTGGGTAATGCCCATTTACTTTTAGGTGTTAAACCAGAACATATAATCTACGTTATACGTGATATGATTGACGAATATGGCACTACTTTAGGCTTTTGGTTTGGTCCCTTCATTTTCGGTGTTTTTATGATGGATGTGAAATATGCTGAATGTATTTTAAGTTCCACCACATTAATGGTGAAGTCTATGGAATATGATTTTTTAAATAATTGGCTATGTGAAGGTCTACTGATTAGTAGACCACCCAAATGGTTTAAAAGAAGGAAAATGTTAACAGCTGCATTTCATTTTAAAATTTTAGAACAATTTATTGAAGTATTTGATCGCAATACACGTATGTTTTTAAAAAATATTCAACAAGAAGCGGGCAATAAAAATGGAGTAGTAAATATGAGTCATTGGCTGAATTTAGTTACGCTGGATGTTATATGTGGTAAGTTTATAATTTTTTATACATTAAACTACAAGTGCGTGAGCAAAATTTTATTTGGTTCTCCTGTTATACAACTCATATTTTAAGCTCGACTCGTGAACACATACGAGTGTATATTTGAAATTTTAAAAGTTAAAAAACAAAACTGGAGAGCACAAAATTAGATCGCGAAAGACTGAAAAATTACCAAAAGAGAACATGAAACGAAATTAAAATTCAGTTCAATGCATGTTGTTTTTGTATGAGAAAATGCTTAATACTAGTTCGTTGGATGTGTGAATACGAATATTTTTGTATACACCGGCTGGACCAATACATTCACTATTTCAAGAGCACTTAGATAGGCTGTTAGACATTGGTAGCAATGATGCAAGAGGAAACCCAAAGATATGTATTGCGCGAGTAGAAACCCAGGAGTAGGTTGGATTCTACCCTTCAGAACCACAGGTATAACTTCTGCCCTTGAACCAATGCCACTGTTCCACAGTAGTTAAAATTGGGGTCTGTCAACTGCAGCCTCTGGTAGGACACCAATATGTAGTCCGAACGGGTGGCGTCTTAATTCGATTTATTTCCCAGACTCGTGCCGTTAGGAATAGGCGCTGATTCGGATCATCGATAGATCCAATTTGAACCGAGCCTAAGCTGCGAAACTAGCATCTGGCAAATATAGCTGCCCTGGCAAATATAGCTGCATCCTTAAAGATGCTGCAACTTAAAACGCGTGTGTAAGCCTACCAAATATTCCTTTTTCCATCTCTTTCAAAACACATGACCCTTCGCGTTCACCTTACGGTAACGACTAACTACACGAAGAGGGCTGTCATAAATAGTTCGTTTCGGAGGAGCTAATATCGTAGTACCAATCAAAAAATTACCAGGCCGTAAGAGCCACTGGTTCGCCGGGGTGATGATCCGACATTGGACACAACGGGAAAGAATTCAAACTCGCTTCTATTCTTGCCAGGACCGTCGTCAACCCCTCAAAAGTGAAGCGGCCCGCCTGTGCCTCCTTTCCAAAATCAAGTTTGAAGCTTTTGACACCAGCCTCCCATAAACCTCCCATTTGCAGTGCTCCAGTTGGAATAAATTTCCATACTAGACCATGATGACCAAAAGTCGAACACATTCAAGCCGGGCCTTCCTTTAAAAACTTTCGAAAATCTCTAACGACTTCATTAAAGGCTCCAAAAAATTTCGTCCTATTGTACGAGAAAACCGTAGAAGGGCAACCTCTCCTAGATATACATATCGTCTGTTGACAGGTAAAACTCACTAAGTGCTATGTTATATGACTACAGTTAGTGAGTTTTACTTGTCAACCGACGATATATCGATTAAAGGCTAGTAATAAGGTATCCGTCGTCAAGTCGGATATTGCCTCTAAATGTATTCCTTTCGTAGAAAAGCATATAAATATAAGACATGCGATGATGCGACATGACTTTCCATTATAATTCTGCAAAATCCACCCACCACCTATCCAAAGTGGTACGTTCCGGATGAAGTGCAGCCAGGATCTGGGTGCATGAACGCCGCCTATCAATGATACAGCGTTTACAATTACGAACAACTGTACGAATCAATGTTCTCATAAGAGGTATCCAATATTCACAACAATAGACTCTCAACATCAATTGATTCCCGCCATGAAGAGTAAGTCTGTGAATATATTCCGCCATAAGCTTAACGAAACTACAATCATAAGGGAGTATAATCAGATATTGTTTACGATACGATATCTTATACTCCTCTGAATAATGAGAATTTTGAGCAATACTAGCCTAACGTAATTTGACCAAAAAACAAAAAATATTTTTCGCCTTATTGGCAAAATACATTCAATATAATTTGAAATGTATGCTTTTGGGGATAAGCATGACATGAGAGAGAGAGAGACATGCTTATCCCCAAAAGCATACATTTCAAATTATATTGAATGTATTTTGCCAATAAGGCGAAAAATATTTTTTGTTTTTTAATAAAAAAAACTTTTGGTTTTTCTATTCATTTGCTACAGACATTATGCACAACCGTAGGTTGGCTTGCTGTGGTGGAACAGAGAAATAGAATTAAAATTTTTTGAAAAACAGAAATGTATTGCTTTGTAAATACTTTTGTTTGGTTTTTACATACTAAATGGGATATGATTCGCATTTAGTCTATAACTATTTTAACATAAGTATTTATAGTTTTGAATAACACCTTTGGGAAAAAGTCTCCTGACGAGTCTCTTAAGCAGAGACGAAATGGCCATAGAGACATGCTTATCCCCAAAAGCATACATTTCAAATTATATTGAATGTAATTTGACCAATTTAATTTCCTCACCTATAATAGAAACTCATAACTGAAACTGTCTCTTTTCAACGGATGTGATGAGTAAAAAAAAACACAATAAATTCTAGTGTGAACAACTGCTTTTCTCTTTAAAAATATCAAACGATTGTTCCAATATCTTTTGTATAATTATATTTTATATGATAGGTTCTACAAAACGAAACCGAATGAAATTGAAGTAAAGTGTTTTTGAAAGGTTACGGATAATAAAACACTAATTGGGCCGGTTAGTTTAAAATTTTGATAATTAAAAACCTTTTCACATTTTAAAATTATGGCTACATACTTGAAATTCATTCGATTTAAATTTTACTTGCTTTCAGAGTCTCTTTTCTGTAACTTTCTCATTGAGAGAATTGAAACAAAAACAATGTAAATTGACACAAAAAATCATTTCTCACATCAAGATATTTGTGAGTATATACTATCTGTGTCATCTTAGCTTTTTGATGTATTATATCGTCTCAAGAATTAAAGAACGCTGTAACTGACAAAATATTTAATGTTCACCAGAGCCAAAAAACCTGTATGAAAGTAGAATAACGACACTGGTATTTTTTAAAACGCAGACGGCGTAAGTGAATTTCGTTTCATCATAGAAATCAATCGATTTTTTGTCAGTTACAGCGTTCTTTAATTCTTGCGACGATATTAGAAATACATAAATAAGTACATACATACATACATAATTGCCCATTACAACCCTGTTTCTGGGTTAGGGCCTAGCTTTTCACAGCATCTATGTTGTGTGTGCTAAGTTTTATCCATAAGTACCGGACATACAGTTTAAATTCGACTTCGAATGACCGGCTTGAGAAGCTTGGTCATGGCAATCAGTTACTCTCAAAACTTTTGCCAGAAGACTACTAAGAGGTAGTCGCCGAAAGAAATATTTTTTTATGATATTGGAAATACATGTATGTATGTGAGTGAAAATGTTTCTGTAACTTTAATTTCGGAGTATTTTCTATCATGAACTCTCGAATAAACTCGAATTTTGAAACGGCCCGATATTTTTAGAGAATAGGAAAAGTTATAAAATTTTTAAGAAAAATTGGGTTTTAAGCCAATAGAAATGGTAGCTTTATATTTGTTAATAGTTAATCTATCTATATATATAAAAGAAAGTGGCGTTAGTTACTACGCTTATAACTCAAGAACGCCTGGACCGATTTCGATGATTCGTACCAATTCGGAATGGTCTCTGGCCAAATAAGAAGAATAGCAAAAAAAATTTCTAAAATATTCCAGAAAAAAAAAAAATTCGTGTGTACTTTTAAAACACCGGGTTCACACAATGCCTTTCATGACTGTTCACATTAGAGTTGCATGACTGTTCACACTATGTTTCAATGGTGTTCACACTAAAACCGATTTTGATGTTTCGTACCAATTCGGAATGGTCTCTGGCCAAATAAGAAGAATGGCAAAAAAAATTTCTAAAATATTCCAGAAAAAAAAAAAATTCGTGTGTACTTTTAAAATACCGGGTTCATATAATGCCTTTCATGACTGTTCACATTAGAGTTGCATGACTGTTCACACTATGTTTCAATGGTGTTCACACTAAAACCGATTTTGATGTTTCGTACCAATTCGGAATGGTCTCTGGCCAAATAAGAAGAATAGCAAAAAAATTTCTATATCGCAATGATGTTCACACTAGAGTTGTATGACTGTTCACACTATATTACAATTGTGTTCACACTAGAGTTGGATGACTGTTCACACTATGTAGGAATGGTGGTCTCACTAGAGTCATGACTTTTCACACCATGCTGTTGATCAAATTAACGCTTGCTTGAATTATAGGGATGCCAATCCTTAATTACGATACTGAAAATTATGATTTTCAGGATTTACAAAATTTTTGATTTTAAGGTTTTTTGCTTCTCATGTAAAAAAAAACTGTAGTTACGTCCGTTTGTATTTAATATGACGATATGTATAGAGCTTTCAGTTGGTGTCCACATTTTGTATTGTCGCCGACTTTTTCATCTGTTCTTTGTTGATATGTACGCAAACATTGAAACTGAACGACTAAATTTCATACGTTATAATCAAAAGAAATTACGTTCAGCAGAGAATATCCATTTGCGTGATGCAATTAATAACGATGGTTATTTTGCCTTCAATATGAATACGACACAAATGCATTAAGCGATTTGGTTCGAACTAATGTACCTTTACTAAATCCCCAACAAAAAGAATTGTACGATACGGTGATGAACACAATTGATGGTGGAAATGCTGGCATGTTTTTCCTTGATGCGCCTGGTGGCACTGGCAAGACATTCCTCATATCACTGATTCTGGCTACAGTTCGTGCAAGGTCAGAAATTGCCATAGCAGCTGCTTCTTCTGGAATAGCGGGTACGCTGCTGGAAGGTTGTAGATCCGCTCATTCGGCATTGAAATTGCCATTAAACCTTCAAGCGGTTGAGGCTAAAGTTTTGATAGCAAGCAAAATAATTATCTGGGACGAATGCACAATGTCGCATAAACGTGCGTTAGAAGCTCTGAATCGCACCATGCAAGATCTGCGTAATGATGCAAGATATTTTGGCGGTGCGTTGATTTTACTCTCAGGTGATTTCCGGCAAACACTACCAGTATTACCACGATCGACCGCAGCCGATTTGATTTGCTTGCCTCAAATCATCGACATTGTGGCGTTATGTGAAGAAACTTCAGCTGACGACAAACATGCGAGTTGCATTGCAAAACCATCCATTTTCCGAAGTGTTCTCCAATCAACTGCTAACTATTGGTAATGGTCGTATTCCTGTCGACGCATCGAATGGATTGATATCCTTTCCTCCGAATTTTTGTAATTTCGTCTCAACGAAAGAGGAGCTCATCAAAAAAGTGTTTCCTAATATAATTGCTAACCATAAGAACCACGATTGGCTGAGTGAAAGAGCAATTTTAGCTGCAAAGAACAAGGATGTGGATCACATAAACTTTAAAATTCAAGATAAAATCGTTGGTTCCCAGTTTTCTCACATGGATCAGAGTAACTCTTTTGTACATACATTTATGCCGAGAGTGCAAAAACTAAAAATATTGTGTATTTTCTCAAAAGCCTAGCTGTAAGTATGTAAGTATGAAATAAATACAATATTTTAGTTCAGCTTCTTTTTTTATGAAATATATTATTTAAACTTAAAAGCTTTTGTTTTTATTGCGTTTATGTTTCGTTTGATTTCATATTTAAAGTTTGCTGTATTGTTTTTATGTTTTCATTTTGTTTACATTTTTTGACAGCTTTGTATTGGAATATTCCAATAAAACGAAATCAGTGATGTCTTTTCTCACATTCACTTACATTAACACTTTACTTACAAATCGAGAAATGATGGAATATTTTGTTTCAAGATTTTTGATGTAAGAAATTTTCACGCGAGGCGAGACACAGTTTCTATAACATACCCGAATATATGGAGTGTCTCTACAGTCGTATTGTAAGAACTATAGCTTTTAAATAGATACTAGTACATTGAAATAGATGTGTTCAACACTAATGAACTCATAACGAAATGGTTTTAAAATTTCATTTCATATAAATCATTTATATTATATTACTCGTATTAGTTTAAAACGATCCGTCTATCTTAATACACCACCCTTGACGCATACTATTTTCAATGTATTTTTTGTGTTTTGTTTTTAGTTTAATCGTAATAATTTTGATAACCTACGCAAAATCTTTAAAAATTTTTATTCGTAAATACTACTTATCGCGTAAATTTAGGGGTCCGAAAACATGGCCAATTTTAGGCAATGCCCACCTTTTATTGGGTGCCAAGCCAGAGCATGTATTCAAAATTCTCAGCGATATTTTCAATTATTATGGGAAAACAGTGAAATTTTGGTTTGGTTTAGAGTTAAATGTTTTCCTGTTCGACACTAAAGATGTTGAATATGTTATGGGAACTAATCAGTTTTTGTTCAAGGCTATGGAATATGGTTATCTTAAGAATTGGTTATGCGAAGGTTTACTAATCAGTCCCCCAAAGAAGTGGTTCAGACGAAGAAAAATTCTCACACCAGCATTTCATTTTCAAATATTGGAACAATTAGTCAAGATATTTGTACGTAATGCTTGCACTTTTGTTAATAATTTAGATAGAACGTCTAAGCAAGGAAATGGTATTATCAATATGGATTACCTTGTAAACTTGGTAACGCTGGACATTATCTGTGGTGAGTGAAAAGAATATAAAATATAAAAAAAAAAGTCGTTTTGCTCAGAACATCAATTTTGCGACACAAGAACAACAGTAGCAAGGATGTAAAGTTTTTAATGTTCTGAGCAAAACGACTTTTTTTATTTTAATAAAATAGCCCTTAAACCTATCTTAAGAGTTGGTAATTCTCTGAAAATGAGATTTTTCATTAAAGTGTGAACAAAATCAATATTTATTTGTGTCGATGAGATACTTTGTTGGATACATAGCATTTAAAGTCATTCCAAAATTACAGTGCGAAAAGTGTAGTGCATAATTGGAAAAGATTGATGAAGTTCTAACAGCCCCAAGCGAGTTTTTCATATATTATAAAATTTATCAATCGTTAACAGATTTTGGAAATTTAGCTGCCCCATCAGATAAACTAACGGATGCAAGCAAAAACACATTTTATTATTTCATAATGTCTTTAAATCTGAACCGCAAAAAATTGGTATAAAGTCTTTTATTATTGAGTCATGTAAACGAATGACCCCAGAGTGGTTTGCCGACACTTGTTCTCAACACAGAATAGATGTATTGGATTTTCTATTATTATTACTCCTTCGAAAACATTGCTTTTGGACTACAGAAAAAGGAAGTTCCATAAAAAGAAAATTAGATATTTTATCCAATAAATAATCTTTAAAAAAGTAACTTTATTAGCCTTTTTATGGAGATAAAAATCCTCAAAATATATGTACATACTTTTTGATGCTTTGAAGTATAAAGTAAAAAATAATTTTAATCTTGATTATTATATATTTATTATTTATTTATTATTTATCCTTAACATAAAAAAATTTAAGTATCTTTTTTTTTTAAATGAATACATATATTAATTAAAACTAAAAATAGAATTTTCTTATACATAATTGAAAGATCATCAATTTATCATTTGAAAATTTACCTTAATGAATATATACTTGTTTTTTTATATTTTTGGAATTATATTTTTTGATTTAGTTAACCTTTTATTTCAAATAAATATAAAATCAATTGTTGAGCTTAAATAAATAATAATAATCAAATATATTTCTAACTACACTTTAATTACGATATTAAATAGGGCGGCATATATTCGATGTGGATTAATGTATTTTCCTTCGCGCAACTACAAATTAAGTATGTTTTGCCCTACACTAGCTTACATAGTCGTATCGGAGCACTGTATTCTTTAATACAAAAAATATTTGAACCAACAACATTCTTTAAGTTTTAAAAATTAAAAGCAATGAATAAGAAACACAAAACTGACAACAGAATAAGCAATAGTGTGTTAAAAAAATAAGAATGATCAAAGCTGAACGAAAAAAACTAGTCTTTGGTTTTTTAGCTCTTTTGAGTGAGCGCTCTTCTTAGTTCAGCTCACTTTAATGAACTATGACGCTCATTTAGTTCAATGGCTCATTTAGTTCAATATTTTCATTTGAATCATATTAAACTTTTTTCCACTGGTACTGCTCATGTTGTGGGCATCAATTGTATATGTAGCTTTTATATACGTAGTTTGCCTTTAAATTCAAACTCAATCGATTTTGTTTTACAGTAATCGGTTATCAATTATCATACTCTAGTGAAATTCAGGTATACAAATTAATTTTAGCCTTACAGAAAAATTTAAAGAATTTTGTAATTAATATACAATTTTATTTTCAATCTCAAAAATTACGCATGTATGTACATACATGTACGAATTTATTATTATTGTAATTGCAAGTTTGGTCATTATCTAATTATTTAAAATATTTTATTAAAAATGCTAATTTTTATTCAAATTCGACAGTAAAAAATAAATATAATTTTCTTTTATATTGCTTCTAAAATTATCATAAAAATCGTTAAATTTCCAAAAATGTAACGTCCTATAAAGTTTCTGGCAGCTACGTATATTATTTGTAGCTGGCATTACCAATTAGTATGTTCCTTCAACATGATATGTCAAAGAATAAAAAAGATTCAAGAAAGAAAGAGAACGAACTAATAAGAAAGATGAGCGAAAAGAAACGTGGATTCACAAGAAAGAAAGAAAGAAACATGAACTACTGAGCGAAAAGAAACGTGGATTCACAAGAAAGAAAGAAAGAAACATGAACTACTGAGCTAAAAGAGCATATTGTAATGAATGGCTCTTTTAGCTCACTTGAGGGAATAGCTCAGTTGAACTAGTTCGTGCATGAGCTACACAACTCTAAAAAAAAACTAAACCACAATGCAAAAGAAATAAAACATAAGTACATTAGTTTCTCTTTGGTTTCTCTTGTTTTGTTACGCTCCTTTCTTTTGTTTTGCCTTTTGCCCTTCCTTCCCGCATCAGGTAGAATTTTTAAAAAATATTTGGATTCTTGTTAAGATGAGCATTCTATATGATTTATATTCTTTGGTAATACAAAAACGAGGCACAGATTTAGGTACATTGTATTGGATTTCATTTTTCACTAATTTTAGTGGTACATTAATAAAATGAAATAAGTTAATTAGACTCAAAGAGAGAAATTAAACTAGATTATTGAGATGTTTCATAATTTAATTCAGTGATGTCCAAAAATCTCTTTTCCTATAACACGTGATAGGAAAACAAATTCTGCTTACGACGAAGTCAAACACGTACATAAGAAAAAATATTGTTGCTCTTGCTCTTTTTAGATTTTAGCTTCTATCGAACATAGTGCAGAGATGGATAGTGCATATTTTTTGTATCATTTTTATTTAACTGAAATAATTATTTATTATTTCCTTCAAATCTATGTGACCTCGGTACTCCTTTATTCTTAATAGATCGGTCACATGTCTATCGGACAATCGATTACAAACTTTACTCAGAATTATGAAGAAATAATTATGAACTTATAAAATGAAAGTAATTCGAACATTCCCATTTCTGGTAGAAGTAAGCAGAGTCTTTTCTCTGCTTCATACACAACGCCAGTGTGTTTATGTAGTAGTGGACATCACTGACTTAAATAATAAATTAAAGACCAATACATCTACTATGTTTGGTATACAATTATAGTGGATCTCAGTGCTGCCGAAAATCTGTTTGAATATTTTGAAAATATATCTTTTTGTAGTAAAAGTTGTTACAGTTTATTGTTTTTTCATGTACACGGGCAAGTACGGGCACCCAATTTCCAGAAAATATATTAGAGTATTAAATACTTAACAACCTCTGTTTAATAGTTCCCGTCACAAACCGTCACTTTTTTTGTTCTATTCTATTAAGTGTGAAAAAAGACCCAAATATCATGTGTTTGCAAAGTTGCGCCTGAAAAAAAAGTATTGGACCGAATAACCCTTTTTTTACATCGTCTCATTGGAATTAACATACCTTTCATCCGACACCAAAAAATTAATGATCGGTTGCATAGTTTGCCTGAAATTCAATTGAAAAGATGATATTTTTTTTTTAATTTAAAAATTTTTTTGTAAGTCCGAAAAATTGTCAACTTTGATTGACTCTAGAATTCATAATTTTTATCCGATTTCAAAAATTTTTTTGGATTCTTAATCAGCGAGAAGTTCTCTATCAGATGTAATTATTCATTTTATCAAATTCTACTGTAAAATTTTTTATTTTTGCAACGCTTTTAGGGAAAAGGCGCCACTGTGCGGCGGTACTAATTGTAAACTAAATTCCGTAACAATTAAAGACATCAATGGAATTATTTTGGTAATAAAAAAAGACATAAAGTTATTCATTTTTATATATAGAAAATTAAATACACAACATATTAGAAAGAAAATATAAATTTTTATAAAAAAATTAACTTACATTTGTATTAAAATAAACGAAATAATTCATCTTTCTATCGGTTAAGTAAAATATGATAATATGTGTTAACAAAACTTGTCTTAAGTCATTAAAAAAGAATTTTTTTTCAGTATTTTTTGTAGTATTTTCGTAAATTAATTTAATTTTGAATTAATAAATTTAATCAAATTTGAAATTGCTTGCAAATATTTTTTTTTTTTGTGATTGCACGAAATTGTTGCAATCACTGTGGTTTTTTTAAAAATATCTTTAGTTCGTAAAATACCGCATAGTGTTGGTATTTTAAGAAGTCGCCGTGGTCTAGTGGTTAGTGTGTTGGCCTACTAAGATATAAGCCAAGGGTTCAAACCCCAGCTCTGACATCTTAAAAAAAATATATATATATATAGAAAATTATTTGCTTCGGCGACTACCTCTTGGCAGTCTTCTGGCAAAAGCTCTGAGAGTAGAGCTGATTGCCACGAACAAGCTTCTCAAATCTGTCGTTCAGAGTCGACCTTAAAGTGTAGGTTCCCCGGTACTCATGGATAAAAATTAACTCACACAACATGGGTGCTGAGAGGAGCTAGGCCGTAACCCTGACACAGCTTGTAATGGCCAATTTTGTATGTAGTATGTTGGTACTTCAATCCTGTTTCTAGTTTCCTCCTTATTAATACTAATTTATAAAAAAACGTTTCACATTAGCAGTTGCCACAGGTACTGAAAACACTGCATAAACTAATATTTTTAAATATAGGAAAAGCTTGAGTTCCACCGCCCCCGTTGTACTTTGAAAATGTTCCTCTTTTAATAAGCATATAGCTTTAAAATTGATGTGCAATATTTAACGCCCCTCATCATCTATTTCATGTATGCAATTTATTTCTACTATAATGGTATAAAGTTATTATTATTTTTCACAACATTAGCAAGGGCTACAATCTCAACACATTATAGAAAATCGTTATTGAAATTAATTTTTTTTATAATAAAGAATTACAAAGCTCAACATAAAATTTTAGACAATGATACCTAAAGTCCTTTCCACTTTCCTCAGATAAGATTTTGGATCTTCGAAAAATGTGGAATTTTCAATTTAAAAATGTTTTCGTATAGCCGGTTAATGGTAGTATTAAGTAAATCTTATTGGTGACTTTTTGTTTTGGAATAGGCGGTTAAGTTTTTTAAGTTAATTAAATTAAATTTTAAAAATAGAAGATACAAAAAAAAAAAAAAAAAAAAAACGAAAAAAACTGCAAAATCTGCCCAATTTAAGGAAAAACTGAGGTTTTGAGCAAAAAACTGCAAAGCTACCCATTGCTTAGAAAAACTGCAAAATCCAGATAAATCTGTACACTTGGCAACGCTGATATGAAGTCTCTCTACAGTCGTATTGTAGGAACTATAGCTTTTAAATAGATACTAGTACATTGAAATAGATGTGTTCAACACTAATGAACTCATAACGAAGTGGTTTTAAAATTTCATTTCATATAAATCATTTATATTATATTACTCGTATTAGTTTAAAACGATCCGTCTATCTTAATACACCACCCTTGACGATATTATTTTCAATGTATTTATTGTGTTTTGTTTTTAGTTTAATCGTAATAATTTTGATAACCTACACAAAGTCTTTAAAAATTTTTATTCGTAAATACTACTTATCGCGTAAATTTAGGGGTCCGAAAACATGGCCAATTTTAGGCAATGCTCACCTTTTTTGGGTGCCAAGCCAGAGCATGTATTGAAAATTCTCAGCGATATTTTCAATTATTATGGGAAAACAGTGAAATTTTGGTTTGGTTTAGAGTTCAGTGTTTTCCTGTTCGACACTAAAGATGTTGAATATGTTATGGGAACTAATCATTTTTTGTTCAAGTCAATGGAATATGGTTATCTTAAGAATTGGTTATGCGAAGGTTTACTAATCAGTCCCCCAAAGAAGTGGTTCAAACGAAGAAAAATTCTCACACCAGCATTTCATTTTCAAATATTGGAACAATTTGTCGAGATATTTGTACGTAATGCTCGCACTTTTGTTAATAATTTAAATAGAATCTCTAAGCAAGGAAATGGTATTATCAATATGGATTACCTTGTAAACTTGGTAGCGCTGGACATTATCTGTGGTGAGTGAAAAGAATATAAAAACAAAAATATTTATGACGATATATTTGGCCCTATTCTTAAGATAAAAGATAAAAAGTCGTTTTGCTTAGAACATTAAAAACTTTACATCCTTGCTACTGTTGTGCTTGTGTCGCAAAAATAAAACCCTGTTTTTTAGGACCAGTGTAATTGGTCATTGGTAATTCTCTGAAAATGAGATTTTTCATTAAAGTGTGAATAAAATCAATATTTGTTTATCAATATAAAATATAGTAGCTTAGTTTGTTTGTACAAAATTATTTTTATACGGAACTATAGCTCTAATTGTTTTTAACTTTTTATGGTATCTAAAAAAGCAAAAATCTTGAAATTTGTTGTGTATTTCTTTCATTTTTCAGCGTTATATTATGAATAATTTTAAAACTGTTAATATACCATAAAATTTTTAAATCAGCTAAACTTTTCGCGAGTTATGATTTGATGTAGGAGAGTAGTCGCTTTATAAGAGGGACATAATTTGCCACGCTCATTACAAAACAATTTCGACTAAATGTGCAGTTTTGCTCAGGACATTGAATTCTTTACGTATTTATCACATTTGTTCATGTGACATTACAAAACAATTTCGACCTGATGGAAAGAAACTAACATCCTTATGTATAATAAAAAATTAGCATGTCGTTGTACATAGTGGACAAGTTTGTCATTCCAATACGTGGAAATTCTTACTCAAAGATACAAGGTATTTTATCTTTTGGATTATCTGACTAGTTATCAAACAGAGGGTATGGAAAGTTTTAATACTTAATATCAGTATATAGCGGGTAATAAACTTGCCATATACTAACGAGTTGCTAATTTTTCATTATACTTACGGCCGTAAATGTGCAGTTTTGCTCAAGACATTGAATTCTTTATGCTTTTAGTACATTTGTTCATGTGACATTTTCCTTGTCGACCAGTGTAATTGGAAAATAAAATAAAGGATAGATAGTCTCGCATTGTTTTATATACAGAAACACGTATGTATGTATGTATGAATGTGAGTAAAAGCGATTTTTGTGTCACTTTACATTGTTTTTGTTTCAATTTACTCGATTCATCCGAAAATTTCTTCAATGTCAGTAGTTCAAAAACGAGGCACAGACTTAGGTACATTGCATTGGATTTCATTTTCCACTAATTTTAGTGGTATTTATATATAATATATGATAAATGAAATAAGTCAATTAGATTCAAAGAGAGAAATTAAACTGGATTATTGAAATGTTCCATAATTTAATTGAACATCATATTTATACTGGAAACGCTACTCTATTTAAGTAGCGTCATTATCCGATCTCTCCAGCTAGAGAGAAGATTTTATGTAAGGAAATTGATAGGATTTTGGAAGAAATCAGGTTTAACCATTAACGTCAAGAAAAGCAGCTTTGCTATAAAAGAGATTCAGTATTTATATTACGATGTTGCAGGATGATCAATAAAGGTTGACTCCGAAAAAATAAAAGCTAATAATGAATTTCAAGTACCAATGTTCATTCGTCAACTTAGAAATTTTTTTTGGACCGGCTGAATGGTACAAAAGGTTTATAGATGATTATGCAACAGTGTCTTTTGATGTTATAGAATTATTTTCGAAGAAAAAGATTTTTCATTAGGCAGAAGATGCACAGAAAAGATACAAAAGGAATGAGAAACTAATTGGGTTTATGTTTAAGAAACTCAAAAAGGCTCAGCTACTAAAAATTCAGAGCTTATATCGAGGGACATGAATTTAAGGTACGAGTATTTACAGACCATGCAAGTATTAAATGTTTAATGCGACAGAAAGATTGGCTCGATGGCCTTTCAAGTTTCAAGGTTTTAATTTTACAATTGAGTACAGGAAAGGAAAAGATAATGTAGTACCTGATACATTATCAAGGGCTTTTAAAAGTGAAAAAGTTAGTTATATTAGTGTGGGATTTTGAATAAAACGACGTTTAGCTCAATGTTCTATTTCAAAGGTTTTTCTAAAACTAAACTTATTTTTTATTATTATGAAAATTTATAAAATTATTTTGAAGGAAAAACAAAATGATATAATGATTAAAATATTTGTTAACACTTTTTGTAAAGTGTTTGACCGACAAAGTGTTTCTTGTTTTCTATGCTTAAAAATTCTTCCCCACATTAGTTATATAGCAATCCGTTTTCGGCTATTTATCTCTGAAACTGGATGAGATAACCGAAAACGGATTGCAGACCTGCAAAATTGGGGTCGAAAACCTAAAGTGGCAGCATTAACTCGAGAAAAAATATGAAATGGTGGATAGAGCACATAAACTCCCGCACGACGGTATTGGCTTTGTAGGCCCATTATCGTGTACCAAAAAAGAAAATATTGGAAATTTTATAGCTTTAGACCATTTTTCAAAATTCGCTTTTTTAAAACCGCTTCGAAAGTTCATAATAAAAATTATTCTTGATTACTATGGTGTAATAGAGATTTTTGTTTCGGATAATGGATCAAAACTTCGTTGCAAGCAATTTAAAACATTTCTGGAAACGCATGGAGTAAAACATATAATGACAGCACTACACAGTAGGGTGTCCCGAAATTTTTGTTTGTTTTAGATTTCCCTTACACAAGACCTCCTGAAATTTGCGTAATTGATCGTAGATTACCAAAATGATTTTAGAAATAAGATGAAACTATATCTTCAGGGTTCTACCAATCTTCAAAGTTTTGAAAAGTAGTTATTTTCATTATTATATATTTCGCTATCCTTTTTTCGACACCTAAACTAAATATGCCACGAATATGTATAACAACAACAATTCACAGGCGACTACGAATTTGCTGAACACAGTGGATTTCGTTTATAATATAGACAGTTTATAACAAATTGTTTATAAAAAAAGTTCAAAAAAAATTTTTTTTCCGGACTCAAAATATTCACTTTCAGATTATATACCAATTATTACGCTTATAGCAAACTATTGTCTATTACGAACCAGTTTTTAAGTTCATTTTATAGTTACAGCTTACTTCCTAAACTGTAAAACCATTCATCATGAAATAAAAAGTCTGGCAACACTTCAAAATCACCTGTTATATTTATTAACACCAAAATACGTAAATGGGGTTTTCCCCCAAAAAGAAAGCTAAAAAAACTAAAGTAATTTATAATACATAAGTCAGTTGCGATAGTTACAGTCTTAAGAGCGTTTGTAATTTTAAAAAAATAAGTTTGAGGCGTAGTGCGACAACTTGTGTTATGTTGGGGCCATATAAGGAGCGTCCTTAAATATATTTTATTTATCAAGTATAACATGAAGTTAAAGTATAATGGAAAAGATCCATCAAGTTCAGATATATACGCGATTGTTTTTGAAGAGATTGACAATATTTGGACCAAAGCTTCGATTCCAATCGTAATGAAGGAAAGAGTTATTCAGTTACTCAAATCCAATTTTGAAAAGTACCTCCATTTGAAAAGATACCCCAAAAGCAAACGAAAAAATAGTTTCGAAAACAAACTAAAGTGTTTTTTGGAGTCATCTGAGAAGCTTTTCGACGTTGGTGTTTGCAAATGCACTTCATTCGAATTTTGTTCTTGTGTAAAATCTAAGAAAGTTCCAATCAGTGAAAGAGTTTTTTTGTTGGATCAAAGGAATTACAGAAAAATGGTTATATCTGGAGTTGATAAAAAAGAAACAGCTCGATTAATAAAATGAAAGCAGAGACAATCTGAACATTCCATAAGGGCAGCAAAAAAAGAGCGTTCTACTTAAGAAACAGATTCTGTCTCAGAAAATTGTGATGAAGTTTCACTGTGTGAATCTTCCCAAGAAACGTATCCGATAAAGGAGGCATCTGCCACTAACACACTTTCAACAGATACACCTTCGACTTCAACGACGAATCGAAATACATTGCCGTTACCAACAGTTGGTAAGGTCTGTGATAGATACGGTTTATCGACTCGTTCTGCTGCTGCTGTTACTTCTGCGGTTTTGACTAACTTCGGCTTAATTTCTACCGAAAATTTAACTTTGGTAATTGATAAAAACAAAATACACAGAGCAGTATCTAAAGTCCGGAAAGAAAATTCAAAAGAGATTGGATATATTGTTATTAAAAACATTTACTTTGATAGACGAAACGACAAGACTCTGATAAGTAAGAAAATAGGAGATGGTTGCTATCGCAGAGAAATTTTAGAAGAACATATCTCAATTTTAGCAGAACCTGCATCAGTTTATTTGGGTCACACAACGCCAAGTCGTGGCATCGCTAGGGGTATTTTAATTTCGATCACAACTTTATTAGAAGATAAAGGTTGGAATTTAGATGACGTGATTTGCATTGGATGTGACGAAACTGCAACTAATACCGGTTGGAAGGGTGGCGTTATTCAATATTTGGAGGAGTATTTCAAGAGACCGCTACAATGGTGTGTTTGTATGCTCCATGCCAATGAGTTACCCCTTCGTCATTTATTCTTAACTTTAGATGCTTGCACTTCGGGATATAGCGGACCTATTCGATAACAATTAGCTACTTGTGATAATAAATCTACGGTGTGTTTTTGTGCGGTGGCTGGTAATTTGCCTGACGTGCCGAAAAATGTGGTCGATCAACTAAGTACGGATCAAAAATTTCTTTATGAGATATGTAAAGCTGTACAAACTGTTTATTGTAGTCCTGAGCTGGCAAACCGTAAATCTGGAAAAATTGCACACTCGAGATGGCTTACATTTGCTAATTGTCTACTCAGAGTTTACATAAGTACCCTTAATCCATCAGAAAATTTGCAACTGCTTGTGAATTACGTTGTTAAAGTATATGCTCCGATTTGGTTCCTAATCAAACAAAAGCCGTCTTTTAAAGAAGGAGCTAAACATATTTTTCATCTGATTATGTACTCTCGTTTTTTACCCGAAAATATCAGATTAGTTGTGGATTCTGTTACACTAGTTTACAAAATGAAATATTTTTCATGTACGTTTAATGAGATGTGATTTTTCTTATGTATTTTCTTCCGCTGAATTTAAAAGTCAAGGTTAAATTTTTTTTACGGAACAGTTTTTGAGATATGGTCCTATTGGGTCGTTCTTGGTACCAAATGGAAGGTATTGAGATGGCGAAATGCAGTTTTTTAGTTATGCCACAATTCATGACAGTGAGCAATGGGTACATATCATTTTTAAAACAAACAATATCTACTATCAGTCATTTAATGATTACTGAATTGTTTACACAAATCAGTAATTTTACTGAATACTGATTTCTCTTTTCAGTAAACAGTAAAATTTACTGAATACTGATTTATTTTTTCAGTAATCAGTACACCTATCCCCCGATTTACACGGTACTTTTTTTACACGATTTCACTTTTACACGGATTTTTTCAAGATCTCTCCCCCGATTTAAACGTTATTTTTCGCTTTTACACGATTTTTAAACTGAACGAATTTTACAAATAAAATTGTTAAAAACAAAAATTTGTGTTAGTTTGATACACCTTTTTTTATTTCAAACAAATTCCCAAATTTGTAAAACGACAGCACTGAGTACAACCCATAAAAAAAACTGGTGCCAATCCAGGCGATTTTCTAGCCTCAAATAATATCAAGTGATAAAAGTGACATGTCACCAATCAAGACAAAATGGTTAAGAGTCATCGATAGTGATTAAATTTGCTCAAATCTTTGATATATTTTTTGTAATTTTCCAATTTTTTTAAAAATATGTAATTCTTTTTTGCATGTACGGTTTTTTCAGGAACCGATCTTCCCTGCAAATCGGGGGATAGGTGTACTTTTTACTGAATACTAATTTTTCTTTTCAGTAAACAGTACTCTTTACTGAATACTGATTTATCTTTTCAGTAATCAGTAAAATTTACTGAATACTGATTTCCCTTTTCAGTAATCAGTACTTTTTACTGAATACTGATTTGCGTATTGCAGTAAAAAAGTAATGCAGTATGCCCATGTATGATTTTTGGTAAATATATTATAAAAGAACTACTTCGGTATGAGAAGACCCATGAAGATCAAATCGACACACACCACCTTTTGTCGACTATAAGGCAGCGTTCGATAGCCCGATAAGAGTTCGCGTATATGCCGCATGTCTGAGCTCGGTATTCCTGCAAAGCTGATAAGATTGTACAGAATGACGTTGGGCAACTCTAATACCGAGCCTTCTAATACCGAACGAGGTTTCAGACAGGGCGATTTCTTATCCTTCGACCTCTTTAATTTCTTCATGGAGAGTGTTTTGCAAAAGGAGGGTGTGCATCGTAATGGCACTATTTTGAACAAAAGTGTCCCGCTCCTTGCGTATGCATACGACATAGACATCATTAGGCATACCAAGTGAGATGTCACCGCAGCCTTTAATGCTATGGAACGGAAGTAAATGAGAGCAAGACGAAGTACAGGTTGTCGAAGAATAGGGATGTGGAACGTATTGGCTCCCAGGTTACAGCCGTTAACTATACATTCGATGTGGTTAAGGAGTTCATATACCTTGGCACCGTCATTACCAGCAAGAATGATGTCAGTCTGGAGATCAAACGAACAACAACCTGTGGCCAACAGGTGCTACTACGGTCTCAGTAGGAAAATTAATATCAGAGACGAAATTAACACTCTATTAATCGCTTATTCTTCCGGTGCTTCTCTATGGTGCGGAAGCATGGACGCTGTCTTGTGGCGATCCGGCGATCCTGGGAGTGTTCGAGAGAAAGTTCTTCGTAGGATCTTTGGTCCTCTAAAGCATGGCGATAAGTTTCGCATTAGAACCAACCATGAGCTGTATGAGCGCCTCGGCGATGTAGGCGTTATTCAGCGCATTAACAGCCAGCGGCTACGCTGGGTCGACCATATTGTTCGGATGGAAGAATCTGCTCCACCGAGAAAAGTTTTCGATGTGAAAGTCACCGGACGTCGACATAGAGGATGACCATGTTTATGTTGGAAGGACCAAGTTGATGAAGCTCTGTCATCAATTGGTGTGACCGCGCTTAGCGGAGACTAGTGTTAATGCAGGCCGAAACCCGTTAACGGGTTGTTATGGCCAACTAACTAAGTAAGTAATATTCCACTTGCTTTGTATTACTAAATGAGGTCAACTGTGTCAACTGTGAAAACTATCAACGCATGATTGCGAAATTCTTTTTGTCAAACCTGCGAGCTCATCCATCGTACTCTTCATACACGCGGTTTCAACAGAATAGGGCGACTACACACACAGCCAGAGATTCCATGAATTTACTTCGGGAAAATTTCCCAAAAAAACTGATCAGTCGCTTTGGGGAAATCCCATGGGCACCGAGGTCGCCCGATCTAACTGCCATGAATTTCTTTTTTATGGGGCTAATGACAATCAGCAATCTCTTGTGACTTTAGAGGAAAATATTCGTCGATAAATCAGCCCAATTGAACTAGAAGCTGTAGTAAGCATGTGGCGCAGAACACAAGACTTCGTTTTGAACAGTGTGTCAAATTCCGTCAACTCGACGAAATACGTCTGGAGACATACTCTTAATTACGTTTTTTATTTGAGTTTGAAAATATTAATCTGCTACTAAACCTTCTCAACTACGGGCATTGTAATCCGGGGTGCCCTTTAGCCAGGGTTCATTAAAGAATGGTAAAAGGACGTTTTTTTTTACAAATTGTGAAATTTATGGTATAGGTATATTATTTTTTAAAATGAAATTAATGTAAATGAGTAAATAAAAAATAATAAAACATCTAATAAGGTTCTATATTGCGAAATTGAATTCAAATATTATTAGATTTTCTTTGTAGCTGCATGTAAAAAGAAAGGAGTTGTTGAACTAGAAGATCGAAATAGTTCATCTTTGCTCTTTGAACTAAAAAGACCGCTCACTTAAATCAACTATTAAGCACAAGTCTATTCGTTAAGACGGAATTGTTGTAAACAACAGGCTGTAATAAATATGTATCTACTATGTACATGTACTTTGCATAATGTACATAATAAAACAGCAAATAAAGTACTATATGTATAGGTATGCGTATGTACGACTTTATTCGTATTACATTGTTTAAATGATCATACAGTTTAATTGAAATTAATTTTAGCTTTCACATGATTTTATATTCTATTGCAACAAATTAATAGATTAATATGAAAAATATTTTTAAATTTAATTGTACTCAAGTGATTAATTAATTGATATAATAAATAAATAGATTATAATTACATAGAATAATAGACCTTTTCCAATTATATGATAAACTGTTTTACAAAGTTTATTTATGCTTATCTGTTTAATAGATTTTACCTCAATTAGTAGTTATCACTACACTAGCAAATTTTTTTTTAATTTTGAGCTAAAGCGTATTATATGTAAATTCAGAAAAAATCTACCCTTTGAAACATGCGCATTATAACTTAATGCGCATGCTTCTGGCGCTGCACTGAAGGCCCGAGGTTCGAGCACATTAAGTTATAATGCGCATGCTTCTGGCGCTGCACTCTAACCACCACGGCTACAGTCGTGCATGTCGTCGATGCCGACTAATGTGGATTAAATGGAATAAGAGGGCAAAAACAAAAAATAAAAATTGTAATTCTGTTTCATCTAAATAAGATGACAATTACAAGAACAGCAATGATGGTAAGAAAAGGAGAATATGATAGAAACTGTTGTGTGACTTTACTTCGACTCACTCATACAAGTGTATGTACATACATATGAAAGAAAATAATTTTAGTATGCGATTTTCAGAAAAGTGTGAGTTAAATAGTTGATGTTTGGTTTTGAATATGCACAGGACACAAAGAACTCTGATGAGACTACCGTAGCTGGAGTCGAAAACAATTGTTCAGTTTGGCTAGTGTACTATTCCTTCACGGACATCATTTCTTCTTTGATTACCAAAAATATTCATTGCCGTTAACTTTGATCTAATTAAAGCGTTTCTGACGAAACAAAAATTAAATTATAAAAATATTGATCAGACCTTTCCTGGGACTCGAACCTCGGGCCTTCAGCACATTAAGTTATCCTATAGCACCTTTGGAAGCTTTAAAGTATGACTAAACAATATAATGCTTCCATTGTTGCTTAAAATTTTATTTATTGCTTACAAATTTGAAAAATTTTCTGCTGGGAAAAATGGTGGCGGAAACATAATGGTATGGGGATGTTTTTATTTATAGGAGAAAATAAACCAAATTAAAATCAAGAAAGAGATTATAAGCAAGTCTTGCTAATAAATTCATACTTTCATATGAAAATCTTTCATCGTGTGTTCCGAATATAAGAACTCTAAAACATATAATTAAATAAGCAAAAAAGATTTTAAAAATCGCTGAAAATTTGTCGATTATCCCCAATAAAATCCCCATCCCCAAATGAAATTTTCATCCCCATTTCAGGAAAAAAGTGTCCATTTTGGGGATAAATCCCCTAATCTGACAACACTGTTTTGAATATTGGATTTGGAATCAAAGAATAGCCTTTTGAGTTAAGGCCCAACCATAATGTGCTTAGGCTAGCTTAAACAACTATGCGAATGCATGCAATTAAATGTGTATAACCATAATGTACTTAACCAACGTTTCGTTGAGTTTCGTTCAATTTCATTTGTTTACGTTTGGAGCGAAGCCGATCGCACCAAACGTACGTAAACAGCTGTTTTTGTGTTTGTGTAAACAATAATAAACAAAAGACCGCAGTGTGCAATGGAAACCGAAAATAACTTTATTGAAAATTTGGTTGAAAATATATAAAAAAAACGATTTCTCTGTGACAAATGTGTATTTTATTCATTTTCAACCATTTAAATATTTTTCTTCTCTGTTCATTTTGTACCACATTAATAACAAAATTTAAACAAATGTGCCTGTGTGTACAATTGAAATGAACGCACGGTTGTATTTTTTAGTACTATTTTTTATTTATGATTCATTTTTTTTTAATTAACAAAAATAAATATAATTGACTTGTTTTCGATAGAATATTTAACCGTTGTAGATAATAAATAACATTCTGTTATAAAAATCTGTAAATTTATGAAATATAGAGACAAATAAAGTTTTACATAAGTACTAATGTTTGCAACTAAGAACAGCTTGCATTTAAGTTCAATAAGTACATTACCCGGGGTCTCCACGAGATATGAAACGAAATATTTTTATATCTGCGTACGTCAAATTCGATAGCCGATATAATTTTGTTACGTGTAGACTGCGAATCAGCTATCATAATATCTATCATGATATCGATATCATAATATATATTATGAAAACAATATTATGATATGAACTGTCAAAAACAGCTCATAAAGAGAAACAAAACAAAAAAAAAACTGAAATTGAATTTTTTAAATTCAATAGAAAAGCAATAAAATAATAAAAAAATAAAAAAAATATATTAATTAATAATAATTATACACAAAATTATTTAATTTTTATAAAATATTCCCTTTATTTTTAAACAAATTTCCACTAATAAATTACTCTGACATGTTCTTTCTTTCATTGCTGTACAAAAAAAAATGAAATATTATAATATTTCAACATCAACGTGTTCCTGTTGTTAGATATGAAAAGAAATATTAAAATGGCATTTTATTTTCTCTGCCGACGTTTTCTTTCATATCATATCAAAGTTGATATCAGGTGTAGACCCCGGGTTATAGCCACTTGAAAACTTCGTTAGACTTTTGACAGACGTTTCGTTGATTTTTGACATTAGCATACGTCTACGAAAGTACATTATGGTTGGGCCCAAGGCCCATTAATACAGGTCATTGCATCTCTCAGGCTGATTTTATGTAAACCTACCTATAAACGTCAAAGTTTGTTTACATTTTTATCTTTTTTGTTTTTATTTGAATGTTTATGTTTTCAATCAGGGTTGCCATATTGGCTATATCTAACAAAAGTTGGCTACTTTTTTCTTACATATTTATTTTCTTTTTGTGTTTTTTCTTTCTTTAAGAAGAAACTGGTATTTTTATTTTAAATGAATAATAATAGTTTTAACTAAACATTGTAATATTTTAGGTTCAAGGAGGATAATATTGTTATTAATTGTCCTTTATAGTTCGTTTTGTATACTAGGGCTCTTTACTGCAAACTAAAAATACAGATACTTTTGGATTTTAAAGCTTTTATTTACACTCTATAATCTTGTATATATAACTAAAAAGAGTAATGTGAAGCCTTATTTATAATACCTATAGTTTTTCTAGTAATTGTTATTGTCTCTATTGCTTAGTATTTAACTAATTCCACAGCAATAATAAATTTTTTATAATTAAAAAAAATTTTAAATCTTATATAATTTTAAACGTACTTAATTTTTCGACATATATTTTCTTATTGTAATAATTTTTTTATATAGCCCAAATGCTAGAAATAGTGATTATGATTTTGTTTTACAAAATTATTTCTTCGTAACAATATGTTTTATATGGGAGACTTTCACTTTATTTTACAGTTTATATCATAGAACGTATGTTTAAATTGAATTTTATATGTATAAAATTAGCCGACTTTTAAATGTTTAGTTTTAATTTATTGAATTTTCTTATTGAAATTTGGTTACTAAATTTTATGGACTGTGGCAACACTGATTTTAGTTTCTTTTCCACCATTTTCTACAAAAACTTTTTATAATTTTGACAGCTATGGGAGGATCACGCGACACAAAATGCGTGTGGTTTTTTCTATAGTTGTATTGTTGTAGAGATGCAATGACCTGTATTAATGGGCCTTGGTTGGGCCTTTAGAGCTGCAAAACTATAGATAGTCGGACTTAGTGTTTAACATTTCTCACCCTTTTTAATTTCTCCAGAAAGTAAAACACATATTTTTTTCTCGAGATTTCTCGAAATTTCTTGAGAAAATAACTTATTGAAATAAAAATCTAATGCAGTCTGTAAAATAAATTGAAATTCATATTTTTATTATACAACAAAAAAAAAAAAAAAATAGTAAAAACAAAAAATATTTTTGCAATACAATTCATATATACATATATTATAAAAAATAGTAACGTAAAAATAAATTCTTCAAGTTTTACAAAAATATATATATAAAAAGGTTTATAAAAATATAACAAATTTAATCAGTTTTGTGATTTAAAATAACGTTTTAAGAAACACAAAGCATCGAAAGTTGAATCTGCCATCCTTGTTCTTTCTTTGGTAACATAATCTATTGCAATAGAAAAATTCCGCTAATTTTGCGTAGAAGTTGGTTTAATGGTAATTTGGGGTTCTCCTACCATTTGCTTCAAATATTTTAAATTCTTTTGTTAATGATTGAAATTTGTCAGCGTTCGGACTTTCATATTCTTTTAAACTTTTTGTAATTGCAAAATTTATTTGTTGCTGTAGACTTGCTTCTTCTTCTCGACCTGGGCATTCTTCAATATTTTCAGTTTCACCAGTTCCTTTAGTATTATCGTTATCACTGTCTTTAGTTTCAAAAATTCTAGATGATATAGATTTAGATCTAGATGATATAGATTTTTTCCAAACTTGTAAACAAAATCGTAAGAGCTCCTTCAGCAGATAAGAGTTTCAATTGTAATTCGGAGTGGTTTTAATGTTGCGAATATTATTTTAGCAATCTCAACAAACCCAGTAAAGGTGTATATATATCTTTTATTTTTCATGCTGGTCCATTCATCAATGGATAAACTGAATTTTTTACCATTATATTTGTGTCTAATTATTTTTATAATCCGCTGTTGTTTTTTATATCTTCATAAAAGTTCAGCATTAATTGAACACTTTGGTAGGGTTTCGTGAAAGTGATTTAAGACGTATCTTACATATTGCTCTCAACAGTCCTGGTAAATTCTACTCATTTTTTTGGTAATTGTTGGTTTCTATTTTTTTAATTAAAATTATTTTTTAAACAAAATTCATAATAAAACATGTTCTTACCTTAAATTAATTAAATTAAACAGATACATACATACATAATGCAATAAATTATTAATTCTAAGAATAAAAACAAAAAATTCTGATTCTGAGATCGGAAGTAAAAACAGTAAAATTTGTTCATAGTAATTGAGATATCCAATAACATGGTAATAAATGAATAGAATATTTATAGTTTTAAGAATAAACACAAAAAATAACTTGAATCTTATATCGACAGTAAAGTTGTAATTATTGAGATACCCAATAATTTTTGTTAATTAATAACAGCCTATCGAAATTTTTTGGTCTTGTACAATTAACAAAAATATTAATTTTTTGTTTGTTGTTGAAACCAATACTATCACTATCGAAAAAAAACCATCGATAGTCCGTTAACAATAAAACTATCATTACTATCGATAAAGATAAATAATTCCTGAATACGCTACACGAAGGAGTAGCGAAATATCGATAATTTTTAATAAGACCTTGAGCTTGAATAATTATTTACATTAATTAATAAAGTTTAAAAACCCAGAATTAAAAATTTTTATTTATAAAAAATAATACATAATTGCTTATCTCTAAAACTTGTTATATTAAATATTAACTACCGTATTCATAAAAAATAAAATTGGTTTATAGAGTGCTTATTTGACATATTTCTATGGAGTAATTGTCAAATAAGCAATCAATAAAATTGTTTTATTTTTCATGACTACGGGCATAAAACTATATTATTATATATAGTATATATATGTATATTAGATTTTCTTTACTGAGTTAAACTTGACTTAATAGTCTCTTACATGTTCAGTTTTAAAACAATGGCATACGTTCAAGTCACATTTACGGAATACGCTTTAATAATTATTTCAATATTTTTTTTAACTTTAATAATTTACGGTTTATTTATATATTTGACAAAATATAAACATATTATTAATGTTACCAGTAATATACCCAGTCCACCTTCCTGGCCCATCATTGGTCATGCGCATTATTTAGTTGGTGTACCAGCCCACATTATGCTACAACGCATATGGACTATAGGCGAGGAAATGAGCGAAGTTGTAAAAATGAAATGCTTGAAAATATGGCTTGGACCAGAATTAAATATCATTACAAGTGATTTAAAGGATATCGAAATTGTATTCGGCGGTGTTATACATACTGAAAAAGCAACCGAGTATAAACTACTAAAACCATGGCTTCAAGAGGGTTTACTGACATCATATGGTCGTAAATGGTTCCAAAGACGTAAATTGATAACGAACTCATTTCATTTTCAAATACTTCAGCAATTTATAAATAGTTTTGAGACCGAATCTCGTGTAATGTTGGCTAGGGTGGAAGTTGAAAGACGTAAAAGGAAAAATAATGATGCAATTAATCTATTCGAGTTTATAAGCTTGTGTACTTTGGATGTCATATGCGGTAATTAAAGAAAACAAATATCATTATAATATATAATTCACCTGAACTTTGTGTACCTTAAATTAGAGAATAATCATTTTATTTTTACTAATACTTATTGCTACCTAAACGATAAGATAGAAGATTTGTTTTCGAATTTTTTATTTAAAATCGTCGCTTGAAAAATTTGACCTTTCAAATATTTATGAAATTGTACGAATTTGTGGAAAATGAGAAGTTTTTAGCCAGCTATGATTTATTTTAAACAGAAAATGTTTTAAATCTTAGTTTTAAAACTAAGAGTTCGAAAAACAAATCTTTATTGTCACTCGCAACCTGTATTAACTTTTGCACTAAATATAGGTAATAATTTAAATCTGGTACTCCTAGAGCTTTTGCCAGAAGACTGCTAGGCTGTAATCACAGAAACATATATTTTTTCATATTTCTTTTTTTAAAGACATCATAGCTAGGATTTGAACCCGGAGCTTTTGTTTAGTAAGATACCACACTAACTACTTGGCTAGGGCGACTACAATTTAAGTACTAGCTAGAACATGAAATATACTCTATTACCGGGAGTCTACTATAATTGTCAGTAAGCGTGTTCTTAAACTTATGATATATTATTAGGCTAAGTGTAGACGATATGTTGAACCACTCATATGCTACAAAATAACAACAAATATCACCATCAGCAAATTCTATATGGTAGGAGTCTACACTATATGCTAAAAATACTAAATTTATTAAATCCGTCATATACCAGCAAATGATATGACAACCAGAATTTATCGTTAAAGAATTTCAGAAAGAGCCACAAAAAAGTCATTTAAAAAAAGTGTCACTAAAAAGGGTATCTTTCTTTTAAAAAGGGATCATCTATCTTAAAATAAAAAAAATGTTAGATGTGTATATTTATGAAAAAAAAAAATATTAATTTCAGTAGATTAAATGAAAAAAAAAAAAAAAATAACAATAGAAAATTTTACATTAAACAAATATAAGAAATATAAATATAAATTTAATTCTTGTAAGCTAAATGCCTTAAAAATACTTTTACAAAACTCGTTTTAACCCTAACCGTACTGACAACATTTTTATGCGTAGACTTCTGGCAAGGGTATCCGTAAGTGTTTATCCTTCGTTTTAATTATTAAATAATTTTAATTTGCCCTATAATATTGTGTTTTAATATTTAAATTGTTATTTAAATGTAAATTACAAAAATATGGTGTTTCCTGTTTTAAAATTTTCTTCCTGTAATCCGTTCTAGTCTGGCAGACGATGAAATCCATATATATGTATTGAACTACAAGACTGAATAGTTTCCCCAAGATATATCAAATGCTAAAGCTAGAACAAGTCGATGAAATATATAAAGTGGGCTCCTTGAATAATGACCCCAAAGAAAAATGACCCCAACGCATAAAATGAAAAATGGCCGCATTTTTGGGGCAATCGTTAAAAATGAAAAATCGCCCCAATAATCATTTTGAAATTTGGTCCCAAACTAAAGTGAAAATTTACCCAAGAAATAAACAAAAGTTTGAAAAAAGAAAAATTACTTAAAATAAAGTAATTTCTCAAAAATGAAAAATGGCCCCAATTATCACAAAAGGCCTTAAATTTTTTTTAAATAAAGTTGTTATTTCATGAAAAAAGGTAAATATATTAATTAAACCCTTTTAAAGTGTCTTGTACTTTTAATCTTCAGTAAGGACAAATAAAGCTGCCCACGTTATTTGCAATACCGTGTGCTTGCAGTTTAAGCACGCAATCATTGCAAACTTTTAAATGTTTACAGGGAATGAAAACAATATCATAGAATCTTCTCTGCACATACGAGACAGTCGCTGCGTCCGGGTTTTAGATTAGGTATTTCTTCTTTTTCAGATCTTTCCTTGTTCAATTCCTCATCCTCATATATGTTCTCTTGCGGAATCATATCTACCATTATATACGCTATTCTACTGAGGAATGTGGAGGTATTGATTTTTACGTTCTTTAACAGATAGCTTGCTTCCTCGATTTTATTGTTTGACATAAGGACAAAAAATATTGGAAATATCTGTAACACGAAAGTTATAAATGATAATTTATTGTGTATTTGAAATCGCTTAGTTTGTATTGATAATACAAGTTATTTTTTTTTTAATTTGGAGGATAGATGGCTTCGTAGTAAAAGAAATGATTTAAAGAAATTATATGATAGCAGGGAAAACTTTATTTTTTTAAAAATCGCTGCTATCGTACAATTTCTTTAAATCAGTTCTTTTACTACGGAGCCATCTATCCTCCAAATTTAAAAAAAATAACTTCTATTATCAATACAAACTAAGCGATTTCAAATACACAATAAATTATCATTTATAAACAAAAAGTTTGTCCTGTAATCATACGATTTCCTTTTAATAAGATGCTAACACTTAAATATTAACTAATAAAATATAAACATATTTATTTCTTCTAAATATTCAATATACATATATTATTAGTAGCTGATTAAAACACCATTAATGAACAATTTTAAATGTTACGTCCACAAAATATTTCCTATCAGACACATCAATATTCTCCCTTATGAGTTCTATTGACATTTGCGATTTTGTTTTTTGAGACCAATACTCAGGGGTAAACCCCTACTAAATGCATTGTATTGTATTGGAATTATTTTTGGAAAGGACAGTACATTTATGACAGAACATACATTTTTGTTTTTTTTTCTTATTATTTTCTATTAAGCGCCTTAGGAATGAGAGCAATTGCTGTGAATTGATCATTCAAAGGCCAGTGTTATACCTTCATCCTTGAATGATCAACAGCAATTGCCTCATGGTTGCATGTTGATTGTGTGGTGATGAGTGTCTTCACTAAGTAGGTTTAGATGTTATCTGCTATTTCCCAATAGGTTGCGCTTTTTCCCCTGATCATTCGCTTTTTTGTTGACATTGCGATGAAAATATGCAGTAGAAGAAGCCTTCTTCTATATTACAAGCTGTATAAAATGGTCTTGGATTTTGTTCGTCACTAGAAATACCGAAATTGGTCCATACTTCTTTTATATTTATAAAAAACCACTAACAGAACAACGAATTCCGTAAGATTTTTCGTACCTTTTTATATTTTACTCATTTTATGAAAAATGACCCCAAAATAATTTTAAAATATTTTGCAATATTATCAAAATTTGGGGCCATTTTTCATAATCCAAAATAGCCCCAAAGCAAGAAATGAAAAATGACCCGAGAAAAGAGAAAAATTACACCAAAATTTCACGTTCTTGTGCTCCATTAAAATTTTTGGGGTCATTTTTCATTTTCGGGTTGGGGCAATTTTTCAGGGAGCCTATAAATACAAATAAGATATCGAACGGATGAAGTGTGATACTGGCTAGCGATTATTTTCATTTAATCACCCAAACCGATATACAAATAATCAATATATTCTTTCAAAATCTGTGGCCATCACCATATTAGTGAAAGAGAAATTATTCTTTTTGCTTTGATAGATGTTACAAATAATCTGGAATTAATTTAATAACATACTCACCCTTATTCTATTTGACGTCGTCGATAGAAGGCAATGCCGTTTTTAGTCTTTTATTGCAGATCGGTATTCCAGTTGGCAAAATTTCCGTTTATATATCACTGTTAACATATTTTTGGTATTCTGTAAGCAAAATTGACATCGTTATTGTCTTTAATTGCCAATGATTTTGTCGCCGTCATTTTTGGTGTTGCCTAGTGTTGTTCTTTGTTTTAAAAAACAGATATATACCTACATACATATAAGAAAAAGTGTAGTTGAAAATGCATTTAAATTAAAAAAAAATTTCAGTTTATGTGGGGTTCTGTTTATTTGGGGGTTCGTCCACACGATCAATTACACCTGGAAATCCTGTTTTTTTTTTCGAAAAAATAAAGTTTAACTTCTTGTTTTCAGCTTTTGTCATGCTAAATTTTATCCACTGTGGACGAGCTATATCTATGGCTTCCAATGTTTCGGCCAAAACCTTCGCCACCAATGGCTGTGAAAGTCCCAAGTTATAATCGTTTCCAAACCCCTGACCAAGACTCGTAATGTCGCTGCCAATTTTATGGTGTTTGGAAAGTACGTTGATCGAGTTCCTTTTTTTAAATTGGGCTCTATGGTATCCAACACCTTATTTAGCGTAAAATAACTTTCAAATCTTAAAAAATTTTATGAAATTAATAAAAAAAAACTTTGAACATGATGACTTTAATTTACTTCTTACTTCTCATTGGGCAAGTAAAACATTTAGGTTTTCGACTGCAAATTTGTCTGCAATCCGTTTTCGGCTATTTGAAACTGGACGAGATATCCGAAAATGGATTGCAGACAAATTTGCAGTCGAAAACCTAAAGTGGCATAATTAGCTCGAGATATATAAAAATATGAAATGGCGGATAGAGCACATAAACTCCCGCACGACGATATATGCTGGTTTTAAGTGACCAATTTACAGCACACAAAGCGAAATATTAAATATAATAGAACATATTATCCTACTAGCTTAAACCCGGCGTTATTCGGTACACCTACCACTATCATTTGTCCACATTTTTCTACTGACGATTTTTACTGACTACGAAGTAATTTAGACCAAATTAAAAAACGTTAACTGTTACTGATTTCAAGATATACAGAAATCAATAGTTAGTTTGTCCGCTTTTTTCTTGTGATAATTTTTAATGACCACGAAATCAATCACACGAAATTCGAAAATTTTAAGTTAGCTTACAATTACGAGGATTGCCTTTTATGTATAGGGATTGGGCAATCCTAGTGTTGCAATCTTCCAACTGCAGCTCTATCGTAAAGTTGGAAATTTTTGAGGCTGTACGTACTCAGAACGTTTTGAAATACGAGCGCACTTTGTTGAGTTTGCAGTAGCTTAAAAGATTCATCTTCGATCAAAAATGGAATTAAATCGTGAACATTTTTGTGCGAATATTTTTTACAACTTTCGACGTGGATTAACTCAGTAACAGTGCATGGATGAACATAATTCATAATCCATCAAGGACCAGTGTTGATCAATGGTATGGTGATTTCAATCGTGCGAGTAGTTTACTTCAAGACGAATTTCGTGAAGGTCGTCCAAAATCAGTTGTTGTTCCGGAAACCAATGATGCTCTTCGCGAACTGCTATTGCAAGATCGTCATGTGACCTATCGTGAGATTCACACAACCAGGACCAGCATACTTTCAAAATTGCATAAACATTTGACTGTAAAAAAAATTTGTTCGCGTTGGATCCCACACAATTTGTCAATAGCTCAAAAAAGGCTCGTGCCGATTGGTCGAAAGAAATACTCAGAAATACGATCGCAGTGCTTCGAAACACGACTGTGACATCGCAACAGGCGATGAATCGTGGATTTACGGGTATGTGCCCAAAAGTAAACAACAGTCGACCGTATGGGTGTTTCAAGATGAGCAAAATCCAACAAAACTTGTTCATGCAGCAAGCACTTCCAAGGGAATGGTCGCCTGTTTTTTTACATAACCTTTTTTTTGTCAGTTTTCTTCCATACAACTGGCTCACACAACTGCATTTTTGAACACCCAAAACATCGATTTAATGAGTCATTACCGTATGGTCCTGATTTTGCACCGAATGACTTCTTTTTATTTCCGTACGTAAAAAACAAACTGCGAGGCCAGCGTTTTTCGACATCTGAAGAAGAGGTTGCCGCATTCAGAATGCATATTTTGGAGATACCAGAATCAGAGTGGCAAAAGTGCATCTATAATTAGTTCAAACGCATGCAAAAGTGTATAGATCTTCATGGTAAATATTTTTAAAAATAATAAAGTGATTTTCGATGATTAATATTTGTTTTTGTTTTCTAATCCTGAATTATAAAAGGCAACCCTCGCATTGTTTCTACACGGTATATTGAATTTCGTATAACAATATGTGCATATGTTTGATAAGGTGAATTAAGTTGGACATTTCGCATTATTAGTAATTTGTATCAAATATCACTTTATTACTAAGTTTACAATTTGCATAATTTATAAATATTAAAATTTTATATGTATGTATAAGTATACATACATATGTGTATATAAAACGACAAGTAAAGCAGTATTTACGATTACTAGATGTAATTGATGAGTCCATGTGTACATGTACATACATACATACATAATTGGCTATTTCAACCCTGTTTCAGGGTTACAGCCTAGCTTTTGGCGGCACCTATGTTGTGTGTGTTAATTTTTATCCATGAGTATCGGGACCTACAATTTAAAGTGGACTCCAAACGACGAATTTGAGAAGCTTTTTCATGACAATCAATTACTCCCAGAGCTGTTGCCAGAAGACTGCGGAGAGGTAGTCTCCGAAAGAAATAGTTTATTCATATTTCCTTTTTTCAAGATGTCAGAGCTGAGATTTGGACCCAGCGCTATCGTCTTAGTAATCCAACACACTAACCACTAGACCACGGCGACTACGACTACTACAACTACATCCAATACTTAGGGCATTTTAATCAAACAAAAGGCCAACTGTTTCTTATTTTACATAAGTACCTTAAGTGTTTCCCTAGTTTTTGCAACAATGTGATTTGTATAATATCAAGTTCTTGCTTCGGCGCCTTAATAGTATCTATCCAAGTACTAGCAATAAACAAATACTACGTAGACTTTTAAATTTCGCTGTTGATATTTTGAATTTCTCGCGAATAGATACATTTTCACATAAATCTTGCATGTGATGTTGCACCAGACGAAAATTTCTAAAATCTGGCAATTATTCTTCAATAAAATCAAGTTTTAAGTGAAGTAAGTCACGTAAATACATTTTAACCCTTTCAAGAAAACATCTTTTTACGTATTAAACAGCAAACTTCTTCGTCCAAAATCCCTTTTGACAAGTTGCTAACTGTAATGTGTTTCCAATACTTAACAAATCGGTCTGGGCTTTTTATGACACCAAACCACAAATTTAAGGTAGAGCATAGGTATATACAGAATTAAAAAAAAAAATTCCACATATAAATTTTTTTGCTTAGAATTATTATATAAGTATATGTATTAGAGGTCATAACATATATACATATGTATGTACATACATATATCTATACATACACGCCTCGCCACTTGAATAGGACCCCCTAATATTTATCTTTAAACCTAATTACCACAAAAAAGTATCGTACATTTTTTTGTTTTTATTTTCTTCTCTCCTTCAGGAGGTTACACTTGTTTTCTCTGAGAATTTCTTTTTAAGTTTTTTTGAAGTACCGTTGCTTTTTTCAGATTATCTTTTAAAGATGATCAAAATTCTTGCAATTTTTTGCGTCACTTGGATAGAACAACCTCAGTTCATACATACATACATAACTGGCATTTACAACCCTGTGTCAGGATTACGGCCTAGCTTCTCGCAGCACTCATGTTGTGTGTGTAAATTTTTATCCATGAGTACCGGAACCTACAGTTTAATGTCGACTCCGAACGACAGACTTGAAAAGCTTGTTCATGGCAATTAATTAATCTCAGAGCTTTTGCCAGAAGACTGCTGAGAGGTAGTCGCCGAAAGAAATATTTTTTTTATATTTCTTTTTTTTAAGATGTCGGAGCTGGGTGTCGAACCCAGGGCTCATGTCTTAGAAAGCCAACACACTAACCACTAGACCACGGCGACTACAACCTCAGTTCACATTATTAATTAAATACAGTATTAAACAAAATATTAATTAAATACAGTTAAAGATCTTAAAAGTTAAAATTTATAAAAATGGGTAAAGGAAGCGGAAAAAATAAAAATTTAAATTTTTAATGATTCCGGAAAATCTGTGAATTAAATTGGTAGAAGTCGCCATGTCGTATCATTTTTTAGAAAAATAAACATAAAGTGTGCTTTCACCTGCTGATAAGCGAGCAATTCTGTGAGTTGCAACTTTTGACTACTAAAATTAACTCAAATTGTTACAGGGGTGTTCTCCAGTTCTCCCCTTTTCGTTGCAATGGACGTTTCAACATGACAATGCTCCTATCCAGACCACCAGAACTGTGAAGTCATGGATATCCTGTCAAAATGTAGAAACACTTGACTGGCTACCATACTCCCCAGACCTGAGTATTTTAGAAAACTTTTTGGATTGGCTCGCTCGAAACGTCTACGCTTCTTGTAAGCTATATGATACCAAGAAGCGATCAAAGTTGCCTGGTCTTTAATTTCCTTTGATTATTTAAAATTTTTGTACGACTCCATTTCAAATCCTATTTACAAAGTAATCCTTGAAAACGGTAGCTGAACACATTATAAGTATAATTTTTGAATATTTAGAGTTTAATAAAATATAAATAAAAATATTTACTAATAATATGAAATGTATGCTTTTAGTGATAAGCATGTCTCTATGCCCATTTCGTCTCTGCTTAAGTGACTTGTCAGGAGACTTTTTCCCAAAGATGGTATTCAATACTATAAATACTTATGTTAAAATAGTTATAGACTAAATGCGAATCATATCACATTTAGTGTATAAAAACCAAACAAAAGCATTTACAAAGCAACACATTTCTGTTTTTCAAAAAATTCAAATTTTATTTCTTTTGCTCAAAATTTTGGAAAGAAATGTTTTTCTGGGGGTGTTCTATTCAAGTGGCGCAGAATTTACAGTACTTTTAGTTCATATTTTATGAAGAAAATAATTTCTAGTTCGGTATGAGTACGGTGGCCATATTTCTTAAACCAAAATACAGAACAAGGAAATATTTGACCAGTAACAACTATAAAATGCAAACAAGCAACCTTCATAGGCACGTATTTATTGTATTTATTATTTAAATGCAAAATTAACAAAATAAAAAAAAAATAAATAAATTAACCCTGCTGTTAGGTTTGGACCATTTTGGTCAATTTATTTTTTGGTTTTGCTATGACTGGTGCAACGTACCAACATAAAACGTTTGCTATTGGAAAACTTTCAACCAAACATAATAAAATAGAACTTAGAAAAATAAAAAATTACGAATCTTAGGACCATTTTGGTCCGTTATTGTTTTTATATTAAATCATCTCACTATATGATAAGCAAATGATCTTTCGTTGCAATTTACATATAAATTTATTGCATATGGTGCATTTGCTATCGCACCTTATTTTGCAGCAGCTGCAGATTCCATGGTTTCTAGTTATTGTAATTTTGTAAACCGCATGTATATACTGTACAATCAGAATCTAATGTTTTTATTTCGGTAAGAAGTTTAGCTGAAAATTTATTTGCAGGGAGCTAAGATCTTTGTGTCATGTAGTCTGGAGTTAAAGATAAAGTTAACTGCCGCAAAAATTTTGCTCTCTTACGATTTTTGTCCACTGGCGCGCACGAACCATCAATTCCAGAAAACAATATGGCAATCATAATCAAAAATTAAAAAATAACTAAAGTTTCGTGAGATCATTAAATAAGTACATAGCTTGCATACATACTATGTATGTACATAATTTTTAATATATTTTTTAAACTCTTTACAATTTATATTATAGTTTAATTTAGTGACAAAAATGGCTTCGATGGTTTATATTTTCATTTGAGTTTTTTCATTGCTCCATATATTTCTGTTGGAGCATTTAAACCTGGTAAACACAAACTAAACTTGACAACCGTCAAAATATTTTTAAATTTAAGTATGTTTCTTTCTCTAAAATGTGCATACATACATACTTATATGAAATGTATTGCTTATGAGAAGAAGCCTGTCTCTGCTTAAGAGACACCTCTTAACCCAAAGGTGTTAATTAAAACTACAAATACTACTCTGAGGCATGAAAATACAGAACAAATACTGAACATTAAATGAAATACAGAACATTTTTATGTTTTTCCCTAATAAATAATTTATACAGAACACGGGTTTGACAGAACTGTTCTATATAATACAGAACGGATGGTCACCGTATGTATGAGGGAAGAAAAAAATTCTGGTTGATACATTTATTACAGTAACTATCAGTTATCAACAGTTAAAATAAAAAAAAAAAATACACGCTTGAAAGTGAAATTGTTTACCAAGGCAGCAAAACTTACTGGCAGGCTTAGTAGGTTAATGGCCAATATTGGCGGACCGACACAGGGCAAGAGAAAGCTACTTATGGCCATAACAAACTCCGTTTTGCTGGTTAAGCGCAAAATGATGGAGGCTGTACAGCGAACGGCGGCACTTAGAGTAACTTCGGCTTATCGCACTGTCTCAGGTGCAGCAGTCTATGTGATAAGCGGAGAGATACCAATCGACCTTCTGGTGCGCGAAAGAAAAGAAGCTTGAGATGCAAGAAAAGAGAACCTCAGCATTACCGCCGCAGAACTGAGATCTCAAACAATGCAGCGATGGCAGAACAGATGGAGTGCGGAAACTAGCGGAAGATGCACAAGGCAACTCATCCCCAACATAAGGATTTGGACTCAAAGAGAGTTCGGAGAAGTGAACTATTTTCTGACTCAATTTCTCTCTGGTCACGGATATTTCCGAAAGTATCTACATCACATGGGCAAGGTCATCAGTTCTAGCTGTATTTACTGCGAAAATATGGAAGATGATACCGAACATACGTTCTTTAATTGTACTAGATGGCACTTTGAGAGAAACACATTGAAGGAAAAGATTGGAAATTTCACTTCGGGGAACATTACCAGTAGAATGATCGAATCTGTCGACGCAGTTGACAACGGTCACTGTGCGAAGGCATTTTTAACCCTATCTCAAACGTCAAAAAAAAAAGTGAAAAAAAGTAAAATATAAAACTAAAACAAAACGAGATCACGAGAAAATAATGGTTGCGCCTTAATTTTTTTTACCAAATGTCATTGATTTCAGTGGTATCATCAACACAAAAAACATTATAACGCTAAGCATACCATAACAATTAGTAAAACTATGCTTCAGTTGTGATATCTGAGTCATATGCAATAAAAAAATTATTAACGTTACAGAGTTTTCTAAATTTGTTCACGTTCACAGTGTAGTCAATGTAAACAAAAGCTTGTTCACGTTAAGCGATGTTCACGTTACCGCAAGTGTAAATGTATGTAAATATTTATGTATAAATTAAAAAAAAATGCAATGATAATGAATGAGTGCGTCTTACAATGTGAAATTTTTCCTTCGTTTTTCGGATTTGTACTTAAATTTGGCTGACGAAGGTAAAACAGCGTTTAAAAGTATGATGAAAAGGTAGTCCTGGGGTTCCATAAGCAAGAAATAAGACTAACGCCTAGTTTGTACAAACTAAAAGCTACAACTCTTACCTTATCAAACGTTTTTTTTTATTAACAGCCGTGTAAACAATTGTTTATTTTTTTATAATTAAGGTCAGCACTCAGGCGACGACCCCTACTACATAATATATATTATATTCTAAATAATCTTCATAAAGTATTGTATATCGAATAACCCAAATTATATTTTCCATAATTAAAAATTTCCGCCATTTTCAAACGTTCTGACAAAACCGCTATAAGAATTTTTCATTTGACAAATTTTTTAATTATGTACTCTTATGTATATATCTTCTATTTTTTTAAATTTGAAAACAATTTAAAAAATAAATAATTCCTGAAGACGCTACACAAAGAAGTAGCGAAATATCGACAAATAAATAATTTTGAATACGACCTTGAATTTGAATAATTAAACATTTCTATTTATAAATAATAATAATTTCTTATCTGTAAAATTTGTTATATTAAATATTGAAACCATACAATTGTATTAGATTTGGTTTACTAAGTTAACATGTTCAGTTTTAAAACAATGGCATACGTTCAAGTCACATTTACGGAATACGCTTTAATACTTATTTCAATATCTTTTTTAACTTTAGTAATTTACGGCTTATTTATATATTTGACAAAATATAAATATATTATTAATGTTACCAGTAATATACCCAGTCCACCTTCCTGGCCCATCATTGGTCATGCGCATTATTTCATTGGCTTACCAGCCCACCTTATGTTACAACGCATATGGAATATAGGCGAGGAAATGAGCAAAGTTGTAAAAATGAAATGCTTGAAAATATGGATTGGGCCAGAATTAAATATCATTACAAGCGATTTAAAGGATATCGAAATTGTATTCGGCGGTGCTTTACATACTGAAAAAGCAAGCGAGTATAAACTTCTAAAACCATGGCTTCAAGAGGGTTTACTGATATCACATGGCCGTAAATGGTTCCAAAGACGTAAATTGATAACGAACTCATTTCATTTTCAAATACTTCCCCAATTTATAAATAGTTTTGAGACCGAATCTCGTGTAATGTTGGCTAGGCTGGAAGATGAAAGACGTAAAAGGAAAAATAATGATGCAATTAATCTATTCGAGTTTATAAGCTTATGTACTTTGGATGTCATATGCGGTAATTAAAGAAAACAAATATCATTATAATATATAATTCACCTGAACTTTGTGTACGCTAAATTAGAGAATAATCATTTTATTTTTACTAATACTTATTGCTACCTAAACGATAAGATAGAAGATTTGTTTTCGAATTTTTTCTTTAAAATTGTCGCTTGAAAAATTTGACCTTTCAAATATTTATGAAATTGTACGAATTTGTGGAAAATGAGAAGTTTTTAGCCAGCTATGATTTATTTTAAACCGAAAATTTTTAAAATCTTAGTTTTAAAACTAAGAGTTCGAAAAACAAGTCTTTAAATAAAACTTTTTAAAGTATTGTTTGTCACTCGCAACCTGTATTAACTTTTTCACTAAATATAGGTAATAATTGAAATCTGGTACTCCTAGAGCTTTTGCCAGAAGACTGCTAGGCTGTAATCACAGAAACATATATTTTTTCATATTTATTTTTTTTAAAGACATCATAGCTAGGATTTGAACCCGGAGCTCTTGTTTAGTAAGATACCACACTAACTACTAGGCTAGGGCGACTACAATTTAAGTACTAGCTAGAACATGAAATATACTCTATTACCGGGAGTCTACTATAATTGTCAGTAAGCGTGTTCTTAAACTTATGATATATTATTAGGCTAAGTGTAGACGATATGTTGAACCACTCATATGCTACAAAATAACAACAAATATCACCATCAGCAAATTCTATATGGTAGGAGTCTACACTATATGCTAAAAATACTAAATTTATTAAATCCGTCATATACCAGCAAATGATATGACAACCAGAATTTATCGTTAAAGAATTTCAGAAAGAGCCACAAAAAAGTCATTTAAAAAAAGTGTCACTAAAAAGGGTATCTTTCTTTTAAAAAGGGATCATCTATCTTAAAATAAAAAAAATGTTAGATGTGTATATTTATGAAAAAAAAAAATATTAATTTCAGTAGATTAAATGAAAAAAAAAAAAAATAACAATAGAAAATTTTACATTAAACAAATATAAGAAATATAAATATAAATTTAATTCTTGTAAGCTAAATGCCTTAAAAATACTTTTACAAAACTCGTTTTAACCCTAACCGTACTGACAACATTTTTATGCGTAGACTTCTGGCAAGGGTATCCGTAAGTGTTTATCCTTCATTTTAATTATTAAATAATTTTAATTTGCGCTATAATATTGTATTTTAATATTTAAATTGTTATGATTTATTTTAAACCGAAAATGTTTGAAGTTTTAGATTTAAAACTAATGGGTCAATTGCAGATGGTAGCAGAACGTTACCTTTTAAGAAAAATAAATTTTTCACGACTTTTAAACTATTGCATGTATTTAATTATTTTAAATTAAATTCTTAAATTTCAATAAATTTATTATTATTTTCGCAGTCATGTAAATTAACATTCAAAAGACAAGGAACAGTTGAATTCCGTTATAAGTTTAATTGCTCTCTCTGCTGCAGTCTCGCATCAAATTCATTACAAAACTTTTGCAATGAAAATCCATTTGAATTACATATTACACTTCTCTTTTCAAGAAAATAATAATTTAAAATACACCGTTTTGGTGAAAGTAAAGTTGTTGCTCTGATTATCTTAAAAGCGTTTGATAGAGTCTGGCACGATGCTTTTATTTGCAAACTAGCTGCCTTTGGCGTCGGTATCCTTTTTTTTCGTTTCATATCGAGCTTTCTCAGGGACCGTTCTTTTAGAGTAGTTATAGACTGTGTCTCTTCCAACGAGTTCAGGCTAAATTCGGGAGTACCGCAAGGCTCTGTTTTATCTCCTACCTTTTTTTTCCTTGATGATCTTCTCCTTTAAAAATCAAATCCTATCTACTCCTTCGCAGATGACAGTAACATTTGTCACTTATATACATTTGATCGTAGGCCGAGCCTTTTGGAGATCGGGGTGAGAAGGCAGAATATGATTGGCACACTCTCAAATGACCTGCAAAGAATCTCCGAGAGGGGCCTCGCTAACAGGGGCGAATTAAAAGTTGTTTTACAACGCATAGGTGTTGTGATGATTTAATCCTGCCATCTGTGACTATGGGTAATGTAATTATAGAGGAGACTGACGTTCTTATTGTTCTAGTCATGAGAATTAATTGTAATGTCCGTTGGAATGATCACATATTTCGAGTGTCGAAAGAAGCATTCAAGTGTCTCGGTTTTTTAAAACGGTGCAAGAAACACTTCCCACCATCTGACCTTCACAATATTTACATGATCTTAATCCGACTTAGGATAGAATACAACTCTCATGTGTGGGCCAGTGCTTCCAAAGCTATTTTGGGGCTTCTCAACCGCGTACAGAAAAACGTAAAGGTGCTTATCAGCGACGGTAGGGTATCCAACTCATTCGATTCGTCGGAGCATTGGCGCAATGTGGCGTGCTTTTCATTGTTCTATCGATACTACCACGGAAGGCGCTCTGATAAAATAAAGGATTTAATTCTAGGTTGTCGCATATTCTTGCCGACTACATGTATCTCAGAGCGCACCCATTTGTCGTTGATTATTCAGCGAATTGCACTATGCATTAAAGGGAGAATTCGTTCTTTAGCCGCACCGCTCGTTTATGGAACAATCTTCCAGCGAATGTTTTTCCTGCCAATTACGATATCAGTAAATTTAAATCAAATGTCCACAAAGAATACTGCCACTTTCCCCCTTTCCATAACATATTTTCCTAGACCAGCACAATGTACTGCATGAGTAGGGCCGTCCCCTGTGTGCTGACCTTAAAATTAAAAAAAAATATATAAAATATACTTAACTTATAAGAATAAGATTTCGAAAATATCAATGCATAAAAAGAAGTAAAAAGATACAAATTCATTCTAAAAAAAATTTAAAAAAAAATAAGTAGTAACAAAATTGTAAAAAGAAAAATAAATAAAAAGTAATTTGTACATACCGTCATATTAAATGCAAACGGACGTAACTACACAAAATTTCGAAATCTAGTTTTTTTATTGATTATGGTTCGTTTTATCAAAATACATGTTCGTGCAAAATTTTAGATTCCTACGATCAAAAATGGCGATTTTATTAACGAAATTCAAACGGACGTAACTACAAGTGCGTGTATTTCTAAATGCAAGAAGACATAACTACATACATATTTATATGAAAACCTTACATACAAACTCATTTGTTGTATATTGGAATGCTAATCCTTATATCTCGATCCTGAAAATTATAATTTTTAGGATTTACAAAATTTTTGATTTTAAGGTTTTCTGCTTCTCCTGTCAAAAAACAAAAGGTGTAGTTACGTCCGTTTGCATTTAATATGACGATATGTATGTATGTAAAATTATTCGGTTTTTGACAAGAACGTCTCACATATAGAACGATTGGTTGAGTGTTATTCATGAATAAAAATTAACATACACAACATGGGTGCTGCGAGAAGATAGGCCGTAACCCTGACAATGACCAATTATGTATGTATGTATGCATGCGTGGTACCTTCAAAACAAACTAAATATTTGTTTTTGTATATCTTGAGAAAGGCTGAAATTAATTGTTTATATAAAGTATTTTTTATTTTATTTTTTTTCCCTTTTTTTAGCCATTTCAATAACTACCAATAGTAGGTTTGACCATCCTACATCCTGAACTACAGTATTCCCTCGATTTACGATGGCGCGGTATACGTAAAATTCAAAGTTACGAAAATTGCGTTTCATTCAATAAGCATGTCAACAATTCATATCATTCGTTGACCATTCGTTGCTTTTTTTGAGAGTTAGATGACTTTAACCCATTAACGCCCAAATGAAAACCAAGAACAATTTCTAAAATTCAATACTTATTACTAGATTTAAACGACATTTTGTACAGTACAGTAAAAGAAAAAAACCAAAAAAAAAAAATATTCTGAGTTGTGTTTTTTCAGGTGTACTAAGCTTAGTACAGCAGCACTTAATATGCTATAGCTCAAAAAATTCTACACGAACTAAACCGTTTTATATTGCTTTTATTAGAATGTGATGTTATCAAGTAAATAAACTGCTAAGTATTTAACGTTCTTCAAAGTTAACTGATGTAAAATAAACTACATGACCATTCACAATCTCACAAGAAATAAATCACCAAAATGGAGATTCCTAGATAACTAGCCAAAATGGAGATTCCCATAATTGATATTTTTCAACTATGATGTACAACAGCTACGTGGATGTTGCATGTCTCTTATTGACTGATAAAAAGCGTTTCCCGAGTAAAAAACTACATTTTATAATTTTTACTTGAACTTTAAGTTCTGTACTATATATAGTACAGCGGGCGGAAATGGGTTAAGACAAAACAAGCAATGGAATGCGTGAAATTCGTGCGCATTCACCCTTTTATTGTGTTGTCTTGTATTGCTTAAATAAACTAGTGACAATTGACAACAGTATGTATACTCATTTTGTGTGAATGCATTCAAAGCTCATAAACAGGCAATTAAACTGCTCTCCGAAATGCACACATATTGGAATCAGTAGTCCTAAAAAGGGGTTTAAAATTCGTTTTTAGATTTATAAAACAAATTAAATATTTACCAGTCTTTTTCCTGTAAAATTGACAAATTTTGCATATTTTACTTTTACAAATTTTAGAAAACCTCTAAATGTCGGATCTTCGTAATTTATAGAGCTCTCTTTCTCTTATAGGAAATCGAAAAAAGTCTCCTCCAACCGTTTGATCAAACGGCGTTCCTATTAATATTTACTATTTAGAATATAACATGATAGGATCAAAATCAAAATCAATACATACAATGTAGTTCCACAGTTCAAAAAGTGCGAATTATTTAAAATATAGATTAGCGTTCCCATTTGGTGTACTATGTAGGGGATCAATTGATTATTTGCCAATAAAATAAAAATAAATTAAAGATTATCGGGATTGATAACATTTGATTATTAAATTACAAATTATCTTTTGTATGTAACCCCTACATCACAATAGAAAGTAATTTGTGTTTTTGATTGTAAAGTTAAAGAGAAATATGCGGCACCAATTCCTAAATAGTTTGTTAATAACAATTGCTTTGAATCAGTTTGGATGAAAGGGCTTTATTATTACATCTAATCTTTAGATATATAAAGTTGTTTCATCTAAATAATTTGGTTTAAATTGGTCTATATTAAGACTCACGTTAATATCGATTTCATAAAAAGCACTTGTCTTATTTTTAAAACTGAATATCTGTTCGTATATATGTTTGTTGTTTTGTTTGTGTCTTTTAGACAATTGAGCAGCTGAATCGATTTTCTTGAAATTTTTACAGCCGGGTATGTTCTAAAAGACGAAGTGGAGTGAAACTCAAATCGAATGAAATTTTAAATTGGTAAAAATTAATTTGTGAAGCAGTTTTGATACCTTTTTTATTTTTTCGCTTAATGACCATTATCGTTACTTGTTTCAATACCAAAGCTATAAAATAATTTGCGCAACTGAGTGTTATGTGTCTTTGAAACAACACCCGTATTCAATCACCCGAATTCGTTTTACAGAACATACCCGAGTATCTTTCTCTCTCTGTAAAAAAAAAATCAAACTGAGCAGTGCCACGCTCATACAAAGGGTGTATTTATTTCTCTATATCTCTCAGATGGTAATAGAAAGAGTCTCTGAATTCGGCTTAACTAGATTCACAGTGAATACAGTGAAAAAATAGACAAGTGGGCATGGTAACTCATATACAATCTAAATTGTACATTCTAAAAAATTAAGCAACATCATCTGAGTTTGGTTTAATAGACTTTATTGTCAATACAAATCACTTGCCAAACGTACGCTGAATTGCACAAGTGTGTGCTAAATGGCTAAACCGATTTTCTTGAAATTTTCACAATATTTTTCTATATATAGAATTCAAAAATTCCAGCCGAACAGTGCCACAACTATACCTATACAAAGTGTATATTTATTACTCTATGTCTTCAAGAGGAAGATTCTCTAAATTTCATATTGGGTGTAATTATAAAGGGTGATTTTTTAGCTATTATCTTTTTGGCAACACTGGTTTAAACAGTTGACGCACGTTTCGTGTTTTGTTTCACTGTCAAACATCTTCAGTTTGGTCTAAAATTTAACAATGAATCGTCTTACACACGAACAACGCTTGCAAATTATTGAATTTTATTATCAAAATGCGTGCTCTGTTAAGAAAGTTCATTGCGCGCTTCTTCCACTTTATGGTCAGTTTAATCGACCCGCTGAAGCGGCTATTCGGGCTATTGTGACTAAATTTCGCAAAAAATTTACATTGTTGGGCATTAAACCACCAACACGCTTACGTAGAGTGCGAAATAAAGAAAATATCGTAGCTGTATCGGCCAGTGTTAATGATGACCATCAATTATCGATTCGTCGCCATTGACACCAATAGGGTCTCTGTTACTTAACGACGTGAAGGTGTGAGGCCTTTCAAAATACAGCTGGTGCAAGAATTGAAGCCGAACGACCTACCGCAACGTAGAATTTTCGGTGAACATTTTATTTCACGTTCGGGACCGGTCAATTGGCCGCCTATATCGTGCGATTTAACGCCTTTAGATTATTTTTTGTTGGGCTAGGTTAAAGCTCATGTTTTAGGTTTTTAACAGTTTGACTATTATTATTTTGACATAAACCTCCAAAACCATTATTTGGGTAAATAATTTTCTATAAATGAGGACAGATATAGAAAGCTGAGAAAATTTCCTTTAAAATAAGCCCTCTTCCAGCGTTACAGGTCAACTATTCACTAATTGCAATAAATACTTCCAAGGAAATAGCATTATTTTCGGATGACCTGAGCACCGAATTTTCTCTTAAAAAACCGGAAGCTCGATTTTGATTTTAGAACCATGGTTTCTTTGGGAAAAGTTCTTAGAATTTCTCGTAGATTACGACCTTGCTATACGCTTTGTCATGTTTTTCGGTCCCGAACAAATTGACCCACCCTAATATACATACATATATAATATATATTTAGTTTACAACTAAAAGGAATTGAAAGGTGTTTTGGTAAAAGCCAATAGAATAATGTTTAGACCTTGTGATATATAACATAACAAATTTCATTCTAACAATTTCAGAACAGACCCGCACAAAATACATTTCCTGAGTTTCTGTTCTGATTAAAGGGTAACAAAACCACACAGCAGAGTAAAATTACTTTGCACATATAACGAATATGCAACTATATTTCTTTGAATTATCGTTTAGGGTACGTAATAATACGGCTTGACTGCTTTCCTACTTGTTCTATACGAAAATGTAAAACGATAAGATTAAATTAAAATAGCCAAAAATAGTTATTGTTTTAATTACTTCATTTGGTCATAACAGTCTTAAACGCGAACTCTTAAATTAAAGTCGTTTATTATGTTGCATTTAATATTAATTGCTTTGGCTTTGGCTATGCCAATATTATACGGGGTATTTATTTATTTTTATAAATATAAACGTCTCATTGATATAACCCACAATATACCAAGTCCACCAACATTGCCCATACTAGGTCATGCCCATCATTTTTTGGGCAAACTTCCACATGAAAATATAATTACTTTTCTGGATTTTTTGCAAAAATATGGAAACACTATTAAAATATGGTTGGGCCCAGAATTGAATATGTTTTTCAGTGATGTTAAGGATATTGAAATCGTTTTATCCAGTATGCGTTTTAATGATAAGGCCGATGAATATTTGCCTTTAGAACCTTGGCTAAAAGAAGGACTTCTAGTAAGTCGTGGTATGAAATGGCATAAACGGCGAAAGGCTATAACACCAGCATTTCATTTTAAAATTCTCGATGAGTTTATTGAAGTTTTTGAACAGGAATCTCGAAAACTTCTGACTAATTTAGACAAAGAATATCGTATGCAAACTGATGACGGATTTTCTTTATATGATTGGATTAATTTATTAACATTGGATACGATATGCGGTAAGAAAAAGTGGTTTTAGTTACAATTTAAAAGTATTTAGAATGGGAATCAACAACTGCATTTGAACGATATAGTTACCGAATTCACAAGGTATTGTTGTTTCATGCATTGAAAACAAAATTTGCTTGTGAACACCTATTGTATGTAGGATGTATTTTGTGTATTAAACGTCAAAAATCAAAATTTTCTTTAATTTAATTTTTTTTATTAAATTCTTGAATAATAATAAATGTTTGAAAACACTGATCAAAATCGCTACTCAATTAACGGGGTTAAAATGCTTTTTCGGTCCCGATCATTACGAATAATCGGGGTCCTACTGTATAGGCTTCCAGTGTATTAAAATGGATTATGTAAATAGGATGGCTACTTTGAAGACAAAATAACTAGTTTGTGTATACTAGTTGCTTTTTTTCATATACATACATAGGGGCCCAAGTAGTTCATTTGTGCATAGTTACTTTCTAGTACTATACTAGTAATTAATAACTAGAGCATGTACTATATACCTAAATACTAAGGTGGAAGTACGTTTCATGCGTTACGTCGTTAACAGCGATTACAATATACAATGTAAGCCAACTGTTCAACTCTTAACGCATCTAAAAGTTGTTTAACTTCTATACGGTAGATGAGTGTTCAATTTTTTCTACGAAAATTCATATCTTTTGACAGAAGTGCGAAACACATAATTGGCGCGACAGATTTATGTATTCTTTTTACATAGTATTTTGATCACAGCTTCGTACTACTTACGTAATTTACTAATGGTTAACATTCCGCCGATCTAAACGAGTTGTATTGTTGACCGTTGTATACCAGCTTCAGTCTCCACAATTAGTAATTTTTCTTTTTATTTTTGTTCCTTTTATTTTGTTCCTATATATCTGTCAATTTTGCGACAGTCGTTTTACAACCAGTAACATGGGATTCTTCTTAATCGGTCTTGTTATGAATATAATCTAGGGCCTACATCTAGATGTAGGCTCAATATGTTATATTATAATTGTTTGCAAAAAATTACGAGTATACATATTTTGTAGATTTTAGATTCTTTAATTTTCAATATCTTTTTTTTTAATACAAAATTAAATAATTTCCGACGATGTTGCACAAAGGAATATTGGAAATGTATTCATAAAATATGTATTTATTTGAAAAGAGACCTTCTCAAGCTTAGAATAATTTAATCAACAATAAAAACTAACGAAAAGGCCAAAGAAAAATATACAAATATTACTTAAAAAAAAAACAAAAAAAATTTTTTTAACTAAATAATAAAAAAAATATTTTAATTTTAGAATCGGCCATGGGTGTTTCTATTCATGCTCAAACCAATGCTGATTCGGATTACGTTAAAGCTGTTAAAACGTAAGTTATCATGTAGTTTAGAAACATATTAGAACACTTAATTCAAATATTGATTTTATTTTTTAGCATTTCTACTGTTTTACACAAGCGCATGTTTGATATTTTTTATCGTTTCGATTTAACCTATCAGTTTACAAAACTAGCACGAGAAGAGAAAAAAGCTTTAGCTATTTTACATGGTTTTACCGAGAAGATTATTGTTCAAAGAAGAGAGGAATTGCTTAAAGCTCAAGATACTAAGACGACTCAACAATCAGATGATGTGGGCTCTAAACGTAAAATGGCTTTTCTTGATATTTTATTGCAGTCGGAAATCGATGGCAAGCCTTTAAGTAATTTAGATATACGCGAAGAGGTCGACACGTTTATGTTTGAGGGTCACGATACTACCTCATCAGCCATAATATTCTGTTTCTACAACTTATCTCTGTATCCTGAATGTCAGCAAAAATGTTTCGAAGAAATTTTACAAGTAATTGGTAGAGATAAAACTAAACCAGTTACCTATGAAGACCTTAACAATTTACATTATGTAGAGTTGTGTATTAAAGAAACTCTAAGATTGTTTCCTTCGGTGCCCTTGTTGGGTAGAAGAGTTACAGAGGAATGTGAAATAAGTGAGTACCTTTTGATAGAATTTTTAAAATTAATAATCTTTATATGTATGTATGTGTATATATATACAACATATATGTTTTTAACTTAATATTATAGATGGTAAAATACTGCCGGTCGGAACTAATATTGGAATTTCACCTTTACACTTGGGTCGTCAGGAGGAACTATTTCCTGAAGCAAATGTCTTTAAGCCAGAACGTTTTGAAATGGATTATACAACAGATAAAATGAGTCCTTACGCCTATATACCTTTTTCGGCTGGCCCACGCAATTGTATTGGCCAAAAATTCGCCATGCTAGAAATAAAGACCATTTTAACTAATGTTTTGCGCCACTATGAAATTGATTACGCCGGCAATAAAGATGAGGAACTTTTATTAATTGCCGAATTGATACTACGTCCAAAGGATCCTCTAATGTTTAAAATTAAACCAAGAGTTTTTTAAATTGAATAGAATGTTATGTTGTGTTTATTAATACAATTGCCGAATTCACAATGACCCTTGTATCATTATTTTAGACTACAACAGTGTATGCTTGTCGTTAGTAACAGCCTGTTTCTAGAACACGAATGGTTTTTGACATTCGTCTTTTTATATGTGAAAAAACAACAAAAACACTCAAACCATTCGTGTTCTAGAAACAGGCTGTAATTTTCTTGTGTTTTAAAAAAGTTGTATTGGTTTCTATGCTATTAATGTAAAGTGAATACCTATTATTGAAAAGAAGAACGAAAATACAAAAAAAAATTCTTTATTGTCAACAGTAAATTTATTTAAAGAAAAAGATAACGAAGTATATAAATATAGAAATGAAATTAATATTGATAACGTGATAAAAACATAAATTGAATTTGTGAATAGGGATATTCTTCTTCTTATGTTATTAGTGACGTTTTCGATATAACGTATATGAACACTATGTTCACAAGCAAGTAAACAAACACTGTTTTCAGTAATGTATACAACGATACAGAAGCTTGTGAATTCGAAAAATATAAATTTTTATGTAAAAACCAAATCTACTTAAAATACCAAAATCTTGAAATTATTTTGGGTACACAAATATAAACATTTTAATATTCTCAAAAGATATTTTGTATTCTAAAAAAAATGCTACAAATAAGTAAATGTAAGTGGCATAATAAGGTGATACCAATAAATAAGAAATATTAAAATATTTGATCTTCTTAAAATCACTGGGTATATAAAAACCATGCATCGGAAAATGACACTACAAGCTTTTTCTATCCATGTTTTGATTTATGAACGCCATCCGAAATCTTATTCTAAATTTGTTTATAAACAGAAAACAAAAAATCTTAAAATAACGATAAAAATCTTTGGTTAGTGATTAAAAATGGGAGTAAAAATATATATACATATAACGTATACATATGTGTTCCGATTTGATAATCTTTTACAAGTTTACATAAAATTATAACTTCTCTGCGGTCGGAGTTGTTTTTTTGTATATGATGCTGTGTCAGCCAAACACACATTTTGTTGCATAATCATACGACTTTATAAGTTACCACCTTTAAGAGGCATGGGTCCACATTAGGGTATTCAATTATTCGACTTTTTTCTTTGGTCGATTAATCGAGTGAGTAATTATTCGGGTTTTTTTCTTAATCGATTAATCGAATAAAATTTCAAAATTGTTCGGTTAATCGTATTTTATTTTATATAAAATAACATACCAATTTTGTGTATTATTAAAACATTTTATTTTAAAAAACAAATAATAATAACCAAAAGCATAGTAATGTGTAGTTTAGAAAATGTAATGAGATCGTATATTTTACTTTCAAACATATTATTGAAAAACTAAACCATAAATAATTCATTAATTAATTTTATTATTTGAGATCATATACTCGTATATAACGATTTAATATATAAAAGTAATAATTTACTACTTCGTATGCAATAAAAATATTAAATAAATAATTAAAAATAATTCATATTATGACTTAAAAATTAGTTAAAACAAATTATGCACTTCTATTGAAGTAGTCTTGTAATGTAATTTATATGTTTAGCTTTCAACCGATTGTTTTCTTTAAATTTAATAAAACTCGATTTGGAGAATACTCTCTCGATGATTGTAGATGTTGGGGAAATTGAGAGAAGGCATGGAAAAAAATATATAATTTTTCGGTTCTGTTTTTGGTTTTTTCTAAATACTGTGCGAGCTCGATTTTCGCAACTTGAAAAAATCTGGCCTGTTGAAATTACCGAAAAAGTTGCAATTATCGACCACTTTTTATTGTACCTGAAAATACTCCATTTTTAATAAAAGGAAAGAAATTAATTATTAAATGTTAAAAAACAATCTTCTTGCTGAAACATTGGCGTAGCGAGCAATTTTTTGATTTAAAAAGTGCAAAACAGAAAACTGATGCGTTTGTATTTGTGTTTTAAAACGTGTTTGCGACAGCACTAACGTGGGAGAAATGCTATTGAAATGGGATTCTTTGATTAAATATTATTACTTTTATAAAACTACGTTTCTGAACAAGAAATACAAACAGAAATCATTGTAAATATATTTAAAGAAAAGAATTGTGTTGCACTTATTGAGACTTATTTTTGAAAATCGTTGCACTTATAAAGGCTGTAATGTAAAAAATTTGCCTGTTGCGCTAATCGAGGTGTTGCGTTAATCGGGGGTTGCGAAAATCGAGCTCGCACTGTATAAGGAATCATCCCTTAAATCATTGCAGCCTCTTTTAGGTTTTTTGAATTTTTGTTACACTTTTAATTGCTTCATTGAATTGTGAAAATAGATTATTTTTGTTTATTTCAATTAAATCTTCTGGAATCGTATCATCATCTGACACATTTTGTTCCATATTTTCTAAAAACATTCTCAAAAACAATTTGTTTGCAAAATCTTTTGTTTCAGATTTTGTGCAATATTTTAAAAAACTGAAAATGTACCAGAATTTAAATATAAAATAGGTGTACAAAGTAGTTTTACACGTCTTTCATTTATTCGAATTTTAAGCCTTTCTAATAACTAATTTGAAAAAGGATTGTTTGCATTTTCTATTATATTAATAACAAATTGTATAATGCCTTCTAAATTTATCAATGTAGCAACATCCTTGCCGAGCTCCTTAATAGCGACATCAAGTGGTTTAGGGGTTTTATTCAAATTTGATAAAACTTTTTAATTTTGAAAGTCCTCAAACCAAAATCAAATAGAGCGTAATTTACGTATTTATAAATACGAAGAAAATGTTCAATCATGGTAGATAAAGACCACCATCGATGCTTTACATCATGTACAAGACTTTCTTTTTCTTTTCTTGCAGTATAACATATGTTTGCAATTTCTTTTGTTTTTCATTAGATTTAGATTTTACAACACTTAGGAAGTTTTTTAATACCATTTATTATTTTTATTAATTAAATATTTTCTTTATATGGATTAATCGATTAATCGTAGGGAATTATTCGAGTTATTCGTTATTCGAAATTTGACTATTTTTAATTGTTCGAACAATTATTTGAACAAAATTCTTCGATTAATCGATTAACGATTAATCGTTTGAATACCCTAGTCCACATCAAACTGGCAATTTTGTGATTGCCTGGGTAAGAAAAACAATTCACATGTATAGATCGATGTGAGTTTGAGGAAAATCAGAATCCGTCGCTGCAGAAATTTTAAGCCAGTTTGATGAGTGTGCGTGTAATTACTTCAAATTTAATTTTTCTTTAAATTTTGCAGCATTTTTTTCTTATTACTCAAGTCTATCGTTCGGAGTCGACGTCAAATAGTAGGTTCCAGTATAAAAATTAACGGGCTCAACATGGGTGTTGCGAGAAGATAGGTCGTAACCCTGAAACAGGGTTGTAATGGCCTATTATGTATGTCTGTATGAGCGTTGTTTGCCTGCTATACTGCAAGCTAAATTTGCACAATACAAATATTGATTGAGAAATACAAAAAAAAAGAAAAAAAAATGATGTAACTAATACAAAGAATTAATTTAGTTCGAACATATCGCTCATTTGCGAGAAGAGCGACATAGCTCAAAAAACACAATTTTTAAGTTAAAAATGCAGAAATATGAGACGAACTGTAATTTAAAACATATCTGAAAATTGTATTTTTATCTCGTTTTTTCACTGAGTGGCGACCAAAAGTCTTTTGTACTTTTTATATCAGTTTGGTTAAATTTAAATCTTTAAATGCATTTATTTCAGAATCGTCTTTTCTGAGTTATGCCACTCTTCTCGCAAATGAGCGATATGTATGTATATGAAAAAAAAAAACTAGTTTAAAAAAAAATAATTTCCAAAAAATTCGGCCAAAAAACGTAAAGAGTGTATAGGATTGAAAGTTGAAAGGGGGAAGATCGTTGAGGAAAATTAGACCTAGTCTAGGAGACAGAACAGAGCCTTGCGGTACTCCCGAATTTAACCTGAACTCGTTGGAGTCCCTGAGAAAGCTCGTTATGAAACGACAGAAATAATTAAAAATTTGATGTGTTGCTGTGTTAAGCAGAACTTTTCTTGTTTACATTTATTTAAGATGTTAATAATTCCAAACATGTGGCAAGCCCCCACTCTATTGTAATATCGGTGAAAATGGTAAGTTCATGGCAATGGGTTTCGGGGATTACGAAGGTATTTTACTGATCGACTACCTTTAACCTACCTCATGCAGTACATTGTGCTGTTCTAGGAAATTATGTTATGGGCAGATGGAAAGAGGCAGTATTGTTTGTGGACATTTGAATTAAACTTCCTGATATCGTAATTGGCAGAAAAAACATTCGCTGGAATATTTTTCCATAAAAGAGCGGTGCGGCTAAAGAACGAATTTTCTATAAAACATTGTGCGATTCGTTGAACAATAAACCACAAATGGGTGTGGTCTGAGAGAGGTGCGTGTAGTCCGCAAGAATATGCGACTACCCGGAATAAAATCCTGTATTTTATCAGAGCACCTCCGATGATATTATCCAACGAATCGCCGCTGATAAGCTTCTTCGCCCTTTCCTGTACGCGGTCGAGAAGCCCCGGTCCATACATGAGAGTTGTATTCCATCCTAAGTCGGAATAAGGTCTTGTAAATATTGAGAAGGTCAGATGGAGTGCAGTATTTTTTGCACCGTTGTGATCATTCCAACGGACATCACAATTAATTCTTCTGCCCAGAACAGCAAGAGCGTCAGCCTCCTTCATATTTACATTACCTGTAGTCACAGATGGTAGGATTAAATCATCGCAACGCCTATGCCAATATGACTTAAAAAATACAAAACTATGTACATATCTTAATATATAAAAACGTCTGTGCCGGGTACGTGTTACAAAAACTCAAGAACAGCTGGACCGATTGACACCAAACTTGGACAATATATAAGTTTAGTAAGGAGCCAGATTTCTCTTAAGTTTAACAACGATAGGTGGCGCTATTGTCGTAATATTTAAATTTTTTACTTATGGTACGATTTGGCTCATATTCACAAAATATATTTATTAAAAAAAATAAGAATCCTTTTCTTTTATGGGCATTCAAAAATAACAAATTGTCAATATATTAAAAATTTTCTTAAAACAATTTGTAGAAGAATTTAAGTTTCAATAAAAAATAATAATAATTCAAAATTCCGGAAAATCCAATTTGTTTTTGTTATGGTTTGAATAATAACACAATATATTTTTTATAAAATATTATAAAATGTATTTAAGTTTCAAAAGTTAAAACTAAAGTGGAGAAAAATATTATTTTCTAGACATTAAATTTCAATGAATTGTTATTTTTAAATATTGAATACAAAGTGAAAAGTTTACAAGTAGTTAACTACAATAGTTTTAAAATAATGCCGACCCGATCTAGAGGAGGAAACATTAGCAGGTACACTCGACGCGGCCGAACCGAGCAAATTCTACACATGATCAACATTTACAAGAGAATATCGAGCTTTCAAACCGAGTACGTGTAATTCATGTCTTTTTTATTTAAATAAACGATACTTAAAATATAACAGAAAGAGTTTCACTTCATACTGATTATGTTGCACAGCTACTTATCGTACTTAAGATTAATTAATAAAAAAAGAAATAATTGGAGACAAAATCCAAATATTTCAGGGCAAAACAACGTTTGCCGGGTCAGCTGGTATAGTATATACATACATACATATGTACATACATGTATGTCATTATATGCATACGTATGAATAATTTTCTGAAAATACGACTTAATTAATACGTATTTTTCGACTTTAACTGAAATGTTTGTAAACAAATTCTTTTAATACTTGTATTTTTATTAATTTTCCATAACGACCTTGTAGTTTTATTATACTTAAAAAAAAGCAATTCTAAACATATGTACATATGTGTGTACAGTATAGGTCTCATAATTAGCACACCCATACGCTGAAAAATATGCGCTCAATTATGTGTTTCTTTTACCCAGGGTGAGTTTTGCTGTTTTATTGTTATTTAAAATAACTTACAAGACTGTATTCAAAAATACCAGACAATTTAACTAGAGGTTATTGAAAATGAAACCCCAAAAAAAAAAAAAAACGCCAAAGGGACATGTATACGAGTAATTAGCATATAATGTATTCTGTTGCCGTCTTTTCAGTTATTTGAAAAACATAAATTATAATTATGTATTTATTTCCTAAAAAAAACTGTATTTAGCTAAAATGGGTAAGAAATCTTTTTATACACCTGATCTTTTCAAAATTATTTGTATAAATATGAACGAAAAAGTTAAAAATGATCTTGAGAGATAGTACAAAATGAAAAACTACACAAAATTACTGAGTTAATTGGGATAAAGCCCCGGCCAAGAAATGCAACTAGTGCTGATAATAATTTAAAAATCAGTCGGTATGGGCGTTTTATGTGTTTGTACACGGTGTAAAAGTGGCGTTCATTTGTTAAATTATTTAATTTATATTACTTTTATTCTATACGACGTTTTAATTATAGCGCAAGTAATATTTTGGAGATAACTGTGTTTCTTACGACAAAAAAATTGCCTGGGTGGATGCACTAATTATAAGGCCAATACTGTATATTTATGTACATTAGAAAAACACTATACATTTATTTAAGTACGTTTAGTGTGTCTTTATATTTGTAAAATTTTAACTCGTATTATTAAAAAGAAAACTTTTCCTAATAATTATTTGTATTAATTAGGCGGAGCTGTTAAATTAGTTATTGTTAAATGATCTGTAAATCCGAGTTCGAATCCTATCATTTGTTTTTGAATATGTAATTTGATTTCATCATAAAACGCCTTAATTAGATCAGAAATAATTTCTATTGAACGAGTTTAGAATGCTCTTCTTTTTTTAATGTTTCTCAATTGTTACAGAAAAAATTACATTATAAATTGAAATTGTACAACAGCCAAACTGACTATGTTTTCTACTCCAGCTACAAAGTCCTATCAGAATTCTTTGTGAACTGTATACAGTAAGGGACAAAATTGTTCACAAAATTACTAAAATTTATAAGATATCCAAAAAAGTATGTTTTATTGAAATATATTTTATTTTTTTTTACCTATATAGAATAATGTACATCTAAAAAACTTAAAAAGAACAAAATTTTAAAAGAATGTGTGTTAAGAGTAAAAAAAATAAATATTAATTTAAAAATTCACATGTGAACAATTATGACCGTTGTTGAATATTTCATTGATTTTAGGTCCTAATATTTGGTATGTCTACCGTTTGCTTTTTTAACTGCCTTAATTCTTTTTGACATACTTTTCACTAAATTCGCCAAGACATTAGGGTCAATACTTTCCCAAGCTTCAACAGCACGCTCCCAGAGTTCGTCTACGGTCTTTGGAGGGTCTTTTTGAGCAAAAATGTTTCTCTTTAATATGAACCACAGGTGTTCTATCGTGTTTAGATCCGGCGGCTGAGGAGGCCCATCCAAAAGCTTGATCCCATTTTCTTCAAACCAACGTTTTGTTATCTTCGCGGTATGCTTAGGATCGTTGTCCTGCATAAAGATGCTATTCTGTCCCGGATCTAAACCAAATATGTCGAGACTTGGAATGTATGAGTCTTCTAAAATGTCTATATAATCTTTAGCACACATTTTGCCTCTAATTCGACGAAGTACTCCAAGTTGATTCCCGCGAAAATAGCCCCGAGCCATTAATGATCCACCTCCAAATTTAATTTAAGACGCCTAGAGTTCGCGAAAAAATATGAAAAATTCACTTTTGAAGACTGGATGAGTGTAACATGGTCCGATGAAACAAAAATTAATAGAATCGGGTCAGACGGACGACCATGGACATGGGTGTATAAAAGTGTTGGTGTAAAAGAAAGAAATATTTACCAAGCACTTAAATTTGGAGGTGGCTCATTAATGGCTCGGGGCTATTTTCGCGGGAATCAACTTGGAGTACTTCGCCGAATTAGAGGCAAAATGTGTGCTAAAGATTATACAGACATTTTAGAAGACTCATGCATTCCAAGTCTCGACATATTTGGTTTAGATCCGGGACAGAATAGCATCTTTATGCAGGACAACGATCCTAAGCATACCGCGAAGATAACAAAACGTTGGTTTGAAGAAAATGGGATCAAGCTTTTGGATGGGCCTCCTCAGCCGCCGGATCTAAACACGATAGAACACCTGTGGTTCATATTAAAGAGAAACATTTTTGCTCAAAAAGACCCTCCAAAGACCGTAGACGAACTCTGGGAGCGTGCTGTTGAAGCTTGGGAAAGTATTGACCCTAATGTCTTGGCGAATTTAGTGAAAAGTATGTCAAAAAGAATTAAGGCAGTTAAAAAAGCAAACGGTAGACATACCAAATATTAGGACCTAAAATCAATGAAATATTCAACAACGGTCATAATTGTTCACATGTGAATTTTTAAATTAATATTTATTTTTTTTACTCTTAACACACATTCTTTTAAAATTTTGTTCTTTTTAAGTTTTTTAGATGTACTTTATTCTATATAGGTAAAAAAATTAAAATATATTTGAATAAAACATACTTTTTTGGATATCTTATAAATTTTAGTAATTTTGTGAACAATTTTGTCCCTTACTGTAGTCAAACGCTACGGTGGGACAATTAGTTATTTTACTCTTTTTTCATAAATTTATACTCCCATATTTTATAGGTTCACTAAATAAAAATAATGATTATAAAAACATTTCTTTATAATAGCACTTAAACCTTGTTGTAGAGAATCTCTCTTAATGTCCGTTTGTAAGAAATCTTACAAATTCGATATCATGGTAGACCCTTTATTAAATTACGATTGTAAAAACATTAAAAATTAATATGAGTAATTCATTTATTGACAGACACATGTTTTTCCACAACTCGTAATTAAAAAACGTAAGGTAATGTAAGATAAGGGCTGACTTCCAAAATGTTAATTGCTTTGTATTCAAACAAAGTATATTGTTTCATAAAGTCGCTATACAAAATATTTACAATGTATACGATTTCAAAATGTCGCCAATAAGTATTTTTAACGCAGTAAAAAAGCAATCAAGCATCGGTTTTATAACTGATGCTTTGTTTGCTATTGGTTTGTTTACAAACATTAAAACGTTTGTGTTATAAAAAAAATATATATAAAAACAAAAATTACAGATAATGACTGAATTACAAAAGTAAATTAATTTGTTTTAAATAAAAAATATATTAAAAAAACAGCAAATGATTATTTTTTTAACATATTTCAGCGAAAAGAAGCCGACTTTTGCGCAAAACGCGAGAAGCGCACCATTTTGTGGGAAAAGGTCTTGAGAAAAATTAAGGAGGTGGATGACACCTTTCCTTTCTCTCGGGATGATATCATGATAATCATTTCTGATAATTTAAAAAAATTATCAAATAAAAGTTTTACAACCGCCGTTTCCATTTTCTTGTTTGTCAGTAATAAAAATGGTGCATTGCAACATTTCTGTTTCATAATGAAAATGTAAACAAAACACATAAGTAGTTGCATTGTTTCGGAACTTTGCATATGTAAAAAGTTTAAATACCGCAGTAGAACTGTATACAAACTTTGTATTCATACATTTTGGAAGTCAGCCAAGCATTAAAACATTTCGCACAATAAGATCAGTGAAACTTTAACTTTTGATGTTTTCTAATCGTTTTGATTATTTTCTTTTATTATTATTATATTATTTTTATTACTTTTCAACGATTTCTAATCGTAATCGCTTAGTAGTCATACTTATATTTTCTGAAAAAGAATTTTACTTATAGCCTTTAGAATTATTATATTAATGACAAAGCAAAGATTACAATTATATTAATCAAGTAATCTAATTGATTACTAATCGTAATCGAAATTTAGCAATAACACTTTCGTTTTCATTTTATTGACTATTGAACAGACTTAAATATCGGTTTCATATTAAATTCGTGTGAAGTTTAATGTTTCAACTGTTCCCATAATCTATCACACAAAATACGAGTATACATATCATACGCTTGTTCATGTAGGGTTCTATTTAGTCTGGTATATTTACTTTCTTTTAATCATAGCATGAATAATGAATATGAAAAATTTATTCAACTTTTTTAGTTAAAATACAGTTTCACAAGGTCTTTGTTTGTCTTCAGATGCTTTGTTTTTGTTTTTTTATTTTTATTATATTTGTCGGATAGAAAATAATTGTCATTTTGTCATCAAATTAAAAATTTATGATGATGATGATGATGATGCTGTGCCTGATAAAAAATTGTTTTGAAAATAATTTTTCTTTTTAGTTTCATTTTATTTATTTTATATACATACATACATACACACATATTGTATTTTTTCTTTTACTGTTTATTTTTGTATTTATTAAGTTGTTGAATGATTATTCTATGCAAATGTTTCAAAAAGAAATAATTTCTTTTAATGAAAACAAAAAGGATTTTTTTTTCATATGAAAATATTTGATTTATAAAAATTAATCAAATTACGTTGTCTTCGAACTTCCGCATTGTTAATCATCGAGAAATTTTTTAACACCAAACACTCGTATGTACACCTAATTCTGTTTGTGCGCGAAAGTTACGTTTTTCGAAAACTCATGTACAATAAAATAAAATCGTGTAAAAAAAGATAGAGTATCCATATACAAAGAGAGCATTGGTGCGACGTAAAAACCCTCTAGCAAAATGAGAAAAATATAGAATGTATGGTGCTTCGTTTTTATTTTACAAAACACAATAAAAACGTCATTATTAAATAGAATAGTCATTTAGAAACATCACCGAAAACACACAAAAATAAAAAAATCTATATATAATGACTATCACTTTCTGACAATCTCTTTCGTTTAAAAAAAAATTAAAAATATCTAATCGCATTGAAGTTTTGCGGCTCAATTTGGCTACACTTTGGAGACCTTAACTATGCATGTAGTTAGGACGTAACAATTACGTATTTCTTCACCTTCGGTGTCATAAGAGCAAAATTAATGATTCCATAACCGCTTATAATCTTAGATTATCTGAAGACGACAAAGTATTAACGTCTCCTGCTCCAACATCATGAGCCTCTTTTTGTCAATGAGGCCAGCCGAAAATGTTGATGTGTAATTAAGTTAACTCTTAAGATGTACTCTATATGTATATGTATATCATAATATTAAATGCAAACGGAGGTAACTACACTTTTTGTGTAGAAAAACATATAGTTTTCAGGATCGAGATATAAGGATTGGCATCCCTATAAACAACAAATGAGATTGTATGTAAGGTTTTCATATAAATATGTATGTAGTTCTGTCTTCTTGCATTTAGAAATACACGCACTTGTAGTTACGTCCGTTTCAATTTCGTTAATAAAATCGCCATTTTTGATCGTAGGAAATTTTGCACGAGCATGTATTTTGATAAAACGAACCACAATCAATAAAAAACTCGATTTCGAAATTTTATGTAGTTACGTCCGTTTGCTTTTAATATGATGATATCTATGTATACATTAAAGCACTCATGTTGTGTGTGTTAATTATTATCCATGAGTACCTGGACCTACAGTTTAAAGTCGATTTCGAACGACAGATTTGAAAAGCCTTTTCATGGCAATCAATTACTCCCAGAGCTTTTGCCAGAAGACTGCTGAAAGGTAGTCGTCGAAAGAAATAATTTGTTTATATTTCTTTTTTCCAAGATGTCAAAGCTGAGATTTGAAACCGGCACTATCGTCTTGGCAAGCCAACACATTAACCACTAGACCATGGCAACTATATATACATACATATGTACATATGTATGTAAACATGGGCGTTTAAATCAATTTGCATATCGTAAACTTCGTGATTTTTTTTGGTCAATTTAATCGTCCAATCGAAAAACTCGGGCAAAAATATGAGGTCTGTGGGAGATGTGAAAACACCAGTGTATGCTCGTACAGCTTGTATTGCAGAAAATATTGCTTCTGTTCGCGATAGTGTGGCTGAAGAGCCGTTAACCTTAACTCGTCGTCGTGCCCCAAAATTACACCTCTCACTCTCGTCGTTGATGAAAATTATGGAGGGGGCGAACTGTCGTTTCAACAGGACAGTGCCACTTGCCACACAGCTAACGAAACAATGGCTCTTTTGCACAACAAATTCAATTGCCGTGTTATCTCACGTGGTGGCGATGTCAATTGGCTGCCAATATCATGTGATTTGACACAGTTGGAATTCTTTAATTTGAGATTATTTGAAAGAAATGGTGTACGTCCATAAAAGCCAGCAACAATTCAAGAGCTAAAGGATGAGATAATTCGGCACATTAATGGCAGAGAACCTCAATTATGCCTCATCGAAAATTTGAACTATCGGATGGAGGTGTGCCGCCATACATAGTAATTGCATCATACCAAATTATTACAATAAAAAGAAATGACAATAATTTCCTAAATAATTTGTGTTTTATTCAAAATCAACATCGACACTTAAAAATTAACCACCATTTAGTTGCCTAATTTATGAAAGAAAAGCCAAACAACAGTGTTGTAATCGAATTAAAAGTTGCTGTTTTTTGTGTAACTGTCATTGAAATCCGTATGTGTTCTGGAGAGAAGGGGAAAAAATTTAATATGATTTGTAATTTTTATATTATATTAATAAATGTAAAAGGAAAATATGTTTGTGAGTAACTGTATGTAGTACCAGCAAATACCAGGGACTGTAACGGTTATAAGTTATATCGAAAAACTTATTTTTTAATGGTTATTTTGAGAGTTTTTCCAAAAAAGGTGAGCAGAAAAAGTTATTTTTCAACGGAAAAATAAAAGTTAAAAAAACTCTCTTTTTAAAGGTTTCATCTAAACTTTTATTTTTTCGTCAAAAAGTAACAGTTAAAATCTGATTAATGATCACTTATGTAAGATCACCACAGATTCTGTGAGAGCTCTCCAAGACGATTAATTTGGTATATAACATCATATATGTCTGTCGACTCTAATACGATGATTTTTTTTAGTTTAATTTTTAAGCAATAACTGTTATTTGCGGTCTCTGGCAAATACTTATTCACAATTTTTTTAATTTAAACTTTTTAGTAAGTATAGAACACGTCAGATAAAGCTAGTTCTAGTACTTTGTGGCATAAACTACCTGTTTATTCACTTTACAATTTATAGTTTTTATTAATTTTAAATAGGCTGGTTCTATCCTGATGAACCACTGTGCGCCTACATTTACAGAATTTGATTAAAACAGAATATGTTTTTTTTTTTGTAAATCAATTTTCATTTTTAATATTTCTTTTTAATTTTTTATTATTTATTTTTTAACTATTGCTGGAAAAGTAGATACACAAAATTATACTCGTATTCACAATTTAATTTTGTTATTATTTTATAATAATTTGTTTTCATTTATTTATTTATTTATTATTTAGTAAAGGTTGGTTTTTAAATTGCGTTTTTCTAATAAATGGGTTTTGACATAAAAAATGTTTCTGTTTTCATTTAAATATAATTGTAAATATTTTGTTGTTTCATTTGTTTTTTTTTTTGTTTTTGTTTTTGTTATTATTAATTTATATAATATAATATATAATTGGAATATATAGTTTTGTATTTTAGTTGTATATAACATTTATAAAGATACATTATACATATATAACAGTTTATAAATTGGGAGGTTGTTTATTTAACTTTGTTTTAATAACGATCATTTGTTTTTTGTTTTAAATTTAGTTTTTCAAGAGTTTGTAAAAAAGATGTTGAATAGGATTTTTTTTTTTTTTTTTGAATTTTAATTATTTTAACTCTTATTTCTTTTTATTATTTTAGTTTTTATAAAATATAATAAAAGATATTAAAAAATATGGTTTCAGTTTATGAATGGAAAAATAATAAAATGAATTAAAGGTAAATAATGAAATAATAAGTGAACTTAAACCCAGAAATATATGTAACTCCAGTACAACAGGATTTAGAAAGTGTTTTTTTTTAATTTTTAATAAAATCTAAGAATTACACAGCAAATTTTGTTTTGATTAAACAATTTAATTGGTTTAATTAAGTTTTTAATGTTTTATACCACTTTACTTTAAACAACGAAGTTAATACATTGTATTAATATTACAATGAGCTTAACTGATAGCGTTAAATTGTTTACTGGTGAAACAATTTTTTAATTAAAACACATTTTTATTTTTTTCTATCTACTGATTTTAAACGAAACAATGCCCACTTCTATCTATATAACTTAACCCATATCGTCCCAGAGAATTTTTTTTTTTCGAAAAGACTTTTAAAACTTGGATTTTAGAAGGTTTTTGCGACCAGAAAATACAAATCTGAAGTCAAAAATTTTTTAAAATTTTTTGATTTTCATAAAAATGGTGTTCGATTAATCGAACACTGGGCACTATTTAGCATATTAGCTTTATTGTTCCTATAAATTGTAAATAATAAAAAACAATTTTTTTTAAACTCAAACTAATTCATTTAAAATTATTTAAATCAAAAACTAACAAAAAATTAATTTATTTAAATCAAAATGCAAGAACAGAGTTATTTATATTAAAAATATATATTATTTTTCTTGGTGATATGCCCCAAAACAATGTGTATGAAACGCAATCTTGCACTTTTTGCATAAAAATGAGCTTGGTTTATGACAATGCTTATCTACATGTCCACTTCTTGTTTTCCTCTATTTTAACTATAAGATGCTTAGTTCTTCTTACAGAAAGAATATTTATTGGAGAATCAGAAGCGCTGACATCACCAGCTGAATCTATTTGTTCTTTAATTGTCATTAAAGAATACGCAAGTTTTACTCAAAATTCCTTTTGCGATCTAATTCTTTAATTTTTTTGGCAATGACAGAAACAGTCCAAGCATTTACCAACGAAGAATTTGAAGTAGCTATTTATAACTTTGTACAGCATTATCGTGTAAATCCACTCCTCCCATTTCTATGTTGTAATTTTTTAATTGCCATGAACAAGCTTCTCAAGTCTGTTGTTCGGAGTCGACATTAAACTGTAGGTCCCGGTACTCATGGATAAAAATTGACACACACAACATGAGTGCTGCGAGAAGCTAGACCGTAATCCTGACACAGGGTTGTAAAGGCCAGTTATGTATGTATGTTTGTATGTAATTTTTTAATAGCTGTCGTTGGTTATAATTCAAAAACCGAGCGTGTTCTATAATGCTGCCATAATTATTTTTCTTTTACTTTTTCCATCTCTTCGCTGGAACAGATGGGTAGACTTAGTCAAAATTGGTGGCCACTGTGATTTCTTTATTGTCCTGCCAACGGCAAATTAAAATTTTATTTTTGCTATCAAACTTGAAATCATGATAGCCTCTTTCCCAAGCTTTTCTGGATTTCAGCTCAGCTCCTCCGATTCTGTTTGCTCGCATAGTGCCTGTTGCACAAAATCGTTTTCAGTAAGTAGGCTCCTTATTAGAAGGAAACATTTATTGGACGCAGACCTGGCCTGGTAGCGGGAGGAGTCTTGTCAAGTTTCTAGACTCACCTGTCCTAGGCTGGACTTGAGGCGTACCAATCAACTCTTTAAACTAGACCGCAGGGACATCTCTTCCGTTGTATCTATCCTCACGGGTCACTGCGTGATGGGCAGGCATGCAGAAAGACTACGCTTGCCCGCGAATGACTTCTGTCATGGCTGTTGGTCGGCTGAGGAAGAGGAGACTGTGGTTCACTATATTTGCCAGTGTCCATCTGTGCTCGACGCAGATTTCTTAAATTAGGATCTCCTTTTCTCGATGGCTTGACTGATCTATCGATCCTGGGCATTGGATCAATTGCCAAATTTATTAGGCTCTCTGGCTGGTTTCCAGCATAATTTTCTGGGGAAGTAGTGATTCTTGTGTGGAGCCCCTGCCTATCAGGGCTCCCCACATCATGTGGTATCACAACGGGCCGCCATGCGTGCTCAAGTGTGCCTTGTCATTACGAGGCTGCCACTTCCTCCTATCCTAAGTAGGCACATGAGGTAGTAAGAAAAAAAAAAAAGTTATCAAAATACACAGTATGCCTATCTGCAAACTGTATATTTCCTGATAAGCGAAGAACCACACCGGCTCCTAAACCAACTTCCTTGTTGTAGTTGCCTGCCGACCCGGCATATGGTACGCAGTTGTAAAGATATTCAGCTGAAGAGCAAAAACACCATAACTTGTACCCAAAACGGATTGGCTTACCGCGTGCAAACACTTTGCAAGAGTGTCGTCCGAAATATGGCACCATTTGTGCATCAATCGACAAATCTGCCTCCCAGATTCCAAACTGCATACAAAGGTCGTATCTTATATGAAATAAATAATTTTGATTGGTTTGAAAAATATCTTTGCCATTTTTCGTTCTTGCTAAAGTGAATGAATTTTTTAATATCCAAAAACTTATTTCTTGACATACATAATTTTACAGCAGGAACGCCTACTGTAGGGTGATTTAACCAATAATCGCGTGCAGCAGGCAAAGTGTGATATCCAGATAATACTAAAATGCCAAGAAATCGTTGGAGCATGATATTGTCTAGTACAAAAGAACAGATCTTCTGCTGAACGTAGAGATTTGTCTCCTCGACTATCATACCTAAAAACTCATCATCAAAAAGTAGTCTGAATAATTCTAATTATGCTACCATATGTGTATTTTTCTTTTTTCCGTTAGTTACATTTTGAAAAAAAGATTACAATATGGTAATTCAATATGTTTTGGAAAGCCATTCCTAGAAAAAATAAAAGTGCTACATAGTGCCCAGCGTTCGACAAATCGAACACCGATTTTTGAAGGCAGATCATTAAAATACATATGAAAACCAAAACGATTTATTTGTTACAGTGTTCGAAAATGTACCTTATAAAATGTACTTTAGTGTTTTGTACTGTAGAATATTAAGTACACAAACACTAAAAGTGTTTGCGTAGGAAATTCAAAACAAACAAAAAACATAATATTTTTGAATTTTCTACATAACGAAAATACTGTTCTTAACTTAAAAAAAAACAAAGATAAAATGTTTTTTTATTGTAATTTTTTTCAAGTTTTTATTTTAAACTGATTGATAAAAAAAGCAAAAAAGAAAATATTTTGAAATCTTGGAAAAAATAACCCAAGAACACTAAAACTGTACTGTTTTAAAACAAAAAACAGAACGACTTATTCTGGTTGTGTAGAAATACACAAACACTAAAGAAATAAATATCGTTTTTGGATTTGTGAACCGTACATAAAATAATGTACAGTTTATTTTCGAACACTGATTTGTTATTTTTAAAAGTTTGACTGTTTTTCAATAAAACTACAATTTTCATTTTATTATATTTTATACATAATTAGTGTTTTTTCTTTCTACTTGTAATAAAAAAGAGGAGTGAAGTAGGTAGGTCCTTTTATTTTTTTATTTGTAGCTAACCTATCACAATATATAATTGTTAAAAGAAATAAGTTCGTAGTCATCCCTGAGGAGAGAAACATTTTTTCAAAAACGCTTGAAATTTACTGTTCGAAAAATCGAACAGCGGAACGATATGGGTTAAATCGTTATAAATTATTGTTATTATATAAAAGTGCAATTTATGTGTAAAAACTATTCGGGTATGTTCTCTAAAACGATTTAGCGTGAAATTAAATTGGAATGAAATTTTAAAGCTCCTTAGTTTTAAAATGTGAAAATTGTTTAATCCTTTTTTATACAGACGTTTAATGACAAGTATTAAAAAACAGTAGAATAATTTGTGCAATTAAAATCAGAGTTAGCAAACAAACAAAACATTTCGCAAGCGATTTCACAAAGTCATAAACTTTTCAAATTTGTTTTTAACGTTTTGTACATGAGCAAAACCAAAACAAATACTTTTGAAATCAGAAAGATCACCAACAAAACATTTCGCTCTTTTGCTTGCTTTGATATTCCGTTACATTAGTACAAAATAAAAGTTTGAGTGTTTTATTTAGTTCGTATGTATATTTTTTTCTTTTTTTTGAATAAAATTTAAATCATAATTGAAATGTTGACTACTTTGCCAAATATCTTGATTGATTAAACGTTTCGTTAAAAATTTATTTCTTTTTGTAAAACACTCGATGATTTTGATTTCAATCGAATTTGTTTTTCAGAACTCACCCGATCGTATGCAATTTTGCTCTGCTGGCTGGCAGTAGCAAAAGGATTAAATCATTGAATAAATTTACATGTAAGAACTATAATACGCTTAAAGATATGTACAAAGTATTTGTGATAGCCGGTGCGATAGTTTTTTATGCTTATAGAGCCTTTTCAAAACTGGCACCATCTATCGCAGACAAATTAAACAACAAAAAACTGGGCGTATTTTAAGGGGCTTAAGCAAGAGGTCCATAACTGTTGAACAGACTAACATACTGCGCTCAGTATGACGGTATAATCATCATAAGGTAGTCCCAGTTTCAAATGGCATGCAACCCTGTTTTCCCGCCGATTGTCAAATAAAAGCAAAACTGTGGTTGACTGTTGTACACAAATAAAAATATGATAAAATGTTGTAAGAAATTTGTCTATAAACGTGTTGCAATTTATATTTAAAACAAAAATAAAAAACTTATTTTGTTTTTGTTTTATATACAAATTGCCAAGCGTTCTGAAAAGTTATTGTTACAGAAAAAGTCTAAAAGTCTTCAGAACAACAGAATAATGTCCAGAAGGGTAGATTTTAGAGGTCAATTTCAATGATACGGAGAAGTGTAAACAGAATTTCGAAACTATTATTATAGAGGAACACTACAGATAACCAAAGTTTTAACATGTAGCTGCAAATTAATAAATAAATTTTAAATTCAAATTTGTTTAATTTCAAAATAAATAAGCAAGAAGAAGAAACAAAATTTGAACAATTGAAAGTAAACAGCTGTTATCGCTTTGGCAAAGCGAGACTATCTTATGATGATTATACCATGCTCAATATTTTTCATTTATGATCATTATACTCTTACAAAATGTCATAAATAGATTGACATTTGAATAATGTCATATTTACTTCAAAACTCAGTCAAGACACAAGATATGTTAATTAACTCAAAGAACAATAGTACGCTGGTGACATAATTGTACCTGATTTTATACATAAAGTTTAAATTTTCATGTCAAGTATTGATCTTTCGAATATTTTGTTTAAACTAAATCATCCTGTGTAAAAAAATAGGGAAAGCAACGTCAGCACAACGTCTTGACTACAGTCGGGTATTCATATATGAGTATAAACATCATCATAAACATGGAAAGAAAGTTTTGCAACAAACAACAATATCCTAGATATTGTCCTTTAGGAGTCTGGAATAGTACGAGTACATAATTCAATTCGTGTATTTATTTTTAAAAGAAAATTAATTCAATATTATATATGTATGTAGGTATGTTGTATATACGAGTATTAGAATTTAATTTGAGAATGTAAACTACATACGAGTACTTATTAAATGAAATTATTTTCTATTTATATATTTATTTGATTACAAAATTTCAAGTCTTTTCTGTAGTATACAATATAATTTCCTTATTTATTGCTAAAGAGTTTATAGACTTTTATTTAAATTCAGTTACTAATGAAAAAAAAATTATTAAAAAAAAAATCGAAACACTATGTTCAAATAAAAAAAGTATCTTTATTTGAAATTTTTCTTAAAAAAGTTTTTCTTACAAATTAAAAATGAAATCCCATGAGATAAAACAAAACAAACCAAAAGAGTGAAAACAAAAAACTTTTATTTTTTACAAAATTAAAACCAATATATGTATACTCTTATATATAGCAAATGTACGAGTATTTTTATTTTTTCTTTATTAATATTTAAATCTGCTTAGCAATAAATTTATTATTATTAAATTAAACTATATTTTGTTTTTTATTTTTAGTATATACATATGTATATACTAATTTAAATGTAATGTATGTATATAAAGACTTATAAACAGCTTTTGTTTAGTAGATAATAAAACATATATTTTTTAAGTATTAAATAACAATAAATTAATTTTTTAATATAAATGTTCTGTGTTACTCGAACTTGTTATGTTATTTGTAACGAATTTTGCCGTATGGTGTTATTCATTTTTAAGAGTCCAAACTAGTTATTAATACAAAAAACATTTTTCCAATACCCAAATACAGTGAAAGCTCCCTTTGGGACCCAAACAAATTACATTCTCTACTACGGACGCTATTAGTCCGTATTATCTACAGCCTTTAGAAAAAACAAACTCTAACACTAATGGAAACATTAAAGTTAAATTAAACATGAAGAAATGCAAAAGAGTAGTTAAAATTTCGAACAATTATACAATAAATTGTTTTTAGTGTGATTGCCATCTCAAGAAGCAAAAATATTTGTGATTCCCTATTTAGGGATTTAGATGCAATACAGTATTATTCGTTTAGCTGCATTTCATTTAACTGGCTTTACGTGCATATTGTGGAAAAGAGCATTAGATTTTTTGTCAACAATGCCGGTTATTAATACAAAATATTTACCCTTATCGTGCTTGGCGTATTATTGTCGTATTTCAACATTTTTGTAAAAGATTAATAAAAAATTTGCTTAATTTCCTTAATCTAGGACAAAAATGTCGAAATACGACAACGAATAAGCCAAATACGATAGGGGCGATTACTTTTAAGCAGAGTGGGCAAACAAACAAAACATTTCGCAAACGTTACCACAAAGTCATAAACTTTTCCAATTTTTTTTAATCGTATTGTACACGAGCAAAACCAAAACAAATACTTTCTAAATGAGAAAGAGCGCAAACGAAACAATTCGCTTTTCGCTCTTATGCTTGCTCTGTTTTTCCGTTACATTCGTATAATTTGCTCTTTTTATTTTTCTTATTTTCTTTTTCTTCTTATTCATTTTTTGTTCTACCTACGCACATTTGAGTTAGTGTATTTGTAGTGCTCAAAACAATATACAAAACTAAATGGGACAATCGCCGTCACTGTTTTTAATTTGTTAAGAACAAGAAAAATGAGATTAAACGTTTCGTTTATATTCCTACTCTGCTTTTAAGTGCCTCATAAATACAAACATTTTTTATTATGGCAATCGCTACTCTTAAGGAAAAACAAATTTACTTTGCTTATGTGGTAACCAGAGTAGGAAAATAAACAAAACGAAACGTTTGATCTCATTTTGTTTTGTTCTTTACAATGAGTAAAACAAAATCAGTGAGAACGATTTTATATACAATGCGAATTAAAACCACAAAAGTAAAAGTCAGCTGTTATTAATTTTACTATCATTTAAAGGAGATTTAAAAGGTAATACAAGTCGTACGTAAAACCAGAGACAGAAAGTCGTATGAAATTATCTTCGTATTTGAAGAATGAGAGTAAAAGTCTTACGACAGATTTTTTATGTTTACACCATTGGTAAAAGACTACAACAAAGTAAAATTAAAACATATATGCACATACACGTGAGCCATAATTTACATACATTGCGAATACATTTAACAAAATAAAAAACAACATAAAAATACATCCCTGGCCTGGATTGATGCATCGTATACATAGATGAAAAAAAAAATAATTTAATTTTGTAACCCAATTGGGTTAATTTTGTAACCCGTTGGAAATATTAAAGAGATTTAACAGACGAGTCATGCTCTGATACTTCCTCTAAAGTAATATACGACTTCAGTTTTGGAGCGATCATCACAAATACGTTCACAAAAATTGGAAAACAAATAGAAATGAAGAAAGTCTGACAAACTCTCTATGTGTTTACGTAGTTCTGTAAGTCGATTTAATGAAAACCCTTAAGAAGTATGGGCCGATTATAAGGTACAATTGCTGAAATTGTACAATGTAGCGTATAAACACTTAACAATGGTTGCCAGTTCCGTGCCATCTAAAAGGTTCATCAGTTTTGGCACAGCTAAGTAGAGTGCAGATTAAATGGGTTAATAAAATATTATTTTATTTCCGGGTGTTCTGAAGCTAACGCGTTTTGGCATTACAAAAAATAATAAAAATGTCAACAATAAAAAAATAGAAAGGGTAAGATGCCAACAGGTTTTTTATTAAGTATAATTGGATTAAAAAACTACAATCCAGAAAAGAAAAAATTAGGAAACGTGTTCTAAGATATTATTCTAACCCACTAGACGTTCCGGAGCAGTCGTAAGTATAAACACATTTACGTATAAAGGACTACATGCATGTGATTTTTGTGTTAAGTTTTATAGCCCTCTACCGGCTGAATAAAAGTGCATTCAGGATGGTTTATGAAAAAACTGCTGCGCATATATGTAAAAGTACTTTCATTTCTCCTCTTAAAAAGTCCAATTGCAAATTTTTTGGCGGAAAATAATTTTCTTTTAATAGTGACATCGAATTAATTTACTTTAAAAGAATTGATTACTTTCACTGTAGATACTCATTGTTAAGGATATTTTTTTAACTGTTTTATTATTGTACATGATGTATAAATGTATCAGCACTCAAATCTACATTAAGAACCCTTTTGAAAATAGGAATAAATATACTTTTACACGTTTTAATATAAAATTCTAACATACTTCTAATATTTTTTTCAATTACTTGAAATAAAATAACCAACTACTTTATTTAGTACTAACAGCACTATCAACATACATTTTTTCGAACATCCATAAAACCAGGTGTTTGTTTAAATCGCCAGTTTTATGTAAACAAATGACACAAACAATTATAAAAAATAAAGCAAGTTTTTAAGTAGTTTGATATTTTTATTTAAAAAAGTGTAAAATTTTTATCATTTTTTGTTAAGATTAGAAGAAAACATACATCCATACATACATAACTGGCCTTTACAACCCTGTGTCAGGATTACGGTGTGTGTCAATTTTTATCCATGAGTACCGGGACCTACAGTTTAATGTCGACTCCGAACGACAGACTTGAGAAGCTTGTTCATGGCAATTAGTTACTCTCAGAGCTTTTGCCAGAAGACTGCTGAGAGGTAGTCGCCGAAAGAAATATTTTTTTCATATTTCTTTTTTTTGAAGATGTCAGAGCCTGGAGTCGAACCCAGGGCCCTTGTCTTAGTAAGCCAACACACTAACCACTAGACCACTGCGACAAGAAGAAAACATATTACATTTTAATTGTGTATTATTTTATTTTGTCTTGGAAGTTCTGCTTAAACATATTTCATCAGTTCACTAAAATATATACTTGTGATTTTGAATCGCAAATTTTTGCGTTAAGCGATTGCCAGAACACCAATTTGGCGATTTGCGTTTGTCAGAACACCTGTTTGGCGTTTAAATAAAAAAAAATATGATAAAATTTTTATTCCAGTTTTGTTTTAAATTATTTGTATTCTGATGTTCCATTGTGCGATTAGTTTATGACTTTGTTGTCGACTAATATATTTCAGAGTGGCCGAATTTTCTGCGGGGTAGGAACACAGTTGTTGATGTTTTATGCGATATCTTTTCGTAAAGTCTCTATTTAGACACACTCTTATTATTTAAATACAGCTGTTTTGGATTTTTTGCCTTTGCAAATAAAATACATTTTAGGGAACTAATTTTTGTTGTCAGATTAGGGGATTTATCCCCAAATTGGGGATTTTTTTGGGGATGATCGACAAGTTTTTGGCGATTTTTAAAATTTGCTCGCTTGCTTAATTATATATTATAAACACGATGATAGAATTTCAATTTTCAAATCTTGCTTATAAACTCCTTTAAAACTCATACTATCATATAAAATTTTTGCAACGTTTGCTCTTGGTTTGATTTATTTTCTCATATGCATATATAATAACATCCCCATATCATTATGTTTCCGCCACCTTTTTAAATGGTTTGTATTGCGGAGGAATTCAGTATTAGAGGGTCTTTTTACAGCTAAATTACTTCTTTCGTAGATAAACAAACTAATTTTAGTTTCGTCCGACCATAATTACTTCTTCACTTATACCTTATGGCATGGAAATGTTTTCCATAATATGGCACAGAACATTTATTTAGAATTGAGGTAAAATAGATGACGTATGCCAGAAACACGCATCGAAGCGAGCAAGCGGTTGGTTTAAAAAAAATGTCGTCAAGATTTTAAGTTGATTTGCACAATCTCCAAATTTAAAATTTACATATCAAATAAAACAAAGCTATGTTCATTTAAATACAAAATTATTGACGCACTTTGTGTGGGGATTTTTGGGGATGAACTAATCAAGGTTTTGGGGATTTTTGGGGATATGAAATTCGAAATTGGGGATAAAAATTGAAAACTATCTGACAACCCTGCTAATTTTACACCCTTTTTGACAATGACTTTAAAATTTGGACTCTCTTAAATTATTTACATGGTTTTAAATTAAATAAACAAAAATTATAAATTAAATTGTAATACTTACGGCAGTATTCATAAAAAATAAAATTCGTTTATTAAGAGACTACATACAGCTGCGTGCAACTAATTAAGGACACGAAGCTTACATGTGAGCTTGAAGCAAACAAATAAAAATAGTTGTATATATTGTCAAAATTTTTCCGAGTTTAGTTATTTAAACTCTTAGTCGTAGAAAATAACTGTTTATTGTGTCAATTAAATTATTTTTTATAAAGCAGTGAGCCATATTTTAAAGAATATTGAATTCAGTCGTGCATATAATTAAGGACACATCGTAAAATTTAAGAAAAACTTGTATTTATTAAATAAAAATCAATATTTTGTTGCAAAACCATTGTTGTCGATAACAGCTTGACACCTACGAGGCATCGAGCTAACCAGATTTTCACATATACTAGTTGGAATGACCTCTCAAGCTTTTTTTGTTTCGGCGAAGAGATCATCAAAATTGTTTATTTTTACTGCGCTTACTTTGGTTTTTACAAGTTGCCATAAATTCTCAATCGGATTGAGATCTGGACTGCATGAAGGCCAATCAAGTACAGTGACCGAATTGTTTATAAACCATTGTTTGACGTGATGAGCCGTATGCTTCGGGTCATTATCTTGTTGAAATATTCATGTTACTGGCATATTCTCGTCTGTATACGGCATCATTGTATCGCTTAGGATTCTTACATATTGGAACTTGTCCATGTTTCCGTCAACTTTGTGCAGCGGTCCAACACCGCGTGACGACATAGCACCCCAAAGCATAATCGAACCTCCTCCATGCTTTAAAGTGGCCCGGGTGTATCTTGGATCAAATTCTATTAACTTTGGCTGGCGAACATATTTTTTTTCCATCGGGAGAGACTCTATTAATTTTTGTTTCGTCCGAAAATAACACTCTTTTCCATTCCATAGCGGTCCAATGGCGGTATTTTTTTGCAAACTCTATTCGCTTCTTCCGGTTACGCTCAGACAACAATGGTTTCTTTCGGGAAATTCTTCCAAAGAGGCCAGCTTCCCGCAATCGACGTTTTACTGTGTCTACAGATGGTTTTGCTCCATTTTCACCAAAGACTGCTATCCGAATTTCATTTGCTGATTTATGCGAATTTTTTTTCGACTCGCGGACAATCAGTGCATCTTCACGCACTGTCGTAATTCGGCTTCTTTGTTTACGAGGCACCTTTTCAGCTGTCGAATGTTTTTTGAAATATTGCACCGCTTGGAAAACCATTGTTTTAGAAACTTTTAAGGCTGTTGCGATCTCCCTATAAGAGCTTCGTTCCTGATGCATTTGTACAATAATCTTTCGAGTACTGACGTCACAAGACTTATTTTTACCCATGTTTAGCAATAAGTAAAAGTTTATCAAATTCTGAAAAACACTTTGTGTAATCTCATTTATTTGAATTTAACTATTAAAACTTACTTGAATCTTAAAATTTTAAAAAATTTTTCACTGTCCTTAATTAAGTGCACGAGTAATTTATTTCACAAATTATGAAAAATACCACAAAGAAAAAAATAACGGTAAAAATAGGGTTGCCATTGAGAAGTTTCAATAAACAAAGTTGGATTAACTAAACAGGGTCAAATTTTAGCGGTTTTTTAATAGTATTATTTTCAACATAATGATTTAAATATTGAGTACTACTGTGCTTAATTAGTTGCACGCAGCTGTATTTGACAAATTTCTATGCAATAAATGCCAAATAATTCCCCTTAATAAAATTGTAATAGATTTTCTGAATACAGCAGTTAATTTTCAACAGAGTTGGCAAACAAACAAAACATTTCGCAAAAGTTACAACAAAGTCATACACTTTTCAAAATTCTTTTAATGGTATTGTACATGAGCAAAATCAAAACAAATACTTTCTAAATGAGAAAGAGCGCAAATGAAACAATTAGCTTTTCGCTCTTGTGCTTGCTGTGTTTTTTGTTGTTTTTTTCTCTTCTTCTATCCTTTTTCTTCTCATTAATTTTTTGTTGTACTCAAAACAAAAACAATATACAAAATTAAATGGGACAATCTTTCTCACTGTTTCTGTTTTATTTTTGCTTTACTCATTGTAAAGAATACAACAAAATGAGATCAAACGATCAGTTTTGTTTATTTTCCTACTCTGATTTTCAAATACAAACAAAGAAAGTTTAAATTTTATCTATAAAAAAGAATTTTAATATTAAATGAAATTGTTAGATCAATATGTAAATTGCTTTTTTCTTTTTAGTATAATTAGTTGGTTTTAAAAATTAAATTATGTTTAAATTTGTTGCACATTTTAATTGATTTCTTATTCGTTTAGCGTTTTGTGAGTTTTATTAAATTTGCTAAGATTTTTTAAATGGATTTTTCATTATTAAAAATTCGTTTTTTTTTTATAAATTATTATTATCATAGTAATACGTTGTTATTGTTACAGTTTATAATAATATAATTATAATATATATAAATAGTTTTGTGTGTTTGGTTTATTATTTTTTGTTTTTTAATTTTTATAATATAATTAATTTTTATTTTATACTATTTTACTTTTTAATTTATAATTTGATCCACTAACAGTTTATATATATATATATTATATAAATATTCTTGTTTTATATATAAATATTAAAATTAGTTTTTATATTTTAATTATTATGTTTTTGTTTTCTTTTAAATTTAAATTTTATATCGGTCTTAACTTTTTTAAAAATCTTTATATGGGCAGTTGACGTTGTTCATTTTATTTTTTTTTACTTCTCCTTAAACTTTTATAAGTAAATAAGAGCTTTTGTTGTTTTAGTTATTAAAAATCAAGTATGTTACAAAGTTTTCATCTAAATAATGTTTCACAATTCTTTTAATTTATTTTTAAATAATTTACAAAAAAAAAAAAAAAAATAATTTTTTAACATGAATTCTTATTTGGTTTTAACAATTTTTTTATAACAATTTTAGATTTTTTTCCTTTTTATTAATTTTTTCACTTTTAATTTAATACATTTGTTTTTAAATGCTAAAGCTAATGGTAAATTCTATGGAAGTCAGTTTTTCTATAAACACAAAATGATCAGATATGTGATGGAAAGCAAATTTGATAGATAGAGAAGAGAGAGGTTTAAATGGATCATATATTTCAAGTCTGAATATTTACAAATTATTTTAAAGTTATGCCAATATTTAAAAAGCTTCCTATAAACAAAGTTTGAATTTTCATTCGATTTCAGTTGCTGTCAGTTTCCAACACATACCTGTATATTTAAATACACATTTGGGGATTCACAAGGTATGCTATTACGGCATAGTGGCCTACTATTTTTTTTTTAATAATAAAAAATTACAACTTTATGACAATATAACGTAATATCAAACCTTATGAAACTCCCTATAAAGAAGTTAAAAAAAGTAAAATTTTTGAAAAAATTAAAAATAACAACTGATTTGTAATCATTCAAAATATACTACTTCAAAGTGTAATTATGTATCTTGTAATTTCAATTAAATTAAAAAAAAGAAAATCTCAATATATTAAAAACTTAACATATGTTATATACTTATACATATATATGCTATTTGTGTGAAAGTTATGTATGTTTGATGACTTTTTTAATTTTATAAATTTAAATATTCTAAATTTGTTATTTATTATGCCTATAATTAATTAATTTTATTAAATAATCTAGCAAATATTTAATTGTTTGTTTGTTTTTCTTTAATAATCAGTCAATAATTGATGTACATATTTGTTTTACAATTTCACTATTTTTTTTTTTATATTAATTTAAAGACTTTAGTTGAAAATTATAAAAATTCTTTTTCTAGGTACTTTGTTTAAATTATATTAAAATACATAATAATAATAAATTATTAAGTTAACAAAATGAAACAAACAAAAAAATAAATAAATAAATAAAAAAAAATTTATTTTATATACTCGTATTCCAAAACTTTATACAGCTAATGACTGAGAAGATGAGATGAGAGCATAGAACACATTAGCGGTAATCACTCTTCGTTGTAATTCTCGTTCAAGTCGTACACGTCTAGCATCATATCGACGATGAAATTAAAGAACGCTGTAACTGACAAAACCTTAAATGTTTACCAGAGCCAAAAAACTTTCATAAATGTAGAACAAATACACTGGTATTTTTCATTTCGCAGACGGCGTAAGTGAACTTATTTTCATCGTAGAAATCTGGGACCTGGACCAATCGACGCGTATTTTTCTGCTGATAAAAATGATGCAAAAAACGTATTTTCGATTTTGTGTCAGTTACAGCGTTCTTTAATTCCATCGTCGATATCTGCCTACATTTCGTTGTTGTTTAAAATGATTTACTACCTCTACAAGACTTGCAAGCGGATTTACAGCGACGAGTGATTGCCGCTATTATGCTCTGACTCAAAACAAGTTTCAATATTCTTGGCCTTGTTTTACAACATGTCGAGTAAAGAAAGTTGTTACCATGCTCTTTTAAAGCATTAAAAATTTATCTATTTTTGCAGAAAGTACGAGTAATTCATTTTGCCGCAATCGATTTGGATGAAAAGCTTAATCTTTATGTACATACATATACGAGTATTTAAAAACTAAATGAAAAAAATTAAAATTCAAAAACCATCAACGTTAAATACTCCATAAGCCAACATTTTCATTCTTATTTTAGTAGCGATGTCGTTGTTCCATATCGTAACAAAGGGTAAATATGGCGGTATAGAACTTTGAAATGGAAAACAATAAGGAGGAATTTTTTAAATTGACATGAAATTTACTTTATTCAAAAGATAATATTCTGGCATTATAATTAAAATATATCGTAGACTAATCTGGAGAGTAAAATTTCGATGACTTTTTCCAGTACTTGTGATTGTGTATCGGCAATATCGCAGCGTAAACTACATGATCTCACAGAAAATAGTATAGCGGCGTTAAATTGCACGATCTTAGAGGCCAATTCACGTGTCCTAAACGTGAAATTTTATGGTTACTAAACATTTCCTTCAATAAATCAATTGCGCCACGAGCTGTGTCTCATGGTGCACCGTCTTGTTGAAACCACAGCTCCCGCACATTATGTGTAGTTGTTCAACTGATGAACGAAAAAGTCAGCAATCATGGCTCTATAGAGGTCACCATTGACTGTAACGCTCCGAGCAGTGTCGTTTTTAAATAAGTACAAACCAATTATTCCACCAGCCAAAGACAAAGCACACCGAACAGCCAGTTTTTTTGCATGTAAAGATGTCTCAACATACACTAGAGGATTACATGATAAAGTGGCCGCCAATTAAACAGTGTTGCCGACTTAAATTTTAATGGATTGTAAAAAATGCTTTTGTTGCCCATGCACTAGAAAACTATAATAATTCTGGATTTGCATACAATTGACTACATAGTTAAAAAGGAAGAAAACATTTGGTAGAACTGGATGTATAATTTTGCAGTGAGTAGATATGTATACCTTTTTTAGTTAACTGTTTGTTTCCTTTAAATCGAAATGTATCAGTAGGAATACAATTGACTTTAGAATTAGGTATACTAAATTGCTTTGACTTGACTGAAAGCTAAAAAATCACAAGGTTCAATCCTCTTGCACGGAAAACATAGTTTAACTCATAGCACCCCTACCTTGTTTTAGTTTTCTTTAAGTCTTTCAAAATTTTCCAGCAGTCATATTATGATCCTCAAACGGTGAGTTTTTTATTTTACCTCTTTTTCGTTACATTTGAAATATTCTTTATTTTGTCTGTAATCTGAAGCAACTGCAATTGTCATACAAAAAATTCTTGTACTAATGGCATACGAACTTTGGACTTTATTTTTTATTATGAAACAAATACAAGTTTTAATATTTTGCTGTTTTCTTTCCGTTTTTGCTTTGGATTCTGATTTTAAAGTTGTCAACTTTCAGCCAACTTTAAGTCGTCGTGATTAATTTTTTGCTTAGCCGCTAATAATTTTATGGTGACTTGGACCTCTGATCCGAAGATATTTCTAAAGTTAATAGAAGGTTGATTTTGCAGAAACCTCTTTTTCAAAACTTTAGTAAAAAGATAAATATGAAAAATTTGCAAAATTTTTAAAATGTGAACAAAATATATTAAAATTTGTATTTTTTTTTTTAATTTCCAGTCTTTTTATTGAAAACAAAATAAGTATAGATTTAAAAATAATATATATATGTATGTATGTATATATTCTAAAACAAAGAACATATCTTAAAGTAATAATTTTAATATATAGCTTAACTATGGCAAATAAAAATTTTCAAAAAAAAAAAAAAAACAAAAATTGTTAACGAAACGCAAAGATATCTTTAAATTAAATTTTTTAAAAATTTTATCTTTTAGGTTTTCTTATTATTTGCTAAACAATATTTAATAATATTATTTGTTTTTGTCTCTCCTAACATTATACACAATTCTAAGAATAATTTAAATATAATATTTACACTAAAGTCTGGCTGAATTATAAATAAGGATAATGATACGATTTGTTGCGATAAAAACCATCCAAAAGGCCAGAATAATTGTACGCTGTGTTGTTGTAAAATGGCACCAGAGAAGTGGGCATGTAAAAGATAAAAAAAAGAAAAACAAAATGCATTAGAATTTTTTTAAGTAAATTATAGCACATACATACATATCAGAAAAAATAATATATTATAGTAGAAAAAAAAAAATAAAAAATTGTATATATTATACATTCGACCTGACATTAATAAGTAATAAGAAGATTTTTTCGATTTTTATTAAAAACAACTATAAGGATTCAAAATTTTGGTCTTTCTAGATATGTACATAGTACATCAATACATATGTATATATGCATTTACTTGAAACTGTTCCTTTTCATATCCTACGAGTATACTACAATGTATTTTATTTATCACAAAACAAAAAAAAAAAATTTTAGTATTAATAATATAATATAATAAATATAATTTGTTAAGCTATTTAATCAAAAACAGTACTTAATACTCTGTTTAGTGATTTGAACATTACTACGACAAGTTAGTCCCAGTTTTTTCTTTTATTTTCTTTCTAAATATGCAACCGTTCATAAAATATTTTTTGCAAGTTTTGATATCTTACTGTGTTAATTGGTTATTACTTTCATAAACTTTAAATAATTTCGTAAAAGCTTTTGAACTTGCAAATTTGACAAAAATACAATATATATATATATACATACTATATATATACATGAATATATACATATGTATATACAGGTTTATGCGTTTTTGAAAATATCAAAAAAAAAGAGATTTATTATTATTTATAAAAAAAGGTCAATAAAGTTATTATATCAATATCAAAAGAGTATATATCAACTGTATTGCTTATGGGGATGGGCATATCTTATAAACTCTTATATTCAAAAAGCTATTAACTAAATGAGAATCATATCCCAGTATATAAAAACAAACAAAAGGATTTACAAAGCAATACATTTTGAAAATAAGAGTTTATAATTCTGATTACCATCTTTGGGAAAAAGTCTCATGACGAGTCTCTTAAGCAGACGAAGTGGCCATACAGATATGCTTAACTCCATAAGCAATACATTTCATATATTATATTTTTCATTTCATTTAATTTAATAATTTCTTGTTTTTAAATCATACAACAAATAAAAAAAAAATAGTTATGAGCAAATAAAGGGATTTGTATTGTATATCACTCACTTAAGATACTCGAATTATTTTAATAAATTAAAAAAAAGTAATAAAAAATATTTGTGGGCTTTTAGAAATATGCATTTGCTGCGGAAGGTTATTTTCGAAAATTACCCGTAAAAATATTTTATATTCTGGGAAAAAACATATCGGCACTGAAACCCGAAACATGTTCTCAGCAAGAATGTCCTACACTCGGTAAATAGTTGTGCCGAAGTTTGGTGTCATCTTTGTGCCTCTGTAATTTATGTGAAGACACAATGTAATGGCCTTTTAGTTTCTGGCCTGTATTAATAATACTCGTAAGAGTTTATTTTTATTCATAATTTGGATAAATATGAAAAACAAAACCCTAATGAACTTGTTATAAACAAAATAACAACTTTAAACAAACTAATACACCTTTTGTGAAAGATCAATATTTTCAAATTGCATACAAGAAAAAAGTTACAAAATAATAAAAGAAAGAAGAATATAGGTGACACAAGATTACGAGTACATATCGAGCCTTTGGTGCAAGACCGTAGTAACTCTAAATTTTAATTTTTTGAGCTGGGTATGCAGAAATATTATTTGGGGAAATATCTATCTAAAGAAAAAATATTATGGTTCTATCTCTAATCGTTCAGATTCTACAGCTAAAAATTCTTTATTGCCTCTATCTATGTCAAACAATATTTATTTGCAATAAAGAAATATTTCCTTTATGATAAGACATTTACAAAAAGAAAACAAACTGCAAAAAAACAATAAAGCAATAATTTTTTTTGCTACTTCTAGGCACAATAACACAACTGCAATTAAAATAAAAAGTTTATTTGCTATAACGATGTATTTCAAATTAATTAATAAATTTGTCGTTGATTTTGTGACAATAACGATACATCATTGATAGGTTGATACAAAATACTTAAATATAAATAAATATTTCATATTTTTAATAATTATTTCTTTTTTTAATTACAAAACATTCCTCTTTATTTAAAAACTTGTAAAAAAAAACTTTAGCAAACGAAAATACTATCAAGAAAAGATGGCTGAAAACTTCAAATGCATTTTTCTCAGTTCACGATTTTTTGAATTACTACGGTATTGCACTAAAGGCTCGATATGATATGTATGTACATTACATGAAGTAAATAAAATAAACCTTTTCCGAATTAAGTCAATATCTATCTGTTCATCCCTTAACAAACATTTAATACTTATATTAAAAAAAAAGAAAAAAATTGTGTGTGTTTTATATTATAAAAAAAAACAAAAAAAAAAAAAAAATATATATATATATATGTATATAAAAAAAAAATAAAAAAAACTTTTCTCACCTCCATTATGGAACAAATTTATTAAACACATTTCAATTCATTCAATTTCTTTAAACATTGAGGGCTGTTGTTGAAAAAAAAAAAAATAAAAAAAATATTACATAAAAAAAAATTATTTATATATTTTTATAAAAAAAAATTTCCCTTGAATTTTATTTGTGGCGAAGTTTTTTTTCCATTCATTAAAACATATATGTATGTATATGTATAACGGGACCGATATTGATGAGTATTATAGCGCTTGTATTGAAGGTGAATACAATTATCGGTTGGCGTATACTTACCACGCCCACCATTTTTCTGCTCATTTTTTTTAACATGTAAAGGCTAAAAGAAAAAAAAAAACAAAAAAACAAAAAAAAATTGCTTCCCGTTGATTTTTATATTTTAAGATTTTCCGAACTAGAAAAATGTAAAATTTTTGTTTTAAAGATTGAAAGGAAGTGGGAGTTTACATTAGAAAGTTCATATTTTAGATATTTTATTACAACTTTTAGAAGTTCTTAAACAAAAAAATCTTCAAACACACACTTTTTCAGAAGACTGTAAAAAAAAATAAAAAAAAAATTGTTTGCCTTTTAGGGTTTTGTTAAAGTAACTAATATTTATTATGTACTAAATTTCTACATAAACTTTTATATGAATGTTAATAATTAATATTATTGATTATATTATATATTGTTATATTGAATAAAGGTATTACAAAAAGCGAAATAAACATTACAATGGATATTATCGATTAACTATTTAAACACGTAGTTTTATTGAAGATTTAAAAAAATCGAATTCTCTGAATTAATTTCTGTTGATACAAATTTTAAATAATTTTAATCGAATACAGTTAGTTACAATCGATCGCGTATGTAATCGACTGAAATTTCAAGTTGCTATAACTTCCAAATCTTTTTTACTTATTATTTCAATGACTACTTCCTTGAGTATTAAAATTTTTAAATAATAATAACAGATAAGTAAGTATTACATTACTTCGAAAATACAGACGATTTCAATTACGAGTGAAATCGTTTTTCATCACATACCGGGTATTATGTATTATTGTGTTTCGATTTAACAATTTTTAACAATTTTATTGAAATTAAATAAGTTAAAGTGCTTGTCTTTAATGTTACTTTTAATATTTCATCGCTACGCCCAAGAAATTTTAATCATTTTTTTTAATTATATTAAATTAGGAAGTTTTATTAATTTCAATAAATATTCGTAGACATCAAGACGACAAAAATACCTCAACTTTGTTCATGTCTTTACAGAAGTAAAGCACGAAAATATATATTTTATGTAATATTTTCGAAAACTATGTATTAATCAAGAAAAATCCATTGTATTGTTTCGCTTTATCTAATTTGTTTGTGTATAAACAGAGACCTAAAATTTAGATAAATGTAAATATTTGCTTAAGGCAATCATAAGAAAAGCTTTAAATATTTGTTTAAAGCCATTATTGGATTGAATCATTTCTTTGATTACCTTAAGCTTTATTTGTTGTGTTGTAAATATTTAGTCTTAAATAATTTTAGTTAAAAAATATTTTTATGTATGTATATACTTTTATGTTAAATACGGTTTTTAGTTTGTTGTACATATAATTAATAAATTTAATGACATTTTTTTTTCTTTTCGTTTTAAATTGTATTTACTTTCAAATTTTATTAACATTTTTAAAATACGTATCTTGAAAATTATAATTTTTAAAACATATTAGAAAACTTTGTCTTTCATAACCGTTAAAGAAAGTTCGTCTAACTTTTTGATTTGTAAAACTGTTTTTAATTTTCTTTAAACATTTTCATTGCTACAAACTCCAATAATCTTCAAAATTTCAAGAATAATATAATTAGATGTTCGAAAAAGCTTAAATGTTCATATTCGTACTTGCTTACAATTAAGCAATAACATTGAAAGTAGTGCGTATTTGTAAAATAACAAATACAAAAACATAATTGGAATTGAATTATTATAATTCTGTAATAAATCGTTTTAAACGCTTTTTACAGATCATTGGTAAATAAAGTTTTTAAATTAATTATTAAAGAATTAATTTTAATTAAATTCAATTTTTACAATTAGTGTTATAGTAAAGAAATAGCCAACAATTATGTATGTATGTATGTACGTATGGTTGGTAATTATGATTACACATTACAGGTAATCAGTAAAAGGTAATTTTCAATGTCCAGTTTTGCATACACTTTATTCATATTTACTCTCATGTAGAAAGAAATTTCAAAAGCTAAAAAAAAATAGCAAATACTTTTTAACTTTTAAATATATTTGAAGAACTAAAAGAGTTTTTAAGTCAAATATTAAAAAAATAAAACTTTACAATTTTAAATAAAATATGGGCATTTCAAATGAAAGATACACTGACGTGACAAAAGAATTAAAAATTCTTAAAAATAATTTTGCTTTTTTATATTTCCCCTGTAAAATAATCAAATTCAGCAGATGTGATATTTTTATTTATTAGTTTTTAAAAGAAATTTTTCTCTCTCTCTCTCTCTCTAAAATTTTTCTGAGGGAGAAACTATTCGATTGCATAAACTGTAAGTATATATCATATTACGACGTCACGTATGACATGGAAAAACAACATTTGGTGTCAGTGTGTTCAAAGTAAATGCGGAAAACTTGTCATGTATCAAAACCAAAGGAAATTTTTTTTTTTTTTAATTCAGTAAATAAGAAAATATTTGTGATGATAGTACTACGTAGTAACCCGCGACATCGTAAGTAGTTTAGAATTTAAAAATAAGAGATATTTTTTTGATAACCTACTTGATTTATTAATGTAAACCAGTGATGTCCACTACTACATAAACACACTTGCGCTTGTGTATGAAGCAGAGAAAAGACTCTGCTTACTTCTATCAGAAATGGGAATGTTCGAATTACTTTCTGTTTATAACTTCATAAATATTTCTTCATAATTCTGAGTAAAGTGCGTAATCTTTTCCGATAGACATGTGACCGATTTATTAAGAATAAAGGAGTACCGAGGTCACATAGATTTGGAGGAAATAATGAATAATTATTTCAGTTAAATAAAAATGATACAAAAAATATGCACTATCCATCTCTGCACTATGTTGGAGAGAAGCTAAAATCTAAAAAGAGCAAGAGTAACAATATCTCTTTTTATTATGTACGTGTTTGACTTCGACGTAAGCAGAATTTGTTTTCCTATCACTCGTTATAGGGAAAGAGAATTTTGGACATCACTGATGTAAACACATACATATAAATTATTTTCGATCAGATGAAAAAAAAAAAAAAACAACTGCAAAAATCATTAAAAACGGAAAAAATTAAAAAAGATGAAATGATCGCATAAGTAAGAGACAAAATTGAATCTGACAAATTTTTCAATTGCCTTGAAAACAAAATAACTGATTAAAATTAACAATACTACCTATATATACTATACAGCTAATTAAGAGATATTAGTTGAATTTTTACTTTTTTATTTTGAACGTGTAGGACGGTCAGGTTCTGTCACGCCTGATGGAAATGCCCATATATTATTATCAATATATTCCTAAGATATCATAACAAGCAAATATAGTAATTTGTAAATTCTTTTTTTTATAAAGTCAAAGTAATTAAGTAATAGGTGAATGATATTTTTGTAATATTATTTTACAAATTTTCTAAAGCTTAGAAGACTTGTTATGTGCATTTCAAAGTTTAACTAATCTACAGCATATTGTTATCCATCCATCTTAGCTTAAACTAAAAAAAAACAGTTATTTTTATTCCCCTATGTTTTCAATACAATTGCATATCGATACTCCAATATTACTATTTTCAATAAATTTAAACTGGAAAATTAAAATTTAGAATTTATAGGAATGGAATTGAAATTGAAAAAAATTTACTAGAAATTTAAAACCTTGAATATCATCGTTGTAAAAAAAGAGGAGAAAAAGATTGTTGTTTTCTAGCTCCAGACTTTTATGTGCGATTTTGATTTTTATAAAAAATTATATTGAAAATTATTAGAGAATGGTGTGAAAATGTTCGACGACGTATGCCTAAGAAAAGATTTTGTTTATCAAACTTTTATAGTTACATATTAATAATGCAACATAAACTCGTATGTATGATGTATGTAAATTAGAGGCCTGTACACTTAATAAAGGATTTATTCGAATTAAAAATTGGCGAAGGCGAAAATATTACGATATTAGTTTTTTTTTCAATTTATGTTGGCTACAATGTAACAGAGCAGGCCCTCTCTCTGCTTTAGGTTTTGAAATTTATAGATTAAAAAACCTATATTTTAGATTTCTTATTTACTTGATTTTTTTCTTAGGTATGTATATTGAAAGTTATGATAACATATGCATATACATTTTTGTATATTGTGGGAGTATCGGTCTTAAAACTTAGCACATACATATACAATGTTAGTAAAACTAATTTAATTTTTGTCTGTGTTTTTTTTTTTAATTTTGGGTTTAAAAACGTTGGTTGTTTTATATTTTATCTTAAATTTTAGTAAACATAAATATACAATAATTGAAAGGAGAGAGAGAGTTGGAGAAGTTTGTCATATATTTTATGATTAATTTTTTTATTTTTAATTCCATACAAAAAACCCAAAGTGGGCAATTTATCATTTTACTTTAAACGTTTTAATAATTGTTTATGGAATTTTAAATAATGTATTTGTAAAGTTATATTTCTTTAAATAATTTAAGAGCCGTTTCGAAGACTTTTTTATATTTTTAAACAATTTTACATTATCCAAATAACTTTGCATGCCAAGTCCCTGATTTTACTTTAAATGTTTGCATTGCATATTCATGATATTTAAAATTAAAATTAAAAAAAAAAAAACAATATGAATGAAAAAATTTTTTATATAACAAGAAATATTAATGTTTAAACGGCGTGGTTAATAAAAAATCTCTCCTCCTTCATTATTTATATATTTTTAAATTCTTAGCTTAAGAGTCTAATATATGTATATATATTTTTTATTTAACTTAAACCTGCAAGAGGCCTAAGTTTTTATAAATATTTTTTTTTCTTTTTTTTTAATAAAGTAGAAGACGACAGATTTTTTAATTGTTTAGAAAAAAAAAAAACATAAAACATATTATCATTAAACATTTTTTTTTGTAATTTTTTCTTTTAAATATAATATATTCGCTTAAAAAACGTTCAATTAATATATTATTTGTTTGTTTTATAAGAGAGACTTATACTCAAGAAAAAAAAAATGTTCTCAGTATTTTATCAGAAATACAAATGTATGTAGATGAGAAGAAATATTGTTGTAGTATTTTTTGCTGCATTATTTTTGTTTAAATGTAGCTTATACTCTATTTTCTTTTTTAATAAAATTGTTTAAGAAGTAATTTCTATAATTCTTTTAACTGCATATTAAAAAAAGAAGTATTTTCGTGTTCAACTGTTTACTTTTTTCTTTTTTGTTTAAATGAATTTTTGTGGATTATGATAGGGATGTGTTTTTTGAGTACGAGTTTTATTATGTCTACCTCTATGCACCATTGTATTGTAGCCTGGACCAGCTGCAGGTATAGGAGCAGCAGGTGGACCCATGCCTAATTGATTCATAAAGTTATGAGCTTTCATTTTTCCATGCTCTTCGGCCAGACGTACGGTTAAAGGTTGGGAGGCACCTTCGGGTATAACATTATTTAAAGCTGATATAGCCTCTTGGGCTTCTTCACGTTTATTGAATCTATTGTGAAGTAATATATATATAAATATATTTTTTTTATCTCTATTATTTTTAACTTTGGCTTACCTTACAAATGCTACACCTCTTGGTTTACCAGTTAATTTGTCTCTGAGTATATTCTTTTGTACAATATTACCATATTTACCAAAGATTTTGTCCAATTCATCATCGGTGATTGTACGAGGTAAATTGGTAACATATAAATTGGTATCCTTAATTGATTCCCCACCAGGTCGGGCATATGAAACCTTTTTGAAAAATAGAAATAAATTTGATGAAAAATATTTTACATATAACTGTAGGGGGAAATAATATAAAATATAATTTTTTGCTGATTTTAAAGAAACTTTTGAATAGACACCTGTTGGCTCGTTTTTTAAAATACACCATTTCTCTTTGTACAACCACGCATTAACATTTTTCTTTTATGAGGCTGAAGATAGAGGATTTCACATAATATTTTAAAAGACAAAAAAAAGATAGGAACAGATTATAAAGCAATCCACCAGAGTTTTTTAAAACTTTAGGGAGGGTCGTGGTATAGCGGTTAGAACTATCGCAGAGAAACTCAAACATTAATTTAATTTAAATTTTTTGAAAAAAAAAAAAAAAAAAACAGAAATGTATTGCTTTATAAACACTTTTGTATGGTTTTTATATACTCAATGGGATATGCTTCGCATTTAGTTTATAACTATTTGAATATAAGTATTTGTATTTTTGATTGACACCTTTGAGAAAGTCTCCCAACGAGTCTCTTAAGCAGAGACGAAATGGCCATAGAGATATGCTTATCCCCAAAGCAATACATTTCATATATTTTAATAAAATAATAAATTGCGGTTTTTCGAAAGAATATAATTAAAAAAAAAAAAAAAAAAAAAAAAGAGATCCCCCCGCCTCCACCCAGAGGACCAAAAATAAAAACTGCTCCCTGGCATTTCCAGTCTGTTCCACCAGAAATGAATCATCAGGAGTACAGCACCACCTTCTGGGAAAATGACAGCTAACCCGCTTAACGAAGACGCGCACCATCTACATCCATCGACAGATGGGATCACTCAAATGTGAAAGTATAATACTGGCCTTTGAATGATCAAATTGACAGCAACTTATTCCATTGACATAAGGCGCTTAACATCTCACATACATACATACATACATACATAACTGGCCTTTACAACCCTGTATCAGGATTACGGCCTAGCTTCTCGCAGTACTCATGTTGTGTGTGTCAATTTTTATCCATGAGTACCGGGACCTACAGGCAGACTTGAGAAGCTTGTTCATGGCAATTAGTTACTCTCAGAGCTTTTGCTAGAAGACTGCTGAGAGGTAGTCGTCGAAAGAAATATTTTTTTTTTATATTTCTTTTTTTTTAAGATGTCAGAGCTGGGTGTCGAACCCAGGGCTCATGTCTTAGTAAGCCAACACACTAACCACTAGACCACGGCGACTACTAACATCTCACATATCTATCTATAATTTCAAATTCCAATACAATGCACTGCCCTAAGTAGGGGTTTACCCCTAAATATTAGTCTTAATAAAAAAAATATTCGATCCTTTCCATTTGTGTAAAGGGATCTCCGATGCTTTAATACACATAAGTTGGACGTTAATATTTAATAAAACGGGAGCTTTAGCCAGTTCTAAAAAATCATAAGTTTCATGACTTAAAATAGTACTTTCCTTCAAGTATTTTTTTTTTAATTTGCCTTGGCTACAGTGCAATTTACTATGATTTTTGGTAATTTTTTCCGTTTAAGCATTTGAAGGGCAAAAACAATTCTCCGGCTGTCTATTATATTGTTATAGTTTTTTTTTTCTTTATAATTTTTACTTTTATGGTCTCTTATATTTCCCCCTTATGTTTTGCATTCCATGCACGTCTTCAATGTTTAAATGTACACGTATTCACTGTGATAGTTCAGGTGAAATGTGCAGTCAATTGGCTGCCATTAGGCGTGACAATTTAAGTAATTATGTTTTTACTTGAGTTTAGTATACTGTACTAAACTTCACACAACAGTTTAGCACTACAGTTAAAATTTAAGCTGTAGTAAAAAGAGGGAAAATAGAAAAAAAAACTAATTTAAGTGTAAAGTGTATTTCGGGACTATCTGCTAAAATATAATGTTTGCCATCAAAACAATTCTCATGAAGGGGAGTGATTAGAATTATTTTGCTCTTTTTTCGATTCTAAAGTCATTTAACAGTGGCTAGAGAAAGATTAATTACTTTGGATAGTTTGAAATAAATGAAGTGAAGGCATACCAAACACATTTTTGAAAAAATTACAAATAACACAAACACGGCCATGTCGGTTGTTGATGATTGCAACTGTACATCTTAAGATATTGTGGTGAGTTAGAGTACAAAGAAAACGTGGCATTAATTGATTATACATACTAATATTTTAAATGATTAATGAAGGTAAAGATGTAAACAAAACTTTTATAAAACAAAATATTCGTTCAAATCTGACCTTGCGATGTTTTACACCCACAATATTTATTAATCGCTTTAAGGCTAAAGGCCTGGTTAGCCAAACGTTGATGTCGTAAAAACGGTACGTACGTTAACGTACGTACGTGTGTGCAGTTATACAAACGTGCCATATGTCAACAGAAAATGTAAATAAAAACAAAACAAACCAAAAAATTATAAAGGCATTCATTTGCCTGTACCAGTAATATTAATTTTTCGTCGTCCACTAAAAACAAAATATAATATTTTTTTATTTTATTAATATTGTTAAATTAACACAAAGTTGAAAAAGGTACCAGAAGTACCAAAATAATATCATATTATAATTACATACTACTTCTTATATTTTATGCTTCCTAAAAATTTATTCTTATTGAATATTCAATTTTTGGTTTAAAGTTATTATTAACTGAATCGGATCCATTGGTCCATTGTGGACCGGAAACGAAAAAAGTTAATTTTTAAGTAGAACTTTAAAAATAAAAAAAAATTGTAATTATCTCGGAAACTAGGTAGCACGTAAATCAATCACGCATCCCATATGCTTCTTTTTATATAGTCGAATAATTTTTCATTTGGTATGTATATAATTCGTCTGTCGAAGATATGTTAAGTAAAACATGGGACTTTTAAATAAAAAAAAAAAATTAAAAACAAACTTTATATTCACATAAAAATTTAAATTATTCACATAAATATAATAATATGTATCCAAAGACTTCAAAAATTAAAAAGTCGTTTTGTACACATATAAAAGAAAATGATTTGCAAATAAGCATGAAGTACCAAAAGGGGCATATGGGCCACATTGCCATTTAACATACAATAGTCCAATCAATCTATTTTATACAGATTGTTCCGTTACGTCAACGTGACATTTATTTTGGATAACCATTTGCATTGTTTTCATATGCTAGAAACCAACGTACGTTGCGTTACGTTACATGAACGTTCGGCTAATTCTACCTTAAGAATATTAAATATGAAATTTTATATATTAACCCTCTGTCTACCACAGAAAAAAGAAAGAAGTGCAGTGATTACCAAGCTGGGTTCATTCGATCCATTTGTATATATATATATGGGTATAATAGACCCGACTGGTACTTTGCGATAGAAAATTGATTACACAAAAAGATACAAGTATTTATCCCTATTTTGCGTTTGGTATTCAGTTATGCTGTAATCGAAATTGGCATTCCCCAAAAAAACGGAATTGAAAGAAGAAGAAGGAACGAATGTTTACAAAATTAATTGTATCAGTGTGGAAATAAAACAAGCAAATATGCAAGTCTCTTATCATTTTAAGAAAAAAAGCAAAATTTAATACAAAAAAGGGTTTAAATAATAATAGTGTTAAAAAATTCTTCAAAACGGAAAATATTAATGTCTGAGAGTTAAAAAAGTCTGTTTTAAGGTCTTATTGGTCTTAATAAAAATAGTGATAAATCTTAAAAATTAAGAAAAGTTATTTGTTATTATTTATTACAGTGTGAAGAATTCTATATTAGTTGCTAGTAGTTGGGTTTGTGACTTGTGTGTGTTGTATATTGTATTTAAAAAACGTTAAAGCAAAAAAAATCATTGCACATCATATTTTAAAACAGATTAATTAAGGTAATCAAGGGAAGCGATTGGTACTAGATGGTGATGTAACTGAAGCAGCTATCTCAAAAATAAAGAAACAAAAAAGCTCGGAAACTGAACAAGCATATATAAAAATCGATCGCAGTTGTAAATATGGAATCAAAACCATTTTGATCGGAGTTTGCGTCATGTCTGCAAATAAGCCAGAATATATCAAACTATTTAAACAAAATATTAATACTTAAATACAGTGAAAGCTCCCATAGGCGGACACTGACCGTCGAAGCATTTCTGTCCGCCTACGGGAGATGTCCGTCCAGGGGGGATGAATTTGTTCTAAAAATACATAGTAAAAAATATCTAATCGTCCGTCTATCGGATATGTCCGCCTATTAGAGCTGTCCGCCAGTGGAGCTTTTACTGTATTTTTTTACGCTAAAGCGGACGACTATTTTTTTTTATCTGAGACCAATACTGATGAGTGTAAATCCCTACTCATGCGGGCATTGTATTGGAGTCGAAAATTGCTGCAGAAAAATTGCTGTCAATTTGATCACTCAAAGGACAGTGTTATACCTTCTCTATTGAATGATCAACAGCACTTGCTCCATCTGTCGCTGTAGCCTGACTTTAAACTATTGAGCATCTCCGCTAGGTAGCTGTTATCTTTCTAGTAGGTGGCACTTTCCTCCTGATCATTCATTTTTAGATGGCAGGTGGAATGTCAGGGGGCGGTTTCCTATAGATGGACTCCTTGGGGGAACCTTTTATATTTTTAATTAATGTACATTATGAAATGTATTGCTTTGGGGATAAGCATGTCTCTATTGCCATTTCGTCTCTGCTTAAGAGACACGTCAGGAGACTTTTTCCCAAAGGTGGTAACCAAAAATACAAATACATACTTATGTTCAAACAGTTATAAACTAAGTGCGAATCACATTTAGTATATAAAAACCAAACAAAAGTATTTACAAAGCAATATATTTCATATATTATGTATATTAAATGTATTTGCCTATATGGCGAAAAATATTTTTTGTTTTTAATTAATATCTAGAAAACCGCAAATTTTTTATTCTTCAATTTTTCACCTTTGCTAGGGTTTAAACCTGGGTTGTTTTGAGTTGTATGCGAGCGCTCTAACCAGTATGCCATGAATCCCCCCAACCAGCCAACTTGGACAGGTTTTACAAATAAATCCTTGATATTCTGCTTTCTAACAAAAGGTTTAAAGGATTTACATCAACTTTTGTGCAAAAAAGAGCTCCAAAAATCTTTAAGTCTTTTTTGAAATAAGGTGAGTTCAATTTGAAAAATTGTTCCACCAAGAAGATTGACATAATTGAAGTTTTAGAATATCAAGTAAGAAAATACAACTAAATTGTCATGGTATCATTGTTAAGAACGTTTTTAGGTCGTATGCCATTAATTCTCATCCCAAAGGATAAAATAAATTTGAAGAAAACATGTACACATGCGTATAAAATTTATAGTTAAACAATTTTTCTAACTGTATTCACAAACACACTGAAAATGGTTATAAAACTTTATCATCTGATTCATCTTTGGAATTGTCATCAGGAACATAAAAAAATGGAAAAAGTAAAGACAGAAAAAGGATATGTTAAAACAAAACGTTAGTCGTCTTAGCATATGAATTAAACATACAAAATTATATAAAATATTCAAGAAAAATTTAATGAGAAAAAGAACATTGTAGACAAAATTGAAAATATGTATTTTTATATATTATAAAAAAAAAACACAAAAAAAGGAATAAAAGGTTGTCAGGAGGTTGGAGATAATTTAATACACCTTTATGCACAAACACAATCATACACACTGACAGTTACACAAATTGAGTTGAAGTAATTAAAATAAAGGTGTATGCTCGAGAGGTAGAACGTTGAGCATAAAAATTTTGTCGGTATGTCCTTGTAACAGTTAAACTAAAACTAAAAAGGAAATGGAAGTTGAATAAACCAGTTTCAATTAAATATTTAAATCAATTTTCGTCTTACCGGCTATCATACCTTCTATGCTATGCATATTAAATCGAATTAAATTTTACATATTAAAACAAAAGTAATTTTAACCCTGAATATAAGTACTAAACTTTCAATTCTATACAAAAAGATTAGGCTTAAACTTTATTGAGCCTTTGCATTAAACATGACAATTTTAAAGAGTAAAGTAAAAAAGGAAACGAAAATATAATACCTTAATACAAACTTATATACATAGGTATGTATATACAAAAACATGTAAATGACTTTAATTTCCTTTAAAATTTTTGAGAGCTTCTAGTGTAGAATAAAGTGTATTTAACAGATTACAATGCACTAACGATAATAACTCAAACATTCAATATGTTGCTGTGCTGTGTATTTAAAATATCAGTGTGCTGTTTGTCTCTACTTTAATTTTGACAAATACTCAGAACGCTTATTATAAGACAAAGCTATACAAGGATAAATTGTCATAATATTTATTTAAATTTTGATAAAATGCAAAGAAATACTTAATAATCCATATATGTATACAGTAGAGGTGAGCACAAGACGCTAAAATTGTACAGTATTGTATTTTTCTCATGAGCAAATACTGATTGTAGTTGCAAATAGAAATAAGAGTACAGCAAAAACAGAGAACAAAAAACAACAGCACACAAAAGCCATTGTACAATATTTTAATATACAGTTGGTTCAGAGTACAATAAAAAAATTGTACTCTTCATAGTGTGACAACTGCATTTCTTTTTAGTAGTTAATGGAAAACAGTGTTGCCACGACTTTAAATTTTTGTAACCAAATTTCAGCAAAGTCGCAGTGGTCTAGTGGTTAGTGTGTTGGCTTACTAAGACATGAGCCCTGGGTTCGACACCCAGCTCCGACATCTTAAAAAAAGAAATATGGAAAAAATATTTCTTTTGGCGACTACCGCTCAGCAGTCTTCTGGTAAAAGCTCTGAGAGTAATTAATTGCCATAAACAAGCTTCTCAAATCTGTCGTTCGGAGTCGACATTAAACAGTAGGTCCCGGTACTCATGAATAAAAATTTACACACACAACAAGAGTGCTGCGAGAAGCTAGGCTGTATTCCTGACACAGGGTTGTAAAGGCCAGTTATGTATGTATGTATGTACGTAAAATTCAGTAAAAATCTTACCAAATTTTTAGTCCTTATTCTAATAGATATTACTTACTTACTTACTTAGATGGCCATAACAACCCGTTAACGGGTTTCGGCCTGCCTTAACACTAGTCTCCAGGCGTCTCTGCTAAGCGCGCGCCTTCTCCAGTTGGTCACACTAATTAACGACAGGGCTTCATCAACTTGGTCCTTCCAACGTAAACACGGTCGTCCTCTACGCCGACGTCCAGTGACCTTCGCATCGAAAACTTTTCTCGCTGGAGCAGATTCATCCATCCGAACAATATGGCCGAGCCAGCGTAGCCGCTGGATGTTAATGCGCTGAACAACGCCCACATCGCCGAGGAGCTCATACAGCTCATGGTTGGTTCTAATGCGAAACTCATCGCCATGCCTTAGAGGACCAAAGATCTTACGAAGAACTTTTCTCTCGAATACTCCCAAGACCGCTGCTTCTGCACAAGACAGCGTCCATGCTTCCGCACCATAGAGAAGCACCGGAAGAATAAGCGACTTATAGAGTGTTAATTTCGTCGCACGAGAGAGGTCTCTATTACTAAACTGCCTACTGAGACCCTAGTAGCACCTGTTGGCCAGTGTGATTCTTCGTTTGATCTCCAGACTGACATCATTCTTGCTGGTAATGGCGGTGCCAAGGTAGATGAACTCCTTGACCATATCGAATGTATAGTTGCCGGCTGTAACCTGGGAGCCAATGCGATCAACATCCCTACTCGTCGACAACATGTACTTCGTCTTGCTCTCTTTTACAGCCAGACCCATTTTTGCAGACTCTCGTTCAATAGCATTAAAGGCTGCGGTGACATCTCGCTTGGTATGCCCAATGATGTCTATGTCGTCTGCATACGCAAGGAGCTGGACACTTTTGTTAAATATAGTGCCATTTCGATGTACACCCGCCTTTCGCAAAACACTCTCCATGACGAAATTGAAGAGGTCGCAGTATAAGGGATCGCCCTGTCTGAAACCTCGCACGGTATTAAATGGTTCGGAGAGATCTTTTCCTACCTTGACGGAGCTGCAGGAGGTGCTCAACGTCATTCTGCACAGTCTTATCAGCTTTGCAGGAATACCGAGCTCAGACATTGCGGCATATACGCGATCCCTTATCGGGCTATCGAACGCTGCCTTATAGTCGACAAAGAGGTGGTGTGTGTCGACTTGACTTTCATGGGTCTTCTCCAGGATTTAGCGCAGTGTGAATATCTGGTCAATGGTGGGCTTACCAGGTCTGAAGCCGCACTGATAAGGTCCAATCAGTGAGATGACGAATGGCTTCAGACGTTCACACAATACGCTCGTAAGAACCTTATATGCGATAGGGAGAAGGCTTATACCCCTGTAGTTGGTGCATATTGTGGGGTCTCCCTTTTTCAGGATCGGACAGAGGGCACTGAGATTCCAATCATCGGGCATACTTTCTTCCAGCCATATTCTGCAAATGAGCTGGTGCATGCACCTAACCAGCTCATCGCCTCCATACTTGAAGAGTTCAGCGGGCAGACCGTCAGGAGCGGCTGCTTTGTTGCTCTTCAGTCGCCATATGGCAACCTTGACCTCTTCATGGCTGGGGGACGGGATCACAACGTCATCATTGATTGGGTCCGGTACAGCATCCCTAGCAGCGGAATTTGTATCATCATCGCTTTGCAGTAGATTACAGAAATGCTGTCTCCATAATCTCAGTGCACCATGTGCATCTGTAACCAGATTACCATGTTCGTCTCTGCAGGAGGTTGCTCCGGGTTTAAAACCAGTAGTAAGACGCCTTGTCTTCTTATAAAAATTTTGAGCATCATGTCTATTCCTGCACATCTCGATTTCCTCACGATCACGCCTTTCTTGCTCCCTTTTCTTTCTTCTAAATAGGCGTCCCTCTTCCCTCCTCTTCTCTCTGTACACCTCCACAGTTGCTCTTGTAGTGGTGGACTGCAACGGTCTTCTGTAGGCAGCATTCTTTGCCGCAGTGGCCTCACGACACTTCATCGTACCATTGGTTTCTGCGGGGAGGACGCTCAAAACCAAGGACTGTTTCGGCAGCGTTGCGCAGAGAGTGAGCAATGTGAGACCACTGCCCACCAATACTTTCGAGAGAGAACGGGATGCAATGGAGCTCATTAGAAAGACGATCGGAAAACGACCTGGCTGTCTCTTGTGATCGCAGCTTTTTGATGTCCAGCTTCCCTCGAACACTAGAACGTGCCATATTCGCATCTTGGCTGCGACAATGTGCGCACGTCTAGTATGCTGGATACATGCCTTCCATCAATCACAATGTGATCGATCTGGTTGTTGGTAGATCGATCAGGAGAGAGCCAGGTGGCCTTATGGATATCGAGATGCTGGAACCTGGAGCTACAAACTACCATATTTCACGCCGCGGCGAAATCGATCAGTCTCAAGTCGTTCGGCGAGGTGGAATTATGGAGACTGAACTGTCCGACAGTGGAGCCAAAGATATCTTAACGTCCAACTTTCGCATTGAAATCGCCGAGGACAATTTTGGCGTCATGTGCCGGACACCTATCATATACATCCTCGAGCTTTGAGTAGAAAGCATCTTTGGCCGCATCATCCTTCTCTTCCGTCGGGGCGTGCACGCAGATGAGGCTGATATTATAAAACTTTGTCTTCATCCGGATCGTAGCTATCCTTTCGTTCACGGGGGTGAACTCTGAGACAAGATGGCGAAGTCTCTTGCTAACTACGAATCCGCAGCCAAATTCGTGTCTGTTATCATGGCAGCTGTAGTAGATGTCACATGTTGCTTGCCTTGTACAACCCTGTCCTATCCATCGCATTTCCTGGATGGCGGTGATGTCAGCCCTACATTTCTTGAGAGCATCCGCCAATTGGATAGAGGCACCTTCCCTGTAAAGGGTTCTCACGTTCCAGGTGCATATCCTTAAATCATAGTCCTTAAAACGTTTGCCAAATTCGTCAACATAGAAGGGGGTCCGTTTAGAGGCTATTGTTTCGGTTTTCATTGAATTTTTGTTTTTTACGTGGTGGGTTTCAAGCCCTACGCACAACCCAAATTTAAAGTCCAGGGGATTGGACTATTATATATACAGTTACGAGCAGATAAATAGGTTCACATCAAAATGATAAATCAATTTTGTTTGACTATAGTTTACATTACAGCAATAAAAAAGGAAAAGTCGCTAATTACTAAAGCAAATACCCACTTTTAATACTGCATCACAACAATTAAATTATTATGTAAAAAATTGCCCAAAATTAAAAAAAAAAAAATAACCGTATAAAATCAAAGAGCAAATAAATAGGTTCACTTTGAAAAATTTGTTAGTTTAAAATGTTAAACGCCAAAATTATAAAAATTATTGTAGAAAACTTAAGATTCAGCCTTTTAATAGAGCTTATTAAAGCAAATACCTCTAAAAATGGGACGTTCTAAACATTGTAGTGAAGAGGAAAAAAAGATTATAAAGGATCTACACAGCCGCAGTTATAGCCAACGGAAAATTGCTGAAATTCTTGGGAGATCGCAGAATATGATAAGAAATGTATTGCAGCCTCCAAAACAAAAACTTAAGAGGGGTCAATAGAGAAAAACCTCGAAAAGAGACGATGATCGCATTAAGATGTTGTCAACTCGTAATCCTTTTATGTCCGCAGTTCAGCTGAAAAATGAGTTAAAGCTTCCCGTATAAGAGTGGACCATTAGACGTCGTTTAAGAGAAAAAAATTTATTCGGAAGATCGGCCCAGAAGGTTCCAATGCTTAATAACAGACAAAGAAAAAAGCGCATTGAGTTTGCAAAAGTACATGCTGAATGGTCAATTCCATTAGAGACTTGTCAGTCACTTGTCGAATCAATGCCCCGGAGATGTTTGGCGGTGATTCAAAATAAGGGATTTTCAACAAAATATTAGAAATTTTCTTGCAATTGCACTTTTTTTGTATAAAAATGTCATTCTCTTTTCAATGAACCTATTTATTTGCTCGACAGGCATCAATTAATATATTAAACATACCAATTTTTCTCATTTTTTTTTTTAATTATAATTAAATACTTTTTATGTGATTATTTATGTTTAATGTAATAAATATCGGTTTATTGTATATTACCGCTGTTTAAGTTATTTGAAGGCGAATTTATCAAAAAATGTGATGTGAACCTATTTATCTGCTCGTAACTGTATATCTATTATATCTAATAGATATATTTAAGAAAATTATGTTAAATCAATTATAACTATTTGGTTTTTTGCAATATAATGTAATATGTATATATACTTTGATTAATCTCTCAAGATATAATTTTACTTTCTGATTATATGGGAGAAAAGGCAAAATATATAAAACCTCTATTCACATTCACATTACTCAAGCTCATGAGTATATTAAATAAACGCACAATAGTATAAAAGATAGGTTTAATTCTAAACCGATAATAAAGTCGTTTTCTATCTATTTGATTTTCAAATCGCATCAGTCACCTATTTTGGTAGATACACTCATTTTAGAAATATTGCTATGACTTTTAGAAGAACGCTAAAATTAAAATTAAGAACAACTAAAGTGCCAACCTAGACTACAGAGCTTTATTTAATTAAAATGTTCGTTAATGAAGGTTTTTTTATATACTTAAGGTAGAAATTCGCAAAAATAGTAAACAACATACGTGTGTCCTATTATTATTATTTACAAATTATAAAATTATTATTTTAAATTCAAACCGTTCAAATAAGTGTGACTTTCTTTAGCCTTAAAAAGTAACCAGGGCGAAAAAAAACACCACATGTACACACTGCAGAAAAAAGTAACCAATTTCGGTTAGAAATAACTAAAAACGGCAACGCTGAATGATGAAACGAAGAAATAAAGATAGTGCTTTGAGCAAAATCTAAAATGTAAACAAAATTCTCCCATATCAAATACGAGTGGCTGTGTGATTGTGTTTTTTGTTTCTGGTTGGTGTGACGTAAAATTTTAGAATTTAATTCTTTTAAAACCGGAATGCGTTATATCATGGTAATTAATGCGAAAGAAAACATGTTTATTTGTTTTAAAAGCAATTTTATTTATTTATTTTATCTATTTATTATTTATTTATTAATTTAATTATTGCAAAACATTTAAAAGTTATAATTGATTTAAGAGAATTTTCTCGATTGTTTCTATCAGAATTTGGAGTAAATAATTTGATTATTTTATTTCCATTTTGGTTAAATTTTTGCTGAAATTTGGTCAGAAAAATTTAAAAGTCGTGGCAACACTGATATCTACTTCTCTGGTTTATGTGTGCACAAATTCTTCAATGTCAACACTACTGAAAATCTTCTGACACTACTGTAAATTTATTGACACTAGTGAAATATGCTCTGACAATGACTGCAGTTGTACACTTTGAATAAAAATAAAATACATATTTCAGTTTTCTCTTAAAATCAGGAACAACAGAAAAGAGAACACTTCAGTACTGCACTTTATGAAGAGTAAGCAACAAGACGTCTTGTGCTCACCTCTAGTATACAGGATGTCCCAGAACTCAATGTCAAGCCCGAAACGTAACAAAAAACGAATAAAAACATTTGAACTGAGTAAAATGGGTTAGCAAAAATCGGGTTACTTGAGGTTTTTATTTTTTAAATCAAGTATTTTACCATAATGGCACTTGCCAAGGCAGTTTAAGTACATAGTGGTGTTTTCTTTTTTGGGTGAGACTAATAATTATTTTAATTAAGGGTGACCGGCTCTTAATAAAGCTACTGGTTCGAAACCTTAGTCGGCTGCTTCATAAGCCAGACTTTTAAATAAAAATAATTTATTTGCTTTTTAATCAGGAAGCCAATTAAAGCTCGGCTAGATTAATAATAATTTATTTTAATTTTTCGCATCTACATATTTATATTGTTGTAAAGTCAACTGTACTTACTTGCTAAAATACATATTTGTTAGTGTACAATTTGTTTACTTAAATTTGTACATTATTCTTGTTGTATAATTTATCCGTTTAAATTTGTACATTAATTATATAACTTGTGAAGTGGAGGGATTAGGATTACCGTTGTGCAATCAGTACAAGATTTTTTTTAAAGGAGGGCCTTTCAAAGTCGACAAATTTTGAAAATTTTAAATTCATGATTTAACAAATAGTCTTAATTCTAGAAAACTTGGGATAATAATAGCGTCATTATTTTTGACATATATTTAGGATTACGGTTCCAAAGTTTAAATGAACAAAAATAATAAAAATTAACCACAATAACCGAGGAATGGTTACAGTTTGACCAAATTTCTAGGTTTTTCTTAAATGTCAATAACTTTCAAACTGCATGGGATAGATTTTCTTTCTGACTTTTCTCATAATGGTTACTCTTTTAATCCTGTCACTCTCTTTCGGCTTGACGTTGAGTGTTGGTTCACCCCGTATATTATAAATCCCTTTGTAAGTCTGTTTGCTTGTCAGCCAATCACGCCTAAACGACTGAACCGAATTTGTTGAAATTTGGAAAATAGACAGACTCAACTACTCTTTTTTCCAAATTAGGAATGGGGTGGTACCTTCCATAGAAATTAAATACTGTTTATTGCATATCCTGAGACCGGTTAAAGCTAAGGTTTGGAATTGGGTCTGAATGATTTCAAGCCAAGGCAAATCATCAGTCAGAAAGTGGCAGAATTGGAGAAGGGCGTGGCACCTCCCATAACGAAGACGTCGTGTTTAGGCTAGTAAAATATCAAATAAAAATGTTATGTAAAAATAAACTTACCTTTAAACGTTTATTCCTTACTGTAACACCATTTAATGACTTGATCGCATTTTGGGCATCAATTTCGGAAGCAAAATCAACAAAAGCGTAACCAAAACTGTAGCCAGTCTAGTAATTGAAGCCCATAAAGAAAGAAAAATAAGATATAGAAAAGAAAAGTTATAAAAATATATATATATATATATATTAAAATACTGAAATTATCTTAAAAATAATTTTTTTTTTTTTTTTTTTTGTTATTTCATTTATTTGTACAATTCATTTTTCTTTACAAAAAAAGGGTCTCAGCGCCCGTAGGGCCTTATTGAGACAAGTTGGCAAAATTAAATTTTATACTATTATAGGTAATAAAAAATATACAATTTTACTGTACTTAAACAAAAAGAAAAAAAAAAAAAAGAAAATATATGTATTTATATATAAATTTCATATTTTAATAATGATAAAAGATAAATAAAATAAAAAGATAAATAAAATAAAAAAAAAGATAAATAAAAAAACAACAACAACACAATTTATAGCAAAAGCATTTCAATATTTTGGAAAAGATAATTCTTTAAACTTCTTTTAAATGATGATATTGTCAAGCAATCTTTTAAATATTGAGGTAAACTATTAAATTCTTTAGTACCAATATATTCAATTCTTTGCTTGGTGATTTCAAGACGACATCTTGATACACGCAAGTTACTATTATTTCTTGTATTGAAAATACGTTGATTCATGTGGAAAGAGATTGTGTGATGACCAATATTGCGCAGTACTTTAAAGACATAAAGCAACAATTGTAATTTAAAAATTCCATAAATAGGTAACACATTTCGAGCGAAGTCTTTGTAAAGCGATATTGTGGAAAATGAAAGTGGTAGATTGAAAACTACTTTTAATGCTTTATTTTGTAGAATTTGCAAGGATTTTAGATCAGCATTACGTTTGGAACCATATATCAGTGTTATGTAGTTGAGGTGACTCTGTATAAGACTCTGAAAAATTAAAAATTTAGTTTCTTTATCTAGTTTATGCCTTAGTTTATATAATATTCCCAAAGCTGGTGAAATTTTGCGTTGTAGATACTGTAAGTGAAGATGCCATGACAAATTATTCTGAATATGAACTCCTAAATATTTAACAGAATCAACTTCCTCAATTTCCTTTCCATCAATCATGATTGAATTCCTATTGTACAGACTATTAGGACGTGGTTTAAATGTAACAAATTTGGTTTTGCTGGGATTTAATACTAATTTGTTTAATCTCGCATATTCAAAAATTAAAACTGCATCACGCTCAGCAAACGTTTTAAAAACTAGATATTGGTTGTAAGGGTAAAGAATGCATAAGTCATCAGCATACATAAAAACTTTCCCATTAAGTTCGAGATTGTTAATATCATTAAGATAAAGATTAAAAAGTAAAGGACCTAAAACACTACCTTGAGGCACTCCCGATTCAACCCTACTCATTGAGCTTGAACTGCAATTTATCTGCACATATTGCTGTCTATTTGTCAAATAGCTTTTAAATAATTCCAAATCTCTATTTCTTACCCCGTAGTACTCCAGTTTCCCAATCAATATCATATGATCCACAAGATCAAACGCTTTTGTAAAGTCATAAAAAATACCTCCAACACTTGAAAAACCTTTATCTAAACCATCACAAATATAATTGACTACATTAATTACAGCCTCATCAGTTCCACATCCTTTCCTGAAGCCAAATTGATTAGAATATACTATTTGTTCTTTTTCCAAAAAAGCAGCATATTGGGAATATAAAAGTTTTTCAAAAATTTTATCAATGACAGATAAGACTGCCACAGGTCTAAAATTTTCTACCATTGAACTGTTGACTTGCTTAGGAATTGGTATAATTTTATGAATTTTTAGAACATCAGGATAAATTGACTGTGTAATTATGGAATTAAAAATTTCTGTTAATAGGGGAGACAGTATCTCCCTACATTCAAAAATGCATTTAGACGATATATTATCACTACCAGATGACTTATTTAAGTTTAATTTCAAAATTTCATCCAAAACTTGTTCACTAGATATTGCATTAAAATTGAAAAGCTTTCGACAGTATGTTAGAGTTCTAAGTGAGTTAAAGTTTTCATCAGAGTTATAATCAATTTGGCTTCTTAAATTTCGAACAGAACTTAAAAAATAATTGTTAAATGCTTCAGCCTTATCCAAATCATTTATAATAAGATTACCACTTTCATCTTTGATTTTAATTCTTGGTTTAGAATTTCTTCCCAAGACACGGTTCAAAAACTGCCAACATTTTCGGGGATCTCCTTTAATTGTACGCAAATTAGCTTGATAAAAATTTACCATAGAAAATCTGGTAGCCATTTTAATAATTTTGCTTATTCGTTTTAAACAGAAATTATTATAATCATTTGGCTTTTTTCTTCTATTCTTTAAAAGTTTATTTTTATATTCAATAAGAGTTTCCAAATTCCCATTGATCCATGGTACCATTTCACGTTTGAGTGAAATTTTACGAGTTTTTCTTTCAGTGGAACTAGATATCGCTTTAGACAAACAATCAATTAATAGGCAAGTATCGGTATTTGGATTAGATGACAGACTTAACATGGATACATCACGATAGATTAATTGCTTCATTTTATTGTTATCGCAACAATATTGAACAATTTCAATAAATCCCGTAGGTTTTCCAGATATATTTAATCTACACATAAGTAAATTATGATCCGTCAAATTACATTCAATAGAATCAATCATAATAGGAATTGATAAATTGCTGAAAACATTATCAATTGATGAATTGCTACTAGGTCTAGTGACAAGAGTATGGCAACTACTAAAATCATAAGTTTGAAACAACGTAGTTAAATCATCTGCCAAAGGATTACTCAAAAAATCAGTGTTCGTATCACCAACAAATATGCATGGAAATTGAGCCAACATATCAAGAATATTTTCAATATGGTTATAAAAGGTACTAAATATACACTTTTGCGATCTATAAAGTGAAATGAGTCTAATTGGCTTTCCAGAAAGTTTATTATTTTTAAGTTTTAAAATAATTGTCTGAATAAAATTTTTACTTTCACACATTTCAACAGAATATAAAAGAAAATTACGTATATATATAGATGTTCCACCATAACAGTCAGATCTGCAGCAATGAATAGAATTATATCCCGGTATATTATATAATTGAACGAGATCACCATTAAACCAAGTTTCTTGAATGCAAATAATATCAGGTAGTATCGGAATTTGAGAAATCATATATTTAAATTTATTAAACTTTTCCAGAGATGAAATGCTTCTTACATTTACTGATGCAATTGAAAAATAAGATTTAATTTCAGTTTTTAAAAAATTTTCATACGATGAAAATGAACTAAAATAATTATTATTAGCCATTAATTAATTAAAAAGAGTTTAAATTATAATTGAAAATATATAAAATACTTAAGCTGAAGACAAAATAGGAGATTCTTCATCTTCACTGAGGTCTAAATTAACTGATTCACGATTACAAAATTTTTGATTGGTGCTTGCTTCCAATAAGAGTTTGTCCACTTCATCAGCATTTCTGATTAATTTGGGATTGGATAATTCACTTCTTTTAGTATAAACTTTTCCATTAAAAATATAAACTCTTCGATAACCAACTTTTTTTAAACTTTTTGCATGATGAAGTAGCATTTGAGTCTCTTTACTTAAAATATCAATAATTCAAATACAAGAACATGTTTAGGTAAGAAGAAGAAGAAATTGTTTAAAAACAACCTGATGGAATTAATTTTTGGCTAGTCATTGCAGAAAAAAAAACAACATTTCAGTTGGTTAGAAAAATTTTAAGTTCGGTGTGCAAATTTTATGGCGGAAAATACCACTTAATAATAATGTTTATACGGGTTTAATGCACTTCAGGAAGAGACACCCTGGGCACACCGACCGACATCCTAAAGTTTGTCAGAGTGACTAAGTTGGGGGAGACATTCCGTATCATAACTCTTTCTTTCTTCAGAAAAAATAAAACCGTATCTTTAAGTTTGTGATACAAAAATTAAATCCATATTTACATATTATTTTAATTCAATAAAGAATTATTTGGGCGTCTACTACCAATTCGATTCGAAAAAAATATGTACAAATTTGTAAATTCTTGTACAAACGTAATAAGATTTTTGTATGTCTGTTAGGTTAGGTTTAGGTCGTGTTACGTGTTTTACGTAAAAATCATTTAAGGACGAAAAATTTAAATATTTAACACACAGGGTGTCATAGAATCCAATGTTGTCAAAATTAAAAAAAAACAAGCCGGCTTCAAATAGCTTTGTTTTTTTAAAACCTTAATATCTCGTCGAAAGGTGGTTCAAAATCATCAATTAAAGCGTGTTTTTAGTGTCACAACTTTGAGATGGCAACACTGCTTTATTGGACTACCCACTTAACAGCAGATAGTTGCTTTTTGTTAAGTTTGCTTCAAAATTTCAATATGAATCGGCTTACACCCGAGCAACGCGTACAAATTGTTGAATTAAATAATATTGTTGAATTAAAATAATGGTTCTATTCCTCAAACTCATCGTGCACTTCTTCCATTTTATGGCGTATATAATCGATGTTCAGACCGGCTAATTCGAAGAATAATAGATTGTTTTCGGATAACATTTATTGTCACTGATAATGTGCATACCGTGAGACGCCAAATAGAGCGCATGGAAGAAGCTGTAACCGCTGTACAGGATAGTTTTGAAGATGATCCTAATCAATCAATTCGTCGCCGTTCTCAGCAACTGGAGTTGTGTCCTTCCACTTTATAGAAGATTTTACTAAAGCATTTTGGCTTTAAAGCTTACAAAATTCAACTTGTGTAGGAATTAAAGCCAAATGATCATCGTATGCGCTGCCAATTTGGCGAATAGGCGGAAACACAAATTGATCTCGATTTTGAATTTTCATTTAAAATTTTATTTGCAGATGATGCCCATTTAAATAAGTAGCATTTTCGCATTTGGAGTGAGGAGAATCCACAAGCTTTTGTCGAAACACTATTACATCCACAGAAAATTACTGTTTGGTGCGCTTTATGGGCCGGTGGTGTCATTAGCTCATATGTATTAAGAATAGATGATGGCCAGAATGTTACTGTCAATGGTGAACGATATAGGAACATGATTCGAAATTTTTTCGTACCTCAATTACTTGGCATGAATCTTTCTGGTATGTGGTTCCAACAGCCCGGATTTAGATTCTACAGACTAGGCGCTACAATTGATTTAGTCAAAGAAACTTTTGATGAAAGAATAATTTCACGTAATGGACCAACTGATTGGCCGTCAAGATCGTGTGATTTAACCTCATTGGATTATTTTCTTTGTGGTTATGTTAAGTCACTTGTCTACCTCGATAAATAACAAACAATTGAACACCTGGAAATCAACATTCGAAGAGTTATCAACTAAATACGGCCGCAAATGCTGCAAAAATTTGTTGAAAATTAGTGTTACAGTCGCCAGCCGTGGCGGCCACATAGCAGAAATTATATTCAAACATTAATTTCATAACATTTTCTTTTCAATAAAGCCGTTTATATTAATATTAAAAACATATTTCATTGCTTTATTATGATTTGTTTAAAATCGATAAATCTTATTTTTTGAAACGAATGAAATAATTGAACAAAATGTTTGAGCCCAACGAAACTTCGGTGAAAAATTAAGTTTTTAATAAAGTAACTTACTGACGTGTCTTCGTACTCTGGCTAAGGTCTGTGGTACTTTATATTTACGAAAGTAAAACACATGATATTGGCATAGTTTTTGTATCATGATACGAGTACGAGATTATGTTCCTGCTTAGTGTTCTTTATTTGAGAAAAATTTCTTTAAATGAGATAAAAATGGGATTTAATCAAAAACTTTTTAAGAACAAATAAAATTTGCCGGTTTAATTCAAATTTCTTTTCCCTAAAGATTACAAATAAATTTGCGCCAGTTTTATAGAAAAACTAAATTTCACCTATAAGTTTCTACTTTTTTTTTCATTTTTAATTTATTGAGATCTTATTTATTTTGTATAAAATTTAAAAAAAGAAAAAGTAAAATTATACATACTCTATGTATATCAAATAATGCTTTCATTGAAACTTACCTTATAGTCTTTCATGATACGACATGTATTGATTGGACCGCACGTCCTAAATAATGCATACAATTCACGATCTGTCATATCTTGAGGCAAATAATTCACAATTAGATTGGTACCATTGCAGGCTTGATTATCACCGCAATCGCCGCCGCCACCACTATTAATGGAATTTGTGCTAATTGCGGGTGCCATGTTACACATTGAGCCCATGGCACTGCCACCACCTGAAAAGTCATTATAACCACCGCCACGACCACCGCGATGATTCATTGCTGAGGGACCTGGGTACGATGAGGTGAAATCTGTGTCCTGTGGTGAAAACGCATAACGTGACTGAAATATCAAGTCAAAGAATTTTGGAAACATTTATTTTGTAGATGGCGCTTTTGTCTTAATTTCGGGGTTTTTGTTTTTTCTATTTTACACTGTTGATTTAATATTTTCTATTAATCGTTGAAGAAAATTTTATTGCATTTCACAAACAATTGAAAATAAAATTTTAATTGCATTTGCAAACAATTTCTTTCGTTTTTTTTATATATCATTTCAAAATTTAAAGGAAAAAAGTGGGGTTGTTTTAATTTTTGAATTTTTAAGAAAAAACTTTTGTAACGATTCTTTTTTTGTTTTTCTTCTTTTTTTCTCTAAAAGGATTTTTTAATTGTTTTGGTTGGTTTTGCATATCAAAATTCAAATTACAACACACTTTACATCAACTATTTTACAAAAATTAAATAAATAATTGTTTTAATTGTAAACTATATTTTTTGTTTTTTTTTTCAAATGAAAATTATAATAATCACAACAACAATTTGCAGGCATTTATTTTTAATTTTGCTTTTGATCTAAATGAAATGAGAATGTTGTGCCAAAAACATAAAATTAAAAAACAAAGATTAAAAGGGGAGTAAAAAAAATTTAAATTAAAAAAAAGTGAATTTACACCATTTGCAAATGAAACAAATAAGGAAATAAAGAATACCCGTATCTTTCAACTTTGGTTTAATCGTAATACATACATAGTTATAAAGGTATAATCGTATATTTTTGTATTCTCATTGACTGAAGTGTGAAAAAAGTGAAATTTTTTAATGGATAATTTACTATATGGTACGAATATTAACTAAATTTAAGCTTGACAACAATAATGGATTATGTCGGGATTATAGTCTTAAATAAGAATGAATTTAAAAACAAATTTGTATGCAATAATTTGGATTAATTATTAATGCTATATCTAGTTGATACAGTTAAGACTTGGACAACTAAAAGTTAGGAATATGAAGAGGTTAGAAATAGGTGCTATCGTCGAATATTAAGAAATTTTATGGTCTAACAAAATACACAAGAGGCGTAAAGGATATCTAAAAAGATTTTTTATCGAATTGTAAAATTAATTGGAATAAACAAATGTCTTGACTTTGGAATATACATACTGGTAAGAAATTAGACTGATCTTAAAAATGTCCTGTGCATATTGCGTCCAATGCTATTTGGGAGATTTATTTTTTCAGTTTTATTTGATTTCAACAATTTTATTTCTTTATTTAGAAGATTATTATACGGGCCAGAGTTAAAACATTTGCTATCACTCTTACTAGAACTTTTAGCGATAGGTAAACGCATTATTGATGTCGTATAATCTGTCTGAGGATTTTAAGACTCATAATTTTAAGAAACCTTGCAAAAAGAACTTTAGAACGGTTTAATTGGAAATAGGCATTAGACGTCTAGGTGCAGTGCTTATCATATTCCATGTAAATGGCTATGTGTGTTATAGACGGATGTTTGGTGCCACACGATCGACTTTTCTGTTTAGTTGCGTCGTATTCACTGAGAAAATGGAAATAGGTTTCGTTGCTTATGATAGTTTTAAATGAAAGTTTTTTTCCTCGTTGCCGACATTCCTAATGTTTCGAGCGTAAGTGACACGAGATTTTCAGAGAAGGTTAACGGCTCATGTACTTCGTAAGGAAACATGTTCAAAATTCTATATAAAGGCGATTGACTAATAGCATAGCACGTAAACTGCTAAATCCTCCATGGTCCTATTTGACATTTTTAGCCACAGGGTTACTCTTACTTGACAGGATCTACTGTTGTACCCTACTGCTCTAGACGAGCAGCTAAATACGGCAATTTTTTAGTTGGTGTTGAAAAACCTAAAAATTTACGTTTAAATTGATGGGGCGCTAACACTATTGTGCAAAATAACTCAATTATTCCTTCTGTATTTTGTGTCGTTTCACTTCACAGTTATCAAACCAGAAGTTAGTTTCGTAAAAATTTAAGCCTCTTCCGATAGGTCGATAAATTCTGGGTCGCCCCATATTTTGTGCGAATATTTTTGGATTATATGCCATATAAAACCATTTAGTTTTAAGGAATAACTAGCTTATATTATCAATAGAGTAAAAAGTTATCTACATATTTAGAAAATCAAATGCTAAAAAATCAGAAGTAGCTGTTTCGATTTTTTCATAATAATTGGCCAGTATATTGATAGATTTTCTAGAAAAGAAAGGAAGAAATTGAACAAATTCGGTAATAACTTTGACTTTAAATAAAACAGGAAAAGAGTATAATATTCCGGTAAAGTTTTATTCTCAATTGGGCTCAATTGAGTTTGATAAACTTGAGGTAGAGTAGTTTAGTAATTCAATAACATTTTTTTTATTTTAAATATTTAACAAAAAAAATTAAAAAAAAAAATTATTAAAACAATCAATACCTCGATTTCTTTCACTTGCCATAGACCACGAAGTATTTGATAATGATACTGAATAATTTAAACAAGTAATTACGATTAAAGTAAACAGGGACACTTCACTTTAAAGATAAAATCAGTTCATTCAAAATACATAGTTGGGTTTCAACCAAAAATTAGCATGAACATAACATTCGAGTTATTCATAATAACATTATTTTCCACCTGCTAAACTACAGCTAACCGTCAACCAAATATTTGCTAAGATTTTGATACACTGTTGTTTTTGTGTCAGAGAAGTTTGTAAATAAATGTGCAAAATATTTAACAATTTTTAGGTTTACCAAGATTGTTAGGGAAATTAAAAAAAAAAAATTCATATCCACTTGTAAAGTACTTATGTCAGTAATAATTCCTTTTAATATATTCATACTTCGGTATACAATTTGAGGGAAAAAACCTAAATGTAAACGTTAACAAATACATCATAGCTTCGTATCAATTAACTAGTTGTTAATATAGGGTGTTTTTTATTGAGGTATAGAACTTTAAGTTGGCATCACTTTTTTAACTGGCGGCCATTTTGTCAGCTGTCAAGTGATTAATATTTAGTTTGGTTTGCCATTTCATCATGAACAGGTTGACAAAAGAACAACGCTTGCAAATCGTGCAAATTTATTTCGAAAATAATGGTTCAGTTCGCGAAGTTTACCGCAAGCTCCGTCCATTTTATGGTCGACATAATCGTCCATCAGAGCAATTAATTCGGTTAACCATGGATCGTTTTCGCACTACGTTTACTCTATGTGATCATACGCATCCCCAGAGACGTCGAACAGTGCGCACCGAAGAAACAACTGCCGCTGTAGAGCAAAGTGTTGAAGAGAACCCGAATGAATCGATTCGCCACCGTGCACAGCAATTGGAGCTTTGTCCATCAATTTTATGGAAGATTTTGCGCAAAGAGCTTGGCTTGCGACCTTACAAGATCCAGCTTGTGCAAGAATTAAAGCCGCGAGACCATGCAATGCGTCGTGATTTTGGTGTATGGGCCGAAAATGAGATTGATCTCGATGCTGATTTTCATCGCAAAATTTTGTTCAGTGATGAGGCTCATTTTTGGTTGAATGGCTACGTCAACAAGCAAAATTGCCGCATTTGGAGTGAGACCCTTGAGACGCCATTACATCCACAAAAACTGACTGTTTGGTGTGCTCTATGGGCTGGTGGAGTCATTGGGCCATACTTCTTCCGAAATAATGCTGGAGAGTCAGTTACCGTTAATGGAGACCGGTATAGAGCCATGATAACCGACTATTTTGTTCCCGAATTGGATGGCATGAATGTGGATGAGTTGTGGTTCCAACAAGACGGCGCTACATGCCACACAGCGCACGTCACAATCGATTTCGCGGAATGGACCTGTCAATTGGCCACCAAGATCGTGTGATTTGACACCATTGGATTATTTTCTTTGGGGATATGTGAAGTCGCTCGTCTACGCCAACAAACCAGAAACGTTAGGGGACTTGGAAACCAACATTCGTGGCGTTATTGCCAACATACGGCCCCATATGCTCGAAAAAGTGGTTGAAAATTGGACCTGTAGAATTGGCTTTATTCGAGCTAGCCGCGGCGGCCACATGCCCGAAATCATATTTAAACATTAATGGCATAAAATTATCCTTCCAATAAAGCCAAATTGATGGACATTAAAACGATTTTCTTGTCTTTTATTCGAAGTTCTATACCTCTAAAAAACACCCTGTACATTACAATTTCAAAGGTGATACAAATTCCTTATAAATAAACTCTTTGCTAACTCTCTGTTAAACTTAGTAGGTCTGCTAGTTAGCAGATTGTTGTATGCGATATATACGGAGTGCTTAAATATTGGTCAAAGATACGGCTGTTAGAAAATAATTAAAATACTAAAAAAAAAGAATTGCCAGTCTTGACCAGTAATTTTTTTTTGCTTGTAAGGAAGGAAAATGGAATAAATTTTTTGAAAATAAAAAGTGAGTAAAAATAAAAAAACAAATGTAATTCGCAATAATTTTATGGAGGATGAATTATTTTTTATACTAAAATAGACTAAGATTGCAGTTTTTTTCTACTATAAAACGACATTCAACATCATTCAACTATATTTCAAATAAAAAACAATTTAATGTAAGAAAAAATAACATTTTTTTTAAGTTTTTCTATGACATTAACATTCTCTAATAGTTTTTTTTTTGTTTGTTTAAATAAAAAATATATATACATACATATGTATGTACATATGCATGTGTATGCATATACAATTTAATAGGGCACTTTATTTCAACATTAATTATGTAAGCAAATTGTGTTCCATGTTGTTGGAGTTTCTTTTTAATTATTAATTAAACAAAAGAAATGATTTTCTTTTTTAATTATAAATAAAAATGTTGTAAAAAGCAAAACAAATATATTAAATTGGTTTATTAGAAAATTAACTGAAATACTATTTTAATTAACTTATTTATTAAAAAGATTAAATATTTGCGCAGGTGTATACATAAGTAATTAAAAGTATTAAACTGGCGGGTTACTTTGTATTTCGATTCGAATCGGCTGAGTTAGTTACAAAGTAAAACAAATCATAGAATTTATAACAGGTGATTTCTTTTGTGGTACCCGATGTTAAATACGTATAACTAGACAACCGGTTGACACATTGAAATGTCAGAGCACGTGTTGTAAGCGGTAGGTTCAGTACAATTTTTATCATGGGGCGTTAAGCAGGCCATACACACTCAATCAAGTGAATGCACAAACAATGTCGTACCACATAACATGCAATCAAACTGATGCAATATTTATTTCGTTAAAAAAATTTTGCATAATAAGTAGTGATATAGCTTATGTTGTAATAATAATAATTTAAATATTCTGAACTTTTAATTTTCCATAAGGAAGGCATGGACTTGTAAAGTTGGAAGAATTCATCCCAAAAACTTTTTCTTTGGAGTTATTTTTTTTGCCACAAAATTAAAAATGCATCTGTTGTTCACTGTAAAAAAAAACCGCTGAACTGAGTAAATTCGGCAAGATTGCATCCTCAAGAAAATATCAAACTCCGTTTGACATTGCTACAGCAAGGTTCACAACAAGCCCATACACGACTCAACCACTGGCACGAACAATTGATTGCGTGAGCATGCTGTGGTCGTGTACGGAGCCCTTTACACACCGCTGAAATAGTGAAATTTTATTTTCTATTACACTACATGCGTACAGAGCAAAACATAAAATAAAACTTTAGGAACCACAAAAAAAATTACCCGGTATCATTTTGGTTGTTGGGATAAATTATACACAATTATAGGGATTTACATATAAGGAATATACGTACATATAAAGATATACAAACATACATACATATATAGATACATTCATACATACAAATAATATAAAATATTACAATAAGAAATAATTGTGTATAAAAATTTATTTAAAATAACGTTTTTTTTAGCAATCTCTTATTTTTTTGCATTATACTGGTAGTAGCAAAACCCGGCAACCGTTGGCGGTCCATAAAGTCTTATCCCGTACATATACAGGCACATACATAATTGGCTCTCATAAGTCTTTGTATCTTTCACAGAACTATTTTTTTTATCAAATCAATAAACAAAATGAATCAGCTCAACTGACTCAAAAATTATAGATAATTTTATTAACAATAGAAGTCACCCATAGAGATGAGCCCGTCTCGTGTTTTTTTTTTTTTTTAATTCATAAACACGTACTATACAACACGAAGTGTTTGTGATAGAAATCTGACTTGGTACTTGATTCCAATCGAAATAAATTGAGGTGTAAAACGAATTTCTATTCAGAAAAAAAGTAACGCAAACCCTAGCAAGGTGTTTAATAGTGTATGAGCCTCATATCCCAAGTCTAAACATAACAATTTCATTTGATGAGTTCGAGTTTTTGTTTGTATTTAGTTTTTGAACAATAATCTGATAAACGTCAAATCGGCAATTTTAATTAGTTGACGTATTACCGAGTATATTGTACTAACCAGGTTTCTGTAATATTTACAGCCAGGCCCACGATATCGAAAGAAAACTTCAGCGAAAGAAACTCAGTCACTCACTGTGAATCTAAACTGCGGCCCACTAATTGTCACTTTATCGTTCGCTTTGCTTTACGTTACCAACGTAATGCAAATAAACAACAAAGCTGCCATATCAAAAAATAATCGCGAATATACACGAAAAAAGCGCTGAAATGCTTAAATTGTACAGTAAAAAATGCAACCGTGTGCTAGTTTAACTTGACAGAAATGCAGTAAACAAACTTATTCCGATTTTGTTTATTTATGTATATGTGTGTAAAAAAATTTTGTGTTACCAATCGCATTTATTTTTGGCGACACAAAAATTAGTGTGCCGCAAATCAGCTGTTTGTCGCTTAAAACTACACGATTCGATATCGTGGGCCTGGCTGTTAAAGTAGAGTTACCCAAAAGTTGCCTTACGTAGTTAGTGAGCTGTTGGTTTGGTATATGAACACCAACACAAAATATTACCGAATTTTAATGTATCGTTGCTTTCACGTATAGCAACCTGTAGAATAAACAATTTTACTGCAACCTTTCGTGACATTTTTTAAGCAGTGATGGAGTGTTTTGGGGATATTTTAAATCTTTTTTTTTTTGTAATTTCTTTATATCTCTAATTGTGGATAAAGTGATTTATTTAATTATAAAAAATTTTCAGAAGGTTCTAAATGATTTTTTGTTTGTCTTTAAAAAAAGTATTTTTTTTTGTAATATGGAAAATAGAAATATGTATATGTACATACATATGATATAAGAGTATACTCTTATAAGAGTATAAGAGTAATAAATAAGTATAAAAAAGACCAAATTATTGGGAATACTAACTATTTTCATTTTTGATTTATTTGTAATGTATATACATATGTAAACACTTATATTCCCCATATCTTAGCACAGAATATTAAAATTTACTTCAGAGCACATTTCTCTTGAGAGTCTTGAGACAACGTTATTATTTTCGATGAAACAAAAATAATGTTATACTACCATGATAGGCAACAAAAAATTAATTTTTTTATTATTTTTTTTTCAATTTAACAAAAGGTCCTTTGAATCAAAAATTAAATAATATAAAAACTAATTTATATAAAATGTGTATTTATTTTATCCTATGACAACTGTTGAAGAATAATACCCATAAAGACATATTATATTTCTCACAACATTATTATTATTTTTAAGTATAAATGTATATTTTTTTCTTGTATATTTTATTTGCTTTTTTTATTTTAAAACAAGTATATATATACTGCTAAATATGTCGTCAAACGTCGTTAATTTTTAAGAAGTTTAAACAGAAAAAAAAAAATCGTTTTTTTTTTTGTATGTAGATACATACATACATACATTCATATTTTTAAAGTTCAAAAACTTTTCTCTAATGCTTATAAATATGTATGTAGGTATTGTTAGAGTTTTATATGCTCCTTTTACCAAAAACTTGTCAGTACTTCTTCATTTATTTTTTATACAGTCGTCCTCTTTTGCACTTAAAACGAAAGGCAAATCTTAAAAAAAAAAAGAATTTTTTCCTAGCATGTTTTTCTTGAAGTAAAAATGTAGAGAAAAAAGTAAAAAAAAAGAGAAATTCGTTTCCATTTACATTATGGCATAATTGTGACACCTTTTAGTGTCCTTTACTGCAACTATATAACTACAGCGCTATACAGTGACGACAGACTGTTGCATGTAAAAAGCGATTATTAGGGCTGTACTCGAATTTTAAAAAATCCGTGAAAGAAATACCTAATTTTATGAAAGGCTGTAAAAAATAAGTATTTGATATAAATTCAATAAATAATTGTAAAACTTAATCGGGTGTTAAGAGCCGAAGACTCGGGTTCGAATCTCCGGAGAGGTGTGATCAATTTAATTTTTGGTTTTTATCAGAAAACGCTTTAATTAGATCAAATTTAACTGCAATGTTATTTTTTGGTAATTAAAGAAGAAATGATGTCCGTGAAGGAATAGTACACTAGCCAAACTGAACAATTGTTTTCGACTCCAGCTACGGTAGTCTCATCAGAGTTCTTTGTGTCCTGTGCATATTCAAGACCAAACATCAACTATTTAACTCACACTTTTTTGGAAATCGCATACTGAAATTATTACTGTATGTACATACATTTGTATGAGTTAGTCGAAGTAAAGTCACACAACAGTTTATATCATATTCTCCTTTTCTTACCATCATTGCTGTTCTTGTAATTGTCATCTTATTTGGATGAAACAGAATTACAAATTTATTTTGTTTTGCCCTTTATTCTACCTTATCCACATTAGTCGACATGAATGATAAGTACGACGGTGGCTGAGGTGGTTAGAGCGTAGCACCATAGTCGGGTGCCATTTTATGTTATCGGGTGTTTTTTTTTAAACACAAATAAAACTTAATTACATCAATTATTTTAAAGTTTTAAAATCAATGCAGTTGGTTAATGGTAACTAAGTGAATAAATAGAAACAACTTTCAAAATCACCTTCTCCTCTGCATTCTTTTGGCAAAAAATCTGAGAGTAACTGATTGCCCTGAACAAGCTTCTTAAGTCTGTCGTTCGAAGCCGACTATAAACTGTACGTCATAGTTAACCAAAACTCTCAATAAATGAAATGCGTCTGTAGCACAATTGTGTACAGAAAATGAAGATTTGGATTACATTGCTGTACGCTCCCGTACTAATGGATAACAATTAACACACGCAATATGAGTGCTGTGAGAAGCTAGGCCGTAACTCAAAAAAGGTGTTTTAAAGGCCAACTATGTAGGTATGTATGTATGTATATGTTATATTCATCATAAATTATCGTATATAAAGCATAAATTTAATCATTAAGATTAACCATTGCTAAATGTCCCATTCTAAAACTTCTTGAAATATAGGAATTGTTTCGTCAGAAATGCTTTAAATAGATTAAAGTTAAATTCTATACAGAATTTGAATTTTTTCTTCACAATGAATTTTGTGATAATTCAAGGAGAAAATTATGTTCGTACACTAGCTAAACTAAAAAAATACTTTCGACTCTAATCCAATATTTCTGCAAAGATTATGGTGGCAATGAGATGGCTTTAAGCTAAATTTATAATAAATCTTAGCGTTAAGATAAAAAATATATACATATATGTATACATACAGTCATGGACTTAAGTCTTCATACACCTCCTGTATTAGAGAAAACTTCTAATTTAAGAGCAACATAAAAAAAAGTTCTTACAGCAAAAGTAATTTAATTCATTTTAATCAGTGTACAAGAATAAAAATTTTAATTCCCCTTAAAATTAACGGAATACACTAAAAAAACTAAAAGCAGAGAGGGACAAAAATGTTCATACAGTGTAATCTCTTTTGCTTTATTCCAAAGATTCGCATTGTAACTTTTTAAAAACCGTTAGTTTTTCATATTGCAATGAGGTGAGGTGTTACTTGAATGATTAGTGGATATTTTATTGGTTTTAAGTGATCAAGTGTCAAGATGAGTACGCGTAAAGAGCTTAGCCTTGAAATAAAGAAATTAATTGTGCAAGAGCACAAAAACAACAAATCCTATCGGGAAATAAGCAAATTATTAAATGTGCCGTTTGCTACAATTCAGTATGTTATAAAAAAGTATAAAAATACTGGTTCCATCGAAAATATGCCAAGGCCAGGACGCCCGAAGAAACTCTCCAGAAGAGATGTAAGCTTTGTTTTGAAAGAAGTTAAAAAAAATCCGCGTACTACTGCCTCAAAAATTGCAAAAAGTATTGCTAATACTTTAGACAAGACTGTTCATCCTAAAACTGTTCAGAGGGCGTTGCGAGGTTGCGTTGGTTATGCAAGCAGAGTTCCCCGCAGAAAACCTTTGATATCTGAAAAAAATAGGAAACTACGCCTTGAGTTTGCAAAAAAGCATTTAAATAAAGGAATAGACTTCTGGAAAAAGGTTTTGTTTACGGACGAAAGTAAGTTCAATTTATTCGGAAATGATGGTCGTGGGAAGGTTTGGCGCAAAAAGAATGCTGCACTTGATCCAAAGAATATTGTTCCAACAATAAAACATAATGGTGGCAACGTAATGGCTTGGGGAGCAATAGCAGCATCTGGAGTTGGGCGGTTAGTGTTTATAGATGGTATTATGGATCGATACTATTATAAACAGCTATTAGAATGCAATTTACATCCGTCTGTTGATATGTTGGGTCTTGGCCAGCATTGGATTTTCCAATAGGACAACGATCCCAAACACTCAGCGCACATTGTTAGAGATTGGTTGCTTTTTAATGCACCAAGAAAATTAAACTCACCTCCCCAATCGCCGGATTTGAACCCCATTGAGCACGTTTGGGATATTTTGAAAAGAAAAATTGATCCTACTGCCGTTACAAACAAGGAATCCTTAAAGCAAGCTTTGCAAAGGGCCTGGTCTCAAATAACTCCTGATATGACTGAAAATCTGGTCGCATCAATGCCAAGGCGTCTGCAGGCAGTAATTGATGCTAATGGTGGGCCAACAAAATATTAATTTTATAAAAAACTCAGCTTTCTTATTTCACATTTCAAAAAAACAAATAATTGTACTGTATGAACACTTTTGTCCTTCTTTATTTTTAGTTTTTTTTTTATCTATTGCTTAAATTTTTAAAAAGAAACCAAAAATTTTGTTTTTTTTACGCTAATAAGTAAATAATTAAATAATTTTTGAAAAAAAAAGGTTTGTAATGCTTCTCATTTAGCAGCCATTGAAAATTTCGGGGGTGTATGAAGAATAAAGTCCATGACTGTACATATTTGCAGCAATATGGAAGAGTAGCTTAAGTCGAAATAAGCTCGAATTAATTTCATTTGTGGCGTTTCTTAGAAATTAAGGCAGTATTATAGTGTACATTTGTTGATTGATAAAATCACAGATTTTTTTGTCAGAACTAATTATAATGAAATTTAGAAAATTTTATTTTTTGACTTAAGCGGTTAATCCATACCAACACAGATGTATTATTAACTTGCCATAAAAACAAAACTTTAACTCCACCTTTACCTGTAAATATGCAACAAAGAAAAAATCTAAAGAATTTAAAATTTTGCTCTAAAACTTTGAGAAGAAAGAAAACTTAACTTTTGGAAACAGGAAAAATAGTAGAAACGAACTTGTATTTTTATTGTCACCTTTGTACTGGGACTGTCATTAGGTCAAAAGTGAAAAGTATCACTGCCTCTTATGTTAATTTACTTCATGAAGGAAAAAAAGGAATACAAGTAAAACTACTTTCAAGGATTTTTCTGTCTTAACTGTACTCGTATTTTACTAAAATACGAATACATACATATGTATGTATGTATGTGCCTATATAAAAAAAGGGGCAATAACTTTAACCACATATTTAAGGGTATAAAAGGAAAATATAAATTTTCTCTCAAACAGCACAGTTGAAAGAAATAGTTTTTATATAGTTTTATACGAAGTATTTAACAATTAAGAAATATAATGCAATAGAATCTCAAGAAGATAATTACTTTGTTAAGTTAACTTTCACATGCTCATCTAAAACGTTAATTTTCTTGATCATATAAATTTTATGCACAATTTTTGATTCCTTGACAGATAGCTGGCGAATTTTAAAAAATACAGGGTATTCGCCAGCTTAATGGATCTTAATATAATGGATATCATCAGATACTTAATTCCTCATAAAATTATTGGGGGCCACAGCTCAGCAAAAAATAAACGTCGGAAACTCACTGTCGGCTAAAAGCCGCTATATTTACAAATTAAAATACAAAAGCAGAAAAGGAAAGGGAAACGAACAAACTTAGAAAAATATATTTATTTTTTTAATATTAATAATAAAAAAATTAACATCAAAAGTTCTTATGCCATTCGTATAAGAGTTTTTGCATGAAAAATATGAACGTTTTTCCTTGTCAAACAGAAATATTGAAGAAAGAGATTTGTGTGCTACCCTACTACCCAACGATTAATAATAAAATGTCAAAATTACTTAAGATTTAAAGATCAAATTTTACAGACTTCTTATTCGCCAAATATATTCTAAAATTGGAAACTTCTTTTAGCTCACTTTTTGTTTCAATTTTAAGAATAAGTCTTTCCATTTACGTTTGCCAGAACATGTTTAAATGTGCTTGCGTTTTCAGAATAAAATACGATTTGAAATGTCAGTGCATAGGTGACAATAATTATACACAATGTTAGCCTATGAAAGCCGCTTCATTCGGCGGTGGCTCGAACACAGAACTTAATCTAGCGACGGCTTTGGATCGGTTCGAAGCCACGCGACTTGGGTTTCTGGATATCATGAACTCGCAACTATTAAATGAATCTAAATTATTTGTTACTTTTTTCCTACATACTCGTAAAGATAAATAAATAATAAAAATAAAGAGACTGGAATTTACTGGATTTTCATTGGTAAATCTGAAAATCTACGTTACTTTAAAGGATTTGAGAGCCCATTAAAACACGTCCTTTCAAAGAACTTTTGAAATTGAATTTCGGAAATTTTCTTCTGAAGACCATTTACCATTGCAGCCCTTGTTGCTGAATTACAAATGAACTATGCATAAGCCTTTTAAAATTTAAAGATAGAAAGTGGCAACCCCACAACATATCCAAACTCAGTCAAGGGGAAAATTTCTCAATCAACTATCTACACCTGCTACTATTTTTATACTGATTGAAAAGGACCTAAAGTTTTTAACGCTTCCTCCGAAGGGCAAATGTCTTTTTTAGACAAATTTTCTGTAGCGTTATACTCATAATCAATCGTTAGCTAATGTAAAGTGGTAAAGCCTCTATTGAAAATTATTGGCCGCGCTAAGAATTAAATCCAGGCGGGAAACTAACATACCGCACCTCATGGATTTCAGTATTTACATACATAACTGGCCTTTACGACCCTGTGTCAGGATTACGGCCTAGCTCCTCGCAGCACTCATGTTGTGTGTGTCAATTTTTATCCATGAGTACCGGGACCTACAGTTTAATGTCGACTCCGAACGACAGACTTGAGAAGCTTGTTCACGGCAATTAGTTACTCTCAGAGCTTTTGCCAGAAGACTGCTGAGAGGTAGTCGGCGAAAGAAATATTTTTTTCATATTTCTTTTTTTGAAGATGTCAGAGCCTGGAGTCGAACCCAGGGTCCATGTCGTAGTAAGCCAACACACTAACCACTAGACCACGGTGACTACAACTTCGGGATAGGTACAACAAAACTCCCCAGGTACCTTTTCCAATTTCCCTTTTCTTAACTGAAACAGTTTCAGTATTTACCAAATTTAAAAACCTGTAAGACACTTCTTACCCATTCGACAATCTCATTCATTTTAACGACTTTCTGTGAATGCAGCATATAAGTTTTAGTCATATAACTTTTTTTTTATTAAATATTTAAAGTCAGTTTGAAACAAACCCTTCCACATGGAATACGATTTCTAAAACCTACAAATATTTTTTTTATTTTTCAATCTTTTAACAATTTTAAAACAACATAATAATATCAATAAAAGAAAAGTACAAACTAGATGTTATAACAACATATACAGCTGTGTTCAAAATAATAGGAGTGCACCAATATAATATTTCTACAGTTGAAATTTGTTAGTGTACCAATTTGCAAAACAAGTGATATTCCAACGGAAGTTACAACGGTATGTAAGAAATCGAATACAGAAGAGAAACTCATAATAACTTTTATATTCATAATAAAATTCGTTCGTTTCTGTGTTTGCCCTTGGTTTGAGTTGTTCAAAATAATAGGAGTGCGTGTGACGTTTTAAAAATAAAACTAAAAGGGTATATAATTGAAGAAAAAAAGTGAAAATTAAGTTCCAAAAAATGGTATGAAAACCTTATTTACAATGATTATATTATATTTTACATAAATTTTTGTAATAGTGGGAAGAGGAAAGCACTGTTTTGAGGAAAAAAAGAGAACTAATTAAAAATCTTCAAAAAAAAAAAAAGGCAAAACTTATAAGGAAATTAAGGAAACCTTAGGATGCTCCGATCAAATGATTGCAAATGCTCTAAAATATAAAAAAAGCCTCAAACACGTGGGAGCAAACACAAAACATCAACTGTTGAAGACCGTCGTATTGTACGATACAGCAAAATAAATCCTTGGACGTCTTCCAAAAAAATTCAAAAGGATCTAAATCTGGCCGTAAGTGGTCCTACTATTCGTAGACGCCTAATGGAAAATAATTTATTTGCAAGAAGTCCACAGAAAGTGCCACTACCGACAAAAAAACAAGCAGTAGCACGCTTAAAGTTTGCACAACAACACATCAATTGGCCGAAAGAAAAATGGAGAAACATACTTTGGACCGACGAAAGCAAAATTGTTTTATTTGGTGGCACTGGGTCTAGACAATAGGCCGTATTCCAATTGGCGATGTCGTCGTCGCGTAACGACATTTTTGTAACATTATTCTGCTACAAAAATGTCGTCAGACGACAACGACGTCGCCAACTGGAATAAGGCCGAATATATTAGACGTCCGCCCAATACAGAATATAAAGCCCAATATACACAAAAAATAGTTAAGCATGGTGGTGCAAAAGTAATGATATGGGGAAGCTTTTCGTATAATGGTGTAGGTCCAATTTATGAAATTAGAGGCATAATAGATAGAAACGTTTATGTTGAAATCTTTAAAGAGGTAATGCTACCTTATGCAGAGTGAAATATGCCTCTTAAATGGATATTCCAAGAAGATAACGACCCGAAACATACCAGTAAATTGGCAAATGAGTGGTTTCGGGTAAATGGAGTCCAGATTATGTCGTGGCCTGCTCAGTCTCCTGACCTGAATCCAATGGAACATCTTTAGGCAGACGTTAAAAAATATGTTGCAGAGAAACAGCCATCAAATGCGGAAGAATTATGGAGCACAGTGCGCGAAGCGTGGCATCAAATTCCTTTAAAGAAATGCCAGGATCTTATTGACTGAATGCCTCGAAGATGTGCTGAAGTCATTAAAAACAAAGTTTATTCAACAAAATATTAAATCGGGGACACTATTTTTAAATAATATTTAACTTTTGTGACTTTAGCTTTAATACTACTAGGTTGTGTATAAACACTCCTATTATTTTGAACAGGGAATTTTGAAAGAAAACTTTGTTTTAATTAAATATTTTTTGTTTTAATAATTTTAATTAAATAATTAATTGGTAAAAAATTAGAAGCTGAATTAGAAATAAATTTTATCTCAAAAGAAATTAATATTTTCTTTTTTTTTTCTACTTAAATTTAAACTTCGGCTTTGAATGAATGACACTCCTATTATTTTGAACGCAACTGTATAAGAAATTAACTTTCAGTTTAGTGTTTGTGTTGATTTGAATAGCGGAAATAGGTCTTGCACTATTTTAAGATCTCGTACTGCACATATGTATGGTTTTTGCAGCTAGTGTCGTAAAGAGTTTTTATAATGATGAAAAATTACTTGTACAGAAACAGTGAGTAATCCGAAAACCATACATCACATCATGGACGTGTATAAACTTACAGATAGTGAGAAGCTTTTCTACATGATTTGGAAGAAATATAAACCCCATGATGCTTAATATTTTTCTGGAGTTTCATCGGGCATTACTTATTAGTAGTAATGAATGATGTGGAATCTTTTTTAATGATTGACAAAAAGTAAAAACGCAATTATTCATATGTTTCCGTGGGCTATTCAGGTTTGCTTGATAAATTTTGATATATGCAAAAAATGCTAAAATAATCTAATAAGTACATACATAAATACATATATATCGTCGCAAGAATTAAAGAACGCTGTAACTGACAAAAAATCTAAAATACGTTTATTGCATCATTTTTATCAGATAAAAATACGCGTCGATTGGTCCCGATCCCAGATGTCTATGATGAAAAGAAATTCACTTACGCCGTCTGCGTTTTGAAAAATACCAGTGTCTTTGTTCTACTTTCATATAGGTTTTTTTGTCGACAATTATATATGCTAACGGGTAGAAGATCCGGCACTGGCTACGGCTTGACAATTACACTATGCTACAAAAGTGAAGAAAAATTTTTAATACAATTTTTTAAAACCAATTTCAAAACTATAAACTTATGATTTTTTGAAGTTGTAATATCGTGAAAACGGGTATTTCTCCATATTTGCTATTAAAAAGGACACTTAACGAAGTGATCGAAAAAACGCAAACGAATTTCAGTACTCTATGGGCTTCCACAAAACAGAATTGCTATGTCAGAACCCCTACATATTTTTGGTGTGTTATCTTTCCGATTGCACAAAGAGGCCGAAAACTGAGGAGCTGAAAAAAGTTAATAATTTTAATGGTTAAAAAAAAAAGGAAAAACCTTTAAAGCGAATTCAAAAATTTTGTACTATTTAGTTATCCTCTGTTTCTTTTTCATTGCAACATTATCTATCCATTACTATAATTATTACTTTCATTGAGGCATATAATACAAATTGTTGTTATTTTTGTCATATAGCGTATGCACTACCTTTGCTCTTAGAATAGATGGGAAATATTCTGAGAGCAAATGAACTTTGACAAGGGAAATGTCAAATGTTGCAATGTGCATGCAGCAATTTTATTAAGAGGTTCAGTTTCTTTTTAATGTTTAATTTTTAAATTTAATTTTATACAAATTTCTACTTAATTCCAGTTATTCTATTGTATGCAAGGAAAGATTACCTCGGAGTTTTTGCTTCTCATTTTCTAAATTTCTTTTTCTTTGAAAAACTATTATTGATTTACGAAAAATGCATTTGCAATAAATAAATGTGACTTTTTTTATTGAATAAAAATTACATTTTTTTTATTCTATGTTAATAGAAATCAAAAAATTGAACAGGACGAACTGTTAAACAAAATATTTAAAGGAAAAGAAAAAGTTTTTTACCAGGAATAAAAAAAAATTATCTGAATTTTAAAAGAGAAAGTTTTTAAGGTAAAAAATGAAGAAACAGTATTAATATGAAAAAAAAAGTTTTTCAATAAATTGTGATCATTTGTTTGAACCTCGGTTTGAATATTAGCTGATATGACAATTTATAATAGTTTATAATAATATAATTTTTCTTTTTTAGTTAGAGATTGGGATAGAGATTGTTAAAGATAGATGAGAAAGCTGTGCCCAATATATTATATGTATGTGCCGCGTTTCCTTACAATAAAATAGAAACAGTGTCGTGAAGATGTTTCAATGAAAAGCTTGGCGATATTTCACAACAATAAAGCAGAGTTTTTTAGTCGTTTCGTAGCTGAGATATGGGCCCACTACTTTACATTAAAGGCAAGGACAGTTTTATCTGCAAGCATTTGCAGGGAGAAAATTTAATCGATCTAAAAGACGATTATGAAAATAAAGAACTTTTGTTTTTCCATGTTAGGTTAAATAGTTTTGAGATTGTTCAGCTTTTTTAATGATCAGTCCTAAATGAAATATTTATATTTCAAATGCACCATATAAACTCTTCAAAAAAATACCATTTTTTTGTGGTGTTAAAATTGTCAACAGAAATCGCTTTGGGAGTTGGGATTTTAAAATTATTTTAATATGTTTCAACAGTCCTTTAAACATATTAAAGTAGTATGTACAGTCGAATTCGGATATAAGCACACCGTTTATATGAAAAAATCGGATATAAGCAAAATAAGTGCATTTACTTTTGGTTTCTATTAAATTCAAAGGTATTTAACTCCTTTTAAAAGAAACTCCGTTTTAAAGAAAACCCGCTTAAAAGAAACAGATTTTGCGTTAACAAGCACAAAATTGTATAAAAAGAAGTCCGCTTAATTGCAAATACGAGTATTAAGAATTTATTGACGACAAATAAACTTTAGCACCGGCTCATTTCTTTTCTACTGTGGGCATATCTACATTTTCAAAAGCAAAATTGTTTAGAATTTGCCTGCTAACTTTTTCAGAAATTGAATTTTTCTAAAATATATCGATTTGTTTTATTTTTAATTCCATAATATTTTAAGAGTTCGTTTAAACGAAATATTTTTGCATTTATCCGAAGTCCTTTTAAAGGAAAATTCCGCTTATAAGAAAAACAAATGCTGTTTTTTACATTTTTATAACCGAATTCGACTGTATTTACTTATGTATGTTAGTAAAAATAATTATGCATAAAATAAAGCTTTAAAATATATAATACTTTTATGTTTAACACTCTTATCTATAAACATATTTTTTTTTAAGTTTCAATATTATTTTTGAACTTAATCGTTATATCCACAAAACTTAACTATGAACTAATACAACGAATACCGTATGTTATCACTATAAAAAAAATTTGAAACAAACTACAACTGATAGTGGAATATATACATATTTATACATATCTTAAGCTACTCGTACGATTCAGTATTTGTAAAGCTATGGTCACATTAGAAAAATATTTGATGAAAAAAGCTTACCCACTATTTTATGGAATTTTTTTTTTTGTTCAAAAATTTTGTCCTTTACCAAAGTTTTTTAAACAATTTTTAAAAATAGAATATGTATATGAAGATATAATACTCAAGTTTTTTATTAATTAAATCTGAATTATAAGATAATAATAAAAATAATTTTTTCTAAAAAATAGTGGTTACGCTTTTTTCATTAAATATTTTTCTAATGCAATCGTAGCTTTACAAATAAATATACCAAAATAAATAATAATATAAGTTTAAAATACTAGCAAATACATCCCTGGTTAACACCATACAAAAAGATATATTTAAATATTACATATTTATTTTCTAATTTGCTAAAGCTAAAGACAATATAATGGCAACTTTATAAATATATGTTAACCCGTTAATGTCTAACTATACTTCAAGTATAGATAACAAGTTTCTTTAGAGAAAAAGTAGCAAAACTTGAAAATAATAAGTTTGAAAGTAACGCTTGCTGTGATATTTTATTTGGTACGAGTATCACAACATTATTAAAAAAAAACTTTTGGCATTATTTTATAAAAATTTTAAGAAATTTAAATAAATAAATTTAGTAATTAAAAACGGTCCTTCGAGCCAAAGAGATAATAAAAGCGTTGATATCCTTTTTCTTTTCTTGAGAACATGCATACATAATTGGCCATTACAAGCCTGTGTCAGGGTTACCTCCTAGCATCTCGCAGCACTCATGTAGTGTGTGTTACTTTTTTATCCGTAAGTACCGGGAAAAACGAAAAACTTAATCCTTATAAGTGAGAATGCCGTGGTAAAAAGGTGCTCTGACTATGTACTGAATAAAACGAAAAAACGAAATGCCAAACTTTGATGAAAAGCTAAAATGAATGTCAGGAATTGAAAACACAACAAACTTTATCGAAGTGCTCGAAGGACTTAATTCTGTTTTAGGTAAACAACTTCAAAAATATTTTCTTAAAAATAATAAATGTTAGGATAGTTAGTGCAAGCAGCCCATATGTTATATACACATATTAATAGCAGCAATGCAACCTTAATCAGACCGTCAAATGTTAGATGATTTTGTGATAAGTTGCACGCTAGGTGAATGTAGGGGATAAATTATTAAACGAGCCTGAAATTCGCTTGAGTTTAATGACAGTAGATTAACAACATACTCGTACTTCCCAGTTTATTGCGCAGAATTTCGAAATGCAAACTTTGATGTTACGCTATTTGGTTTATCGTATAGACATAAAAATTGTTGACAATTAAATTATTGTTGATACTCTGATTTAGGTTGCAACATAAGTGGTGTTCTTACTCTCTCTGGAGAAAATAAAATCCACGACCTTTGTTTTAGTAGACAACTAACACACCCGCCAATAGTATGTATATATATAATTGCCCATTACAACAATAATATATTATTATTATAAAATTTGGATAAACATATAAAATACAAATAAATAAAATAAATAATATCTTCCGAGATTGGGTAAACGAAATTTATATTTAAACTATTGGTTTTTAATAGGAGTATAACAGTGACTAGCGAGAGACTTAAACAATATATGATTGAACGTCACCCTTAATAATTGAACTTAGAGATGCTCACGTAAACAAATACATAGAGCTTTTTTTAGCCGATGCATCGTCAATTCGCTCAATGTTTTTTTAAGCATTATAGTGATTTCTTTTGAAATTAAAAACGAGGTATGAAATTTAATTACAATTTAATTTACTTTTATATACGTACATAAATTTTGCAGGTTAAGGGATAAAATAAAAGAAAAAAATATTTCATATGGTACGAAAATGTATTTTTTACTCGGCCCATACGTTCAGAGTACTTACTTTTATTATCAAAATAGTTTACAGGATTTCTCAAATAAACGAAAAATCTAAAAGACTTTATTCAGTTTTTTTTTTGTTTTTTAATTTCGGTCAACAAGTTTGTGGTGGACACGACTTCACTGTAACTTAATATTTCAGTTTCAGCGATACATCGGATAAAATACATCAATTATGGGCGTGTTATTCGAATGTATTTGAAAATAAATTAAAATTTAACTAGTTAAGACACAAACCATTTTGTTTAGCCCGTTTACATTGTACGGTAACAGTATAAAATTTGTACTTTGTTAACGCAAAATGTGAAAGTAAGCGCTAATAAAATGGTTTGTGCTTTACCAATTAAATTTAAAATGATCTTACAAATGGTATGTTTACGATTTATCAATAAATATCAGACATTTTTACTTCTACTCTTATGTGTATGTACTCACACGTTGACGTTTGAATCAGTGATACATACATGTTTTAATTCGCTTATGGTGTAGGATATTTATTAGATAAATAGACTTGATGATAGGATTACAAATGTTTTTGTATTATAATTAAAAAAGGGCTTTTAACTATATTTTAAAGTTTCCATTATATTGTCAACTATGATACTAGGTTTTACAAAACAATAAAACAAAATAATATATGTTTATAATAAAAATCTTTTTAGTAGTACATATGTATATGTATGTAAGTATAATATGTATATAGAAAATATGTGTGAAAAATGGTGTTGTAACGTAAATAGAAGATACCTCAAAATGTGGTGTTAGAAAAAGTTTGAAATATAAATATAATAAAAATAAATGTTTGTGTAGAGTAATTGTTGTTGTGTTCAAAAGGTTTTGTTTTTAAAGAAAAAAATAAAAAAATATATACATTTTCCACGAATTTTTGTTTTTTTAAATAATGTTGTTTTCGTTGTAATTTTTTGTTTGACAAGTGTTGTTGTTGTTTTTTTTTTTTTTAATTTATAATATTTTGAATTTATTGGTAGTCTGTGTTATATATAGTTTTTTGAGGGTTACAAAAGCGTATTGTGGTGCCCCATGTATTTTTAATTTCAGGATATTATTTTCATACATGTTTTTATAAAAATATTTTCTTTGTTGCTGTTTTCTTAAATTTTTTTTATTTTATTTTTAGAAAAAAATGCTCAATTAAAAAAATTTCTTGAAGTCAAACCATCAAAAATGCCAAAAACAAATTTTAAATGCATTCAAAAAACTTTGAACTTGAATTTCAGTAATAATAATAAAGAAAAACATAATCGTAATATTTATAATTATAGAAATTAAAAATTGTATTTAAGGGAAATAAAAGAAAATTAGCGAAACAAATTATTTGATTTAAAAGATCTAAACTTACCATGCCAGAGGGAAGTGAATGACTCATACGCCACATACGTTCGCCGCTGTAAATAATAAAAAACAAAAAAAAAAAGCCTTTAGGTTTTGAATTTGAAAATAAATTACATATTTTTTTTATTAATTTTAATTTTTTTTCAATTGTTACCACATTAAAATCGAAAAATTGAGATGAATGGAAGCCAGAGTATGATCGTTAATAAAAAATAAGATGTGGGAATTGGCTGACAGACCCGTTTATAAAAATGTAATAGGCTACATAATAAAAAATATTTGTACCAAAACCATTTATTAGTTTTTTGCTTTATAGCCCGACATATTAGTAACAGTATTTATGTCCCTACTAAGTATGCATTCGGTAAACTCTGAACAAGAACCACAGAGCTGCAAATAGAAACTTCATAATCAGGCAAATTCATTTCATAGTTTATCTTAAAATAATTAGAAATATATTTTTTTGTATAGGTTATGTCAAATGTAGAGTTTGTTTATACATTTCAACATAAATATTATAGCATATGCTTATTTTGACAAATACTACACATAGTGTGTAAGTTCAGCTTTATTTAGCCTCCAATGTCCCTTTAAAATTTCCAGCGTCCTGCACCGATCAATCCGATACACTTCGATATAAGACAGAAAAAAATTTCTTACTGAAATTCGCCGATTCGACAGGTCCTAACTAAATACGAGTACACTCTTAAATACAGGGCAACAATGCACGAAATTCTCTTGTTAACCAGAAGATATGAAATCTTTAAATAAGTTTTTTTAAACATTAAGCAACAAATGCAGCCCCCAAAACAAAGTATTTATAAAAGGAAAACAAACGCTTACAATTTTAATAAAATGTAAGTCTTATTTAAAAAGTAATGCATACCTTAGTGATCTAGCAAATGTAGAGCTTAAAAGCATATTTTTGTATTCACCTTGTAATAGGGGACATTATCTACAAAAAATCCTTTCACTATTTAAAAAAATTTGGCTTAAGTAATGGTATGTGACATTCTACACGTAACGAAGATTTTAAGACAAGTTCAGGGTTAATAATCATAAAACTCTTAAAACAACTTTTTTATGACATTTTCTGACAGCAGCACAAACAAAAACAAACGAACAAACGCAAAGCATATTTTTATAAAGAAATATAAAATAATAAACATATTTAGGATGACAGGACAATAAAAAGTTAACGGCAGCGATGATTGCAAAATAATAAAAAAAGTAAACTGACACATACATATTTATGTATGTATGTACGTGTTTACGAAATAAAAAATTTATAAACCAAATTGAAAATTTAAAAATATTTATTATCATTTTACTTTCATTCTTTCGTGAGATATATAAATATAAATATAATGAATAGGAATAAAACGACACAATAAGAAAAAAACTGCTATAAATTGACAAATTGTTTGACCTTGTACAAAAAAATAATCTCCTTTTTTTTTGGTTTGTAAGTTACGATAACAGTGTTATGGATTTCCACTTTATTTATATTAATTTTTTTAAGACGCCTAAAAGTAGACACTAATTTTTTTTCTTATAAAAAAGTAACGAGAATTCTTTACATATTTTTTTTTTATTTTTGGCAAAAAAGTAGGTAAATTGTTTTTCTTTTTTGACCATAAATAAAATATGTATATGTATTTTAAAATTGTAATAAATAAAAAAATGACCTTTAAACATTTAGTATGCTTAGAGATTGTCAAACACTTTAAGGCGCCTAACAATTTATACATATAACAATTTGAAGCATTTTGGCTTATGCTGAAGAAAGAATACTTTTAGGTCAGAGCTAGAATTTAATATAAAAATTAAGACGAAAAAATATATACACATGACAGAATCATAGTATTAAGATCAATGAATAAAAATCTCAAAAAATAAAATATGTACATACTATATGACTGACCTTTAAATCAGTAAAAGTTCATATGAGTGTAAAAAAGGAAAATGTTGATTGTAAGGCGCCTTAAAGTATATTAAATAATGAAGAAATTTTTGGCTTCTTACGGTAAAATGTATATATATTTTTTGGACTATGAGAAATTGAATGTAAAAGTTCAAGGTAGAAAAACTATATGATACGAGTATAATTTTACCAATATAAAAAAATTTACATTTAAGCCAAAATATACAATTTGGCATTTAAATAAAGAAATTTGAATAATTTTTAGGCGCCAAAAAACGCACTAAACTCTAAGTTAGATTTTAGCTTTTTTTATAGTTTTGAGGGAAAAAGAAAATTAAACCGAAAACACACATATACATACATACATATTAATATGTATAATGACGATTTTTTTTTAATTTCATTCAAATCCTGTGAATATATTATACACAAGTTTTAATATTTGCTTAAAAAGTATAATTTTTTAAATACTCCAACTACACCACTTGGATTTTTTTTTAATAAATTAACAAAACCGGTGCTGGAAGTACAAGGAATAAATTTAAGCATGCCGTTTGAAAAGGTGTGAAGATAAATTCTAATATGAGGATACGATATGGTTGGAATCTACTCTTTTCGACCTGTATAGCCATATATAGGAAAAGCCAGTCTAACATTACCCCTTTTTTTCCTATAACTTTTTCTCTTAGAAACAATTGCTTATGAGCTGTATATGGTTGGAATCATGAAACAAAGAAATAAAGATAGTGCTTTGCGCAGGTCCGTTATAAATTCTCTCACTTTGTGATGTCATCGTAACCAAAAAATAAAATGGAAACAAATTCTCCCATATCAAATACGAGTGTCTGTGGGATTGTGTTTAAAGTTTATGGTTGGTGTGACGTAGATACGCAGAAAAATATTTTTACAACTGGAATGCGTTATCTTTATTTCTTTGTATCATGGGTTGGAATCTACCCCCGTTAAACTTTCTAACAACGTATTGAAACACCCCATCTGTTACTATTCCTAGTAATTTTAGGGAACTTTTTTCTATTCGAGGTTTTTCACGTAAGGTTTTTGTATTTGCCTTCATCAAAATATACATATAATATATATAATTGGCCATTACAACCCTGTGTCAGGGTTACGGCCTAGCTTCTAGCAGCACTCATGGTGTGTGTGTTAATTTTTATCCATGAGTACCGGTACCTACACAGTTTAAAGTCGTCTCCGAACGACAGATTTAAGAAGCTTTCTCGTGGCAATCAATTACTCCCAGAGCTTTTGCCTGAAGACTGCTAAGAGGTAGTCGCCAAAAGAAATAATATTTTCATATCTTTTTTTTCAAGATGTCCGCTGAGATTTGAGCCCGACACTATCGTCTTAGTAAGCCACTAGGCCACGGCGACTACACACAGTATCATGCGAGGTGACGACCTCCGCGAAAGCATAAAGCTTTTTCCTGAGCACCCATTTTGTTTTTTTATTTTTTGTTGGGAAAAATCTTTTGAGACGAAACGAATAAGCTATAGAGATGCTGATAGGCAATATATGCATTTCATTTGCATAAATTTTATTGGAAGTAAGCATGTAAAGTAAGTAAGAAATTATAATGAAAGTTAATAAATATTTTGAATGTCTTAAAATAAAAGTTTATAACATTTAAAACAATTACTTGAAAACTGCAAATGCAATTACGTCAAAATATATTTTAAGGACAGACATATTTAATTTCACCCCCCATAATAGCCTAACCTATAGGGGCACACCAGCAGCACAAATCGATTATAAAGCACTCGAAATTTCAACTGACTCGTATCAGTACAGTACAAGAATTTTAGTCGCTTCTATCTGCATTATAATATTACAGATTACATCTTAATAGCACACTACTTAACATCAAAATAATTAAAAAACACAGTATAACATATTGTAGAGGAATTTTTCTAATCAATTCAAAATAAATATCCACAATTAATTAAGAGCACCCCCCAAATAAATTTGAATGTATTATTCGAAAACAATGTTGAAAAATAAGTTTTTAGGTGTATACTTATTATTCCTCCTACTGCAATCACTAAATACATTGAATCAGTTTTGTGCTCTTTCTAAAAATGTTGCTATCAATTAAAGGTGAACAATAACACCCTTTTTTTGCTGACTGTAAGTGGACCATAAACTATTGTTGACTGTCAAGAATAACTTTGCTTAACTCGTTAAATTATTCAAACTAAAAATTTTACATCTTACAATTATCCTTAAAATGACATTGAAAATATTATTTAGAATTTAAGTATAAATTCTTCCGTTTCGTTTAAATTAACAGTGATTTTTTAACGACTCATATAAAAAAAATATTTCTTTTTTTTTATAATTTAAAAAGTTTTTCTCAAAAAATATTAATACAGTTTAATACACTTAAAATGTTTTAATTAAATAAAAAGCTTTTGTTTGCACACTTCGTACAAAATAAATCGAAAAATAAAAGAAAATCCGTAAAATGAAATGAAAAGGAACGCAAAAAAATATGGCTAAAGTTTATAAACATACTTACGAGTATGTATGTATGTATGTATCTTAACCAAAGGCAAAAGAACAATAAAGCGTCAGAACAACAGTACACAGAATATTTATTAAAATAAAAATACGAAAAAATATTGGTTTATCCAGAATCAAGCAACTAAATATTTCTGGCTAAAAAAATAAGGATATTATTATTATTACTCAATTGAGTGTTGCACCAGCACATTTCAATTAATGAGTCCATGGTAAAATATTTTGGCCATCACCCTGCTAAGCAGTTTATTCGTGGAAAACCAGTGCGATTTGGCTTTAAAAATTGGGTAGCAGCCAGTTTCACCGGATATTGTTATACTTTCGACTTTTATTGTGGAAAATCAGAGGAAAATTCTACTGATTCTTTAGGGTCTAGAGTAGTTAAAAAGTTGCTTACCAAAATGGAGACTGACCCAGCATCGCACGAAATATTTTTCGATAAATTTTTTACTAGTTATAACCTCATGGTGGAACTCAAGGAAAAAGGATTTCATGCTACTGGAACAATTAGAGAGAACAGAACTAAAAAATTTCCATTAAAAAGTTCTAAAGAAATAAAAAAATAGAGCGTGCCTCATATGACTATAGGTTTGACAAACAAAATGAAGTTCTTTTGGTAAAATGGAAAGACAATAGTGTATGTACAATGCCAACAAATTATGATACAATTGAGCCATTAGGAGTTGTCAAACGTTGGTCTGCTACACAATGGCAAAAAATTAATGTCAGTATTCCAAAAGTATTTCAGTCTTACAATAAACATATGGGAGGAGTAGATGAATTAGACCAGTCTATTTCACTTTATAGAATAGCCTTTCGTGGTAAGAAATGGTGGTGGGTTTTGTTTACCTATATTATAGATATGGCCATTTCAAATGCTTGGAGATTACATGTTATAAATCACAGCGATAACATGGACCAACTTTTATTTAGACGTTTCATTACAAGGTATTATTTACGCCAAAACGTGCAAACAAAAGCTCGACCTTCATCTTCATTGGTACTGGGATTACCTCAAAAAGATATAGGTCACTATCCCCAAAAACTAGAAAAACAGCTAAGGTGTGTTTTATGTCATGCAAGAGTTCGCTGGCAATGGAAAAAAGTTTAAAAACGTAATGCATTGAAAAAAGATGTTTTGAAGATTTCCATCTGTAAGCCGCCGCTGTACTCAATTGAGTACACCCATCCCATTCAGCCTACTTATTACTTTTAAAACTTTTTTCGTTAATTTGTATTAATTTTATATAAAATGAACTAAAAAATAAACTTTTTTTGTTAATTATCTCTTATCGTTTTATTTTGGCGGTTAATGGGCTAATATGAGAGGAGCCCAACACATTTTTATTCTTTTGCTCAAATTTTTTGAACTAAACTGTGCATAGACATAAATAAACTAAAGACGCCTCGTGATACTGAATTTTCAGCAAACTCTCTTAAAAGAAATAAGGTTATATTTTAGTTGCACCGATAGCATTTCTTAGACTTCATTGTTTTTTCGTTTTTTTTTTTTCAGACAACTTACCGCAATCGCAATATTTAAAATAAAAAAGCGTTTTTGTAAGTCGACTGGGTTCTTAAGCCTCTCTTTTCTAATTTTGTCTACTCTTTTTTTTTCTATCTGTTTTATTCTACCAAATTTAATGAAGACATATACATTTATTAAAAAACCTATATTAAAAACTTCAATATATGGGAAAAGTTTTAAACCTTCTTTACTGGGCATTAAATTTTCTCTTTTTTCGTAAGTTTTATTTTTAATTAAATAACGAACGCGTGTAAGCCTTTCTGTTTTATTTTAAGTTCGTTTCTTTTTTAAATCAAAAAAAATCTTGAAAGATTACCGATCTCATTATATTAAATAGATTTCACTATCATAAACGACTATATACACTGGTGCATATTCCTATAAACGCACATGAGTTTTTGTAAAGAATTTTGAAAAAATTAGACAAGAACATATTTAGTGGGAAAATAATATTTTTATTAAATCAACTAAGACTTCATTTAAAACATTGTTAACTAAAAACTTTATTTGTATTTCATTTTATATTTTTTAACTTAATTTTAGAGTTTAATTGCCATTTTTAATGGTATTTTCCTATAAACGCACTTAAATTTATCAGTCTCTATAGTAATATTAATAATCGGAATCAATTTCGTCCCAGGCTTGCTATATTTTAAGTTTTAGTTCTGTTAATGTCATTATGATTTCGTTTTGGGCATTATTGGAATAAACTTTACGGGCCATGTATCCCCACAAGTTCTCCATTGGGTTTAGGTCCGGACTGCAAGCCGACCAGTCCAACAGAGGTATGCTGTGTTCGTTAAACCATGATCTAGACTGTTTTGAAACGTGTATTGCAGCATTATCTTGCTGGAATATGCAATCTTCATCCATTTTTTTCAACCATAAAAGAGAGAAGAGCATCTTGCAACAATTCATTATAAATTGTGGTGTTCATTTTTGTTGGAACAAAACAAATTTTAGATTTGCCAACTGAAGAAAATGCGGCCCAAACCATAACACTGCCACCGCCGAAATTACGTTTCGACAACCGCACATCGTTTGATCTCAAATCGTGCCAATAACATGAGTATGAGTCAGGACCGTCTAAATTAAGATGTGCGTCACTATAAAGTGTAACACCCATTTTTCTTAATAACTTTTTTCACCTTTAATCAAAATTATTTTTCTTAATCACAATATCTTTGAAAAATGTGTCAGATTTTAAAATGTATAAGTTTGTCAAATTTGACTTGTTAGTTAGTTCACAATGGATAATCAAAGACAAGTGCATACAAAAATTATTCAAATAATTCAAAAAAAACCACATTGGAGTTATACTAAAGTTGCTAGGGAAGTCCACGTGACCAGGCAATGTGTTTCCAGAGTGGTCAAAAAGTTCAACAAAGACCTAAAAATTGAAAGAAAGCCTGGAACAGGTAAAGCAAAACTGGTAACGAACGACGCGAAAGCCAAAAAGGTTGAGAAGCTTTTGCTGGCTCTTCCAAACATTTCTGGTCGCGAAGTGGCCAGGCGCGTGCAATGTTCGGAAAGTTTTGTGCGCCGAGTTAAAGCTAAAGCTGGCCTTAAAACATTTAAAGTCCAAAAAGTTCCGGATAGAAATGCTGAGAAGAATATTGAAGCAAAAAAAGAGCAAAACTCCTCTAAAAAGAATTTTTTCAAAAGTTCAAATGTTGTGTAATGGATGATGAAACTTACGTTTTTGCAGACTTTGCGCAGCTTCCTGGCCAAGAGTTTTGTGTAGCGGATAGTAGAGGCAATGTTTCTGAAGAGTTCCGAACTAAAAAACTATCAAAATTTCCCAAGAAGTTCCTAGTTTGGCAGGCTATTTGTAGCTGCGGCAACAGAAGTGCATCGTTTGTTACATTGGGATCAATAAACTCAGATATTTATATCAAAGAGTGTCTTCAAAAGAGGTTGCTCCCATTTCTAAGACAGCACAACATATCAACATTCTTCTTGCCAGATTTGGCAACATGTCACTACAGTAAAAGCGCAATAGACTGGTATAATAAAAATAATGTTATTTTTGTTCCAAAAGAGGCTAACCCACCAAACTGCCTAGAGCTGCGGCCTATTGAAAGATATTGGGCTCTGGTCAAAAGAGAACTAAAGAAGAGTACACCTGTTCCCAAAACCATTACTAGTTTTCGATATAAATGGACAGCTGGTACCAAAAAAAAAATCACCGAAAACACTAACATTGCTTATGGATGGCATAATGAATAAAATAAAAAATTTTATAAAATTAAATTAATTTTTAAATAAAATAATACAGAATATAAATCTGTAATAAAAATGCAAAATAAAACTGTTTTATTTTTAACTCTAGCTTACTCCAGTCAGTTTTTATTTGACTTTTGATGTGTTACAGTTTATACTGACGCACATCTTAAATTTTTTTTCGTCCGAGAAAATTACCTTTTTCCACTCCTCTGCCCATTTCATGTATTTTCGTGCGAATATTAAACGATTTTCTTTATGGTGCTTTTTGAGCATTGGCTTACACTTGGGCTTCTTCCATTTTATGTTTTCTTCTTTTCGTAAAATGTGAGCAACGTGTTTGGAAGTCACAGGAAGATTTAGTTTGTTCTTTATTTGTCTAGAATTCAATTTGTTACGGGTTGCTTCTTGTTTTATAAGATTAATCTGTCTTTTTGTTAATTTTGTATTTCCCTTTGTAGGCTTCCGAACACCAAAATTCTGTCCTTTCTTAAAGAAATTACGCACCACACTCTCGGAACGTTTAATTTTACGACCAATTTCTCTATTGGAGCATCCTTGGTCATGAAAAAATTTAATTTGGATCTTTTCTTGATCCGACAAAAAAGTTCCTTTGGGAATCTTTATAACTGTTAAATTTATCAATTAAATAAGAAAATTTTGTCGTAAAATTGAGATATTGTCATTAAAAACATACCTTTATTTAAAAAAATCAAAAATTTATATTTTATTTTTGGTATTTTTTTAAAGCAATTTTCACGTCTGCGTTTATAGAAATATTCCACCTAAAATAGCACCAAGAACTTTTGATCGCATAAATAAAGCAAACAACAAGACTAAGAAAAAAATTTTGTTTACATTAAAAAAGTGCCTTTAAATTGCCTCTTATTTAATAAGCTCAGTTTTACTTTTGGATGAGAACAACAAAGATAAAACAAAAATTGAGAAAAAAATTAAATGCGTTTATAGGAATATGCATCAGTGTATTATGTTAGGTATACAAAATCCATATATTACATCTTTGTTATTTTAGTTTGAAAACATATGTTCTTATTTAATGTGCCAGTCACTGTAAAAGATTTTTTTGCTGTCGTAGTCGAAATTTCCTAGATTCATTTATGGCTTAAAATAAATATGTATTAACAAGTTAGAGAACGCTGGTTTTGAAATGTGTTTGTGTAAGAGTGTGGGTGACGCTTATTATAAATATTGGCGCCAATATACAAGTACACAAAACTAAAAATAAAAATATGTGGTAGAGCATGTTATAAGGGATAACCTTAACAAATAGCAAAATATACCGTAAGCGGAAGGAAATTGTTAAAACAAAACTAAATAAATAGAAGAAAAAAAAAACATCAAAAAGTGCCAAAAACCAAATTTTCTACAACCTTTAATAACAAATTTAAATATACATTTTAAAAGGAAAGAGATTAAATGACCCAGCCCAATTTGTCAATGGCTTAGATAAATAAATTTACAGCAGAAGTTTTTTTTTTTCTCTTTTTGTTTGTGTGTAAAATCTGCTGGATTAGGCTTAAGCACTATTAAACGGAAGTGTACAACATTTTCACCATAGTTTATTAAAAACCGGCAGGAGCTTTTCAAAATTATTACCAGCCTTTCTTCTGTAAGGCTGGTGTATGCATCGACACTCACAGGAAACCATTCAGGCATTCAGCAGGCAACCAGCAAGTCAAATAAAAACGGAAATCAAGATGAGAACAAATCAAGGCCACTATAATACACATTTAGAGTTTGGTGGGCACATAAAACCCTAAAATTAATGACCTGATTATAGTAATTTTTTAAAGCAAAGCAAAGTAAAATGGTGGGATAAAAAATTATTTTAAATGGCGCCATTAGTGGCTCTAATCAGTCTACAAAAAGTTTCACAATATAAACTTTTAGAAGAAAAATTTTATTTTAACATTATTTAGAAATCAAACACTGGTATCATTTTAATAACCTAATTTCATAGGGGAACAGGAGAAAAATTAAGTAATTTTTCATCCATATTTCGTCTTTGCCAAAGGTATGAGAACAATTTTATTAAGTTTGGTATTCAAAGATAAGAAAGAAATATTATTTTGGTAGGCAAACAAAAGTTGTTGTATACTTTAAGGTTTATTTTACTTATTCACTTTAAAAAGAGATTATTTCAAGAGCATACTACAAACATACATATGTTTATACGAGTATATGTGTATTATATATTTATATCTGTTTAGTTATTAATAATTTAATAAATATTATATAATACTTACTCGTATATGTACTACATATATATTTTTTATTTATATGTTGTTAATGGCCTATTTTTCTTAATTTATATTAAATAAATGACTGAAAATATGCTCATTTTAATTGCTTTTATTCTAATATATACACTTTTTTATTTTATAGTAATATTATAAAAAAATTAAATAAAAACTATACCTAAAAGTAACTATAATTAAAAAAATTCCTTCTTAAAATATGCATTCTTTTATTACTATAATTTAATTGTACATACATACATACATACATACATAACTGGCCTTTACAACCTTGTGTCAGGATTACGGCCTAGCTTCTCGCAGCACTCATATTGTGTGTAAATTTTTATCCATGAGTACCGGGACCTACAGTTTAATGTCAACTCCGAACGACAGACTTGAGAAGCTTGTTCATGGCAATTAATAACTCTCATAGCTTTTGCCAGAAGACTGCTGAGAGGTAGTCGCCGAAAGAAATAATTTTTTCATGTTTCTTTTTCTCAAGATGTCAGATCTGGGTGTCGAACGCAGGGCTCATGTCTTAGTAAGCCAACACACTAACCACTAGACCACGGCGACTACATAATTGTAGTTGTCGGAATCTAGTGATTACTGTGTTTGCTTACTAGACAAGAGGTTAGAGTTCAAACCCCAGCTCTGCCACCTTAAAAAATAGAAATAAGAAAAAAATATTTCTTTCGCGACTACCTCTTAGCAGTCCTCTGGCAAAAGCTCTGAGAGTAACTGATTGCCAGAATTAGTTTTCTCATGTCTGTCGTTCGGAGTTGACATTAAACTGTAGGTCCCGGTACTCATGGATAAAAATTTACACACAATATGAGTGCTGCGAGAAGCTAGGCCGTAATCCTGACACAAGGATAATAAATAAATAAATAAATAAGTATATACCAGGAACTGAAACCGAACACGAATCCGTTAAACGCGTGTAAAAAATACCGATATAGCAACCAAAAATGAAAATGCCTAAGAACTTATTTTAAAAATAATACAAATTGTGCAAAATTTACAAGTGAAAAGGAAAGAGATTTTTATAACAGAATCAATATTTTGTACTTCAGAAGACGATGAGAAGAAACAAATAGACAGTAGCGAGAAAAAAAAATGCAACTCAATACTCATATGTATATGTTCAACACAGGGACTGTAACGGTTATAAGTTATATCGAAAAACTTATTTTTTAATGGTTATTTTGAGAGTTTTTCCAAAAAAAGGCCAGCAGAAAAAGTTATTTTTCAACGGAAAAATAAAAGTTAAAAAAAAAACTCTCAAAAATAAAGTTTTATTTTTTCGTCATAAAACAAAACTTATTTTGTGAGTTTTATTATTCCGTCATAAAATAAAACTCCTAAATAGAGTTTTATTTTTTAACTGAAAAATAAAACTCGAAAAATAACGGTTATTTTCCGACTGAAAAATAAAACTCAAAAATAAGTTTTATTTTATGACGAAAAAATAAAACCCAAAAAATGAGTTTTATTTTATGACGGAAAAATAAACTCTCTTTTTAAAGATTTCATCTAAACTTTTATTTTTCCGTCAAAAAGTAACAGTTAAAATCTGATTAATGATCACTTATGCAAGATCACCACAGATTCTGTGAGAGCTCTCCAAGACGATTAATTTGGTATATAACATCACATATGTCTGTCGAATCTAATACGATGATTTTTTTAGTTTAATTTTTAAGCAATAACTGTTATTTGCGGTCCCTGGTTCAACACCATGTTTAACACCGGCCATGTTTAATAGATGGCAACTGATATCTCCTGGGTTAATAATATATTTGTTTTGGGGCCGACAAATATATGTCATTTAACCCATCAGAGCCAAATAAATTAAATTTTAATTTGTCGCTCCACAACACTTTGGCCCACTGTTCCTTTGACCAATGCAGATACCGTCTCGCAAAGTCAAGCCGTTTTTCTTTAATTACCTTACTTATAAATGACTTCTTGGCTTTTCCTCTAGCTAATAAATTTGCTTCTTTTAATCGGTTTCTGGCTGTGTGGAAGTCAATAGAATAATTGCTCGTTTGTATAATTAGTAACATCTACTGCCGTGGTCTGAGGATAACTATCGCCCATGTGCTGAAAATCGCAAGTCGCATGAAATAGGCGAACTGGATATGAAATCGTAAAAGAGGTGTGCTAGAGTTCACAATCGCCAGAAATTAAGCGTTTTCAAATCACAAACTTTTACGCATGTGATCTATAAGTGAAATTGCATATTTTCTTAAAAATTTGCATATAATTTAACATGAAAGCATACCTGAATAAAATCTAATGTTTTTTATAAATACAAAGTAAAAAAAGTAATATTTTACAATTAATTTTAATAGTAGATGTAAAATAAAAAGTATGTTCTTTTTCATTGCTCATCTCTAAGAAAATGCTTTCTAATACGTTGTTTTCTTTCATATTATTTTTTTTTTAAATTAAACTTAACAATGACGCAGCTGGCATTTTTATTAATTTTATTTAATAATTTGTTTATACTATGTTTGTTTTTATTACTTTTGACACTTGAAACATGTTTTCATTTTTCGAACATAACTTTGAAAAATAAATGAAACGCACGATTTCCAACAGATGAAAAACTAAAATTGGCGATTTTGAAATCACAAGTGATTTGAAATCGCACGTTTTCCAGTACATGGGCGTATATACTATTTTTACCATTTGACGGTCTTCGCGAGCAGTAGATTTACGAGGACGGCCACTTCCTGGCTTTCTTTCGACGTTATTTCTTTGACGATACCTTGATGCAATCCGACAAACCGTTAATTTATTGATATTAAATTGATGATAATCTCAAATTTGCTATCTGCTGACAGCTGTTTCTATTATAAAATTCACAGTTTCCAAATTTTTAATTAAACTTTTACTTTAATAACTCTAGTTGACTTACTTTTAGTTTTACCAAATTAAATAGACAGAGAAGCAAACAACGCTTACTGATACTTATTAATAAAACTAAAAGTCAACGAATAAAAAAAAAGAATAGTAGAATTGAATACCGTTGTATGTTTCCAGTGTCGATTGAATAGTATGTGGCACAGAGCTGCACTTTTTTCTAGCTACTGTATATATTCTAATGTTTTCTGTTTATTTTAAATTTGAGTTTGCAATATATATAACTACATATGTATAAAAAATATCTAACATTAGAAGAACGAAAAAACATTTTACAATTTTGGTAGCAACACAAAACCGGAATGCCATTATTGTATCAAGCGGCTAAAACCTGAACCCATTTTTTTTTGTTGCACTCCCGGATATGTACACAGCCTGGTCATAGAAAACATCAAGCTAATGGAACGAACGAAACGTGCATGGACGAATACGTAATAATTTGGAATTCTATAACACAATATTTCATTTTTCGTTCGCCTTACACTATATGGCTAATTCGCCGATATCAACACTTAGTATTGGCATTCTGCAATAAATCTTGATTTGTTTACTTTTTATCTTATAAAGATTATTATTTTAAGGATAGAAAAGGCCAACCATAACTTGCCGGCAAAAGCTGCTTATTAAAAATAATCAAATAATCAAAAAAATTTTAGTTTTTGAATTTAATTACCCAATTCACAAAATGTTATATTGTTGTAGATTATAGTTAAATGTTGTAGATTATAGTTAAATAAATAAATAAAAAAAAGTTTTCTACTCTGGTGTATTGATACGACATTTCGGAAACAGGAAAAATTGTCGTACATGTTGTAGTAGTTTTTGACATGAAAATTACCACCAACATTATGTACAATAGTTGTAGTTTGTCATAGTTTCTACCGATCTACGACAACTATAACATTTTGTGAATTGGGTAAATATATTATTTTAAAATATTTTACGTTTTAATCTGTACTAAGTATAAACAAATTTAATACCTATGCATATTTCTGTAAAACGTCTTATAAACGTTTTTAAATTTATATTGAAAACAAAAATAAAAAACGAAAGTTTGAAATGTTTATTTTACAGAGAATAAGACTGTTAATTAATTATAAAATAAAAAACATGGATACACATTAGCTGCTGCATTCATAAAAAATTGTCAAATAAGGCTTAAATAAACGTAGAATATTTTTTATGAATATGGCAGTAGGTTTTTAAAATAGATTTAAAAATACTTCAAAACTAATGGTACGCTCGTATTTTTATTAAAATAACTAAAAAGGTTTTTCAAAGAGTGTACTTGAAATCTTTATTTATATTTTTTCTTTTTTAAAACTTCTGTATAAATGAAATTATTTGCATTCAATACTTTTTTTAGGGTAAAATTCTATTAATTTTGTATAGCAGTAATGCATTGCACAACAAATGAACCACAAACAACTGATATATACCAATGCAACGTGATGTACATTGTAGCAAAATTGTTTATTTGCAACATAATTAAACTTTGTTTTGATTTCTATGGAAGAAAAAAATAATAAAAAGTGGGTGAAGTACAGTCCTGACAGCAAAATGTTTGATAAAAAACGGTAACATTGTCTCTCTACTTACTATAAATAAATACCCTTTATTTTCCCGCCAATATAAAAATGAGTATCAGTGTGCCTTGAATGAAGTGAAATGAAAAACCGTAATGAATCAAAATCAAGGCGGAAAAAAGTAGAATCCCACATTGAGAGCTAAGCAATGAATCGTCTACAACAATACACGTATCAATGTCAAACAGTCATAAACATTCGTTATTATCTGTACTTTTTTATTCTGGAAAAAAAGTTTTTCTATTACTAAAAATAACGATACAATGGCTTGTTTTTCCCCTTGAATAACTGGGAAACAAAAGGATGTTCTTCATTCTTGTTAACTTTGAGACTATAATACATACATATCCATATACATATAAGTATACATACATACATATGTACATGCATTAGATGCAATCGACTGCAAAATTAGAAAAGAATTATTTCGAATGACAGTAGTAAATCGAATGCTGGAAATAGTAACAGTTAAGCAGCAAATGAATAAGTCCTTACAATCTATTATTATTAGATTTAAAAAAGCTTCAATTTAAATTTATACTTTTGCAATTGAATTAGAAGTAAAAAAAAAAAAGAAAAAAACTAGTAGTACAAATTACTCATGCTTCGAGGGCCTACACATTACTTTTGTTGAAATGTAGAATTTATAATCGATTCGAGTCTTTCGTGCCATTAAAAAGCCAAAATATGCACAGATGTTCTGATTACGAAAGACACTTTTGTTAGAAAAAAAATTATACCTACAGGTGATTCTTTTTCTTGTTTCAGTCATTTATGATAGAGATGGGATTCTGTATATGAAATAAATTTTTATTTTTCTAACCCTAATTTTTTATTCGCAGTTTGGCAACCGAAAGTAAACAATCACACTTCTGCTTTTCTCGGTGAAGAAATTATGAACATTATGAAAAAATACGGCGAAAAAAAGTTCGTAGTTTTTAAGGGCGATAATACAATATGCAAGCTGCGCTTAGATGTTCCTCTAAATTGTTTAGCACATTCCCTCAATTTAATAAGTGTAGACCTCTTAAAATGCTCTACGTTATCTAAAGTTTTTGTCGATATTTTTTAAAACTTGCAAAGAGAAAGGATCAGGAGAGCAATTAAAGCTTTCTGTTTAGACGAAAAGAGGCAGCTACATAACAAGGGGAGGATTTGTGGTCTAACAATTTTCTGTGGAGCTGCATACAAGAAATATCTCCTTCTACATAGTGGAAAAATATTTGCGAGTCCGCAGAATTAAGTAAATAGCAGGTCGTATATTGAATGCTCCATGCACTTCAGCAGCCTCTAAACGCTGTAACAGATTAACTGCAGACAATGTCAGAAAAACATTTTTTATATCTCAATTGGAATCACTGCAGTTAAGTCATACGGCAGAAGGATAGTTCCCCAAACATTTTACCGGCTGAGAATGAAATCATCAATTCTAGTAATTCATTTGAAGAACCTCTTCCACTGGTATCCCAAATCCTACACCTCTCTTCTTTTAATATATCAAGAGTGAAACAACATAGACAATAAGAGTGACAGCGATTTCGATTAATGTAATTTAATACTGAAAAAATGTGTCTTTATAATATATAATATAATAAATATATATAGGGGCAAACCCCTACTGATGCTGTGCATTGCATTGGAGTTTTTGGAAAGGACAGTATGTTTTTCTTTCTTATATTACTATTAAGCGCCTTAGAAATAAAACAAATTGCTAAGAATTGATGATTCAAAGGCTTCAACCTTCAACCTCGAATGATCAATAGCAATTGCCTTATCGTTGCATGTTGGTTGTGTGTGGTGAGTGCCTTCGCTAAGTAGGTTTAGCTGTTATCTCTGCTACTTCCAGAAATTGTAGCTGAAATGTACCATATGGTATTAGACAATCGTAGAATAAAGTTGTGTTAAATAGGTAAAGCCATTGACATCTCATATGAGCGAATACATTTTATTTTGTCTCAAGAATTACCGATGAAAAAGGTTTCTACAACAAATTTAGACGAAATATAATGGGCTACATTTCTGTCTTCAATACATACTCGTAGTTTTTAACTGCCACGTTAAATTCTAGTCATGACTTTTAAAGCCTCGTACTCACGCTAATACTAATTATTTTTTAAAGAAAATAACGCCGATCGACGGATACTGTACTCTGTACTCTTCTTTAAAATAAGTGTGGAAGAAAATTTGATAGAAGGAAAAATCACAGAAGAATTTAACGACAACAAAATTTTAAGCAAAGATGTCATTGAAATATTTATTTATTATTTTCCAAAATGAATGAAAAAAAAAAAAACGTTTTCTGTTGAGGTATTACATATTATGGAACAGTAGTCCATTGGTTGAATTAACTTTTTATGTTTCTAAATTCAAAATTGCTCGAAAACGTAACAAGCAGTGAGAGTAATAAAGCAAACATTCTATAAACACATTATAGTCTGCTGAACTGCTCTAGAAGTTGTTGGTATTGAGCCTTAAGCTAGATTGAAAATGTTTGAGAAAGGTATCTAAATAAAAAATTTGAAAAAAAATAGTTGAAATTTGAAGGAAATTTATGTAAAATATGTATACTTTAGTTGAGTTGTTAAGATAGATTAGGTCAACCACAATATGCGCAAATAATGGATGTTTTTTAAAGAGTGACATAAGTTTAAATCATAATATGTAAAGCAATGAAATATATTTTTAATATCAATATAATGGGCTTTATTGAAAAGAAAATTTTAGGAAATTAATGTTTAAATATAATTTCTGCCATGTAGCCGCCACGCCACGGCTGGCAAGTAAAAAGCGCAATCTGGAACACCAATATTCAACAACTTTTTGCAGCATTTGCGGCCGATAACTCTTCGAAGGTTGATTTCCAGGTTCAATTGTTTGTGGTTTATCGACGTAGACAAGTGACTTAACATAACCTAATATGTAATAATGTTTCGACAAAAACTTGTGGATTCTCCTTACTCCAAATGCAACAATTCTGCTTATTTATGTACCCGTTCAACAAGAAATGGGCTTCATCGGAAAAAAATTTTGAATGGAAATTGAAATTCGTCATCAATAGAATAGAACAATTATTTTAATTAAAAATTTCAACAATTTGGACGCGTTGCTCTGGTGTAAGCCGATTCATATTGAAATTGCAAAGCAAACTTAAAAAATTCAACTAAGATGTGCGTCACTATAAACTGTAACACATCAAAAGTCAAATAACAACTGACTGGAGTAAGCTAGAGTTATTTTGCATTTTTATTACAGATTTATATTCTGTATTATTTTATTATTATTTTATTATGTATTATTTTATTTAAAAATTAATTTAATTTTATAAAATTTTTTATTTTATTCATTATGCCATCCATAAGCAATGTTATAGTGTTTTCGGTGATTTTTTTGGTACTAGCTGTCCATTTATATCGAAAACTAGTAATGGTTTTGGGAACAGATGTACTCTTCTTTAGTTCTCTTTTGACCAGAGATAGGCCGCAGCTCTGGGCAGTTTGGTGGGTTAGCCTCTTTTGGAACAAAAATAACATTATTTTTATTATACCAGTCTATTGCGCTTTTTCTGTAGTCACATGCTGCCAAATCTGGCCAGAAGAATGTTGATATGTTGTGCTGTCTTAGAAATGGGAGCAACCTCTTTTGAAGACACTCTTTGATATAAATATCTAAGTTTATTGCTCCCAATGTAACAAACGATGCACTTCTGTTGCCGCAGCTACAAATAGCCTGCCAAACTAGGAACTTTTTGGGAAATTTTGATAGATTTTTAGTTCGGAACTATTCAGAAACATTGCCTCTACTATCCGCTACATAAAACTCTTGGCCAGGAAGCTGCGCAAAGTCTGCAAAAACGTAAGTTTCATCATCCATTACACAACATTCGAACTTTTGAAAAAATTCTTTTTTGAGGAGTTTTGCTCTTTTTTTTGCTTCAATATTCTTCTTAGCATTTCTATCCGGAACTTTTTGGACTTTAAATATTTTAAGGCCAGCTTTAGCTTTAACTCGGCGCACAAAACTTTCCGAACATTGCACGCGCCGGGCCACTTCGCGACCAGAAATGTTTGGAAGAGCCATCAAAAGCTTCTCAACCTTTTTGGCTTTCGCGTCGTTCGTTACCAGTTTTGCTTTACCTGTTCCAGGCTTTCTTTCAATTTTTAGGTCTTTGTTGAACTTTTTGACCACTCTGGAAACACATTGCCTGGTCACGTGAACTTCCCTAGCAACTTTTGTATAACTCCAATATGGTTGTTTTTGAATTATTTGAATAATTTTTGTATGCACTTGTCTTTGATTATCCATTGTGAACTAACTAACAAGTCAAATTTGACAAACTGATATATTTTAAAATCTGACACATTTTTCAAAGATATTGTGATTAAGAAAAATAATTTTGATTAAAGGTGAAAAAAGTTATTAAGAAAAATGGGTGTTACACTTTATAGTGACGCACATCTTATTAGCTGTTAAGTGGGTGGTCCAATACAGTTGTGACACTATATAGCACAAAATGAGCTATAAAATGGAGTAGAACGAAAAGAACAACGCTTGGGCACTCCGCCAATTTATTAAAAAAAATTCATTCCAAAAAACTTCAAACGATTGGCTGCCAATCACAAAGAAAATTAGCAATAGAGACTCTCTCTCTCAGAAGTATTACCGCAACTTCTGCAGTGAGGGTTAAATGCTAGATCTAAGCTTTAAGCGTACTTACCGACCATCCAATGACTTATACCAAAGAATATAAATCATATAGAATGTGCATCACGTACAAGTAAAATTTCTTATGGCGGGTCGTAATGTTGGAACCCGCAAAAAGAATTGTTACTCTCTTACTTAGCAAAGAGAATTCGTTTATTCTCTTACTTTGCACACACAACATCACAGTGTATAAGACGATAGCCACAACAAAATTTTTACTTCGTGTCTTTTTTTTTTGCTTAAATACAGAAACGGTTTCATGCTAACAACAATATTCACATACAATACAATTTATGTGTGTGTGTGTGTCTTATTCATTGTGAGCTGTTTTCGTTTTTTAAATTTTAAAACTTAGAGAATAATGTTGTTAGTTCAAATATTTTTGTGTATTAAAGAATACAGTGCTCCGATACGACTATGTAAGCTAGTGTAGGGCAAAGCATATGTAATTTGTAGTTGCGCGACGGAAAATACATTACTCTACATCGAATATATAGCGCCCTATTTAATATCGTTATAAAAGTGTAGTTAAGAATATGTTTTATTATTATAATTATTTATTTAAGATCAACAAGTATTCTTATGTTTATTTGAAATAAAAGGTTAACTAAACCAAAAAATGTAATTCCAAAAATATTAAAAAAATAAATATATATTCATTAATGACAAATTTTCGAATGATAAATTGATGATTTTTCAATTATAAGAAAATTGAAAAAATTTTGTTTTTAATTTATGTATGTTTAAAATATATAACTGTATGTATATATTCATTTTTAGAAGAAAAGATACTTCAATTTTTTATGTTAAGAATAAATAATAATAAAAATTAAAATTATTTCTTAGTTTTTACTTTGAAGCATCAAAAAGTATATTTTGAGGATTTTCATTTCCATAAAAAGGCTAATAAGGTTACTTTTTTAAAAATTATTTATTGGATAGAATATCTATTTTTGGAACTTCCTTTTTCTGTATTCCAAGAGCAATGCTTTCGAAGGAGCAGCAAATCCAATACCTCTATTCTGTGTTGAGAACAAGTGTTGGCAAACCACTCTGGGGTGATTCGTTTACATGACTCAATAATAAAAGATTTTATACCAATTTTTTGAGGTTCAGGTTTAAAGACATTATGAAATATTAAAATATGTTTTTTGCTTGCATCCATTTAGCTATCATTCTAAATTATTTTACTTCCCAAAATGGTTTATCTGCAGATTCTTTAAGTGAAATTGTTACAGTAAATGTAAATATTTTAAAAAGCATTGGTATTAATGTTTATGCCCTTATATGTGATATGTGATTATCCAATAAATAATCTATAAAAAAAATTAACTTTATTAGCCTTTTTATGGAGATGAAAATCCTCAAAATATACATACTTTTTGATGCTTTGAAGTATAAAGTAAGAAATAATTTTAATCTTGATTGTTATTTATTTATTATTTATTTTTAACATAAAAAAATTAAAGTGTCTTTTCTTTTAAAAATGTATATATACGTACACTAGCTGTCCGGCAAACGTTGTTTTGCCATATAAATTTGCTCTAGGAAACATTTTTTTATTTCAAATATATCTTATAAACTTCACCGGACTGCAAAAGTCAACCTTGATATGAATGTCTGCGTTACTTATAAGTTTAATAAATGATTATCCGCCATTTTCTGTACTTCAGTTTGATAGTTGGCTATAAGGAGAAATATCCCCTGTATTGTCCCCTCTGAGTACCACTTAATAAAAAAAAACCTCAACCATATGTGTTCTACGGTACACAGATATATATTATCTAAAAATTTCATCAACGTCGGTACGTTATTTAGGTGAGGCATAAATTTCCCCTTGGGAAATTTACATTTAGGGGTATAAAAAATAGGTGTGAAAATTTACATTTGTTAATCTAAAGTTTTGTAATTTAATAATAAATAAAATTTAATCAAAATTAGTTTGTTGGTTGGGGATAGGAAAAAGTAGCCCTTGCAAAGCCCCCTCTGAGTATTTAAAAAAAAACGTAAATCATATATGCTGATCTATCTAGATGATCTATCTAGCTTAAAATTTCAACGAAGTCAGTACGTTATTTAGGTGAGGCATAAATTTTCCCTTGGGGCGGGTCAGTTTAGCATTTACGGGTACGAAAAATAGATGTTAGCCGATTCTCAGACCTACCCGATATGCACACAAAATTTCATGAAAATCGGTCGAGTAACTTAGGAGGAGTTTGGCAACAAACACCGCGACATGAGAATTTTATATATTAGAAGATATATATAATTCATACATACATATATAAATTAAAAATAATAATAGAATTTTCTTATAAATAATTGAAAAATCATCAATTTATCATTCGAAAATTTGTCATTAATGAATATATATTTGTTTTTTTAATATTTTTGGAATTACATTTTTTGGTTTAGTTAACCTTTTATTTCAAATAAACATAAGAATACTTGTTGATCTTAAATAAATAATAATAATAATAAAACATATTCTTAACTACACTTTTATAACGATATTAAATAGGGCGCTATATATTCGATGTAGATTAATGTATTTTCCGTCGCGCAACTACAAATTACATATGCTTTGCCCTACACTAGCTTACATAGTCGTATCGGAGCACTGTATTCTTTAATACACAAAAATATTTGAAGCAACAACATTATTCTCTAAGTTTTAAAATTTAAAAAACGAAAACAGCTCACAATGAATAAGAAGCACAAACACATAAATTGTATTGTATGTGAATATTGTTGTTAGCATGAAACCGTTTCTGTACTTAAGCAAAAAAAAAAAAACACGAAGTAAAAAATTTGTTGTTGCTATCGTATTATACACTGTGATGTTGTGTGTGCAAAAATTTTGTTGTGGCTATCTTGCTGTGTTATGTTCTTGTTATAGTTGTTGGAATTTCGTCACTGTATGTACTGTGGCTGAACGAAAAAACCTAAACAACAATGCAAAAGAAATAAAACACACATTAGCACAGTGCATACACTGTGACATTAGTTTCTCTTTGGTTTCTCTTGTTTTGTTACGCTCTTTTCTTTTGTTTTGCCTTTTGCCCTTCCTTCCCGCGTCTGAAAAAATGTTGACAAAATATTTGGATAAGTGTTGAGATGCGCATTCTATATGATTTATATTCTTTGCTTATACTCACCGCTATAACATTGTACAAAGATTGACGAGGGATCCCTAAAATTGCATATGGCTTAAGAATAGGCATGATGCTACAGTGCTAAAAATAAAAGCCGTCTCTGCATTGGTTTCTTAAACTTTAAATTCTTGATAAGTAAAATAAAGCTTACATGGGAAGTTTTTGATAGATTTGTGCACAATTTGGAATAATTTTAAATAAATTTCAGAAACGAGTATAAGGGAAACAAATTTTGTTGTTATATTTTATAAAATTAAACCAAAAAATAATTAATTTCGATTCTAGTAAATAAACGCGTCAAATAAAAAATTTTAAAAATCTTTTATAACGTCGCTATTAAAGAAATTCAAATTATTAAAAAATTTGTATTTAACGTTTATTAGAAAATTGTTTCTATTTTTTTTTCTTTTCTGTACTGCTTTCTTCTGACCACTAGTATAAAAAATTGAAAAGGTATTTTATTAAAAACAATAACAAAAAAATGTTGCCACCACAAACGCTGCGGCTGTATAGCAAGTAAAACAACGGAAGCGGAAGTAACTTGCATATGAATAAAGAAGAGAAAGAGATAGAAATATACATTTCTGTTAGTATAAAAACAACACAATAAAGTAGAAAAAACGGTATTTTAAACAAATTTCAGTATTAAAAGGTGTGTACATACAGACTGACTTAGCCAGAAAAGAAATAATGAATTAAAAAAACCGAATAGTAAAATAAATAAAAAATAGTTCATATTAAAGTAGACATTCTTGTTGGTTAAACTGATAGCGGAACTCTCACAAAAACAATGTCAGACCATTGATAATGAGAGAATTCACATTTGTATTGAAGAAGCCTTATACATTCACAGATTTTCGCCTTCTTACTAACATTTGCTTTCGAGTGTATTACAATTTGTTAAACCAAAACCAAAACTGTAGTAAATAAATATTCGCATGTGAATGCATTTTATAGTTGTAGTGGTTAAAGATGCCATAACTGCATTTGTAGTTGTTGTTCGCTGGCAATGCTACAACTACAGCAGCTGAATTATGCCAGCAGTAGAAAAAGAAAATTGCAAAAGAAAGAAAAAGAATAAAAAGCTTGAATTGTAAGAAGAGAGAAAATGTTAATGAAAGCGGGGGTGCGAGGGTATATAATAATTGTTGTCTCTATGTATTACTATTATATGCCTTTGTTTATGCTTTAAATTTTGTTATTCGTTTAGTTTATGTGTATAAAAGACCAGATGATGTTGAGTATGTCAAGGCCTTGACATAATTTCTCCTTTGGTAGAAACGTACATACATACTTATGTACGTACTCGTATATACCATACATACTATATAAAAATGAACCCAAAAATTAAGTGCAAATATAAAACCAATGCAACATTCGTTATTTTATGAATCCACAAAATGTTAAAAAGGAGAGAGACAAATATAAAAACAAAACGAATTTTGTAAAAAAATTAAAAAAAAAAATTTGTTCAGGATGTTGATAATGGTGATGATAAGCAAAACAAAAAGGCCACGTAGAAACAAAAATAAAGTTGAATAGAACTTTTAAATTGTTAAAAATTTTATTTTTTAGAGAAGGCACACATGAACTATTGCTCTTTTTTATAAATTTATAAAAATTAAAAAATTAAAAAAAAAAAAATTAAGAGACTCTATCACACACTTTCTCAATTACAGAAGTAGCTGTCGTTTACGTAGCTAGAGTTTATAAGAGGCAATAAAAAACTTTTCATCTCAGTTTGTTAGTTTTTGTAGATTTAACATTTGTTTTAAGGCAGAACAGAAATATATTCGTAACTAATCTTTCAAATGTCTTGAGACTTTACTATAAGTAACAAATGATTGACAATATGTGTACATATCACACAGACCAAGTTTTGAACAGCTTTGCTTTGTTAAAGGCTTAAAGTGAAGGTACCTTAAGTACTCCCAATCAACCCTCAGTAACTAAGGATGGAGGGTTAAATTCTCACCAGAGACTTGGTCGGTAGAAAAAAAAATTATTATTAAAACCTTAATGCTTACCAGAAATCATTTTATTGGGTAAGTGATATCAGTAAGTGGCCAAATTTCGAATGACCTTGTTTTTCTATTCGAAAACCAGACTGATCAACTTTAGCTGAGAAAAGTTAAAAAAAATATATATAGTATATATTAAAGAAAAACATAGAAATACTGAATACAACCTATTTGAGTCCGATGCTCCATTGAATCGATAGAGTTATTTACCCTAGCCTCGCTGATAAGCACCTTGGTTCTTTCTTGTACGCGGTTGAGAAACCCCAAAACAGTGTTTGAAGCACCGGCCCATACATGAGAGTTGTATTCCATCCCAGGTGGAATACAGATCTTGTAAATATTGAGAAGATCAGATGAAGTGAAGTATTTCTTGCGCCGTTTTAAAAAACAGAGGCACCTAATGCGTTTTTCTTCTCATGCCCAGAACATGAAGAGCGTCCGCCTTCTCAATATTTACATTACCCATAGTCACAGATGAGAAAATTAAAGCATCACCATATCGTCTATTCGTGATAAACAACATTGGATCTAACCCCACTTTCTAAATCTCGGCTAGCTCATAACTATCTTTATTTGTAATATAAGCCTTATTTGTAATATAAGCCTATGTTGTTCAAAAAGGTCCTTTCCTGTGAACCCTATATAGAGTATTAGATAACTTCGGAATACATACATACATAACTGGCCCTTACCACCCTGTGTCTTACGGCCTAGCTTCTCGCAGCACTCATGTTGTGTGTAAATTTTTTCCATGAGTACCGGGACCTACAGTTTAATTTCGTCTCCGAACGACAGACTTGAGAAGCTTGTTCATGGCAATTGATTACTCCCCAGAGCTTTTGCCAGAAGACTGCTGAGAGATAGTCGCCGAAAGAAATATTTTTTTCATATTTCTTTTTTTTAAGATGTCGGAGCTGGGTGTCGAACCCAGGGCTCATGTCTTAGTAAGCCAACACACTAACCACTAGACTACGGCGACTACAACTTCGGGATAGGTACAACAAAACTACCCAGGTACCTTTTCCAATTTCCCTTTTCTTAACTGAAACAGTGAAATTGTTACTACTAGCAGACAGTTGATAAGTGAATATTGTAAAAATTAGGATTCTAAGGCGAAGATTGATAAAAACTACCTCAAGTTCAATCATGAGAAAGTGCTTTTTCGTTGTGGCATTATAAGTACGTATAAGACTAAATGAAGACTGAAAAAGCGAGAGATCTCACATAGTGCCGCAATTTCTTGCAATTAAACACAATTGCATGATAACTTTGTGGATGTGTTTGAAATTGAGCAACTGGTCTAAACCTGGATCCACCACCACCACGGGTTTGTATTGATGGCAAAAGTTTTTTGAGATGCAATCAAGGACAAATGCACCAACTTACTAGCCATACTCACAATGTTGTCTTGCATTACTAAAAACACACACATTAAAAACTAAAAATAAAAAATTATTTACGTCTCTGAAAAAACAAAGATTAAGGAAACAAAAATTTTTTATATTAAAAGTAATAACTTAAGCTAATCGTGTGTATACAGTGTGTTTAAAAAAACATGAGTGCTGCTCAATTTTTTTTAATATTATTTAGCGTATACATATAGAATGTACATGCATATTTTTATGTACATATAAAGAGCAATGAACTTGTATAACATTTCCTTTACCTCTCAATAATAATACATTCTAGTAAAAGTCGATGTTGATGCTTGGAATGTAAATGTGTGAATGCGAGGGTACTCGTATATACGAGTAACAGCTTAAGTTTATTTATTTGCACGTTTTATTACTATTTTTTTAAGGATTCCTACGTACGTATAGTTACATATGAATGTACATATGCATACATAAATACATATATTAAACCACTAACAAAATTTGTAATCACCCTTTTCCATTCACACCAAATTGCAACGGTGTAAAATGTAAAATTTTAATATTGAAAACAAAACTATGGATTATGAAGACAGGGGTTCTTGAATGGGAGTCCGTATGAAAATTTTAGCGGAACATGCTGTTAAACAAAATCACGTCAAACTGGAACCACACAAAATTTTTGATTGTTATAATTTTAAAATGTGAAAATATGTACCAGAAGTACTTTAAATACCCCCATATTCACTTTTAAATGATATTAAACAATACAAAAGTAGTAGGTACCACTAAATATGTGGCTTATCACAAAGCTTTAGGTAATTTAGTCTATTTCTCTTTCGACGTCATCTTTCGAAGGAGAATTACAAGAAAAAGGCTCCTAACCAGTGTATCTGATAGGAATCTACCTACTAGACTTGAATATCATTCATTGGACTAGTGAGCATATACATATGTACTTACAAATGGGGTTCGTGAGTTTATTGAAATTTCTTCGTGAGAATCCCTGGTTTAAGGTAAATACGTAACATATAATCTCTATACAATTCTTGATGAAGGACAAAACCCTCATTCATTTTAAAACATTATTTTAAACAATAATAATAAATAATATAATACACTAAATATTTCTTAGTCGTTACCCCAGGTTAAGATGAAATCTAGAAAAACAATGTCCTGTTCGATGCCTAATGAGGATACTCTTTGTTTAGAGGGGGAAAGTTATTCTTTGCTGCAGCCTTTTGATAATGCACTAAATTTCGCAAAACAAATTGCTCCCCGTTTAGCCAGATTTATATTTATACCATCCACAATGTTGCTCTATACCAGAGGTGGGGAACCTTTTTACCATTAGAGGCCACATTTTAATTAGTCAGCAATACGAGAGGCCGCATAAGCTGATTGACCTAAGAAAGTGACTTTTTGTGAAATTATTATAGTTTTTCTACAGATTTACAATTTATTTAGAAAAAATAAACAATAATACTACAAAATTTTAAATAGAATATATAGTATATTTATAATAATATAAGAATATTATAAAAAAATACAATAAAAAATATTTCGTTATTTACTAAGTTCGTGACTTATTTGGCTTTGATTTTGTTTGACAGTAATTGTATATTTTGATCAAGCTTCGTAACACACAGCTTTAATTTGTTTTTATTTTTGACATGAGAAAAAATATTCAGGGCAATTCGGGAATACTTTCTTTATATTGTCGAATGCGACCATTCACTTTCGACAACCAAAATTCTATACATTCTTAAATACGTGTGATGAATTATCGATAACAACTGTCATATTTTTGTCACCACTGCTTAAAATTTTATTTTTATTATTTGATTAAATAAAAATACATGTAGAAAACATAAAATTTAATACAAAAATATTTAGAAAATTTTCGTACTACCCTCAAAGTAGTCCCGAATGTCTTTTTTAAATTTCACTAGATGATGAAGTCCTATAACTACAAATTTGTTAGTGTTTCTCATAAAAAAAGACGATTTTCAAAACCATTCGTGTTCCAAAAACAGGCTGGTAATTTTCATATAACTCTTCTAATTTCTGCTGCAAAAAATTCGGTTGTTCAAATTTTTTCTTTTTTTTAGGTACTGGCTCTTCTTTAGCAGGACTGTTATTGATATTTAAACTAACTCCTTCTTCTAATGCTTCCGGTTTTTCAAATACTCCAAGTGAATTTACATTTGAAACACCTTTCACGGATGTTTTATAATTTAATAGTAAACACTGCCTTTTCCAAATCATTTAACGCAATGTGTGGCCTCCACTTGCTGTTTATTTATTACCAGTTTGCTTTTTGTATTAGTCTCGCCAGACCTTAGGAATTAAATATTGTAAATTTAGGATGTGTGCGGATATTGCTCTAACCCAGTTTGGAGATAATGAAAAGTCATTTCCAAATGGGATTTTACAGAAATTTCACAACTCATAATCACATGTAGTCGATAATTGGAAGTAGGATCTAAATTTGAGCCTTTGATTAGACCCACTTACCTTTGTCCATCCTGCTACATCTCTATCAGGAGGGACATTTATATTAACATTTTGTGTAATTTCTTTCCGTAAAGCATTTTGATCTTCTAGTCGTAATGGGCTGACTCATCTTCCAATGCCCTTATGTTCCATCATAAAATCAACCATCAATTTAAATTGGCCTGACGTTGTTTGTCTTTTAGCCCTAAATATTGCAAAAACAATTTTCCAATAATTTAACCAAATACTTTTTTTAGAAAACAAATTTTTATAAATTAATTTTTCATACTTTCTTCTTAATAGATTTACTTTTAGCAAAAATTGGTAAAAAAAAAGCCTTCTCTTTAATTATGCATGATATATTTTTTCCGATTGTTTATGTAAAACGCAGCAAAATTTTTGACGAAAAAAAAGGACTGGTTGTGATGGTGAAAACGTTTTTTAGAATATATAGAAAATGAAAAAACGTATGTTTTCAAGTTGTTCATCCCTAACGTATTATAGAATTAAAAAATAAACTCTATGAGCGTATTTGAGGTGAAAGCGAGAATAGGAATTGCCCTGATTGTCTCGCAACAGTAGGTACTTCCGAAGCAGGAAAGTAAACGGCGAGCATGTTCTCGAAGACATGGATATGCAACAGCATTTTATATGGGATCCTTTTTAGCGTTAAAAAGGGATTTGATGATACTATCTTCCCCTAATTCAATTAACTTCATTTGTGGTTCTGAAGGAGCCTCGGATCTATCTATTAAATGTGGTTCAAATGCCAGTTTCATAAAAATCAGAAAATCTATTAGTATACTCTTCTATTAAACAATCCAAGACATCTACATATTCATCGAATATTTTATTTTCACAAGCAATGTTTTGAAAAATGATAAATTACTCAACAGGGAAGCGTTGATAGATGCGAGTCAGAGAAGCTACAGCAAGGTGTGACACTCAAATGGGAGATCTCAAACCGAGTTATGTTTACTTCTTAGACAAGGTAGTTGGCGCTGTTAGCGCTAATTTAAATTTTTTTTTGCAAACACAATCAGCGACTATGTATGACAAATTTTGTAAATAGTGTTTTATAATTTTAATTTATTTTCAAATAAATAGTACATAGAACATTATTCGTTTTTTTAGGTATGTATGTAAATTATATAAACTTTGTGAAATTTTCATTCAGTAAAGTGAAAAATTGTGTATTTGGATATAAAACCAACATTTCGGCAATACTCTGAAAAAATCATAATTGATTTCTGAAATTCTGAAATCTCCGAATAAATAATTTTTCACTTACCTGAAAATTCTACAATTTTGTAATTCCCAATATTGCTTTTAAATAATTTTTTCGCACAACTGTCATGGCGTTAATGTACAATAGTTGTTTGAAACGAACTCTACTATTTTGTAGATAGCAAAGGGCCGCACTAGAACCTCGCGGAGGCCGCAGGTTTCCCACCTATGCTCTATACTATCATATTAAGAGCGCCAGAATTGCTTATTAGATAAAAAAAATAAATAAATAAACTTAATACGACAAAAGGAACCAATATTACCTGCCCGAAAAAAGAATGAGACATTGAAATGAATTCTTTACGTAGTACCCCACAATAAAAAATATTTTTTGAACACAAGTACACAAGCTACTGCACGAATAAAGAATTTGCCACTGTGGAATAGTTACAAATATTAAACATTCAAGTATTAACTACTCCAAAAATTTGTTGAGCAATAAAATACACTGGGAAGACAGATGTTGGTCGCGATGTTCTGGGCATGCAAATTAACTAAGATATCTTGTAGTAACGATTAAATTTTTAAGGATTGTAGCATATATAATATAAAAAAAGTTACAACTTAAAGACGGCAATTATTCAATCCAAAATGGAATACTACACTCAAACAGCGGACAGGGATTAAGAGCGCTGGCCTAATCCTAAAGAGTGATTCAAATTCATCTGACAATAATAATTCTTAAATTTCTACTTCACATTGCTAACAAAAAAAATTATTGTAGCCTAATTTTAGGCTTTGTCGATATATTAGATATATCTATTTATTTAAAGTACTTTTTACTCAATTCTATTACTTTTTTTTCTCTATATAAAAAATCCTTTTTTTTTAATAAAAAAGGATTTTTAACTTCCTTAACTCACAACAATTAAAAATAAAATCAATTAGGAATTGTACCAGTAATTACTTCGTTTTACTTTTAAAAATTTATTGTTTTATTTGGCTTTGAACGGAAATTGTTGTCTATTTTTAAAAAAACTTTTTGTAAATTTTGTAAAAAAAATGACATTTTAACTTAATTGAAATGAAATAAAACTTTTTTTATTTAGATTTCAATTTATTTCTTTTTGTTCTTTTTTTCGTACATATGTTCTTTTTGTTTTTACTGCTTTTAAATTTTTATTAAGTGCTAGCGGACCAAGTTTAGGTCAATGACTTAATTGTTTTATAAGTCCACTATTTATACGTGGCGTAATCAACATTATCAACACCATTTGCCATCCTCATCATTGTAATAACAGCAGTAGTAGTTGTATATTAACGAGTATGGCATTTAAGCCGCTTAAGGCAGCAATGGATAAAGAAAAAACTTGATAAACTATGAAAAAAGTACTAGAAATAGAGCAAAATTAAAAAAAAAAAACAAATGCTGACATCACAAAAACATCAGAATTAAAAGCCAATACAAACTTAACTTAGGCAAGGAAAAAAACGAAAATGAAAGAAAGCGACATCATGCCAAATGTTTCGTATTCAAAGGAAAAAAACCGGCTAAATTAAAACGAATAGTAGTTGAAGAGAGAGTTGGTAGGTACATTGTATATATATACTCGTAGCAATAAAAAAAAAACGATGAAAACTTATTAATTGAATTGTTAAAATTACGAATATGTATTTAAATCAGGGACTGAAACCCTGAAAAAATTGGGTTCGGGTTCAGGTTCGGGTTAATCAAAATAAAAAGTTTGGGTTCAGGTTCGTTCCAGGGTTCAAAATTTAGAAAAAAAAGTACAATATCATTTATTTATTTTTCAAAAAATTTTCATTTAATTTAATAATTAAAATATTTTTTAAATTTTCTTCTTTTAAATTTGATCTTTGTGGTGATAAAATAAATTTCAAAGCTGAAAAAGCCCTTTCTACGCTTACTTGCGTTGCAGGAACTGCGAAGATGATCTGGGCCACCTGATATAATAATGGTGTTTCCATTTTATGTTGCTCCCAAAATCCTAAAATATTTTTTTCTTTTGCCAGCCTATACTTATATATATACACCTATCGCCAACACAAGGTTTTATTGACTGTGTTTGAATTATGTTTCAGTTCTGTTATGTTTTATAGCAATTTTGTTTTATTTCATTATTCTCTTAAAGGCTTTGTATTTTTATCTACAAGAGTTTTGATGTTTTTGATTTTGTTTGTAGTTCAAAATATTTTCTCTTTAAAACATTTATATAATAAAGAGAAAGTACTTGACATGACATATTTAAAAAATGGATGATTGCTTGTAAGACACTTAAGCTATGCTTGCGCAGCCCTCTATTAAGTACAGAGAATATTTTTATGTGCAAAAATAATTTTTTGAAGTTTATGAACCCGAATCTGGATGAGTTTTGGGGTTCAGCAGGATTCGGGTTCATGGTTATAAAAGCACCGAACCCGAACCCATTTCGGTTCGGTTTCTTTTTCAGTCCCTGATTTAAATAGTTAAGGACGATTTTTTTACAATGAACGCAGATATTAAATTAAGTATGTATGTATGTGTAAAGCCAATATAACCGGTTGCTTGAAAACAGATATTTAAAATTTTTATATGTGTGTATGTAATCTCGTGCAGGTAAAATTGTTTTTAAAACAAAAAATACAATACAATACAAACTTTTAGGATTTTAAATAATATACTCTCTCAAGGAAACTTCTCTTAAGCGGAAAACTCTTTAAAACGGACATGTTTTATTTAAAGTGGATTTTTTATTTTTTCCCTCTTAAACGGAAAATCCTTCCACAAAAAATTTTATATTAGAGTTCTCCAAACGCGGACACTTTTCAATAGTTCAACATTGTTTTTTTAACTCTTTTAGGTTTGGTGGTTAGTTATCTAACCACCTATTGTTGCTTGTTTAAACTTGCTTTCATTCCATCCATTGGCAAATTAATAATTAATAACATTTTTAAAGACATCGTTGATCATTTGTTGCGAAAGTTTTTCACTAGAGTCTACTAGTAATATTTATATCTTTATTTAAACTCAGGGCAGCCCATTGTTTTTTTAACTGGTCGGTTGTTATTGAAATAAAGAAGCATAGAGTGTCTGTTATTAAACGAAATCAGTGGTATTTAATTATTTAGTACTTGTTCTTCTGTTTTATGTTAATATATATATGTAACAAGAGCATAATATACAAAAAATAACGTAAGTAATATGGTGGTTAGATTACTAACCACTGTGACTATAGTACATTCTAAATTATCTGTTTTTCCACATAATTCTGATTTATGTATACAATTAGATTGCCGCGAATATTCAATGAAAAAGCCATCGTAGATGTTTTGTGTGAAGATATACCCTCTGATAGTGAAAGTGTGTGTAGTTTCGAATCAGACGAAGAAAAATATCATGACCAAGAAACCGATTTGATTATACTCGGTGATATACCTTTACGATTACAGCCAGAACTTGATAATTATTTTGACTCGGATGACCTTTATCAAATTTGTGTAATACTTTTGCCAGTCAGTTACACGCTATGAGCCTGTGGCACTGTCAACTCGAACTTCGGGCCTCCACCACATCAAATCTATGCCATTGACCGAAAAGCCCGCAAATGGTGGTGGCATCGAATTTTTTTTTTCATTTTCTGCATAGCGCCCTCATAAACTCTTACATTATATATAAAGAACTCCAGAATACACACTACCCAGAACTTCATCAGCTCATTGCCAAAGAGTTTCGAAGAAGTGTTTACCTTGGGATCCTAACACCAGTTCAGGCGAAAAACCTAAATCAGACACTAAGCGCTCGATTTCGTAACCCTCTTCTCCACTACCGGTACAAATAATGAAAAACAATCCATCAGCAGGAAGAGAATTGCGTCTGGAAAGCAGTGTGCATCAGCCAGAGAGTTCTACATCACAAAGATGTGAAAATACAGCACAAAAAAGAACTCGGTGCGAACCATATGGCAATGCAGAACCTGTAAAGTTCCTCTTTGCATACGCACAAATAAGACATGTTTCTCTGATTTTCATCAGAATCATTTTTTTGTTATAAAGTATGACTGCCGATACTACACTTTACTTGAATAATTTTTGTACCAACTGTCACGGTGGTTACTAAACTAACCACCCTATTCCACAAAAGTCTGAAGCGCAAACTTATTTTTTTCTTTTTTTGTATAATAAATGAACATTAATCAAACCAAAAATGCAGTTGTTTTGTTAATAAAATTATATATGTAAGACCGTGGCTGAAAGAGTTAAGCCTTTTTTAAACTCGTATGACTGTTGCTTATTTAAAAAGACAAATTCTTTTTTGCGAGAGACCGGTACTGAGGTGATAACTACAATTCATGCAGGGCATAGAACATGTTAAAGAAGGAGAAAAGAGGGAGTAGTGTCATTCGATTTTATTCGAAGTTGACACAAAAAAATTTCGCGGGGAGATTGTTCGACAAGCGGATCGTACATTAAATAATGAATTCCCTTTTCTAAAACACATTGCGTTTCACTAAAAAATCACAATCTACTAAAAAAAGGTTTGCTTGTTGAGAGATAGGAACTAATCCTTTTATTTATCAGAGCACTTACCATTGTAGTACCGATAGAACAATGAAATAGACGGCACATTACGCAAATGCTTAAATGAATCGATGAAGTTCGTTACTCTATCATCATTAATAAGCTCCTTCCTATACGTGATCGCGAGAAGCCCCAAACTAGATTTAGAAACACCAGCCCATACATAAAAGTTGTATTCCATCTTGAGTCGGTTAGAAGTCATGTAAAGTATTTATTGATTCGTTTCAGAAAAATTAGGCTCTTAAATGTTTATTTCGACATTTGAAAAATGTCATCATTCCAGTGGAAATGACAGTTGATTGACAAGCCTTGAACGGCAGGAACGGACATCTCCTTAATATCTACATTACACGACATAATCATTATCAGCACGTCTATGTGTAAGAAACAAAATTGAGTCGTGCGCAAATTTAAATTTGATACTGTTCGCGCGAGGTCGCTCAGAAGCTAGGTATAAAAATCTAAATTGTATAACACAAAGAACTCTGAAGTAACCTTTAAAGCGGGGGTCGAAGACTTGTTCAGTTCCGCTAGTCTTTATACTTAAATAAGAGAAATTGGGAACTACACAGCTGAACGTGTTAAAAGCAGTATTAGCATTTGTATGACTTTATTCAATTGAATATTATGTTCAATATTTTATCTAAAAAGTCAAGTACCATAAAAAAATTGTGTAAATACTATTCTGCTATAAAATTTAAGCTTCTCAAATCTGTCGTTCGGAGTCGTCATTAAACTGGAGGTCCAGGTACTCATGGATAAAAATTTACACACACAACATGAGTGCTGTGAGAAGCTAAGCCGCAACCCAGAAACAAACAGGTCATTTATAAATAATAAATTAATAGCCTTAATAGCGATATATTGTTGTATAATCTTTTTTCTTGTTCAATGTGATAAAGACAACGGAGTTATTAGCTGTGTAATATACCACACGAAAAAACGAAAACATAAAATATGGTTTCAAATATGTATAAATAATATGAAAAAATATGGTTTAAAAACTAAAATATTCCTATCAAAATAACTTCTAATTTTTAAAATGTTAAAAACTGCAACAAAAAAAGTATATATACTACATAAACATTAATTTCTATGACAACCTTAAATATTTTTAATTAACTGTATCATTATATAAAGTAGCTTACCAAAAAGATTTCAAATTAAGTGATAATTAGCATGCCTAAACGTATGTTTATATATTTATTTACTTATATAAAGCTAATCTCTTTACATCATTTTATTCCAACCTTTTCACAGTATTTTACATCATGAACTTGGAATATATAAGTATATTTTTAAATTTTTTATTTTATATATTTTTTTTTTTTGTTAATTAAATTAATGCAGCCTTAAAATCTGTTACAGATAAATTGTTTGCTTTAAAAAAAATACAACAAAGCTTAAAAAAATACAACAAAGCTTAATACGAAATGTGAAAAAGATTATTGTGTAATTATAACAGCAAATTAATTAATTTTATTTTTTGCTAACGAGAGATATTAAATGGTGTTATACATAATATACGAGAGTAGAAAAATAAGTCAAAATATGTGTGAGCACTGTTTAAAGCTAAACTTAAAGCAACACATAACTGCATAGCACAACTTGCCGTTCTTTGAAAGTAATACTACAATATCTTGCGTAGGGACGCACTCTGTTATTACACCAATTTGTTTGATTAATATATTTCTGATACGGTATATTATATATTATATTATATTAAATTTGTCAGGAAACGACCATGTTTGCTATTCAAACTTACGAAATATAAGCGGGCCGCCAATATTTGCAGCGAATATCTCGGTAATCATCCGCTCAATAATTTCTATGCCATTAGTTTTAAAATAATCAGATTATTCAAGCATGTGCATGCCTAAGGCAGGTATATTTAAGCCCAAAAGAAGTATAAAAAGTAATTCAAGTAATTTCAAATTCGAACAATGTTTAACAAAAAAAATATGTTGTATGTGACAAATAATAATTATAAAGTCCGATTAATAATGTCAAAGGCACAAAGCGAAAATTATGACGGTTCTATCTAATGAACCGAAATTCAACTGTAATAAATGTAGCCTATTAAGTATTTATTACAATATAGAATTGAATTTCGACCTCCGTAATACATTTTCTTTTTACTTTAAAATTACTGTGTTTAAACTGCATGAAATTAAACAAAGTATACTTATAGGTGTTTAACCTTTATTTTTTTTTCAAAAGCTTTAAATATTCTTTTAGATTTTGTTTTATTTTAGAAATTCTCCTATTTTTAAATCAATTAATCATATAAAAACATACAATAATATTACAAATTTACATTTGTCTGTCTCTGCGGTGCATTTGACAGTTCATAAAAGCAATCATTATTTAAATGTTTTTTAAGAAAACTTTCAAAATTTACAAGTGAGAAATCGCACTGCACCACTTGACAAAAAACAACAACTTATTCATTTAAACTAATAAAATAACTTGCCTCATATTGTGGTAAATTTTCATTGTGTGAATATAATATTTCATTCATGAAATCTTATGCAAACCGAAAAACAGCTAAAGAAGAGATTCAGGCAAAAAGAAAAAAAATTTTTTTTTTTTTGCTTAAAAGGAGAGAGGGAAAAAACTTGCTTCACTTTACACATTTTTGTTAAGAATATGAAATACACACTCTTCTATATTATATTCTACACAGAGCAATAAAAACATTTCAAAACCACAAAGACATAAAATGGGCACAATTTCTTGTATATTTTTGGGGTTTATTTTTGAAAAAAAAAATTATTTCAAAAACAGACACAGTTCATAAACATTCTCAACACTTACACCTAAACACTATTATTTAAGTCTAAAGGGGAATACCCTTAAACACAGACATCAGGCATGTCCATATTCATATTAATCACTATTTGAAGTTCTTCCATTTTTTTTTTTCATTATCATTCTAAAAAAAAAGCAGAATTTAAGTTTATTTGCATGATTTCTTCAATTTAGGTTGTATTGTTTAAGAAAAATGTCGTTAAAAAATTTAAGTATTTTTTATTATTAATGGGAACATTTTTGCTTTCAAATTTTTGTAGCAGACTTTTAGAATTCTTTTAATAAGAATACAGCATTTTATATACTGTAGTAGTAAGCAATGCTCTAAAAAATAATTGTCACAAATATTTTTAAAAACATTTGAAAATTGTTAAGCATACTTTTAAGAGAGTTTGCAAGTAGAAATACAATTTGCCAAACTATAACGTACACTATGCCACTAAATTCTACGGAACAACCGGAAATAGTTTTTTTTAGCAGAAGCTGATAGAATTTAGTGTAATAAATTCTTCTTCGAAAAATAGCAAATCAATTTTTTTATTATATAAGATTTAATAAAAAAGTGTTAATGCTTGTTTGCAAGGTTTACAAACGTTTGATTGTTATATTTTACCGTTATGTGTAAATTGATAGAAAATTTACTTCTTTTTGACTTTGGCAGCTTTCCTAAACTCTAGTTGCTTTGCAGTGTGACAATGTCATGCATATAAACTTTGATAATATAAAGCCCTCCAAAATTCACTTGTTCCTCAGTTGATAAACAAACAAAAGCAATTTAGGCACCGAGATAATGTATTGTTGAGAGTACACACTCTATAGCAGGGCGCACATAAATATATTAACCATGTGCTTTGGTCGTAGTTCTTTTGAAGTACACATTGAAAGGTAAGGACAAGACTTGAAGCCAAAAATAATATGTTGCAAAATGTATTCCAGATTGTTTGTGAACATCAACCATAGCTAAGACAATATTTTCTCTTATACTAATATGGCAATAGCCATAGCCCAGCAGAACATTTTTTAGATTTGGAAGCAATTAATAAAATTGTAAGCAATAAAGGAAGCATTATAATCTTTTTAATACATTAAAGCTTCCAAATATGCTATAGGATAAGGTATTATTTTTGGTTTTTTGTACTATTTGCTTACTGTTTGCAATAAATTTGCATTTTTATTGCATTTTAGCGGCTCATTTCATATACAAATCATGCATTATTGATGCACACAAGTAAGTGATTCACGATTTCTCCCTTACAAAATAGCTTACTGGTAAGCACTAATTTCTGCTGGGAGGTTTTGAAGGAAAATATTGATTATTGATATATCGGATTGGACTATCAAATAGAACTAGTTGCTGACCGGTGTCATACTTTCATCCGTGAAATACTTTGTGTATCTTTCATCAACATGCTCCAGTTTTGGCGTTTGATATCTCTTGGGGAAACTATTCGGTCTTGTAGTCCAATACATACGATGTATATGATAGTATGCCAGACCAGAATGCACTATAGAAAGAAAATTTCAAACATACCATAAATTTGTAATTTACATTTAAGTAACAATTTAAACATTAAAACACAATACTAGACTGCAAATTTAAATTATTTAATCATTTAAATAAAGGAAAAACACTTTTGGGTACCCGGGTACCCTTGTCAGTAGTTTAATTACATATAAAAATGTTGTCAGTGCGGTGATAGTTAAATTAGGAAAAAAGGCAGATCTTTGTCTGAAGCTGGAAGAATAATAAAAAAAACTTAAAAAAATGTATTAAAAAACAAAAAATATTTTCGCTGTATGTGTAAGCAAATACATACATACATAACTGGCCTGTATCAGGATTACGGCCTAGCTTCTCGCAGCACTCATGTTGTGTGTGTAAATTTTTATCCATGAATACCGGGACTTACAGTTTAATGTCGACTCCGAACGACAGACTGAGAAGCTTGTTCATGGCAATTAATTACTCTCAGAGCTTTTGCCAAGAAACTGCTGAGAGGTAGTCGCCGAAAGAAATATTTTTTTCATATTTCTTTTTTTTAAGATGTCGGAGCTGGATGTCGAACCCAGGGCTCATGTCTTAGTAAGCCATAACACTAACCACTAGACCACGGCGACAAATACATTCAATATTAAATATGGAATGTATTGCTTATGGGGATAATCTTGTCTCTATGGCCATTTCGATTATGCTATTAAAACCATATGGTGATTTGATTATCAAAAAATTCATTGCAATAAATCTTTATATAGTTTAATTTCGATCTAATTAAAGTGTTTCTGAAAAAACAAAAAATCATATAAACTCTTATGTTCAAAAAATTATGTACTAATAAATAAGAATTATATCCCATTCAAACAAAAGAATTTAAAAACAATACATTCCTATTTTATATTTTTTTTTTTTTTTTTTTTTGTTTTCATTGTTTTTTAATATATATTTTTATTTTTGTGTTTATTCGCTACAGGCATGTATGATTTTAATATATATTTTTTAATATGAGTCAAAATTAGCGAACAGTACGAAATAGAGGCGGGCCGCGTGTTGCTCATCCCTGGTTTAACCCATATATAGTTTTCAAAAAGGTTTTGTAAATATTCTTTGCCATGAAATTTCAAAATAAACTTATTTAGTTCACCTTTTATAAAAATTATAAAACTAAAAATTTAGCATATACATACTTATTTTCGGGATTTCGGATACCGAAATAAAAATCCCGGGATTCGGGATTTGGCTAATCCCGTAAATCCCGGGATTTTTCGGGATCGGGATTTCGGGATTGGCATCCTTAATTTGCACTCATCCTTGACAACAACTCAACTCTAGAAGTATGGATCACACTTGATATTTTCATGAACATTCTATTCTTTTCTTCATATCCATCTGACTACAGCGATGATAACTTAGTACTTTTGGCACTATTACTGGTGCTTCTTGATGTTTAAAAACTCAAAATTTTTAGCTCAGGTACCAAAAGAGGAAAAAGCACTAAACTTATGCTTTTATATTCTTAATTGGTACTTTCAGTTCTCTTAAGGAATTTTAATTGTTTGTAATATAAAAAATATTTCAAGTAAGGTGTGCGTCACTATAAACTGTAACACATCAAAAGTCAAATAAAAACTGACTGGAGTAAGCTAGAGTTAAAAATAAAACAGTTTTTTTTTTCATTTTTATTACAGATTTATATTCTGTATTATTTTATTTAAAAATTAATTTAATTTTATAATTTTTTTTATTTCATTCATTATGCCATCCATAAGCAATGTTATAGTGTTTTCGGTGATTTTTTTGGTACCAGCTGTCCATTTATATCGAAAACTAGTAATGGTTTTGGGAACAGATATACTCTTCTTTAGTTCTCTTTTGACCAGAGCCCAATATCTTTCAATAGGCCGCAGCTCTGGGCAGTTTGGTGGGTTAGCCTCTTTTGGAACAAAAATAACATTATTTTTATTATACCAGTCTATTGCGCTTTTACTGTAGTGACATGTTGCCAAACCTGGCCAGAAGAATGTTGATATGTTGTGCTGTCTTACAAATGGGAGCAACCTCTTTTGAAGACACTCTTTAATATAAATATCTGAGTTTATTGATCCCAATGTAACAAACGATGCACTTCTGTTGCCGCAGCTACAAATAGCCTGCCAAACTAGGAACTTTTTGGGAAATTTTGATAGTTTTTTAGTTCGGAACTCTTCAGAAGCATTGCCTCTACTATCCGCTACATAAACTCTTGGCCAGGAAGCTGCGCAAAGTCTGCAAAAACGTAAGTTTCATCATCCATTACACAACATTCGAACTTTTGAAAAAATTCTTTTTTGAGGAGTTTTGCTCTTTTTTTTTGCTTCAATATTCTTCTTAGCATTTCTATCCGGAACTTTTTGGACTTTAAATGTTTTAAGGCTAGCTTTAGCTTTAACTCGGCGCACAAAACTTTCCGAACATTGTACGCGCCGGGCCACTTCGCGACCAGAAATGTTTGGAAGAGCCAGCAAAAGCTTCTCAACCTTTTTGGCTTTCGCGTCGTTCGTTACCAGTTTTGCTTTACCTGTTCCAGGCTTTCTTTCAATTTTTAGGTCTTTCTTGAACTTTTTGACCACTCTGGAAACATATTGCCTGGTCACGTGGACTTCCCTAGCAACTTTTGTATAACTCCAATATGGTTTTTTTGAATTATTTGAATAATTTTTGTATGCACTTGTCTTTGATTATCCATTGTGAACTAACTAACAAGTCAAATTTGACAAACTGATACATTTTAAAATCTGACACATTTTTCAAAGATATTGTGATTAAAAAAAATAATTTTGATTAAAGGTGAAAAAAATTATTAAGAAAAATGGGTGTTACACTTTATAGTGACGCACACCTTACAATGTAATTTTGTACTCAGAATTTTAAGAAAATTTAGTTCAATGAAGTGGGTTAAGTCCAAAATAAGTAACAGATTATCTGAGAACTCTGTCTATTGGATTATGAAATTTTTTTATTTTAACGTACAAAAATTCACATAATGTATGAGAACAAATATTTTTTTACGAAGAAAGTTATATATTTATATGCAAGAAAATGAAAACACAAAATAAGCGGTTCAAACTAATCGAAATCGAAAAATCGTCTACCATTCCACCACTATTATACTAGTTTTAATCTCATTCTTTTGCGATTTGATTCTTATTTCTTGACCTAAAAATACCTCCACTCTGAAGTTTTTCACAACTGTAGAGAACGAAACTATCTTTGGCATAATTTTTTTTCAAATTTTTAAAAAGGTCGCTTTCGGAGATATAAGCTTCCGACTTATAGATAAAGAAAATTGACCTTTGACTTTTTCAAGGAAAAAATCATGTTGCATATTAAATCAAAGGTAATTTAATACCCTTTCAAATGCGACTTTTAGGAGATGCGTAGCTATAATACTTTTCCAGAAAATTGCAATTAAGTATGTATAACCTTGTGCATTTGTGTACTGTTTTCCGATTTTCAAGACCTCATATTTCCGGATCCAGATGTATCAGTGCTTCCAAACTTTGTATTTTATTTAGTTCTATGATATACTATATTTCTACAAAAAATCATAAAATTCGGAGGGGGTAGGTTAAAACCATTGGTTGATTTGACTTGGAATATCCCATATTCGATTCGCCCTTAGATAATGACATAATACTCATTCTATCCCTAATTATAAACATTGATTAAAGTGATAGAAAAGTGCAAAAGGTTCTAATGATGAAATGGAGACCTACGAAATAAAAGAGTTTATTTTATGTTAAGATAGAGAGAAGTATTTCGAAACAGATTGTTGACAATTCTTTCAACATCATTGACTTTGAATGTTCTTTTTCTTTTGTGGCATATATTGGCAATAAAATCCAAGCCTTTCAGATGACATACTGTATGTTTTAATTTTTCTCCAAAGTTTTTAAGAGAAGACAAATAAATGTATAATGTAATAAATCGAAAACTGAAAAAGAAGACTAAATATTATATAGATATTTAATGTATATGCATTAAAGGTCTGCACGGGTATGTTTGAAACGATCTTCAAGACATTCTAAAAATTTCAAACACACTTCCAACTCTAATTCGTAAAAGCGAAAAGAATAAAACAAACTGTTGTACTCTTACTATTTAAATAAAAAGCACAATTTAAAGCTAAAATATATTTGATTTTATTGAATGTTTAATTATACGATGCGCTGTGACGTGTATGTTCAAGTGTACCAAAGTAAGTGAGGTTTATATTCAGTTTAATTCAAAAATGACAAATAGTATTGCATTTCAGTAATGCCAGATTGTAAAATTATAAATATGGTTGCCTCCAACATCTCCCTTCTTTAAGTTACTTAAGGTGATCTTGAAAAGGGTTCAACAGGTTGCCTTCTGGTGACGATGCGTTGCGGAATCCATTTTATTGGTGAAGTAGGTGGAGTCATGAAATCGTCTTGGATAGGTGGTGTGGCTATCTGGAACTCGTTGAGTAGTATATCTAAAGGTAATTCAGAGTTCGCCGTTTCAGATGTAGTTTCTGTTGATTGCCTAGGCCTTAGTTGATCAGCATGTGCTCTTATGAGGATTTTTCGATTACCGCTTTCTATTAGAGTATTGTAAATTACATTTCCAACTCTTTCCACTATTTCTCCAGGTACCCAAAAGCCTTTAGTTAGTTTAAAGTGTTTAGCGTAAACCAAATCATTTGTTTTAAAATTCCTATTTCTAGTGCCGTGTCTTATGTTGTACTGGTGTTCCATTTTAATGTTTCTCAATAGGTTTTTACATGGAGGTTTAAGAATTACATCGAAAACAGTTCTCATTTTTCGCCCTATGAAAGATTCTGCTGGTGAAAGTTTGTTAGGAGAATTTGGGTTAGGTGTTGAACGGTAGACTTCTAAAAATGTTTGAAGAATCTCTGAGGATGTTCCTTCCTTATCACACTTTTTTAAAGCTCGCTTGAGAGTGTCGACAAATTTTTCTGCTTGGCCATTTGAACTAGGATGAAATCTTACGGTTCTAGTATGTTGGATGCCTCGCTCTTTACACCATGATTCAAAATTTGTTGAACAAAATTGTGTTCCGTTGTCAGAGACGATTTGTTCAGGGTTACCAAATTGTGAACAGAATTCGTTAAGTAGTTTTATAGTGATAAATGACGTCATTGTGTTTGTCTCATAGATGGCTGGATATTTGGAATAAGAGTCTACGATAACAAGGTAATATTTACCCTTTACAGGTCCCGCATAGTCAATATGCACTCGTTCTAGAGGATGTGTTGTTACAGGCCATGAGCAAAGGTCAGTTTTGGTTGGGTTTGTTGCATTTAGTTGACAATTTGTACAATTTTTATTGTAGCTCTCTATATGCGTATCGATGTTAGGCCAGTATACATAGCTCCTAGCTATTGATTTACTTCTTTCTGCTGAAATATGTCCTCTATGTAATTGTTTTAGTATTCGTTGTCGGTAAATATCAGGAACTATAATACGTGAATTAAATAATACAACACCATCAACTTGTGAAAGTGAATTTCGCCTATTATAAAACGGTATTAGTGATGAATCAATATTTTTAATATTTTCAGGCCAGCCGTTGTTCATATTCTTTAATACTTTCTGCAGATTTGTATCGTTTTTAGTGGCTTGAACCACCATGTTAAAAGAAACAGGAAGAGTCGAAATGGATTCATCGAGATCATTTCTGATATCTTTTTCTAACGAGATTGATGCAATAATGAAATCATCGGAGGGTTTTTCATGTTCTTTAATGAGTCTTGATAGTACATCAGCATGACCGAATTCATGTGTGCTTGTGTATTTTATCTCAAAGTCGTACGCAAGTAAGATAAGTGCCCAACGTTGTAGTCGATTTGCAGTGTAAACTGGGATACCCGATTTTGAACCAAATATTTTCAATAAGGGTTTGTGGTCGGTATGAAGGGTAAATTTTCTGCCAAAAAGCATTTTATGAAATCTCTGTACAGCAAATATTATTGCTAGTCCTTCTTTTTCAATTTGGCTGTAGTTCTTTTCTGCGTTGGTAAGAGACCTTGATACGTGATGTATGGCTTTCATTGCATTATCTGGAAAAGTATGGTAAATAACGGCTCCGATGCCATGTGACGATGCATCGGCTGCAACGTGAATGGGTAAGTTCGGGTTATAATGCGTCAGCATTAATTCTGATGTTAGAATCTTTTTGAATTCGTTCAGTGAATTCTGGCATTGTGGAGTCCACTTGAACACTTCGTCCTTTTTGAGTAGATCATCTAGGGGTTTTCGAAAGTCCCTCATGCGAGATACATATTTACCATAATGATTTATTGAGCCTAACAGAGATCGTACTTCACTTATATTCTCAGGAACTTTGAGAGTCTGAATTGCTTTAATCTTGTCTGCATCGGGACGTATGCCTTGGCTATCTACAACTTGGCCCAGATATTTTATTTGCGATTTAAAGAATTGGCACTTTTCAAACTTCAAACGAAAACCGAATTCTTGTATGCGTTGCAATAACTTGTCGAGATTAATTTTATGTTCAGCAATGGATTTACTTGATAGCATTATGTCGTCGATATAGGCTTTAGCGCCGTCAATGCCCATGCAAAGTTCATCCATTATGCGTTGAAAAGCTCCCGGTGCAGATTTTATGCCTGGTGTTAAGCGATTAAATTTATATAGCCCCTTATGGGTGTTGACTGTCAGATATTCTTTGCTCTCATCATTTACTTCAACTTGCAAGTATGCGTCTGATAGATCCAAATGACTAAATACTGTGCTGTTATAACAGTCTGATAAGATCTCCTCAGGTGTGGGAAGAGGATATTGGTTTGGCTCTATCATGTTGTTTAGACCCGTAGAGTAGTCTCCACAAATTCTTGTCTTACCATTTCTTCTGCTTACAACAATAGGTGCTGCCCATTTTGACGTATCAACAGGGGTAAAAATACCGGCATCTTCCAATCGTTGTAGCTCAGTTTCAATTTCATTTCTGACAGCGTAGGGTACATGTCGTTTAGGGACAAATACTTCTTTATAACCCGGTAATAATTTTATATTAACCCTAGTTTTCTTACAAAGTCCTAACGCTGAGTTGTCAAATACATCTTGATATTTTCTTTGCATTTCAGAAATAAAATCTTCAAGTTTTATTTTACGACACCATGCAGTTATTGGTTGGTCCCATAATTGAAATGATTCAATCCAGTCTATGCCCATGATGTTTAAATTTTCAATATCTGTAATAAAACAAAGTAGTTTCTTTGTACTGTCGCCAATTGAAATGTCGCATTTAAGCTTTGAAATAATATTAATTTTGTTACTGTTCACATCAGTAGCGCTGTCTTCGGTTGCTGTTGCTTTGGGTCTACCAATAGCTTTCCACGTTGATTTTGAAATTATTGATATATCGGATGCAGTATCAATTTGCAATCGAACAGGATGATTATTTATTTTTAAGTTAATGTACTTCCGCAATTCTTTGAAATTTATTTGCTTTGTAGAAAATACGGCGTTAGTGCGGAAGTTTGACTTTGAAGTATTAAACTTTTTCAACGGTTTGTTTGTTTTTGTATTTTTGTCAAATTCGCTTGAATTTAACGTATAACCTCTTTTTGCACTGTAGCAATAATTATCTTTATGTCCAATCAGATGGCACGTGGTGCATTTATTTTTTTTATATGGACAAAATTTTACGTAGTGTAATTCGCCGCAAAACCAACATGGCAGCTTTGGTACCTTGTCTGTTGCAGTTTTGTTTGTATGTTTTTCAATTGCGTACACAGCTTTCGTTTGATGTTCTATCAGGGTGTTGTCAGTTTTTAGGTCGATAATTTTCTGTGTTTCGTCTACAAGTTGATCCAGATGCATGGAATCCTTTGCGTCGTCAATTAATTTAAGTAGACGTATACGAATGTCGTTGTCTTTGCTCGATTTGAGACCCAAAATGAAAATAAGGCATTTAAATTGGTCAATTCTCATCTCACCTAATTTGAATAATTCACATTGTAGATTGACTCTGCTGGCGTATTCGCGGAAATCCTCGTTATCTCCTTTTGTTAGCTGCAAGCATCTATAACGTTGACTTACCTCAGTGTCGACTTTACCAAAGAGTTTATTAAGTAATTCAACGGATTCCTTAAGAGTCATATCAGAGGGTTTCTTTGGTAATACATAGTTTTTGAACCGTTCGTATGTTCGGGCTGACATTTTTCTCCATAAAAGTGCTACTCGATCTTGTTCTTCTAGGCTACTAGCTTCTCTTTCGAAAACATGTAAATAACGATTATACCATGCCTGGAAAACAAGTCCACTTTCAGGCTCGTAAACGAAATCTGTCATGGAATGTGTGAGAGATTCCATTAAGGTTGCCCTGGAGGTACCTGCGTTTTGTTCTAATGGTTTTGTTTCCTGATTTTGTAGGAGTTTTGCCAAAAAGTCCATCATTTGCGACTGTTGCTCCATCAATTTAACAATTTTGTCGTCGGACATGATTGCGTTGTAATTGATTAATGGCCCTTCGGTGAAATTTGTGAAATTAAATTGTTAATTTCATGTATTTTAGATGCTTTGAACGTGTGGTATTATCCTCGTCGCCACTTTTGTTGTACTCTTACTATTTAAATAAAAAGCACAATTTAAAGCTAAAATATATTTGATTTTATTGAATGTTTAATTATACGATGCGCTGTGACGCGTATGTTCAAGTGTACCAAAGTAAGTGAGGTTTATATTCAGTTTAATTCAAAAATGACAAATAGTATTGCATTTCAGTAATGCCAGATTGTAAAATTATAAATATGGTTGCCTCCAACACAAACATAAAAAGTGGTTGTTGTCGTTAGAATGTAAATAATGAGAGAATAGAGACAAGAGAGTATGGAGACATGAGAGACATGAAACATAAGAGTTAGAATGGAATGAATAGAGTGAATAGAATGTCTTGTTTGTAATACGATAGAAAAGAATTTCTTGTACTGGTATTATAAGTACTAAAGAACTGAATAATAAAAGTAATGAACTAAATAATTTTTTATGTTATTTTTCTTTATTTTTTTTTATTTTTAGCTTAATTTCTAAAAATACATACATACTTATTTACAAAAACTTAAAAAAAAATTATAAATAAACTACATATTCAAAAAGAAATTGTTTTTTTTTTTTGCCTTTAAATGCTTTAATATATACACACTATTCTTCTTGCTAGATTTCAATTTGTTTGTTTTCATTCGCTTGTTTGTACTACAAACTATCGCATTTACTTCAATACATGCTTTCATTCACAAAGGAAATTCAAGACATTCAAGACATTCGAATGTCTCCGTAATAATTTAGAATTATGAGAGTAAATTTAGATTTATTCTATTCTACTCTATTCGTTTATTGAGGCTGTACGTTTCGTTGCGTTGGCTGCAAAACGAATAGAATGAATATTTGTTTTGATGCTTGAATTTACTCTCAATTAGAGTACACTTCTCGAATCATTCTAAACTGGCAGAAAAGCAAAACATTCATGCAGACCTTTAATATGCATGAACATATATCCATATCGCAATTGATCAACAATAAGGGAATTCACTAAATATATTTTAAATTTTACTTTTTGCAAGAAATCAAATGTTCATCGATGTGAAAATTTCAATATATTCCGATTACTTTTTCATCTGTGAAACCACATTAAAGACCATTTCTGTGATAAAGTATTGACTATCCTTTTATCAACAAGACGGTAGTATTTTAAGTAAAACAATAGTTGAAATAGAAGTGTATCGTATATTTTCTTAAAAGGTATTCTTTTGATTTAAGCCTTTATTCAAGTTAAAAAAATAATCACATTTCTTTATTTCAATTTGGTTGCAATTTCAGTTTTGTTAAAAAAAAACATTCGAAATATTTCAGATATATCATTAAATCGAAAAATTGGTTGTATTTGCAATAATTTCAAAATATTCAAGGAAAAACAATGTAAACATATTTTGAAGTGTAATTTGCTTACTACGATGTATTCGGATTTTCGAATTCTTTAAAAATGTAACCACAAAGAATATTTGGTCTCTACAAAAATTTACAAATTTTGAGTCATACCTTCTTGTAGATCAAATTCGATGTGTATGTACATTTTAAAACTTTAAATATTAGTGGTAATTTTGAAATACCGAATACTTTAATAATTTATTTGCTACTTTGTTTTCTTTTAACAATTTGTTTTGTTTTTTGGTTACTTTTTATATTAATGAAATTAAAAGCTTTTGTTTTATACTTTTTTAAAACGTCTTTCTTTGATAAAAATTGTAAAAACCTTATATAGAAATTCATATAGTTTTAATTTTAATTTTTCAAGAAATCCTGATATCCCGAAAAATCCCGGATCCCGGGATTTGAATTTTCAAAATCCCGAATCCCGGGATTGGCAAAAACCAGTCCCGATTGACATACCTAGTGCAAATTAAATGTTTTCGTGAGTAATAATATATGGAAGGTGTGGAGAAAGTCTAATTCTTCCTTAGCAGTAAAAAACTAAAGATCATGTCAAACACTGATTTATAGACGGTAATTGAAACACTCGTAGCACATGTATTTCGATACTTTATAGGAGGAGTTGCTACCCAGCGTCGAAAGTATACATACGTCCGCCTAAAATCACCTAAATCAGTCTAAAATCATCATTGAGCAGCTGTAGACCTTTTAAAAATTCTGGTATAAAAATCCAGTCATGAATCCAGCAACTTAGGACAATTTTAAGGGAAGAATGGGAAAATATTCCTCCAGAATTTTGTAAAAAGTTGGAATCTTCTATACCAAAGAGATTAAGGGAGTTGATAATATTTAATAATTTATTGTTCAATTTAATCGTTTGTATACTTTTGTGTAAGGTAAAGAGAACATTAACATAAAGAATTGTGATTTCTTATTAAAACAAGGAAATAACAAATTCCAAAAACACGAAACTCGATACCTTCCTCCTGTTTGTATTCATTGTTAGCACTGGACAAGAAGAAGGCCGAGTAAATCAATGAATCCCTTCATTCAGGCTTTGTAAGTTAAGGCCATAAAGTAGACATTTTCAAACATATATAATTGGCCTTTTCATCCCTGTTTCACGATAACGGTCTAGATTCTCGCAGCAACCATGTTGTGTGTGTGAATTTTTATCTATGAGTACCGGGACTTAAAGTTTAATGTCGACTCCGTACGACAGACTTGTGAAGCTTGCTCATGAAAATTAGTTACTCTTAGAGCCTTTGTCAGAAGTCTGCTAAGAAGCACGCGATGACTCTTGATACACGATTTTCTTTAAGATATTGAACACAAAAAAATAATAATTTAATAATAATTTAATTTAATTTAAATATAATTTTAGAATATAAACTTTACTGATATTTCTTTGTATAAACAAGTAGTAATACTCTCAGCAACAAAGAGCAATAAATAAAGGAGTGTTAAGGTGCGTTTAGACCAGTGATGTCCACAATTCTCTTTCCCTATCACGCGTGATAGGAAAACAAATTCTGCTTGCGTCGAAGTCAAACACGTACATAATAAAAAGAAATATTGTTACTCTTGCTCTTTTTAGATTTTAGCTTCTCTCCTACATAGTACAGGGGTGGATAGTGCATATTTTTTGTATCTTTTTTATTTAACTGAAATAATTATTCATTATTTCCTCCAAATTTATGTGACCTCGGTACTCCTTTATTCTTAATAGATCGGTCACATGTCTATCGGACAATCGATTACGTACTTTACTCAGAATTATGAAGAAATATTTATGAAGTTATAAACAGAAAGTAGTTCGGACATTCCCATTTCTGGTAGAAGTAAGCAGAGTCTTTTCTCTGCTTCATACACAAGCGCAAGTGTGTTTATGTAGTAGTGGACATCACTGGTTTAGACTGTCCTAATAATATTTGTGCAAAATCATAAAAATTTTGTTTGTCCTAGTGTAAACACTCAAATTTGTTAGGCACCAAATATTTTTCGACTGTTTGTTGGCTAAAAAAATATTTGTTTGTGAATAAAGCTTTGCATAGTGTAAACACTTTGTCAGCACGTCGCACATTGGTTCAAGAGTGGCCGAAATTAATTTTTTTCATGTTCGCCGATTTGGATAATTTTTTGGTATTTTGTTGTCAGATAGTTGAATATTATGATTCCGTAATATTAGGCTGATATATTTAGTATTTCTTTGGACAGACACGCTCCAAGTTCATATATGTTCGCTTGTTTAAAATGGCATGCAAATTTACTGTATATTCAATCTTTTGGTACAATCACAGTAAACTTATCATTTGACTTTGTTGTATATTTTCGTAAATGGCAATTGTCATAGATGAGATTTGCATTAAAAAAAGTTGGAAAAAGTGCCACATAAAAAATTTCGTAGAACAAAATATAAACAACATCAAAATTTCAATGTTCATCAACTTCAGTGGACTGCATCTTTTTAGCGCTGTGGAGCACTGTTTAACGAAAGACGTCAAATTACAGCTTGAAGTTTCAGCTAAAAGCTAAAAAAAAATTCAGCTGCTCCTACCTGCTCCTTTCCAAAAGAAACAGTAAAAACTATAAAGTGATAAAGTAAGAAAACGTGAATTTTCGTTCATGCTTGTTGTTGTTGCCATAATTCTTTACTGTTTAAAATTATTACATAATGTAATATACATACTAGTCAATTGTGTTAATTTTTATATATTTAATTGTTGAAAAAAGCATAAGCTGCAATTGAATTTGAATTATTGTTTACTGATACTGTTTGATAACAACAATAGAAGATCAAGCGATAGACTATTAGGTGCTGTGTTATCATTCATTTATTATGTTGTTGCATGTAATAACAACTACACATTATGTCTTGCTCTCTTTATTGCACAAAATCTTTTCCGTTAGAGCTTAATAAGTAATACATTAAGTACCAACAATATAATATACAGTTTCTGATTTAAATTTCTGCAATTGGGTATAAATTTCTAATATTATTGATAAGCTAATTTACATTACATTGGCAAGTGCAGTGATAAGAGGTGTGTTTTTAAGTGATATCAAGATTTAATTTTATTAATTATGGAAAATGTAACAATTTCTCATTTAAATAACGTGTGCGTCACTATAAACTGTAACACATCAAAAGTCAAATAAAAACTGACTGGAGTAAGCTAGAGTTAAAAATAAAACAGTTTTATTTTGCATTTTTATTACAGATTTATATTCTGTATTATTTTATTTAAAAATTAATTTAATTTTATAAAATTTTTTATTTTATTCATTATGCCATCCATAAGCAATTTTATAGTGTTTTCGGTGATTTTTTTGGTACCAGCTGTCCATTTATATCGAAAACTAGTAATGGTTTTGGGAACAGATGTACTCTTCTTTAGTTCTCTTTTGACAAGAGCCCAATATCTTTCAATAGGCCGCAGCTCTGGGCAGTTTGGTGGGTTAGCCTCTTTTGGAACAAAAATAACATTATTTTTATTATACCAGTCTATTGCGCTTTTACTGTAGTGACATGTTGCCAAATCTGGCCAGAAGAATGTTGATATGTTGTGCTGTCTTAGAAATGGGAGCAACCTCTTTTGAAGACACTCTTTGATATAAATATCTGAGTTTATTGATCCCAATGTAACAAACGATGCACTTCTGTTGCCGCAGCTAAAAATAGCCTGCCAAACTAGGAACTTTTTGGGAAATTTTGATAGTTTTTTAGTTCGGAACTCTTCAGAAACATTGTATCTACTATCCGCTACATAAAACTCTTGGCCAGGAAGCTGCGCAAAGTCTGCAAAAACGTAAGTTTCATCATCCATTACACAACATTCGAACTTTTGAAAAAATTCTTTTTTGAGGAGTTTTGCTCTTTTTTTTGCTTCAATATTCTTCTTAGCATTTCTATCTGGAACTTTTTGGACTTTATGTGTTTTAAGGCCAGCTTTAGCTTTAACTCGGCGCACAAAACTTTCCGAACATTGCACGCGCCGGGCCACTTCGCGACCAGAAATGTTTGGAAGAGCCAGCAAAAGCTTCTCAACCTTTTTGGCATTCGCGTCGTTCGTTACCAGTTTTGCTTTACCTGTTCCAGGCTTTCTTTCAATTTTTAGGTCTTTGTTGAACTTTTTGACCACTCTGGAAACACATTGCCTGGTCACGTGGACTTCCCTAGCAACTTTTGTATAACTCCAATATGGTTTTTTTGAATTTTTTGAATAATTTTTGTATGCACTTGTCTTTGATTATCCATTGTGAACTAACTAACAAGTCAAATTTGACAAACTGATACATTTTAAAATCTGACACATTTTTCGAAGATATTGTGATTAACAAAAATAGTTTTGATTAAAGGTGAAAAAAGTTATTAAGAAAAATGGGTGTTACACTTTATAGTGACGCACACCTTATTTGCGAAATATTGATTGATAACAACAGTGATATTGATGTTACTGTCGAAGTCATTGCAAATAGCAATGAAGGAATGACTGCTGAGGATGTTGAAGTCTTTACTGGATTTTTAAAAAAAAAACTTTTTTACAAAGTTCAAAGATAGATGGCAAAAAGCAAGACGCATAAAAACCAGATTTCTTGATCTTAATGAAAATTGGCTGAAAAATGTTTACAAAGTGTGCAAATATACCGCAAACAATGAAGCACCAAGCTGTTCAAATATGGTTAAACGTGGACGTCCAGCAAAAGCCTTCGAGGATTGCCAACCGCGAACAAAGAGGACAAAGGTACAAGATTTTTGTAAAAACACCTCAATGGTGTTGATATCGTCTGCCGCAAAAAAAAGTGAGTGTTTAGACAAATCCATTAAGGCGTTCACCCCGGAGAAGGCACTTGGGCTGATACTTGATGCTTCGTTGTCAAAGCATCAATATGAGGTTTTGCGCAGTTCAGCTAGAGAAATTGGATTCGACATTTACCCATCCTACCATCAGGTACTGGAAGCAAAAGAAAAAATGCTATCCTGCAAATGTTCAGGTGCAAGAAAGTTGTAGCAAAGTTGGTCTACAAGAGTTATTAGATCATACAGTAACCAGGATTTTGATGACAAAAACCGAGAATGAGGTGACAGAACTCCCCAACGAACTGCAAATGTTCTCAAAATGGGGCTGTGACGGAAGTTCGGGACACAGTGAATACCATCAAAAATTCACAGATCCAAATGACTCCGATAAATATATGTTCTTAACGTCACTTGTTCCATTGACCCTCACAGAGCGTAATAATATGTCAACAATGTGCTGGAGAAATACAGAGCCGTCATCAACTAGATTTTGCCGACCGTTAAAATTTGAATTTATACAAGAAACAGCTGAAGTTATAAATTCTGAGGTCAGTCGTGTTAATGACGAAATAACAAATTTAAGAAATACTGTCGTTGAATTGCATAGCAGAAACTTCAATATTTCTCACACACTGAAATTAACAATGATTGATGGCAAAGTAGCTACTACGATTTCTGGAAGTTCATCTATGGCGGTTTGCTTCATATGTGGAGCAAAGCCCACAGAAATGAATAATTTAGATGCGGTGATTTTGAGGAAATGTTCGGAAGAAGCAGTTGCGTTTGGTATTTCTCCCTTGCATGCGAGAATCAAATTTATGGAGTGCATTCTGCACATTTCTTACCGTCTAAGTTTCAAAAAATGGAGAACAGATAGTTACACAAAAATTGAAATGGCGGCAAATAAAGCTGAAATTCAGAAGAGATTAAAGTTGACACTGGGCATAAATGTGGACGCGGTGAAGCAAGGTATGGGCACAACAAACGATGGCAATACGGCAAGAAGGTTTTTCGAAAATCCAGCCAAAACTGCAGACGTAATTGGAATAAAAGAAGAGTTAATACATAGATTTAAAATTATTTTGGCCGCAATAAATTGTAATGCAGCAGTCGACACTAGCAAATTTCATATATATTCCATGGATACTGCCAAGTTGTTTGTTGATCTCTATGGCTGGTACTACATGCCTGTAACTGTGCATAAGATTCTGGTGCATGGTAGCAAAATTATAGCAGAAGCTATTCTGCCAATAGGTATGTCTCTATTTAAAGGCCCTTATTCAATGATTTAATTTTTATTTTTTACATTTTAATTGATTGTTTGTATCAGGTATGCTGTCCGAAGAAGCTCAGGAAGCGAGGAATAAAGATTATAGAGCCTATAGATTACATCATTCGCGAAGAATTGGACGTGTAGCCACTAATGAAGATGTAATGCATAACCTTTTATTGTCTTCAGACCCATTTATAAATAGATTTCGCTCAAAGCTGCAAATCAAAAAATTGGAGTACGATAATGATGTTATAAAATTATTAAAAGACTATGCTTAATTTATTTATTCATGTTTTTTCTATGGGAGGTGGGCGTAAAAGTGGGCGGATCAGGTATATATTTTCAGGAGCCCATTCTACAATTATAATAATTACTTTTTGTGAAAATTGAGTTGATGCATTAAAAATCAAGGGAGTTATGCCACTTTTTCAATACAAGTTGTATGGGAAGTGGGCGTAAAAGTGGGCGGATATTTTTCAAATTTCACACAAATGATTCTGAGTGTTTAAAAATGCTATGTGCCAAAAAACAATGCCGTAGGTCAAAATTTAATTTTTACTTTGTATGGGAGGTGGGCGTAAAAGTGGGCGGATCATTTTGATTTTTCCATTTTTTCTTGATTCAAACAAAAAATGCCTATGTGCCAAGTTTCATTGTCCTTCGACAACTTCTTCTATTTTTAGCCGCTCGTTCAATGAACTTGAACCAATGTGCGTCGTTACAAATATTTGGCTCGATATTTTGTTTGTTCTCACAATATTTTTGGTGGAACAAATAGCGACAAATAATTGTAGAAACGTGGGTTGCCAACAGTTATTTTTGACAGTGCTTAACATATAAAAAATGAAATAAATTGAAATGGCAATACTGGTCAATTCGTTTGACAGATTGGTAAGTTAAAAGCGCTTTTTTGTAATTCTTTATTATAAAGCATATTTTTCTGAAAGAAAATGGACAACATCAATGCACCATCTGCCAAAAAAACCAAAAGGAAGAGGATGACGCACGACTGGAGCGAAGAAAATATATTTAAATTGATCGGCGAAGTGGAATGCCATCCTTGCATTTGGAATGCATCAAGTGCTGACTACTATAAAAAACCCATGCGGGATAGCGCATGGACTGAAATTGGCGATATGCTCAATGTTACAGCGGAAGAAGTTTCCACAAAATGGTCGAATTTGAGGATTCACTACCGGTGCTACCTCAACAAAAAAAAAAAAAAAAAAAAAAAAAAAAAAAAAAACAAATGCAGACAATGCACTAAAGTGGAAATATTTCGACTCCATGGCTTTTGTTGGACGTGCGGAGGTTAGCCAGCGGCAACCAACAACAACAACAAATTTAGACATTTTATCTAAGCATAACAACAACATTATTTTACAGATGTTTGTCATACCCACCGGACAAATAAAATTATTAGTGCAGTGTAAAGGGGTATACAAATATTTTTACCAAACATGGCTGACACAAAATCTTCTGTTATTTGTGCAAATAAAATTCAAACAAATATTAGTGCAATCTAAACGCATGCCCAAACATTAGTCACAAACCATACTATTAGCCCAAACCATTATTTTTTGTGTTTGGACAAATATTAGCATAGTCTAAACGTACCTTTAAACAGAAAATGTAAGTTTATAAAATATTAACTTCAAATTTTATTATGATGAGAAACAAAATTTATACATATTACAGCAATTAACAAATATTCTTGTACACATAAGCATACTGTTAGAGTAATATTGCATATGTTAAGGAGTAATAAAAACTTTAAAAACAATTTAAAATGAATTTTAAATCAGATTTTTTATAAAATATTGTTTAAATAAACCTCAAATCTTTTTTAATTTTTTATGAATATGGGAATCTGGCATAAAAATTATTCCAGTAAAGTGTAAAGGGTGTTTTTTATTGAGGTATAGAACTTTAAGTTGAAAACCGGCGTTATAGAAGCTACTTTCCATCTATCGATAAAAATACCCTCTATCAGGGATCTATTAAAAATAATTTGCAGAGGTTGTACTAAATCTTCAGCCAAATTCTTTATAAAGAAAGCACTAAGACCATCAATGTCCCGGCCATATGAATTCTTGATATTTTTTATACCATTAGAGACATCTTCAAGACTTAAAAGAGTGAAACCGAAGTTAATATTAGATTTTAAAAATTTTAAGACATCAGGATCAATAGATTCATTTGCATTAATAAAATTTGATTGAAAAAATTCCGCAAAGGCATTAGCAATTTCACTTCCCGACTGTAGAACTTTGTCGTTATACCGCATAGTAGAAGGGTAAGCTGTATAAGACTTCTTTGACCTTATAAAATTCCAAAACTGTTTGGGATTTTCCCTAATTGAAGTTTCAAATTTTAATAAATATTGCTTGTATAAGAATTTGTTGAGAAAATTAAATTCTCTCATATAATGCTCATAAGCTCTTTTATGATTTACATCACCAGTTGCATTAAACTTATAATAATATCTATTTCTAAGATTTTTTAATTTTTTCAATCCTTTAGTGTACCACGGAAATTTATGAATTTTTCGAGACATACGCGGAACAAAACGATTTATAATATCATTTAAAATATTAGTAAATATATCATAGCAAGAGGATGTATTTTTCTTATCAAAAAGCAAATTCCAAATAATGGTATTAATTTCTGGTCGTATAATATTAAAATCACAATTCTTAAAGTTGTAAATAACATAATTGTTTTGAGATATAGGAATATATTCAAAATTGGAAAGTATCAAAATTAGTGGGACATGGTGCATGTCAGTCTTACACATTGGAAACCGACAATCAGTTAAAGAATATTTTATCATATCAGGTACAAATATTAAGTCCAGAATACGTTTTAGACTGTTCTTAAATGAATTAATTTGTACTAAACCAATACTTAAAAAGGAGTCTACTAGGTTGATTTCATATGTTTTATTTATATTAACAGGTGTCAGTACAACTTCATCAAATAAATATTGCCAATCAATTTCATTAAGGTTAAAATCTCCAAGTACACAGACATTTTCAGCTCCAACAGTATTTGACAGATGAACAACATTATTAATATGTGATATATAAATAGTTTCATCGCTTTTGGGCGGTATATAGGACACACAAATAAATAAATTCTTAAAGCTAGAGATGCATACACAAAGCTGGTCAAGGATGGGATTCGCATCTAATAATATGGTAGATTTAGCCATTAAAGACCGTTTGACAGCAATAAAAACACCACCTCCACGAGACCTTCCAGTATATTCAGTATTACGATCTTTACGAAATAATTGATATTGTTGTAAATCACAAAATTCGCCATCATGTATATCACTTATCAACCAGGTCTCCACAATAACAATAACATCATAGTCGGCTTGGATAGTGAAATCAAAAACTTCAGTTAATTTAGATCGAATACCAGAAGCATTTTGGAAAAAAATTTTCAATTTTTTATTAATAATAGGAGATGGTAAACTGCCAACAATATTTTTATTTAGTTTTTTGCCAACGGTAAGTGAGCAGCAGGCTTGCGATTTTGATACTCACGAACAAATGTGTGTACAGGCCAGAATGTAGGATCAACTGCTAGACTAAATAGTTCATCCGGCACAGTTATTTTAAATGACGTAATAGCTCGTGGTTGAGTATATGTGTATTTGTACACAGAAATGAAATCATTTGTACGTAGCTTAGTTTTAACGTAAAATTCAACATCCTCAGCAGTAGTATCAGAAGATAGACGAGAGACGAAAATCATTTTACTAGGTGGCAAAGCTTTTAATGATTTCGGACCAGGTTTAGCAACAGAAGAGGTGTAAGTAGAAGGAGTTAAATAATTTTCATTTCTATTAGATGGCAAGACAACCGGTGTGGTAGGTGATAATAATTGGGATTGTTGAGATGGGATTTTTGGGATTGTTGTTCCTGCATGATTATCCGTGGCAGAAACAGTAGGAATTTCACTCACAGGAAGAGCTGACAATGGTGAGGTGGCTGACAGCGGAGTGTCCGTGGTAATAACTGTTTTGTCCACCAGCTCAAGAGGATTAGAGCGAGAAGGTTGTGTAGATGTAGGCTCTTTATTTGAAACAAATTTATCCAGGTTACGATAATTAGAAAATAGTTCTCCAAATTGGGCCATCTTGCTCTGTAACACCTGAAACTCTTCGCTAATCTTCTCAAATTTAACTTCACCCCTAGAATATGCACTGTATTTAGAATTAAATCTTTAGTTTTATTTATAAGTTAAACTTGGGAGCACTTTTATTTGTAATTAGAATACTTTCACAGCTGTCATTTATTTACTAATTTTGGTTTTGTTGTAGTTTGGTTCACTTTGTTACAGCTGTTAATTATTATGTTTGGTTAATTTTGTTGTTGTCTATTAACTGTTCAAAATCTGTAGTTGTTAAAGTTAAAAATTTGTGTCTCTATTTTTCTTTTGTTGTAAATTTATAAACATTTATCAGTGCTTAAAAATGTTGTTGTAAATCATCTGTTTGCTTGTTATTCGTTGTTTACTTGTTGAATTAGTTTTTGTTTTGATATTTTTATTTTCGTATATTTTTTAAAAATTTCTTAATTTCACTTGACGAAATTTCACACAATTTTGTAATTTCAATCACAACCGGCCAGTTAAAAAAACAAAGGGCTGCACCGAATTTAAATAAAGATATAAATATTACTAGTGGGCCCTAGTGACAAACTCTCCCAACAAATGATCAACAACACCTTCAAAAATTGCATTATTTATAATTTGTCAATGGATTGCATGAAAGCAAGTTTAAACAAGCAACAATAGGTGGTTAGATAACTAACCACCAAACCTGAAAGAGTTAATTATCTAAAATTTTACCCTTTAACATGTCTACTACTGGAATACATTAAAGTTTATAGCTGAAACATATATTTAAGTGTTTATTGTAAAATCTTAAATTGAAAACATAACCACACTTAACTTTGTTAACATTTCGTGAGATATTTGTTGACATTTTAAAGAACAGATATTAGTAGTCTCAAAATAAAATATTAATTATTTAATTGTATAACAAGGTTTTGTTTGAATAGAAAAAAAAAATAGAAAAATCAATGTTTATAATTTCAGTCAAGATTTATGATTAGGAAGTGTGTTCTTAGAGAGTGATATAATTTTTTTTTTTACAAAAAATCTATTACTAATTTGAAAGATTTATGTAAAAACACTTACATTAATTCTATTCAATATTCCTTTTTAGTTTAATTTGTTAAGCACTTACCTGAAAAAAAAAGAAAAAATATGTTTTATAATTTATTGAATATTTTGAAAATATTTTCTTATTTAAATAGTGTTACAAGAAAAAATAAAATTCATAAAGCATAATTTAGAACCTTACTAATTTCAAAGTATGCTTTTAAGCATATAGATAATATTAAGAGGTATTCATTTAATATGCTTCTTTTTAATTTCTAAACATTTTTACAAGTTTAAGACCCAGTTTTTAACTTCTTATTTAAATGGGATTTAAATGCTTAAACTTAAAGTTTTTTAATGCAAAATTAAATGAAACTTAGATGTCATTTAAATGACTATTCATTATTCATTTAAGATTCATTTAAGTTTTACGCCATTTTGTTTTAATGTTCTGCAAATAAATATAAAACACTCTACAGTGACTTTCGCTTTTTTTATACAAAACTGGACATATTATGAATAAAAAACTGGCTTTTAAATGATAAAATTAATATTAATAATTTAGATGTATTGCTATTAATTAAAATAAAATAATATTATTTTTGTTTTATTTCAATATTTATTACAATACAATACAAAAAATCAAAGTTTGTGGAGATAGTCGAAATTGAAGTGTTCAAAACATTTGCATCTCTCCTTTCTCTAATTCATGACTATGTTTTTAAACACTATCAAATAATAGGATAACGGTAATCATATTCTTTTTAATAATTTGATATTCAAGTTTTGCATTTTATTGAATATTTCATGTTAATGGATTAGTTTGCCAAGTTGAAGTTGAGAGGTTAACTAATTTTATTACTAATATTTGAAAGCAAATGGCTAAAAAAAAATGCAGTTTGGAATTAAAATCAAAAGTTTTGAAACATTTTCAAAATGGACTTTCTCAAAAAGAAACTATAGGGTGTTTTTTATTGAGGTATAGAACTTTAAGTTGGCATCACTTTTTTAACTGGCGACCATTTTGTCAGCTGTCAAGTTATTAATATTTAGTTTGGTTTGCCATTTCATCATGAACAGGTTGACAAAAGAACAACGCTTGCAAATCGTGCAAATTTATTTCGAAAATAATGGTTCAGTTCGCGAAGTTTACCGCAAGCTCCGTCCATTTTATGGTCGACATAATCGTCCATCAGAGCAATTACTTCGGTTAACCATGGATCGTTTTCGCACTACGTTTACTCTATGTGATAATACGCATCCGCAGAGACGTCGAACAGTGCGCACCGAAGAAACAATTGCCGCTGTAGAGCAAAGTGTTGAAGAGAACCCGAATGAATCGATTCGCCACCGTGCACAGCAATTGGAGCTTTGTCCATCAACTTTATGGAAGATTTTGCGCAAAGATCTTGGCTTGCGACCTTACAAGATCCAGCTTGTGCAAGGATTAAAGCCGTGAGACCATGCAATGTGTCGTGATTTTGGTGTATGGGCCGAAAATGAGATTGATCTCGATGCTGATTTTCATCGCAAAATTTTGTTCAGTGATGAGGCTCATTTTTGGTTGAATGGCTACGTCAACAAGCAAAATTGCCGCATTTGGAGTGAAGAGAATCCACATGAGACCCTTGAGACGCCATTACATCCACAAAAACTGACTGTTTGGTGTGCTCTATGGGCTGGTGGAGTCATTGGGCCATACTTCTTCCGAAATAATGCTGGAGAGTCAGTTACCGTTAATGGAGACCGGTATAGAGCCATGATAACCGACTATTTTGTTCCCGAATTGGATGGCATGAATGTAGATGAGTTGTGGTTCCAACAAGACGGCGCTACATGCCACACAGCGCACGTCACAATCGATTTATTGAAGGAAACATTCGATGAGCGCATAATTTCGCGGAATGGACCTGTCAATTGGCCACCAAGATCGTGTGATTTGATACCATTGGATTATTTTCTTTGGGGATATGTGAAGTCGCTCGTCTACGCCAACAAACCAGAAACGTTAGGAGACTTGGAAGCCAACATTCGTGGCGTTATTGCCAACATACGGCCCCATATGCTCGAAAAAGTGGTTGAAAATTGGACCTGTAGAATTGGCTTTATTCGAGCTAGCCGCGGCGGCCACATGCCCGAAATCATATTTAAACATTAATGGCATAAAATTATCCTTCCAATAAAGCCAAATTGATGGACATTAAAACGATTTTCTTGTGTTTTATTTCAATTCGAAGTTCTATACCTCAAAAAAAACACCCTATACAATAAAAACGACATCCAAATAAAGGGTTTGTCGCATAATTAAAAGTGGAAGCATTCAAACACTACATAAAGGTGGAAGACTTCGTGTAACAACTGAATGAGAAGATTGAAAAATTAAGGACTTTTTCTCAGCGTTTATTTAAATTGTGGTTTCAGTTGCAAATATTTTGACCACTACTGTATTTATAAATATATATACAGTAATCCCTCGAACTGCGCGGTTTCTGACTGCACGGTTTCGGACCTGCGCGTTTTTATTTTTACCACCAAAATTTCGCATTGCGCGGCAAAAGTTTCGCAACAGCGCGGCTTTTTTTTTTTGCGTACATATATATTTCGTGCAAAATATAATATGAAGACCTTTCTGTTGAAGAAATAATAAAATATTTTACAGATAATAATAATGATGAAAATGACGATAGTGAAGATGTAGAAATTGTTGAAAAAAACAAATTTAGTAGCAAAGAACTAGCAGAATTTTTGAAGCGTGGCAATCAACTTGGTGAAGAAGCTATTGACCTAGACTCTGATTTAGAGCGTGCTTTAAAATTCCGTAGACGTTTGACGGAAGCTTTAGCGCCGTATAAAGAACTTTACAGTTCAAGACATACTATTAAGCAATCACTATTAACAAGTTTTTTTACGAAACGATTGGAGGAAAATAGAACAAATTCATCAGAAGATGAAAATTAACTTATTTAAAGATTTTTTTAATTACATATTTGCATTTTAATTATGTACATACTATGTACAATGAACTGATTTCAAGATTTTTATTTGTTTAATTTTTAGGAACTAATTTATAATTTTTATCTTTTTTGTTTATGCTAAATTTTTAACTTTATATTAATATTGAATAGTCTTTTTTTAGTTATCTATTTGGTTTAAATTTAAAATTTTCATGATAATTTTAGGATTTGGAACGTTTCCCCTCTAATTTCACACAAAATAGGGTTCACAGTGCGCGATTTCGGATTGCGCGCTGTTTTTTCAGAACGTATCTACCGCGCAGTTCGAGGGATTACTATACATATATATATTTTTTTCTTAAAAATTTTCCAAATCAATGCCTGTGAAAAATTACTTTTTTCCTGCTCCCTCTCTATATTTCACAAGATATTATTGTAACTGGACAATGTATAGTTGTACTCGTATATTGTGTCCCCAAAGCTGGTTAAGCAAGACAACGAACAAGTACTGAATATGAAAGTATCGAGAACACAAAAAAAAAAGAAAAAAAAAAAAAAACCAAAAATGTTACAAAAAAAAAAATAAATCAAAAATTCAAAAAAGTTCATGGCTGGTAAAGCCCAAGTTATAGATTTTTTTTATTTCTTTCAAATATGGTTTTTTATATTAATTGTTACAAGAAGGACAGGGAGAATAGTAGTTGTGCTGGCCAATGTATTGAAATGGCAATAAGCAACAGTATGCTGGCAATGACAATTTAAATAGATATACAAGTAAAGCATAAATATAAGATATAAAGGCAAGCAGATATGTATGTATGTATAAAGCTGAACTATGAAATTAAATTAACAAGTTAGTGTAGGAAAGAGGGGAACAAGAAAAAGTGCATATTAAAAATTCTTGCTGTTTACAGATTTAAAAAAAAAGAAGGAAAAAAAATAATAAAAAGAATCATCAATAACTAACCTTAAATTTTAAAATAAAAAAGGAAATTTTATGTAATTTATACTATATATATATATTAGGGTGGGTCAATTTTTTGCCTACTAAGCGTATAGCAAAATCGAAATCTACGGGAAATTCTAAGAACTTTTCCCAAAGAAACCATGGTTCTAAAATCAAAATCGAGCTTCCGGTTTTTTAAGAAAAAATTTGGTGCTCAGGTCATCCGAAAATAATGAATTTTTTTGGAAATATTCATTGCAATTGGTGAATGGTTGACCTGTAAAACGCTGGAAGAGGGCTTATTTTAAAGGAAATTTTCTCAGATTTCTTTATCTGTCCTCATTTATAGAAAATTATTTACCCAAATAATGGTTTTGGAGGTTTATGTCAAAATAATAATAGTCAAACTGTTAAAAACCTAAAACTGTTACGATTTGTCTACCTAAACCTGCAATACATAACAAATTCCCGTTTTTAACAATTCCTTTTTAAATTTTTATGCAATCAAGTGTAAAAGAATTGAATTTTCATTCGTTAAGTATTCTTTGAGGTTTTCAATATCAACATAACAAATAAACCTCGACAATCAACACATAACTTCTATAAATATGCAACAACAATAAATATTCTTGCAACTGCCAAATAAAATACACACACATATGAATATCCACTGGTTAGAGCTGCAAAACAATCGATAGTACTATCGATAGTATCGATAGTTTCATTTTTGGCCGACTATCGATGGTTTCACTATCGGTAGCGATACTATCGGAAAATTTTAAAAGTAAACTTTTTCAACGCAGGTTTTTTGCCGCCGGTAAATTTTAGTATGTATGTTCTAATTTTTCGATAAAAATAATATATTGCATTTATTTAATGTAAAATAAAATAGAGTCAATATTTCAAAAAAGTGTTATCCTATTAAGCTCCTTAGAGTAATTAATTTTATTTAAACTTAGTTATTTTTATTCAGCGACAACGGCTACCTTAATATATCGACAACGGCGAATTATTGACGGCACAAAAATAATACAAAGAAGATTTAAAGTAAAAGTTTCTGGTATTATAAATAGTATTTCTGAAAGAATAAAGAAAATTTAAATAAAAAAACAGTTTTAAAAAATGGTGAGATTCCTACAATTATCATTACAATACTATTTAAGCCATTTACGCCCGCTGTACTATACATAGTACACAACTTAAAGTTCAAGTAAAAATTATAAAATGCAGTTTTTATACTCGGGAAACGCTTTTTATCAGTCAATAAAAGTACATGCAACATCCACGTAGCTGTTGTACATCAACTTATCATATCATAGTTGAAAAATATCAATTATGGGAATCTCCATTTTGGCTACTGATTTATTTCTTGTGAGATTGTGAATGGTTATGTAGTTCATTTTACATCAGTTAACTTTGAAGAACGTTAAATAGCAGTTTATTTACTTGATAACATCACATTGTAATAAAAGCAATATAAAACGGTTTAGTTCGTATAGAATTTTTTGAGCTATAGTACATTAAGTGCTGCTGTATTAAGCTCAGTACACCTGAAAAAACACAACTCAGAATACTTTTTTTGGTTTTTTTCTTTTACTGTACTGTAAAAAATGTTGTTTAAATCTAGTAATAAATATTGAATTTTAAAAATTGTTATTGGTTTTCATTTGGGCGTTAATGGGTTAAAAGGAGTGTGTATGTCTGTCTGTGAATATGGCAACGAATGATGAAGAGTATATTCAAAAAAAGATACGTAGGACGTATTCAGATGTTTGGACTTATTTTGAAATAACCAAAGATAAAAATTGTGCTAAATGCCGTTTATGTGACAAATATTATAAAACTAGCGGCAATACTACATATTTATTAGATCACCTAAAACGTTCGCACCTTAGTTTCAGAGAAGCGGAAAGGCCAATTACGACCATAGACCAAAAAATTATTGGGTAAACCTGGTATAACTTATAAATACCTAAATTTAACGCTTCTGTATCTAATTTTATTTATGAATTGTTTTTTATAATCCCTTTTAATTAGAATTTTGGTATTTACATATGTAGAATGTATGTTTTACGTTTTAAACGTTAAAGCCTTTTACGGTTAACGTTAATTTAAAAAAAATTATCTCAAATTAACAGCTTTAATTATTATTTTTTTTTTTGTTTGGCAAATAATTTACGTTTTTTTTGTTATTTTGTAATAAAATTGAAATTGATGTTACAATAGTATACATATGTATGTCTTTTATTTAAATTAATACATTTATTATGAACGACAGTTGAAAGCGAATAATAACCCATACATGGTACTTGCTATATTTTAATAGAGTTTTACTTACTGGACTACCGATACAAATTGAATTCTACTCATCCACTAGATTTTTGAAGAAACTAGTAAAAATATATCCAAAAATTCGTATTGCGATCCTAATTTTCTCAGAAAAATAGAAATCCGATAGTATCGATAGTATCGATTGTTTTTTTTAAACTATCGAAACTATCGATGGGGCCGACTATCGATAGTTTTGCAGCTCTACCACTGGTACCAGAGAGAAAGAAATAAAGTTTCAGCCATCGTTTTTGCAAAATACTATTTTCGTGTATCGAACCCCTTACAATATGCAACAAATTGCATAAATAACTATTAAAACACACAAACCCACATTCCACATGCACCAGCAAAGAGAAAATAGGAGTTTTCATCCCTATTTACACATGTATATGTACATATGCATTCATATGACTGCCAATCATATGAACACTATGGCAACAATTGGAGGCATATTGAATTGCAATTAAATAACGAGGGTAGGTGGAACAAAAAAAAACATTTTTTTTTCTTTTTTAAGTATTTAATAGCAGTTTCAGCTTACGAGGTCTATATTTTAAGAAAGGCAATTAAAACAACTTTAATTGATTTTTCCCAATTTTTAGTCGATTTTTTGTCGACTTCATCAGTGGACGCCTATTTAATAAATTACAAGAACACTGTTAATTACATTATTATGTAAAATTGTCATATTAGAACTTACAATTAAATTCAAAAATAAATTAAATAAGAATTACAAGTTATATTTTTAACAATTTATTATAAAGATAAATAATTTTTTTAACAAAACCTTAAAGGTTGTGATAATTATACTTGGTGAAATCTGATAGGTTAAAATGAGAGTTTAAAAGTTACCTTTTGGGCCCGATTATGATCAAAAAAATTGGTAAAGGGTTATTCGAAGAAAATATGAGCAACTCTAATTATTTAGAACGGTAACAATTACATTGAAAAAATATGTTGAATTTTAAAATTTCGACAAATAATTGCATTTAAAATTTTCAGTTCATAAAGAAATATATAATTCACTGAATCTAGTATATGTAAATACAAATGTATGTATATATGCATATATATTCATATACATAAATAGATTCCATTTTATTTTTTCTTATGGATAACCTGAAAAATCTTCGCAATACTCTTAAAGGTGTAATGCAATAGATATATTTTTCGCGGATTGTATGCAACTGTAGACGTAAATGGGACTGATCCCGAGCGTGCGAAAGGATTTCATATAATTTTTTTTTTTCATACTTAAAAAGTGCAATAACTGCGATACGGTTTTCTTTATCTGACCACTCCATGGTTAAAGTTAACACAATTTCAAATTCCCGTAAAGGCCGTAATACTATCCTATCGAGTCGTACGATCTGTGAAAAAAAATCGTGTGTCTTAAAAAAGTATAACAGTGTGGCATTAAAAAACGCATCTGTATGACAGATTTTTTGACAAGCCTGTCCGATTTTATAATCTTTTCAAAAAATTCATAAACATTTTTTTCTCCATGCGATCAGGGTTGCATTTTATAAGATGTTAACAAAGAGCAACTCTGCATATGCTTTGCATCTCATTTTGTGTGATGGTGTTGCACTAATGTTGCCATTTTGATGCGACTTCTTTTAAGTGTGACAGAAATCGATAAGATTTTCTTGTGAATGCATCGTACGACTGTGTATGATAGTGTATCATGGCCTTAACTGACTAACGCTATAGAGGTTACCTTTAAAAAAACATGTTACAATAAAACGGTGTTTCATTTTACTATTCTAATGGGTATGTTCAAGGTGGTAACAAATAGAGAAAAAAAAAATTGTTTTGTACTGCACCAATTTTTTTAAAAGAAGAAATTTATTTAAGTCATTGGAAGAACTATAAATAAGATTTTTCCCTATAGAATTAAGCCAAATTATTGCATTATTCGTTCTTCGACTCCCCATATGTATATCAGCGAAAAGTATTCAGGAATAAAATGGAAAAGCCGTTAAATTTTTTCTTAGCTGGGTCTAACTTACTGGCTCAACTTAAATGTTAAATACATGTATAAAAATATATGTATACATTTACCCAAATGTACGAATTTTAATGAATTGTGTTTTAAGTTTAATGTACTAAATTTGTATACTAACGCTCATCGTTGTTTGACGCCCAAAAATATGCTCTTACTATTTATTGTATTTATGGCATTTACAATATGTGTAGTTGAACCTTTCTTTGAAACGATTACACTTTATTTTTTTCGGCAATAATACAAACAACAACAAAAACGTAAATCATCTGTAATCAAAACACGTATTTGAAATTGAAAGGGGCTACAAAAATAGCCACAATAACAAGTAAATATACAATACATACAAATAAAAACAGAAAGAGAGAATAAGAAATCGGGAATAGTGGTAAGCACTCTTTTGCCCGCCATACACTATTATGCATCGCATAACCCTGTCAGCAATTGGAAGATTGCTTGCTCAGAAATCACCAAAATGAGTCATTTACGACTCCCTTAGGTGATCAAAAACTGATTAAATGTGCGGAATCATAAATTAATCGTGCAGACGTTCGAAATACGACTGCTTTTATAATTATTTTGCGTCGTATTTTATTCTTTTCTTCTGCATTTCGTTATAATGGGATTTATTTTATTTGAAAGAATAAGAGTTATGCAATTATTGTGATGTCGTGGCATAGTGGTTAGACGCTCGCACAGAAATTCAAACGACCAAGGTTCAATCCCAGCAAAGGGCAAAAATTATAAAATAAAACTTAAGGTATTTCTAAATTATAATTTAAAAAAATAAGAAGAGTTCCTTTTTTAAAAGACACCGCTTCTTACATTCCAGTCTATTCCTCCAGAAACTTGTCTCATCAATAAAAAGGCACATAATATACATATTAAAAAAAGAATTCCTTCAGTTGAGCTTGATGAATTTATTTTTTTTTTTTTTTTTTTGTTTCTTTACATTTTTAAACAAAACACAATATTTTTATTATTGTAAACATAATAAAAATATAAGTAAAACTCGTTTAGTGTGCGGAGTCACAAATGACTCGTTCAGGGGAGTCATAAATGACTCGTTCAGGGGAGTCGCGGCAAGGGTACATTTTTCTCCCGACAAAACATTCATTTTCGACTCATAAATGAGCTCATAAGTGACTATTTTAATCGCCCAGAGGAGTCAAAAAAGACTCATAATTGACCAAAAATGCTGACTGGGTAAATAGCTTTTAAAAAATAAATTTTATTCCCACACACACACACAACTTAAATATTTATACTATTGTTTTTTCAAAAATCACCAAAATGAGTCTTTTAAGACTCCCTTAAGTGATCAAAAACTGATTAAATGTGCGGAATCATAAATTAATCGTGCAGACGTTCGAAATACGACTACCTTTATAATTATTTTGCTTCGATTTTATTGTTTTCTTCTGCTGTTCGTTATAATGGGATTTATTTTATTTGAAAGAATAAGAGTTATGCAATTATTATGATGTCGTGGTATAGTGGTTAGACGCTCGCACAGAAATTCAAACAACCAAGGTTCAATCCAAGCGAAGAACAAAAATTATAAAAAAATATTTGCGGTATTTCTAAATTGTAATTTAAAAAATAAGAGGTTTCCCCCTCCAAGAAGTCAATCTTCAAGAAACTGCTCCTTACATTTCAGTCTATTCCACCAGAAACTTGTCTCATCAATAAAAAGGCGCATAATATACATATAAAAAAAAAGAAATCCTTCGTTGAGTTTGTAATGCGGTTGCGCACTTAAGGTATTACAATATTATGTATTTGTTTTTTTTTTATAAATTTTTAAACAAAATACAATATTTTTATTATTGTAAAGCTCGTTTAGTGTGCGGAGTCACAAATGACTCATTCAGGGGAGTCATAAATGATTCGTTCAGCGGAGTCGCGGCAAGGGTACAATTTTCTCCCGACAAAACATTAATTTTCGAATCAAAAATGAGATCATAAGTGACTATTTTAATCGCCCAGAGGAGTCAAAAAAGACTTAAAATTGGCCAAAAATGCTGACTGAGAATGGCAAAGTAATTGCATATCAAATTATTGGTGTATGTGTTTCATGATACAAATGGTAAACTAAAAAAAAAAAACATCAATAAATATACAATGAAATACTAATACAACAATAACTTTGCAATGTAAAATAATTTTAAAGACAACAGAAAAAAAAGCGAGCAAAAAAATCACTGTAGAATAGAAAAACAAATAAAATGCCATGAGTTGAATTGAGTTGAGCTAAAATGAAATTGAAATGAAACCGTAAATAATCAAATAAAAAAATATATATATTTATAACTAAGAGAGTCTAAAAAAAGTTGAAAATATAGAATAAAACTGTGTGTGTGGGAGCAAAAATCTAGGAATCATTTAAAAATAACGTGTTTATAAACCTCTTTTTCTCTTCTACACAACAGTCTTATTGTGCTCGCACTCGTTGTGTAAACAGCATTTAACAGGAAATTGGCATAGAATTATAAGAAGAAATGACGTTGATGCTGATGACGATTTTGTTGATGAGAACTGATGCACAGATAGGAGGAGGAGATTGAAGAGAAAAAATTACTTTTTGAAAATCATATGTCAAGGATTTAAATATTCAATTAAAAGATATAATATTGCAAATATACTATAAGTAGTTGCTTTTGTACTGTCAAAATTACAATAATGTCTAAGCTTGAAAAATAAACAGACATTTTGGGAAACGGGAATATTAAATTAAGAGAAAAAAGTTTCATTTAAAAAACATCTTTAAGATTTTAACAGGCATTTCAAAATCATAAAATATACATAAAAAATTATACATAACAGAGATCAGATCAGAAAACTTATTTAGGGTTCAACCCTTACTTAAAAACTAGAATATGATTTGATTTTTTTTTAAGACCAATACTCAGGGATAAACCCCTACTTATGCATTGCATTGTATTGGAATTTGAGGATACATAGATAGATTTTGTTATAATATGTGAAACAAATCGACCAGTGCAATATAGAATATTATATTATTTATTTATTTATTTATTATATTCAATGAAATTACAAGCCTTAAAGGCCAAATTAATTCAGTAATACTTATATGGTAAGGTTAAACAAAAAAAAAAAAGAAAAAAAAAATATATATATATTAAAATCTTAAACATAAGTCTAAATTAAAAAATCCAATCTAGTATGCCAACAATATTGATCTCAATCTTAATCTAACACCAATAAGAGTCTTGCTTGTTATATTATTTTTATTTACCTCTTAAAATTTTACTCTCCTAATAAACAGTAACAGTGACCACTCTCATAGACATTTACTCAGTTCACTTTTATATTTATGTACAGGACAACCAAAGTTACGTAGCTGACTAGGTAGTAAGGAATTCCATACTCTGACAACTCTCACCACGAAAGATCTATTCATGTGTAGGGAAGTATAATTAGGATAGATTAAAATATTACTACGGGTGGAGTTGCCAAAGTTAAACTTCTGAGCAAGATACGAAGGACGGTAGTACTTAATTATCTTATAAAATAGTAACATTATCCTTTGATCAATTAGACTCTGAATGTCACAGCCAATAAATTTATAAATATACTCAGTAATATGGTCTCTATAATGAAGACCGTAAACAAATCTGACTACTCTGTTAAAACACATCCTGAGCTTCTCTAAATTCTGTTGAGAGGTACCCGAAAAAATTTCAATGCCATATAAAAACAATGGGAGACATAAGGCTAAAGCCATACGCTTTTTCACATTTATTGGCAGGAAAATGCCCAAGTTATATAACTTCAGCAAAACAAAAGAGACTCGAGAAATTACACTGTTGATATGATAACTAAATTCTAATCTACTATCAATATAAACCCCAAGGACTTTCTGATATAATACATATTCTATTGATTCCCCACGAATCAAAATTTTGGGATACGAAGAACTGTGTGAAAATAGCATGGCTTTGGTTTTGCCAGGGTTAAGATTCAAGAAGTTGTCGTCCGCCCAATCAGCTACGCGTTCCAACTCTTTGTTGATATTATAAGATAGGTAATCTGGACCATGTCCCCTATCAGTCATGAGTATCTGAATATCGTCAGCATATGTGTAGCATAAACCAAATTCAATCTTACAATAAAGATCATTCATATACAACATGAATAAAAGAGGACCTAATATTGAGCCTTGCGGCACACCTCTATATAACCTTGATATACCAGACTTATTGCCCCTATATTCTACATATTGAAATCTATTGCTTAAAAAAGCCATCATAAGAAGACATGCAGATCTGCTGAATCTAAATTCATTATTAAGTTTCCAACATAATCTCCTATGACTGATAGAATCAAAAGCCTTGCTTAAATCCAGTAAAACCAACACAGAAATTAACGATTTATCTAAATTACATCTTACATTTTCAACCAAATCCATAACCAACCCTGTCGTATTGTAACCTTTTCTAAAACCTGATTGATAAGGGTTTATCATTCTATTACGATGTATAAATTCCTGTATCTGATTCCTAATTAATATTTCAAAAATTTTTGATGTAGTATTTAAAATACTAATCGGTCGATAGTCAGCAATAGAACGTGGAGTCTTAATTTTAGGAATAGGAACCACTTTGCCAATTTTCCAGTTCTTTGGAAAAACACAGGAAGTTATAATAGAGTTAATGAGGTAAGTTAAGTGACGAGATATTTTAGGGAAAACTATCTTTAAAAATTTGAGGGGAATTCCATCAGGACCTACGCAATTAGACTTAATAGTGCTCATAGCAACAACAACATCATGCTCAGTTACATTTCTAAATTTAAGATCCGAACTATTGTTATAATCGTAAAAGGAGATATCCGGCTCGTGTAATTCTGGAAGTATAGAATGGCGGTTGAATTCATCAACACTAATAAAATCATTTACTACATCGTCACCCAGGGCTCCAACCGATTTAAGTTTAGACCAAAATTGAGACTGAGAGCATTTGCTAAAGTATTTCATGCTGTGATTTCTACGCTTGGATCTTATAACTGCCTTAAGTTTATTTCTATATTTGCAATAAATTTTCCGATTCTCAGCTGTGTTACTCTCACAGAACGCGCGCCATGCTAAATTACGAAGATTTCTAGCGTTTTTTATCTCGTTACATTGCATCCATCTATCGCTATCATACGTAACAACTTTTCTAAGAGGGACAGTATCATTAAATGCTCCGAACAGTATTCTGTTAAAAATGGCTAGTTGCTCATCAACTGATGGAGTACAAAAAAACGGAGAAGAATCAAGTTGACAAAGGTATTCAAAGCATCTTTCAAGATTAATAGCAGGATAGTTACGGACCCAAATTTCCTCTTGAGCGGGTTTAGATTTTATCCCATATGATATCGATATAATAGCATGCCCAGAGTTCAGTGCAGGAAACTGATACTGTCTCTTACAAAATACCTTATTGAAATCTGTAACAAAAAAATAATCGAGTAAAGAAGAACTATTATGAACTAGATCAATATGAGTGGGTAAACTGTTGTGGACTACACACAAATTGGACCTGAAGCAAAAATCCCTAATGACATGTGATTTAGTGAACATATCCGTATTAAAGTCGCCCATGATTATACAGTTATTATAGCTCCCAGACACATCCATAATCATGTTCTCGCATTTGTTAAAATCACCATGTGGAAGGTATACAACCCCGATAAGAACTTTCTCATCAAGCATTGAAATTTCAACGAAGAGCGACTCAACTATTCCTTCCTCAAAATAATCACAAATAACCTTAACTTTGAATCTACAGTCAATATAAAGACAAACACCTCCTCCCCTTAGCCAACATCTATCGTTCCTAAAAAGTTTAAATCCATTCATTGCAACCGCCTTATTCGTTGTACTGGACTTTAACCATGTTTCGCTAATACCAATTATATCATAATCGCTGCTTTCAAAAATATTCCTAATTTCATTAAATTTAACAGAATTATTACGAGGGACCATACTCTGGGCATTCAGATGGCATATATTCAAATATCCAGTGTTAATCCCGGATCTCAATGAGGCACTGTTACTGATAAGAGGTCCTAAATTATCAACCATAAAATGTAACAAACAAGGCTCAATATTGGTGCAGAGAAAACAAAGATCATATAAAAATACAACATATTCAAAATGTACATTCTTATCTACATAAATAAAGAAAAAACAATATATAAAATTCTGTGCAAATTATGATTAGGTGTAGCGGAATTAATAATAAGAGAAATTACATATGAATTTAATTCAGATTATAATAAAGTCAAGTATCCAACAATAAAAAAAGATAATAGAAGAAGAAAAAAAAAAAAAAAAAATAGAAGTAATCCAGGTAAATATGTACATATGTATAACAACAGTTATTAAAGAAAATGGAACTACTTATGTGTAATAATAGCATTAAATAATATAATTTTTGATTATATCGGTTAAGCTCAGAACCTGTTCCTCTTTATTAGGCAGCATAACTCTGACACTTACGGGGTTATTTCTTATTATCCGATATCTCTTAATTTCTCCAGATTTTAATTTGGTACGGCATAAATAGTTAACTCTTGCAGTCTCAGGGGTAAGGTGGTCATTGAGGTATAATCTTTTGTCAATATCCGTTTGTACTACATCTTTAAGACTTAGATTGTATTTACTTCTATAGTTCCTCATAATTAGATCTCTTTTGTGTACGTTATTGAATTTAATCAATACTGCAGACTTTTTCCCAATCCATGTGCAAAAGTTAATATCACTTTCAGAAATTGAAACTTCATAGACTTTAGCTATGGATAGAGTCAAGGAATGTAAGTCAGTAGAAGTGTAATGTGAAGGAAGACCATTAACAATAATATCAGATCTGTTCAGTTGCGCACGCAGGTTATTATTTTCAGCTATTAGCTTATCTATCTTAGCATTGGTTTCTGTTTGAACTCTCTTATTCTCATTAATCACTTTAACAAGTTCAGCTTTACTGTTCTTCACTTCGGACATTAAACCTTCTTTTATTATGCTTGTTAAATCCACTAGTTGTTTATCTATAGCTTCAATTTTGGCAGCCGTCTGATCGAATGACGAGATCATCAAACAAGCCTTGCAGCCATATGAATATCCAGGTTTGGTTTTTGCAGCATTGTCTAATATTGTTTTAGTTGCTGCAGATGATTGTTTAACAACACAGTTAAAATGATGATGTGCTCCACATAGTACACAAATAATAGCATCAGCTTTCTTGCAGCTAGATGAACAGATACCACATGTGCCTGTCATGTTAACAATCTGTCACACCACAGTATTACAATATTTTGAGGTTATGGTTATCAAACTTTATTGGAATGAAAATAACGTAGCACGTTTAACTTATTTTTTTTTATTTTTTTTAGGAAAATAATACTTAAGTTAATTTTTTATCTTTTTTTTATATTAATTTGCAGAAACTTTCTGTACTACACGTGATAAATAGATTTTTAGAGAAAATTAGCACAGAGATAAAATTGTTTTTACACGTTTACCATAGCGTTGCCAGATTTTACAAAGTTTAAGAATGACGAAAAGCAAAAGAGACTACCAATTCCAGCAATCTTTGAAAAATTGCATTAAGGCTTTCGTATAAATGACGACAATGAATGTTAAAACTATGAATAGCCAAAAGTAATAACAAAATTATCCTTCGAACATTAAAAAATGTTTGGATCCTTTCTTGATAACACGGTGCTACAGTGAAAATATGCTTGAAAAGAGACCTAGTGTACGTTTTAGGCCTTATTGAGCAGATCATAAATCAATTTTTAAAAGTTCGGAAACACCCTCAAATTTCGGAGTTATTCCGAAAAAATTATTTTCGGGTAGGTTCGAGTACTTATGAACACTAGTGTGTCCCAAAAAAAAAATTTTTTTTGGGGATCAAGCTTATTTTGGACCACTATGAGGCAAATTATTTCTGAGAATTTGTTCAGATTTTTCGGAAGTGGTTTAGAGGTCGCGCAAATTGATTTTTGATAAAAAATCGAGCTTTTTGAGCTCTATTTAATTTTTGGTTATGAATTGGTAAAAAATCGATATTTTCTCGACTTCTGAGTCAATATTGTCAAAGAAAATATTCCGATCTTTAATTTTATGTGCATAAATAATAAGTTTCGGCAATGATTTTGCACATTTTGATACATTATATAACAGTTTTTCCTAAATTTTCCACAAATATCGAAAACAATGGCTTATAACTTTTAAAATTAGTATAAAGACTAAGAAAACTAATGATGCAGTTTAAAAGATTATTAAGTTTTAAATAAGTTAGCAGGGAAAAAAATAAATTTTCTTTTACCGTTCTCGCGTTGTACTCTTTTAAAGCTTTGTACCCACTGTACGAAATTTTTAATACTATAAAGTGTGAACTAGGTTATACAACAATTATATAAACAATAAAAAAATTTGATTTGTTATAAAGCATTTATTGGGATTCTTGTGATGCTGCTCTATGACCTGCAGTAAATTCTGAAAGTCTGTTTCAGAAGGCATTAATTTCTGAATTTTGAACGAAAGGTTGTAGCTGCGTTTGAAAAATACATAATTTTAGAGAGTATATAATTTTGATCATCCCGCGAGCTCGGTTAATAGCTCCAGGAGATTTTATTGTTGGATGGTGCTCAGGTCTATCACCCAAAAAAATAAAGCTCAGTTGTGCATTTCTTTATAATCTTCCCTAAGTTGCATATTCTCCAGCTGCCCTTTTACAAAAATTATTAGATCTTTTCGTATAACTGGGATAATTTTTTCAACAATTTCGTGGTTCGTACAATCCCAAAAATTGTTTTTGGTTCACATTTGCTGAAGAGTGACGACAATTTTAATTTGTGGGGATGTAATTTGATCCTCAATATTAAGAGCCCCAAACGCAGATCCAGCAATTAGTTCTAACATATAGTGGCGACATGCCAAAGATATGACGTCTTTTTTTAATTTTTGGAGAAGTAAAACGCATGCCCCGATCCGCCGTTTTGTATTGGAGCTTGTCGTGTCCGCACACATAAATTGAACATTTTCAGTTAGATTCCAGCATAAAACATTTTATCTCAAGTCGTAAAATTTATCTCAAGCACTAATAAAAAACCGCTATTTTACTGTCCTGCACCTATCTGTTTTTTAAGGCATTGCAGGAAGCAAAACACAGAGTTCAATAATTGCAAGTTGTAAATGATGTCGCAGAACGTGGTGAGGCCTTGGCTAGTAGTTATTTTAATATCACAACTTCTGAAACAGACTTTCAGTATTTACCGCAGGGCATAGAGCAGCATTGCAATAATAAATAAATAAAATGATTTATAAAAAATCAAATGTTTTTGTTGTTGTTTATAAAATTGTTGTATATTTAATTCCGATGCCAACCTATTTCACACAGTATTAAAAATGGGTATAAAGCTTTAAAAGAGTACAACTCGAAAACGGTAAAAGAAAATTTATTCTTTTTTCTGCTAACTTATTTAAAACTTAATAATCTTTTAAACTGCATCATTAGTTTTCTTAGTCTTTATACTAATTTTAAAAGTTATAAACCATTGTTTTCGATATTTGTTGAAAATTTAGGAAAAACTGTTATATAATGTATCAAAATGTGCAAAATCATTGCCGAAACTTATTATTTATGCACATAAAATTAAAGATCGGAATATTTTCTTTGACAATATTGACTCAGAAGTCGAGAAAATATCGATTTTTTACCAATTCATAACCAAAAATTAAATAGAGCTCAAAAAGCTCGATTTTTTATCAAAAATCAATTTGCGCGACCTCTAAACCACTTCCGAAAAATCTGAAAAAATTCTCAAAAATACTTTTCCTCAAGAATGATCTTCCGACGAATTCCAATTTTTAATTTTATTTGGGACACCCTAATGAACACGTAACTCAGTTGATTTCAATTCGATTTTAAATTTTTAAACGGTTTCAGAAAGAAGAAATATGTGCCTTTTTAAATATGTACAGATTTTGGTATATATATTAAATTTTTGCAGTGTTACTTATAATTATATCTGATTTTAATTTTATTTTTTCTAGGTTTTTTAACTTTGGCGCCATTTTTTTAAATTAGATTGTTTAGAAACATACCCTTATGTATATAGTTCATTAAAGCTAATTTAGTTCTGAGTTAAACGAGCTTGCAATAAATAAAATCGAGTAAAAAATAAAAAAGTTATTAAGATTTTTCAAAAGTTCAAAAATTTTGCTTCTACAAATATATATTGATCAAGATACTACATTTTCTTTATTTTTTGGTCTTATAATGATATGATTATATAAATATTTTAAAATAACAGTATTCAAATTATTCTATTTATTTATTTTTATTTCCAAGGAAAAAGCCAAGTAAGAATGATTTCAAATTACTGCTGGTCATTTAAGCGAGAAACAGACGATTTGATGTACAAGCGAAAGAGGTCTAGCAAGCACTTTTAATCAAATATTCAAAATTTCTAAATAAAACAGAAACCCAATTTTAATGTCATCTCTCTTTGCGTTTGTATGATTCAGGTGGTAAAAATATTTGATGCACAATTTAAAAAGACATTTCTTTTAACTTTACTCGTATGTGTATATCTTGTATGATGTTGATAAAACCCATTTTCTCAACAGTTCGTTAAAATGCTTTAAATCGAAACGTGATTTTTTACTACATTCACTAGCAATTTTTTCTTGAAATGGAATTCAAATTTTAAAATGTTTGTTCTTTTAATTCTTCTCGCACAACTACAACATTTATTATCCATTTTACAATGTCATTGATTTTATTTCTTACCATGCTGTTGCTGTTCCAAAAAACATTATCTATCTACCAGACTCAAAGACGACACTACGAATTTATTTTATTTTTTGTATTGCAAAAATGATTTCATTCTAAAAAATTAAGAAAAAAAAAATAAAATATTTGGGTTAATCCATTTCTCACCAGCGTATATATGAACACACGTTTAGCATTCTTTGACTTTGAATACATACAAAACATAAATCAATGTATGAATGTAATATAGTATGTATAATTTTCTGAGTTAATGATATAAATATATATATATCATTAATAACTTATACATACAAAGTTTTCTAATAAGTTTTCACAGGCCCCCCTCCCTCTTTATATATGTGGGCAATTTCAAAAATTTTCAACATTTGATGAAACTGAGTTCAGATGCTTATTATTTCTTCAGTTTTTCGAATTGACCAAAACGGTCAAAAGGGAATGGTAGGCCACACTAGAAAACTGGGAAATTCAAAATTTCAGACCATCAGTTCTTTATTTTTAAAAGTTATGGGCACTCAAATATCGAAAAACTCAAAAACAGGCTTGAAATTTACAAGAGTTTTTTCATATTTCATCACTTTTCTACTTTTAGTTTTAAACTTCCGATGCTCACTGATATAAAATAAAGTCACTAGACCTTGTAGATATTTACACTATAAAAGTTATGCCCATACTACTATTTGGGAAAAAGTTGTATAGCGGTTCATTTTCGAAACCAAAATTTTCCGATTTTTCAATTTTCGCAGTTTTTTCTATAACGTTTTTGCGCCGTTCAAGAAAATTGCATTTGGTCAACAGTATTTAATAGATGGTATAATTTGCTAAAATTTGCGCCATATCACGTCGATGTCAGGCTGCTAGTTGCTGAGAACGATGACCTCAAACTTTTATAGAATTGGCGTAAATTTTTCAAAAATGACAGTTTTTCGCGCCTGACATTTGCAATCTTATTTAAAACTGGTTTATGTATTGCGTGATCTAAACTTCTTAGTAAATGGAACCTCAATGTCAAGAAGGCGTTAAAATATTTTGAAACGCAAAAATTTTATAAAGAAAATAAAAATTTTGCGAAATTTCATGATTTTGTTTCGCGTTTTTTTTAATTAATCCGTGGTTTAAAATCAATGTAAAGTATTGGAAATGAAGTGCGGCGGTGAACTAAAGATCATATATAAATACGGTTGAATTCGGTCCATATTTAGAGGGTACAGTGGCATTTTTCTTCAAACACATTTTGCTTTGTGACATCTGCAGTTATGTATAGATTCCGCCGCGATTAACAGCAAATGATAGGTTTTTTTAAGCTTGATAATAAAACCGAATAGGCATTAAAAAATTTTCATGATTTTAAATTTTACAGATCAAAAAAAAAAATCATAACCTCAAAAATAATTCTTATATAATTTTTTTTATTTTTTAAATTTGCAAGTCAAAACATTGTTTTTCTGTAAATTAGTTATGCGTTATATAGACACATATTATAATAATCGGTGAAACATTCACATTTTTGCAAAAATTCGCGTTTTTTAATGTTAAGGAAATTTAATTATAATTGATATTTTTTTGTGTATTTTATCAGTGCATTGATGAATTTTGACTGCACTGATGAATTTGAAATGAGTTTCATGCATCCATATAACATTTATTAAAATAAACCAATAAATTTAACTTTAAATTTTTTTTAAAGAGATTTTAACTTAAAACCTCCATAACTTTCGCGCCGTTTGCAATAAATGATTAACGCGAACTGTTTTGGTATGCTAAAATATCACCCTTCACGTGACCAAAGCGTCATTCGTGTCATCCAAAAAAAAAATTTCGAAAAAAAAAATATCAAAATGTCGAAAATTTTTGAAATTGCCCATGTACATAAAAAAAATTATTATATACGAAGAAAAAAGAAGTGATATTATACAGTTAAACCTCGATTATCCGGCTCTCGTGGGACTGGCACCAGCATGGAAAATCGAGGTTTAACTGTATAATATCATTTATTCCTGGGGTTAACCCATTAGCTGCCAAGCCTAAATTATATGAAGTCATTCCCATTGCCATTTATATTTTGAGTGTTATTGTTTACCAAAACCCTGTTATTTCTTGGTAAGTGCACATATATTTTATTATACATAATCATTTACAAGCAGAAAACTAAAGACGAGTATACTCGTCGTTGGCATTATGAAGGCAGAAGGACTCGATATCCTTTTTTGTATTTGCGTACGTTTTAGTAGAAAAACGAATAATATATCATGCAGATAGGTAAAATAAAGAAAATGGAACAAAACGAGACACATTGCGAAATTTGGCAACACTTAGAAATTCACTATTGTCGATTATTACAGTGTCTCAGCATATAACGGGATAAATTCCGCGTATTTTGTTTTCAAAGTAGGACGAGTATTGGAAGTGCGGGATAATCTGCGAGGGCCTCGTCTTTGGCAGCGAATGGGTTAATAGATGTTATATTAAAATATACAGAAATTTATTTTATGTTCTGCCTTTACCACGTCATAGTGGAGGTCTTAAGCTGTGGATTCCATATAGTGGCATTCATAGCGAAGGCTTCATTTTGCCAAATATGTCTAAAATCTTCCAGATACCCACTTTGCTCAGAATTGAATTTTTGAAAATTAATAACAAAATTCACAAACTCAATTCAGTAATTCTGCTTTTACCCCATGATAGTAGAGGTCTTAAGCTGTGCATTCCATATAGTGGAATTCCTAGCGGTGGCTTTATTTGGCCAAATATGTCTCTAATATCCCCTAGAGTACCATTTTGCTTCTTTAAGTAATAAATACTTAAAAAAGAAAAAACTAAAATAAAACTTTTTTTCTTGTTATTATTAGTTAATTGGGCTGTTATCTGTTTTTTTTTATATTTAATAATAATATTCAAATTAAATATGTTTTACTTACTCGCTACTTCAAAAACATATTTATTTTCCACTTAAATATGTTTTTAGTTACTCGTTACTGTAAAAAATTTTTAATTTTGAGTTAAATATGTTTTACCTTTAATTAACTAAAACATATGAACCAAATTTCAACTTTTTACAATAACTAGTCCTATTTCTTTTTGCCGCTGGTTATATGAAAACGCGACACTGTGCGACGGCCGTTAATTAAGCTTTCAAGATATATTAATTTTTTAAATATTTATTTCGTTATATAAAACAGGAGAACCGTCTGTAATATCCTCATATGCTTGAAATATTTTACATAAAACATACTCTTTTCCTCCCTACTCTATTACATTGCTATCCATTATTTACTATTCGTTAGTATTCTCTGACCCTTTGTGAAAAATTTGTTTTATACATATTTACTTTTATATTTGTCGTAATAATTTGCAAATTATGTTGTAAATATTATTTTATTTCATATGGTTTCGTTATAAGGTTTTTATTTTTGATGCCCTACATACAACACCATACATTTTTGTTGTTCAACTCAAAATATCGCCCTTTTGGAATTCGTCATGCTTATGTCCTCTCTCCCAGTAGACTGCTAGTCTGGTTTGAAACGTTATAGGTATGCAATGAATAGAAAGAATTCTGTTAAAAAATTTTATGGAAATTTCATTTTCATTTCGATTATTTATTCATGATTGCTTATTTGTCACTAACGACTTTGTTTCACATTCAGACCCAGTGTTGCGGAAGTTCTGTCTGTCATGAGAACGATATAACAAATAGTGGTGGCGGTAAAAACCCAGCTTTCATATAACAATCAGCCTGTGAAATAAGGTTTTCAAATTAGTAATGGCTAAGGGTTTATTTGCGATTGTTTAACAATTTGACCCCCCAAACAAATTAGGATAAGATATTTCACTTAAAGTCTGATATATCTCAAATTGGATCGTAAAGATTGTAGAAAAAAAAATGATAAGTTTTTTACGATACTCTATTTATGAGTAATTGAGAACGAATTGAACATTGACAATTGTGCATAACTTTCAAAGTAACATATGCATTTGCTCTTGATAACATTATAGGGCAATAAAAATTCGTACATATTTGGATAGCATTAATTCTGATTTTATTTGCATTTACATATTTCATATTTTGTGTATGTCTTTTATGATATTAAAAAAATTTTTAAGGGTATTCATATTCGAATTTTTTTTTTTCTCTTTTGAGCAGGAAATGTGATAAAAGATGTTTGATTTTGCATGACGACCTAAAACAATGACAATCACATGAAATGAAATAATGTAGAAAAAAAAAAGAATAGAACTTTTTGAATGGAATTTATGAATAAGAAATAAAATAGATGAAAATCAGAAAGGCATAAAATGTATAAGAGGACACATAAAACGGATATAAAAATCTCTAATGAGCAGCATTTATTTCAAAACATTTATTTAAATAAATGACTATAAAAATAAATTCCATTTAATTTTCAAATATATAAATATATATGTATATAACATATATTTATATTTATTTATAATTTTAAAACTTAACTTTAAACTGAAATGTCATTTTAATAAGCTGAGTATTTTATGAATATTAAACAATTGCACGATTTTTTGGTTGTAAAAATGCAAAATTATTTTAATTTATGGTCCTAAAAGAAAAACAAAAACTTTTATGTCTAAAACTTTAAGAGATTATTAAGCAAATTTAGTATATAAATTTTTTTAAGATTTCATAAATATTTATATGAATGAAATGAAAAATTTATTTTAAATAAATTGATAATACTCATAACTACGAGTATTGAAGTGAATAGAAGTTAAATTTTTTTTGTATATGTATGTAAAAATTCTTATATAAAATGACATCTATATTTATACTCATACAGTAGCGAGAAAAAAAAATGCAACTCTGTGCCATATAATATTCAATCGAGACTCTAAACATATAACGGTAGTTAATTCCAGTATTCTTTTTTTTATTCGTTAACTTTTAGATTTTATTTATAAGCATCAGCAAATATTGTCTGTCTATTTTATTTTTTTATATTTATAAAAAAGTGAACAAATTAAGAAAAGACTACATACAAGTAAAAAAACATCTAAAACAATGAAATATTGACTGTTTGCAGCTGGATGGAGCTAATAATGTTTCCGAAAAGCTTCCAAATCGCCTTCTTTGTGCCATATACCATGTGTTTCTGTTGTCTTGGGTTCCTAATTTTATATAAATAAAGAATTTTTTAAGGTGAATAAACCAAAAAAAAACTGTCACAGGAGCGTCGCACACGAACTCTTCAATTGCATAAGAAAAGATAGGTATAATTTATATATGTTTCTCGATATATAGTCGTAATTTATATACATTTGTCTTAATACGTGAACAAACATTTTTTTGCAACTTCCTACAACAATGCGTACAGAGGAATATGCCATTTGTCACAGTTAAAGTTCATATTGAAAAAGCATGAAGCAGAGAGCTAATAATGATTATGCCTACAAGATAAATTTTTAGAAGAACGCAATCACACATTAACAGATTATATTAACAGATTATAAGCCTGTTTTATGGTTTCATTGTTGGATATAACTGTTGATCAGGCCTGATATTTTAAATACCTTTTTTAAAATGTAAAATTTCTGACAATAAATTCTTCATTTAAGCCCACTGTTTCTATCAGAATTTCTATAAACAAAATCCTTTTTTAAACAAGTATTTAAACCTCTTTTTTCTCCTTTTTCATTTGTTAGAATTTTTTTTTTTTTGTTTTATTTACAACAAAACGAAGAAAAGTTTGTAGATTTTATGTAAATTCAATATAAAAGCAAGAAAAAATATAAAAAAATTTACATGTATATGTATTTGTTATTTATAACCAAGATATTACTTAAAACATAAAAGAATTTTACCATAATTCTAAAATATTTATGTAATGGCACAAGTATTCTAACTTCTCTTTTTCTTTATTTTCCTTAAATGAAAAAAGAAATCTAATTGCTCTATCTTAAATAAGAAATCTATTTGCGATCTATTTTCACTCGTACTTTTAAAAACTTTAATACAAATATCATAGAAAAAAAGTAAAACCTCAATTACTCAAGTTCTTTGATAGTGTACGCGGTATTAAAAGTTCAAGTGACCACAATCCACTTATAATTTGCGGTAAAACTTCAAAGGAATTGAAACTTATTCAGAGAATGCTTCGAAAACGCAAAACTAAACAAATAAATTTAAATTTTCAATCAGTGTAGCAAGAGTTTTCCTCAGCCTAGGATATATCAGAGTCCAATATACAACTCTGCCTAACCATCAGTTTGAAGAGTTTAGAGGAATGCTATTATGGCAATGTACCCGCTTTAACGAGTGAATTGGTAACGCAATTTTTCGATTCTTTCTGTGGCTATAGTGTAAATATATAGCATATGGATAAAAAGACATTAAAAAACATATGTATATAATTCTGTAAAATATAAAAATATGTCTTTAAGTTTTAATATACTTAGTAGGGACATAAATACAGTTACTAATATGTTTGGCTATTAAACAAAAACTAGTGAATGGTTTTGGAACAAAATTTTTTTATATATTTATTGATAAGTATTGCATACAAAAATCTAGTTTCATTAAAAATGTCCGCCCATGGCTTTCGCGCAGGCCTTAAGTTGCATTAGTCAATCAGCAATAGCTGCACCCACCTTACTTAATGGAAAATTGGCTACAGCACTGCTTTAAGAGATTCACAGTTATGGTATCTTTTGTGGGAGGCCACATTTTCTAAAACCGTCCACAATTCGTAATCCAAAGAATTCAAATCAGGGCTGCCAAATAGCCAATCTTTAGAGCATATAAAAGTTTGCAAATTGTTTCGAAGCCAGGTCTGTGTCGTTTTAGCTTTATGAGTTGGTGCAGAAACTTGCTGGCAAGTCAAAGGCTGGATTTGGAACAGGGATTTGTTAAGCAACTTTACAATTGTTTTCAAAACAGTTTCTTAGTAAACTTTCGCCGATGTATTGACTCCTTGTTCACAGAAATGCAAGTCAGTCACCCTATCGTAAGAAGCATCCTACTAAACCATAACTGCAGCTGAATGATGAAACACATTTGTGTGATTTTCATGTCACAAGTCATGATTTTCTGTTTCCGGAGAGGATTTCGCTGAATTCTTGTTTTTACGGTCTCCTCGAACAATTGTATGCACCTGTAGACGAATATGCGACTAATGCCGAGCGGGCGGAGCGTTTTGAAAATATCTTTTTTTTTCTTTCCATACCTGAAAAGTGCTATAACTGCGATACGGATTTCTTTATCTGACAACTCCATGGTTAAAGTTAACACAATTTCAAATTGCCGTAATTGATAAACGCTATAGAGTTTACCTTTCAAAAAATGCATGATAATAAAAGGGAGTTTTCAATTTTACTATTTTAATGGGTATGTTCAAAGTAGTAACAATATTTATGTTCCTACTAAGTACGAGTATACATATCGTCGATGGAATTAAAGAACGCTATAACTGACAAAACCTTAACTAAATAAACCTGTGTGAAAGTAGAACAAAGACACTGGTATTTTTCAAAGCGCAGACAGCGTAAGTGAATTTATTTTCGTCGTAGAAATCTGGAACCGGGACCAATCGACGCGTATTTTTCTTCTGATAAAAATTATGCAAAAAATGTAGTTTCGATTTTTTGTCAGTTACAGCGTTCCTTAATTCTTGCAACGATATGATTTCCATAATTTATTTACACTTACTAGTGTAAAAGAAAAATAAGCGTGCAAAGACAAATGTATGTCAACTGTAATAATTCAAAATCATGTAGAAGAAAACCATGCAAAAACATGTACATGTACAAAGTAAACAAAACAAATTTTTCCCTGCTGTCTTAAGTAGGAATTGACTTAAAAAATAATTTTGTTAAACTTGTTTCTATTCGCTTTGTGAATTTAATACATTGGCTTTTAATAAAAACAAAAAGTGCAATATTACGTCTGTTACATTCTTTTATGCTTCTGTCTTATCTATAGTTCACAGAAGAATAAACACTAAAGATGGTCAGAGATGAAAGTTGTAAATATTAAAAAAAATATTAAAATTATTCTTAAAAGAAAATCTGTCTAACTAGGCGACTACTTATACTAGAGCTACCTACTAATTGCTTAACTTTTATATGCAAAAAAAACTTTTATTCCAATTTATAAAAATGTAGATCTACAACTACTAATTAATTTAATAAAGATGGTGTTTACTTTAAAAGTCAAGTTAAAAAATGTTTTTTTTTTATACCAACAAATTGTAAAAACTATAAGAAACCTTTTTAAATATACATAGTCAACATGTACAGCTGATCTAAATAAAAAGCCAAATGTTTTTAAGTATAAAAAAAAACTATTAATAGTTTTCAAAAAATTAAAACATTGGGACTTAATAAAAGTTGTAGGCAAATATGTCAACCTTTCTTTAGAACATAAAACCTAAATATGATAGATATACGGCCGAGCATAGAAAATTTGAACAATATTTATAACAGAATAATAAAAAAGAATTTTAATTATTTTAAGCTTACATTAAACTTGAGATCAAAATATTGCATTGAAAAGCAAATTTTTGTAAACCGTACTTGTAGTCAAATTTGTTACAAAAGCTACTATAATTTATAAAGCTTAGTATAGAGTACTTTAAATTAAAAATTGTTTGATGGTTTTCAAGTTTCATAGACCCGTATACAGTACATCATGTAACGGAAATACAGCAAGCCATGTAGTAACGGAAACGGAAATAAGTAACTGTGTGTTTGAGTTGTAAAAATAAAAGAACAAGAGAGGGAGTAAGAGAGCTAGAATACACAGGTAGAGGTTAGTTTTTCTAACAACTTTTTTTTGTTGTTCTATTTTCTTTTCTTAAGCACCTACAAATTGTAAGCGTTTGTGTTTATAGAGTAGAACTTTTTGTTGCTACTATTGTTGCACCCACATACTTAACTAATACCGGAAATTTTATTTCAAATTAAGTTTTTTCTTTCTGTTTTTTAAATGTTTTTTTTTTCTTTCTTGCAGCCATTGTTGTGGTATATTTCAGAGTACCTTTGATTGTTTGCTTTTTCCCTCTTTTCACATCCTTAACAGTATTGAAATTTATTCACACCACTCTTGGTTTTCTCCACGCTATTTCGGCATCCTCTTTAATAGTGCAGCGGTGGCTAACTTGCTACCAACCCAGCCAACGGTCTTGCCTCTCTCTCTTTGTTATTTTTCAGCTGTGGTGTTTACATTAAACAATTGCTGACTGTCTCCATTTCCAGAAATGGATGTGTAGTTTGGTGTATTTTACATCTTCTATTTTCCACCTTTATTTCTTTTTTTATTTTATTCAACATATCTTTTGCATTTTGTGTTATTTTCTATGTATGTATGTATGTATGTAGGTATGTATAAAAGTTTGTATGTCAAGGCCTTGACACATTTTATTTCATGTTTTACCATCTGTAAACCCTTTTTTGCCATAATGCAAAAGCAATAGCAGCAGTAGTAGTGCAAGTAGAGCAGTTTAAGAGATTTTCTCGGAATTTGTGTGTACAAATAAAGAATAGAAAAGAATTGAAGCAGTTGCAAAGCACTTGTAATGATAAGTAATAAATGCTAGAGAAGCAAATAATCAAATAACCACCAGCATAATTTAAAGGATATAGGGAAAATACAAAAATCACAAATATAATCAATTTTAAGCAAATTGTGTAATTGAGCAGTTATGTTTTCAACTATAACAACGTTATATCTTGAATAGAATTAGTGTTTGTCTCAAAGGCGAGTGTAAGTATGTCAGAAAACAAGATAATCAGTAAATCGATTACTACAATGAATGGGCCAAATAGGAAAAATAATATAAAACCTGTACTCCTGTCATACCAAGGCCAAAGGGTTTAAGAAAAATTACGGGAGATGATGGACACAATTCTGAGTTTTTCCACGGAAAGACCTGAAATTATCACCCTTAATAACCATCACATGACAGCAGATATCGAAGAAGAGATAATATTCTTCTTACCAAGGGGCCTGCCTAGCGAGTTCATCCGCTTTTTCATTCCCCTTATGTCCTTTTACACTGAAACACTTATAAAGAAAATAGTGCAGGCTTTACTGAAGAGATTGAATTCATCATTACGAACTTTTGGCTTAACACTAGGTCCTTTCGCAAAATCGCAAAGACTAATGTTTCTATGCGATTTAAAAAAAAACAATTCGCTCTCTTTGTACGCGATTTCATTTAGCATAAGAAAGCCTAAACGTTAAAAGTAATTAAGAGTGAGGAAGTTATACGGGGATAATATATATTATATTATAAACACCCGCAGAACAAGATATCCGGTTACAAATGTAAATTGTGACTTGCGACTTGATTTCCAGCATCTTAATATTCTTGAGTTATGAGTGTTACATATACTAGAAGCTCACTTCGGCGAACGAGTGCACTCCCAGCCCAAAAAAGATAAATAAAAAAAAGGCCAAAGTTAAAATTCTTTCGTCACTCACCTTAATAGAATGATATATCTTCCCGGTTTAATTTATATTTCTGGTAAAAGATTTGCAAAATATGAATAGGTGAAGAGTGCGTTTGATGGCTAGATAGTTCATACTGTATGCATGGTACGGAGGCCATTGAATATCGATAAGTGTATCCAACTAAATTATTATGTTAAAAAATATAAAATTTATAAGTGAAATTTGTTTTGTATAAAATTCGTGTCCAATAAACAACTTTGCTGGTTACTTTGGAAATTTTAGAATCTAAAAACTAATACGAGGTCGAACCAATAAGTCTCTGAGTTTTCGAAGTTATGTGAAATGCAACACTGTTCCCATTAAGTAACACCTGTTAATATACTACTGTCAAATTTTGAGCAAGTTTTGTCATTTACTTTGCGTTTAACAGCGTTTCAAAACATAGAACCTCGTGTATTTTTGCAAAATGGAAGAAAAGGAATTTCGGGTGCTCATTAAACATTATTTTTTCTAAAAAAATAACCGTCAATTAAACCAAGCAAAAGCTTGATAAATACTACTGCACCATCGATTTCAATGGTACAAAAGTGATTTATTGACTTTCGTTGTGGTCGCACAAGTACAATTGACGCTGAACGTTCTGGATAGCAGAAATTGTTGATAGCTGAGGCATTTCATATGGCACTGTGGTTTCGATTTTAAATCATCAGCTGGGTTTAAGAAAGCTGTCTGCCGTGTGTGCTCTCAATTGACCATACACGTTATCGTGTAACAACTTCAAAAGATTGTTTGGAGTTGTTTGACGGTAATTCGAATGAGTTTTTACGCCGTTTTGAAACTGTGGATGAAATATGGATTCATTACACCACTCCAGAGACCAAACAGCAGTATAAACGGTGGGGTAAACCGGCTCCGAAAAAGGCCAAGGTATGTTTGTCGGCCAATAAGGTAATGACAACAGTTTTTTGGGATGCACGCGGGATAATGTACATCGACAGTTTCTTATTTTCAAACTTAAATAAATTGTTCGGTGGAAGGACATTTAGCTCCAACGATGAAATTATGGATTAAACAAATGCCTATTTTATGGACCTCGAAAAATTTAATTTTTTTTTTTTTTTTTTGGAACGAATACAAAAATTGGAGAAACGTTGGGCTAAGTGTATTGAACTAAAAGGAGATTATGTTGAAAAATAATTTTGTTTTTTTTAACCGTGTTTCAGTCAAAAACTTACGGACTTATTGATCCGCCCTCGTATTAACAAATAATACTTCAGATTATGTTTATTTAGTAGTTATTATTAACACATTCCAATCAGTTTACAAATACATATGTATATCAGATTACCCACATAATTACTGCTTTTGTACTTAAATAATGGTTGCTGCTCCCTTGCTCCCTTAAGAAATACACTCAAATTACCTACAAAAACAGAAAGAAAATTGTTTTTGTGGTTGATTTTTGTCTTCAGTCCAAAATAAGAAAAAACACTCACGCGGTATATGCATTCGCAATTGTTAAAACAATGATGATCAACAAACCAAAGGAAAAGTTTTTATCAATTTTTCTCTACGCTAGATAGTCCATATATATGTACATTATAAATCCCTTTGTAAATCTGTTTGTTTGTTGGTCAATCATAATGCATAAGCGACTGAGCCAAGTTTATGAAAAGTGTAATAGTGGATGTGTTTCTTCAAAATTTAACATGTACGTGGTACCTCTCCTACAGGTTATATATTCATTTTTGTATATCCTTCAAACGAAATATTAATTTCTGTATTTCCTGAGAACAGTTAAGGGCAAAAGTTTTGAATTTGGTTTAAACGACTTCAGTCCAAATGTGGGCGGAATTAAACAAGGGAGCGTGGTACTTCACATACAAACTAATTACATCATAAGCAAAGAATTTCAGCATTGATTAAAAAAGTTAAATATAAGTTCATGAACGCATGCTTCATATTGAACTTTTTTAATTTAAATAGGTGTAGCAAAGCACACCGGGTTTAGGCTAGCATATACATACATAATATATGTATGTACATATTTTTTGTCGTCGCAAATGATAATATCGTCTTTATGGAGAAACAAAAAGTTTTCTTTTGTTCTTGTGGTTTTTGATGCTTAATTTGTTGGTTGTTGGCTAAAATTGTTTGGATGCTTCGTTAGTTAGCTGGCTGACTGACTTTTTGCCTGACTTTTCAGTATTATAAAATGTAAAAATGAAGTAATTTAGGTCAAGTGCTTAATATTGTAATGGAGAATACTGGGTAGCAAGGAAATAAGGCTTTTATGAAATGCCCCGAAAAACAATGATGGTAAACAAAACTAAAAACTCAAGTGACGCCAATAAAGTTATTTATCCTTTCGACAAAATCAGAATTACTTTATTATAGTAAAAAAAAAAAAGAAAACTTCATATAAATCAGAACCACCATAGAATGAATAAATAAAACCCCAAAGGCAGTAAAACATTCTTATTGTCATCATCGATGTCTCGCTTGTAGTCGCAGTTACTGCTATTATAGTAGTTGGCAATAACAATAGGACAATGTGCGTAAACGCATTGCGGAAAATTGCTTACAGCAAAATGTTTATTTCATTTTTTTTTATCATTTTCAAAATCTTGTCAATATTGTTATTGTCAAAATATCGTTAGTCTTACCCCCTACCTCTCTTTCACCATGAGTTATCATATGAAAGGAATAAACCTTAAACGTTGTCTTTATTCAATAGTCTAATTGTTTTTGTTATTGACATAATTTTTCAAAGTTTACAAAAAAGAAGTTAAAATATAAAATAAAAGCGCTGTAGGACAGTTTAATTAAACATAGATGTTGCAATACATTTCTTAACCATCTTGAACATCAAGTTGTTCAAAATGTTTATGTGAAATAGTGTTAAGATTTAACACCAAAGAAGAGTCAAAAGCTCAATTTTAAAGAGGAAAATATTAGGAGAGAAAAAAGGATAACCACCATATTATTATATATTATTTAAATAAATTCTTAAATAAATGTTTACACAAATTGTGACATTTGCGTAAAATATACTATAAGAAATATTAATAGATTTCTTTTATTTACTCGATTAAGAAATACGGTCGTTCGCTCTAAAGACTGTCATCTATAAACTATAAATTAATTTTGATTAGTCTGAAGGTTTTAATATTGGTATTCTTATAAAAATTAATATCCTTTAACCTTTATGTCAACAGCAGAATTGCCTTACGTACGACAATAGCAGCATACCTGGGTATGTACATACGTTTTGTATGGGAAATTGCATATCTTTAGCATAAAAACGCGAATATCTAACTCGTTTGTTAGAATTTCTCTATAATTTTTTATTCATTTTGTTTGAAATTGAAAAAATTTTTAAAAATTTTATGATAATTAGTAATTGTTTGTTGAAAAAAGTGGTTATATAAGTGGAGACATATCAATATATAGAAATATATACTATATGTATATATAACGTCAGATGAAATATGTGACATAATTATTTATGAATAAAATTGAAAGGAAATTGTATGATAATGACATCGCTAAATATCCTACAAGATAACCATGGATTCTTATAACAAAAAGTGAATGTAATGCCGTAGAGTAACAATTGTATGCTTATTGTGCTGAAACTGACTAAGTAATACATAACATTAAGCGTTGGCAAAAGAGTAGTAAAAGAATTTCGCAAAATTGTTGATCATAAACAACAATTCATTTATGTATATATGGCAACAAAAGGCGTACATTCGTTCCAGAAGCATTTGCCAACTCCAAAAAGCGTAACGATGAATCTCTTAAGGCGGATTCACCCATGAGTTTCTTGGTTCGGACCAAATTTTTTTTATATGTAGTTTGACGTTTCTCTCAGAGAGCGAGAGAAATGATTTTGTGCGAAGTGCTCTCAGCTTGATTTAAATTAATTTTAAATTTGGTCCGAACCACACTGAAAAAGGTTGCCATATCATACAAAATTTATACAAGAGTCATGCCATATTGCTTGGCATTCGTATTAAAAAATTAGTATGGTACAGTGAATAATGTAAAGAAAAGCAAACAAAAAAGGCCAATAAGAAAAAAAAACATATTAGAAAGAAAATATTCGCGCCAAAAATAAAAGTTAAAATTTAAAAATATTATATGAGGTAAGTTGTAATATTGAAGAAATTTACTGTATAATTCCTACATTTTCTTTGCCCTTTCTGAATAAATTTAAGATGGAGTTGTCAGAGACTATTGCAATAAAATTAATTAGCGAAATAAAAAAGCCGGGGAGGGAATGCTTATATGATTTAAGCAACCGCTCTTATAAAAACAATCATGTAAAACAAATTGTTTGGGCAGAAGTAGCAGAAGCAGTTGGAATTGGCAGTAAGTGCATTTATTTTTATAACTTATAGAATTCAAGAAACAAATTTACATCCTTGGGTGATGCGCTATTTTTTAAATAATCCGGTATGTGATGAAAAACGATCGAAATATTAAAATATATATATTAATATAAATATATGTAAATACATATATATGTTTTAATTATTTTAAAATTTTGATAATCACGGATGTAGTGGCAATAGTCAGTCAGTAAAGTAATGAACAAAAAAGGAATCCCGAATATGAAAAGATTTGGAAGTTAAACCAACTTGAAATTTCATTCTATTTCAATTTTGATCGAAATCGTTTTTTATCACATACCGGAATATCTTGTTAATAATATAAATAGTATTAACGTGCACTCTATTGCTTGCCTTCCATTGATATATATTTGAGACGAATTCAATAAAATATTTTATTGCTTTTTTGGTAATTAATAAAGACGAACAAAAAATTAATTTTATTACAAAAGGAAATGAATGTCAAACACACTGGAAAAGCTTGCGAAAACGCCATAAAACGGCAATAAATAAATTTAATAATATAATATATATATATAATAATATAAAATAAAAATTCACCACAAATACTATTAATTGTTTATTTACTTTTGTAATAAATATTATTAATTCTTTATTTGCTTAATTGGACACATATTAATTTTCTTTTTCGTTATGCACATATTTATTTATGTAATTTTCAATTGAATATGGCAACACTCATTTTACGAACAAAATTTCTGAAATGGGTGAATCGTGGTGCAGAAAACTCTCAGTAAACAAAAAATTCGTTTGCACAGAAAATGTTTCAGAAACTTATGGGTGAATCCGCCTTTAATGTTTAAAATCTATAATGACATTACGGTATACTCCTACAAGCCAGAGTACCAAATCGTTCACTCACTTTTCACTCATGAGTGAACGTGTGCATTTAGTTTTTATTTTTTTTCTCCTCACACATGTTTGTAAAAACAGAAAATATTTTGTTTTGCTCTTTTTCATGTATGAAAAAACAGAAAATATTTTGCTTTGCTCTTCTTCATGTGTGAATATTACTTTTTTTTCTTTTTTGACGCATATTCATTTATGAAAAATTACAATTTTGACAAATACTCTTTTATGAGCATGAATATTTTTTTCACACACTTACTCGCTCACGTATACTCGCTTTGCTTTTCAAGTGCAAATTCAAATTTACAATTGTACATATGTATGTATGTATATACAACAACAATACTCTTCTATTTGCGATTTTTTTATGTAATTGTTGTATTGTGAGTTCGCGACAGGCAGGCGTCATGAAACAATTTTGCTTAGAAAAATATGAACGTTTGCGTGTGAAAAAAATTTGTGCTGCTCATTTATGTGCATGAAGAAAATAAAATAATTTCTTTACTCTTCATATATGGACGCTTAGAAAAAAAATTTAATGCACACGTTCGCGTGTGATTTTAAGAAAATAAATTTGTGCTGCTCTTTTATGTGCATGAGGAAAAATAAAAATTTTTAAAAATCGCATTCTTGATAATATTCATAAATGTTAGTTTTTGAGTATTCATAAATGGAAAAATTTGAACTCTGCTACAAGCCCAAGAAAAACAAGGCAGTTGCAATGTTATTCACTACTACGGTCCTGAGGAGAAGCCATTGCTTCTATTGGACTACGGCAAAACCAAAGGAATCATTATTAATATAAACAAGTGTTGGTCCGAATTTTGCACAAGTAGATGGCTTTTTTCTTTCTCTTATAATATTGTAAACGTTGCTGCGTTTGCTGCATACGTAATACACATTGACAGCAACATTCACCTGAAGCAATCTAAAAGCCGCCGTAAGATGTTTCTCTATTAGCTAAGCGAGCAAGTATGTAAGCCGGAAATAGAAAGTGAGAATAAAAGCAGAATATCCAGTTTTTTTTAACGCGAAACGGCATCAAAGGCATTAAAGCTGAGCCCATTGCAGTTGTACAGTCCCTGGCCAAATTATTAGACGCACTGCAAGATTTCATGTAAAATATTAATTAGCGAGTGATATTGTACCGTTCTATTATGTTTAATTGATTTGTTTTTATTTACACTAGCTTCAGAAACCTCTAATCTTCGTGATATAGCCCGGTTTGTAAATATTTTCGTAGGCACAAGGGCCTTCACTTCAGCTTTTTTACGTGGTGACAGATCTCCTATTCTACCCATAATAAATACAATGATACAGGTTTGTACTTGTTTACGTTCCTGTACCACTTTATCAACACAGTGTTACCATATGTAAAAAATAAATGAAAATATGTAGTATACAACAATTCTTTTAAATAAAAAATTACAGTATTGTAGTTCAAATGTACCATTCATGGTGAAATTACTTACAAGGTGGTGGCAGGTGAATTTAGTACAAAAACAACAGGGAATTTGTTTTTGTTTTTTCAGCTCTTTAATGTCAAAAGCAGGTATGGTGAATTAAAAACGCACATGTGAGAAGTGTGTGTGTGTATTGTTAACAACATACATGTGTCTACACCAAAACAAAAACACGAATACACACAAAGCAAAATGTAAACAAAACATAAATACAAATAAAACTTTTGACAGGAGCGGTATGACCAAAAAAAAAACCCAGCTGGGTTGGTAACACCACCTTGTAAGTAATTCCACCATGGTACCATTATTGCATAAAAACACTTAAGAAACATAAAATTACTAAAAAAAAATAGAGTGCGTATAATAAATTGGCCAGGGACTGTAGATGCTGAAGCACCTAAAGCGGAGTAACGTAATAATTCGGTCCGACTGAAAGTGTTAGATCTTCTCAAAATGACACCCTACTCGTAAAGCATGCACATTATGTAACATATGCAACAAGCCAATAAAAACAAAGCATTCTAAAGACTTAGCGTAATGCGATTGCTTTATTTAAATTTGAATAATTTTAACTACGAATTAAATATATAACAATTACATACAGTTACGAGCAGATAAATAGGTTCACATCACATTTTTTGATAAATTCGCCTTCAAATAACTTAAACAGCGGTAATATACAATAAAGCGATATTTATTACATTAAACATAAATAATCACATAAAATGTATTTAATTATAATTAAAAAAAAACGAAAAAAAACTGATGCAATTTTGTCCTTAACGATTCTCCAAAGATTCTCAATGGGATTTAAATCCGGCGATTTTGAAGGCCACTCCATTAACTTTATATTTTTCTTTTGGAACCATTCTTTTACGATCTTAGAAGTATGCTTGGGGTCATTGTCTTGCTGGAATTCATACTTTAAAGGCATTTCCTACTCGGCTTACGGAAGCATTACTTCTTTAAGAATATGCAGATAAAGATGTTTGTACATATTTTCCTTGATCCAGAATATTGGCCCAACACCGTACCAGGAAAAACAACCCCATATCATTATGTTGCCGCCGCCATGCTTTATTGTCTTCGTGGTGTACTTTGGATCATATGCTTTATTTTTTGGACGCCTTACCCATGTTCTTCCATCAGGTCCGACTAAGTTTATCTTGGATTCATCAGACCATAGTATGTTTCTCCATTTTTTTATACCTTCCGGGCCGGCCGCGCTTTTTTCTTTGTCTGTTATTAAGCATTGGAACCTTCTGGGCCGATCTTCCGAATAAATTTTTTTCTCTTAAACGACGTCTAATGGTCCACTCTGATACGGGAAGCTTTAACTCATTTTTCAGCTGAACTGCGGACATAAAAGGATTACGAGTTGACAACATCTTAATGCAATCATCGTCTCTTTTCGAGGTTTTTCGCTGTTGACCCCTTTTAAGTTTTTGTTTTGGAGGCTGCAATGCATTTTTTATCATATTCTGCGATCTCCCAAGAATTTCAGCAATTTTCCGTTGGCTATAACTGCGGCTGTGTAGATCCTTTATAATCTTTTTTTCCTCTTCACTACAATGTTTAGAACGTCCCATTTTTTAAATTTTTAGAGGTATTTGCTTTAATAAGTTCTATTAAAAGGCTGAATTTAAAGTTTTCTACAATAATTTTTATAATGTTGGCGTTTAACATTTTAAACTAACAAATTTTTCAAAGTGAACCTATTTATTTGCTCTTTGATTTTATACGGTTATTTTTTTTTTTTAATTTTGGGCAATTTTTTACATAATAATTTAATTATTGTGATGCAGTATTAAAAGTGGGTATTTGCTTTAGTAATTAGCGAGTTTTCCTTTTTTATTGCAGTAATGTAAACTATAGTCAAACAAAATTGTATCATTTTGATGTGAACCTATTTATCTGCTTGTAACTGTATATAATAATAATAGTAAAATAATCACAAAAAGTATTTCAAAATAAACTAAAAACTTTTCAACCATATCACCATATTTTCACGGGTTTTACTTTACATACCCAGGTATGAATGCTGTTGACGTAAGGGTGCAACTTTGTAAATGGGACTTATTTTCCAAGCAGATGATCCAATCCTAACCAAACTTGCGACTATGGTGTAAATCACTTTTTGCTAGACTATCACTAAACTTCAAGTCGATCCGATAATCCAGTTCAGAGCTACAGCGTTTTTAAAATGCAAGTCATACCCAGGTTGCCGTTGACATAAAGGTCAATAATCATTTGTTGAAATTAGACAACTGCTTCGTATTTAAAATAAAAAAAATTAATTCTATCATCATATCAAAGTCATTAAACCTTTAATTAATAATAACAACGTCACGCCAACCACACAAAAAAAGCAGTCTAATTTTCAATTTCTTTTTTTTGCATTCCACTTTTCTGTTGTGGCGTTTAACATGAATTCCAGTTCTATTAGTAGTTGTACTATAAAATGCACGGATTTAAATATGTTTCTTTCGTTTACATAAAATTTATAAAACTTTATATTAAAATGTAAATATTTTACTTTGTGTTTTATTGTTGTCGTTACAACAATTATTGCCATAATTTAAATGTCAACATTTATGTATGTCAGCAAAATAGGGTATATACATAGTTTTTGGTGCTCCTTAATATAAAACTGGAAAGAAGTAAGCTATTAAAAAAATCTGTAGGATTTTTGGTGCCAGAGATTGAAAAAATATGAAAAATAACAAAAAAATAATTAATTTAAAAGTTTAAACCAGTGCTTGTGCGCTGAAGTTTGATTGGGTTTACATAAACATTTTATAATTATAAGAGTATCATCGTGGTTTTGACTTGTTTCGAAAATAAACATTTTGTAGCAATATTTGCTGCAGACTCATTTTACTTTTGTATCTAATTTTCAATACTATTAAGCATGAATAATAACTTTTTTGGAATTTCATAACAAATTTTCTAATATTTTTTAATTGTTAGTATGCTAGGTGGGGGTTGTGGGTTCGATTCGCACCAGAGACCTTGGTCTATTTTCTATATAACGCGATTTATAATACATTTCAGTACATATGCGAAAGTACAAACGCTGAAGTCTTCTATAAATCGAAATTTTCTTGGAATGTATACTTTTTAAAATTATGCCTCATTTCTTTGTATATTCGTAGATTTAAAACCTACAATCTTAATTTACTGATATACTGCAATTGATAATCCTTTACGATTGAATAATTTTCTTTAAACAAAGAATTGGAATATCTATTAAAGTATTTAGAAACATTTTTCAAAATGACGCCGACTAAACAGCTCTTCTATTAATTTAGCAAACATTAGAATTGTAGTTTTCAGAATATCTATTGATTGTATTGCATCAAATTCTAGCAATTAATAGTTAAAAATGTTCTTTAATACATATTTGTTAAATTTATAAATTTTATGCAAAAAAAGAACTTATTCTTTTTTAGTAACAACTATATACATAGTCATAATAAGGGGCGGTAATTGATTTTTAAAAAAATTTACCATTTTATTTTAACGAACTTACCCTTATAATGTATTGTATTAAATTATTGTATTGATTTGAAAGAAAAAAATGTATTTTATTGTAGATACAAAACAAAAGAAATAGGTTTGAAAAAGAGGTTTAAAGCAAGAGAAAAATATGAAAAAATCAACCCATATCTGAATTATACGGTTACACAAAATTCCATTGTTTAAATATGGCGCCCACAGTTTGATTATATGAAATAAAAAATAGAGAATAAAATACAAAACAAATACAATTTTGTACAGATATTGTCTATCTAACAAAGCAAAAGAGAAACACGATAACAATAATAAAATAAGCTTATTAGGACGTATACGAAGCAGTAGCTATTCTTACAGCCTCAATTACTAAAGAAACAGTAAAGGAATAAAAGAAAACTTAAAAACAGCAAAAGTAAATATGGCGCCTTATTATACTACCGTTACAACACTACAATTTCCATGGAGATGATTTTCATACTATTGCATAGGACCTTTATTTAGAATTGAAGGTACAATGGATGTCGTTTGCTACATAAATATTTTATACGACATCATGATATCTTATTCTAAATGCGATATGCTATTTCGTTTAGTGTTTCAACAAGATAGTGCCCAAAAAACACATCGAAGCGAACGTAGGTTGCAAACTAAAGGCGTCAAGGTTTTAAGTTGGCCTACACCCTTAAAACTTATTGAAAGTTTATGGCAAATTGTCATTGCGGCTCTTCGAGGAAAGAATACTTCTGATTAATAACAGTTGTGAGAATTTTATAGACTTGTGGACTCAATACCAAAATGCTGCTTAGACCTTATAATTCCATTAAACGCTGAGGCAAATAAACACATTTGGTTTAAGTAATAAAGAAGACGGCCATCAAATTTGGAAAATCCATATTTTTGAATAGGGCTAATTAGTTCATTTTAACATGTGTGTGAAGATAAATTCGAATTTAACTAGTCTAGACATATACCAAATAATTTAGTACAGCCATATCTTACGTTAACAGAGCTCTATCTGAAAGAGCTGGCTTTTTCTTTTTAACACTTGCTACTAAACCGATTCTGTGAAGTGTTCTATGAGCTGTCCACTCACTGACGTCTTTTTTTATGGCAATAGCAGCCTGTTTGGGTGTTTTTATGGATTTTTTTTTTTCATTTCTCGGACCATTAGGCGCGCGTCTGAATCCTTTAGTAACCGAGGGCGACCTCCAAACATTCGTTTAAGAACTGCACTTCGCTTTTTTTGGAACTTTAATCACTGAACGTTGACTCAAATTAACTTTTTTTTGCAATTACTCTAGATGAATATCCACTTTCAGTCAAACATACTATAGTATTTTCGAATTCAATATTAATTTTCTTCATTTTGGTTTTATTTTGCTCTATAGAGCCGCTATTACTGATAAAAATTAACAATGATAGGAATTAACAAAAATACACCACCAACGCATGCGTATTGCGTATTATTTACTATTTTCAGTATGTGATTCCCCACTTTTATTATTCATATCGAAACGTTCAAAACTGAGTACATACTTAGAAATGCCTTATGTTCTTAAATTGAATTTTTTTGATTTTGTTGTGTTATTACTATTCTAAATACATATTTATATTCTAAAATGAATAAAAAATAATTATTTCAAATTACTAAAGAATCGTCCTTTTAGTTATTAATTTATAGCATATTTAACATAAAAATGCTGATTTTGTACTCAATTTTGGTCGCCAGTGTATGTATGATTCCCATAACAGGAATAAAATTATATTAACAGGTATACTATGCACATAAAAATTTTCATTTTTCTCATAAATTTGATTTTTTCAAGTTCAAATTTACGAAATCCCAAAGTACCGCTGGTTATACTGATCATGGAACTCAATAGAGGACTCCCTGGACTACCATTTGTATATATTCACATATGTGTACCAAGTCGTATTTTCCCAGAAATGGCCACTGATCCTCTACAGAATTCTGATATTTCTTATAAATGATATTTTAAATCCAAATTTACTAAATCCCAAAGAACCGCTGGTTATTCTACTTATGGAACTCAATAGAGGACTTCCTGGACTACCATTCGTGTATAGTCACATACATATGTGTACCAAGTCCTGTTTCTTCTTAATCGGCTCGGTAATTATACCCTTTTGGTAGATAACCACTGTTAACGTGTTAACAGAGCTCTGTTAACGTAAAATATGGCTGTACTAAAATATTTGGTATATGTCTAGACTAGTTAAATTCGAATTTATTTTCACACACATAATTTTAACAATATTTATGAATAGTATTTTAAGTTTTTATCTGGGGAAGTTTTGTATTTTTTATATTATTTACTTAATAATAAAAATAAAATAACAACAATCAAAAATATGAAACACGTTTTTCTAATGTTTTTTCGGCCTCAACGTTGTTAGATGAGGAAGAACACCACTGTATACACGCATATTTAGCACAGATAATATATAACTACTATTTAACATTCTTGTTTATTTATTATTTATTTTATACCTAAATATCTGAAAATAGCAATTTTGGCAAGTCTTAACAGATGTGTGTACTACAATAGTTTGGCTTTGTAACTATTAAATAGTATTTTGTGCACAGGATTTCGTCTAAAAAACCATTTTGTAAACGATTGCGTACTTTGGTTAATGTGAAATTTATTTGACTAAATATTTTTTACATATTTGCTGAGGAATTCAATAAATATGCTGGACTTCACTAAAATTTAGTACGCAATCGAGGCATAAAACATCTATTAACTAATGATTTGTGGAAAGATGGATTCTAAAAAAATTAATTTTGATTTTAGAGTATTTTTGGTGATTATTTATGTTGTCAATTAGTTTTATATTAAAATACTATTACCAACCAGCAGAACTAATGCGAAAAAAAAATTATGCATCTATGTGTTACTAGTCATAACGCCGATCACAATCGGATAAATCAAATATCTGACTCCGTCTTACAATATGGAGCAAATGAGCTTTAAGTATGCCAATTTTCAGCTTTCTGCGACGTCAGACGGCTTCAAAAAGCTACGGAAAGAGAATTGAACATACATCCGGACAAACAGCGAAATTATATATGGGATATTCCAAGTCAAATCAACCAATGGATTTAACCCACCCCCGCCGAATTTTATGATTTTTTTGTAGAAATATAGTATATCATAGAACTAAATTAAGTACAAAGTTTGAGGGCACTGTCACTTCTGGATCCGGAAATATGAGATCTTAAAAATCGGAAAACAGTACAAAAACGCAAAAAGTTATACTTACTTAATTGTAATTTTCTTGAAAAGTATTATAGCTGCGCATCTCGTAAAAGTCGCATTTGAAATAATATATATTATTAATATATATTTGATTTAATATATAATATATGCTTCCCTATCACAATAATCTAAACTAATCAGCCGCTAAAATTTAAAGTTTTTAAACTCACAATACAAAAGCTAGGTTTTGTTTTAAACAGATATTAACCATTTGTTTGGTTTTCAAATTGCATCCATCCGTTTGCCAAGTTTAGTAGTTACACTTGTTTTAGAAATGTTGCTACGAATTTAAAATATCAAGAAAATATCAGATTGGAAATAAGGTAAACATATTCCTCTATTTTAAATAAAGAGCTTTATATGTATAGGTATATATGTATGTACATATATTTACGAATTTTATTAGTCGATATTACCCATCATTCTTCTTTGTAACTACGAGCATAATCAATGATTTGCCGAATTTTTATTTCTAAAAATTGATTTAACTCAACACAAAAAATAATTTACAAATAATGACATTATTATTTTGAATTCAAATCATTAAAATAAAGAATGATTTTCTTTTGCTTCAAAAGAAAATGTAACCAAATCGATAAAAAGGTCACATGTACACACTGAAGAAAAAAATACTAAATTTTGGTTAGATGTAGCCAAAAACGGCAACACTGATCCTGAAAGCTTTTAAAAAAACACTAAAACAAAATTTATTACAAGATGAAAATGAAAGAAGAGAATGAGTCTATAAAATTTCTTACAGCACTCACACATACTACATACATGTGTATGTACAGTGGTTCAATTTAATAACCGGACAGCCATTATTTTTTTAATAAAACTTTTATAATAATCAAACTGCCTTTTGCCCAAAAACTAAAACTAGATTATTTTGTTATTATAACCCCCCCCCCTTGTTACATTATTCACCATGTACGGTATCAAAATTATTTTCAGAAAAAAAGTTGTAAGTAAAATTTTCAAGTAAGGCAATATTATACGACAAATTAATAATCGGACATGAGGCAACTACAATACTTTAGAGTTACTTTAAAAAGGAAAATCCCCTTTTTAGTGAAGCCGATTATAATTGTTAGCTTCGTAGGAACGTCAAAAGTAAAAGATTTTTAATATCCTACATATTTCAAGCGTAATTTGTTGTAAAATTGTGAAATGAGTAACAAATGTGCCCACACATCTACAAAAGTTAGAAAGTTGATCACAAAGCAATATCAGGATGGTTTGTCTGTTCATGAAATAGGTGCTATTGTTCAAAGAAGTCATTTCACAGTCCACAATATTATTAAACGATTTAAAATTTTCAATTCTGTAGAGAATAAGATAAAGTTAGGACAACCTAAAAAATGTTCACCTTCAACTGAACGATGGATTTTAAATCAAACTAAAAAAAGTCGAAAACTTAGTGTCCCAAAATTAACTAAACTGGTGTCCGAAAGTTTGCAAATTAACGTCAACCCAAAACAATACGAAATGTGCTTCGCAGAAACAATTTCCATGGAAGAGTTGCCCACAAAAAACCATCTCTGAACAACATAAATCGTATTAGGAGACTGAAATTTGGTAATGAATATAAAAAACATGATTTTTCGTTCTGGAGCACTGTTTTATTCACGGACGAAAGTAAATTAAATATCTTTCGTTCTTATAGACACAAGCATATGTTTGCAGAAAGCCAAATGAAGAACATAAATCAAGTAACCTTCGTTCCACAGTAAAAAACGGAGCCGGAAGTGGGATGGCTTGAGCCTGTATATCAGCCGCGGGTCCTAGTCAGCTGGTTTTTGTTGATGGAATTATGGACCAGTATAAGTATATATCAATTTTGAAAGAAAATTTGGTAGCTAGCGCTGAAAAATTGGGCATTTCCGAAAATTTTTAATTTTATCAGGACAACGACCCAAAGCATTAAGCTCTTAATACTCCATTGTGGTTACTGTATAACTGCCCACATGTTATAATAACGCCACTACAGTCTCCTAAAATTAACATTAGTAGAAAATCTGTGGGCCTATTATAAGAATAAATTTAAATCTAAATCGATTTCTACCATCGCTTAGCTGATACTTGGCCTTAAGGAAGAAAAGACCAATATTGATCCTGCATACTGTAAAAAATTAGTGGAATCAGCTCCAAAGAGGACGGACGCTATTTGCAAAAACAAGGGATATCCAACAAAGTATTAGTTATAAAGAAAAATTCTAGAAAATCTGAAATTTTTTTAAGTGTCCGATTATTAATTTGATTTTATTTTTTGTCTCATTATGAATTTGTTATTGTTACTTTTAGTATAAAAACGTTTTTGTCGTTACTTTTATATTTTGTAATATTTATTTTAATAAATTAAGAACGAAATGAATTTTTTAATTTGAAATCGAAAAGATGTAAAATAATGGGAAAAAAATGTACGAGACATAGCTGTCCGGTTATTAAATTGAGCCACTGTATGTATACATAGTTTATTAAGCGCAGAGATTTTTTTTTGTTTTTGACAAAACAAAAACAACAATTTTATTTAAGAGACAAAAGTAAACACAACCACTTACAAGTGCAATTCATTGCTCCTGCTTTTTTTAGTATCATGTCATAAGTCATGTGTGTAGGCGGCTATAATACAGTTACTAGAAATACTATTCCTCTCATAATGATATGATTTATTGCATATAAATTAGATTATAAAACAGTGGTTATTAGAAATTTTTCCTTTTTTTTAATTTAAACATTTCGATATGTGATGAAAAACGATTTAGTTAGAAATTGCCATCGTCTGTATAAAAGTCATTTAAACTTATCTGTTTTAACTATTTTAATAATCAAGGAAGGTAGCGGCAATATCATTAGGCTGATGTCTTTTCAGATTTGGTAGTAGTTATAGCAACTTGGAACTTCAGTCATTTCTATTTCGATCGAAATCGATTTCCAACACGCACCATATTAAGATATTTACTTTTGCACTCGAGTCGGAAAATTGTTCTAATAAAAACAGGGAAAGGAAAATACCTACTAAATATAAAACGACGAAAAATTGCTTCGGAAATGTTGTTTTGCAACACAACCTTCTTTTGCTTAACTCTGGTAGCATGTTAAGAAATATGTACTATGTATGCAAGGATGGGAGAAAGAGTTTCCGTAACATTATTCCAAAAATATTTTCTCAAACAAAAAAAAAAAAAGAAAAACAACGGTGTTGGCACAATAACAAATCTCGAAAAAAAAATTTTTTTGAACAATTTGAAAAATTAAAACAAAGTTAGCTGAATTATGAAAATTCATAGAAAATCATTATATGTATAAGAAAGATAATGCATTTCGGGGGAATATTTATTCTTACACTGTAAGGTTGAAATTACTATTTTATTTTTAATTTCTGGAAAAAGTACATTAAAAAAAGTAACCAAAAATTGTCATCAGGATAGCGATAATATTTGCGATAATTTCAATATATTTAGTTTTTTAAGCAAAAAAAATGCTTTTTATTGCGAGTTTATGATATTTTGAAAACTTTTAAATAAAATTAGTAATGTGTACTTTGTGTCCCAATTTAGATTTAATATAATAGCCAATATCATCCGTCGATGTATCACTAGCTAACCATGGAATAAATACAGCTCTATTCGGTGGAACAGCTTGAAGCAGTTTAGTATAATTCGATTTTAGATTTAACAGCTGAAAATTATGGTTCGTTCAGTAAAATAGAAATTGTAGTAATATATATAACTACTTCTATTTTTAGTTTTATTTTTTTTTTTATTATTTGGCATTAGGAAATAAAATATATAAAGATTTTGAAATCCATTATATTTGTTGGTTTTTTATTTTACTATTAACTAAAGTTGTTGTACAAAAATTAAACGGATATCTCGTTTAATATAATTGCTATTTACAGGAAATTTGATGAAAAACTAAATGCATAGCGAGGAAAGGGAAATGTTTTACGAAAAATCAAATCAAATTGCACAAAAATTATTTGCAATTACTTCAAGTAGAAACACAAATGAACATTTTATTGCTTTTAAAGTTCTTGGTATTGCCTGGATGGTTAAATGGCTGGCTATACTTGCTCTATGCGTACGGAAAGAGAAAAAACTGAAAAACAAAACCGTCTAGTATGAATATTCATAACAGTAAATCTGGTATTCCCACACAGTCCCCCCCGGGGATACAAAAAAGGTTGCTGGTGAATTCCTCCATCAGTGACCAGTTTTCCCCGGGGAATATGGAGTTCAACCTAGCTCTAAGTGTCCTGGCACTTGCTATATATATGTTGGTGGTGCATATACGCTGCGTATGCTATCGGAGACTCGGCTGACATCAGTCCAGGGGGCTGTCGCGCTGGTGGCGATAGTTTGTTCCTGGTGGTGTTGGCCTTGTCGATGTAAGTGTACGTGGCTGGCATTCTTCTGGCGTTCTCAAGGACTGACCAGAGATGCCTTAATCTGGTACTACGGGCATCAGGAAAGCCCCGACTTGCTGTGCTCCCTTGTCCTTCGGGGAGTGAGTAAGACGGCCTGACGGATGGTGAGGTCCTCCCTTTTGGGAGGTACACGTAGTGGCTTGGTATGCTGGGTAGTAGTTTAAACCTCCTAAACAAGGGGGGTTGCTACTATCCAGGAAATGGTAGTGGCGTAATTGTTAACCTAATGTCCATGGGCTCTCTTCTGACCGGTGTTACATAGTAATATCCGAAATTAGAGGGTACCGGCTTTGGGTGGCGTTGGTTGGACGTCTGTAATTCAACTACCGCCCGAACATGGGCGGCGTGTGATATGTCCACGGACGGTGCGCACGATAAATCAACTCCTTCATTCCCACACAGTAAGGCGCTCAATTTTATACAACCGTAAGGCATTTCACACTTAATAAGTCTTTAAACTTTTGAAAGACAAATAAGGACAAAAAATCATTTTTTAGTTTTCCAGCACTTATACGACAAAAAAAGACATTAAAAAACAAAATTACTTTGAAATCGGTATAATAACTGAGCTCTATAGTAATAATAGTTTTTTACTTGATTACGAATTTCTGTAAGACGAATGAATAGGCCGCTTTATTAGTTGAGAGTCGCACGCAAAGTGTATACGTACATGTTTCAATGTCCTTGCTGATAGTTTTCAGAAAACGCAAAAGAAAATTATAAACGTATATACATATGTATGGATGTATGTTTATGCAAATAAAGTTAATATAATACATAAAATATACAATTTTCTTTCATTAAAACAGAAGTTTACCACAATGCTTGTATGTTTTCACATATATTAGCAATAAAATTACTTCAAAAATGCCAACAAATCACAGGTGAGAAGCAATGGTGTTGTTAAAATGGTTATTTAATTAATTCCAAAACAATAACAACAAATCACTTCACCCTTCTACCTTATGCCCATATGTACGAACAGAAATCGCAAAGAATTTAAAATAACATCAAGCATTTAAATAAATAAAAAAAATAAAATAAAAAATTCACAAACAATTTGTAAAGCATGTTCATATGAGTTAAATTTGTTCATATGTATTGTTTTGCACAATTTAAGGCTGCGTACAGTACATACGAATATAAATAGACTACGAGGTAAGTTGGTTTGCAATACAATTAAAAAGAATAATAATAAAATTTCTTGATTTTAATTTAACTAAAATTTATTTTTAATCTTGTAATAAACGTTAGCATAAAAATAAGTTAAATAAACAATTATAGCATAATTTAGGGATTAAAATAGTTAAAAATCAGCAGATTTATTTTATAAAAAAATATCTCATACACTTCCAGGCAGTAAATTTAAGCTTTTTATTACCTGCAATCTGTAAGATACAAAGTGTTAAAGATTCTCACTTTTACATACAATTTAGTAGAGCATAATAGCAACTAAAAACATTAAAACCTCGAAAGTCTCATAAAGTTCAATGACTATGATAAACATAGGCACCATACAAAGTGAAGTTTTCTCGTCCCTGTTAAAGAACATCGTATTTCTTTTAAACCCCTACTCATGCTGTGCATTGTATTGGAATCGAAGTCGAAGATATATTCAGTATTTTTATTTTTTTCATTAAAATCTCGAAAACAGCAAAATTGTTGTTCTTCATTTTCTCCCTTGCTGGGATTTGATTCTATCAACTCTGCAAATAATCATCACCATTACAGTGTCTGATATTAATCAGTGCATCCTTTTCTTGAGATGTAATCAACATTTTGAAACATTTTACTAAATGGTGCTTGCCGTCTAGGTGTATCTCCCCGCATAACACATATGTATAAGCTATCTACTAGTAAAGCCAAGCCTTAATGGCGCACACTGGTTCAAGAGCGGCATTAATTCATTTTTTTTCATGCCATCTGATCTACCTGATTTTTTTATGGTTTTTAATAAACAATCTAGTTATCATGTAGCAAAAAGATTAGGCTTATATCTTTGACCTAAGTGAATGCGTTTGAAATGACCGTATTATATATGCTACCTTCTATCGCTTCATGCTTTTAAAATACTCTTGTAATGACACTATAAAGATTTTTTTCACACAGTTGGAGGTTATTTTTAGGCTTCATTCGGTTCCAGTAATAAGGTGAATATAGCCGGACCTATCTTTTATTTAAAAGAAAAACTGAAAATTTTGAAGTTTAGAAGGCAATTTGAAGAATTCGGTCATATCTACTACACTACATACGCAATCTAAACAACTATTTCTACGAATTATAAAGGAAGTGCTGTCTTTCAATAAAAACGACGTTGAAAAGATATCATTTAAAATATCTGGCATATGCAAGCTGCTGAAACTGTGAGAAAATTTTATTCAGTTTTCGTTTTACAATATTAAGGTGACTTCAGTAGACTTTTTCTAAGACAAAATATTCATTTTTAATCAAATAAATTATGAATTTCTCTCAGTGAATTATTTCATTTGTAAAAATAGTTTTAAAAAATCGAATTTTTGTCACCAAAATACCGCCTTACAGAGTGCAAGTCGGTGCGATGGGCGTGGCAGATTTTAATGAAACTTACGCGTACGCGTCTTTTGACTCTTCTAAGTACGTGACTTAATTTTTAGACTTTTTCTTTTATACGAAAGGTTTTATGTGAAAATATCCATTTTGATTGTATGGGCGGTGGGAGATGGGTGTGGCCGATTTTCATGAAACTATTTTATTTTCTTAATTTAGTCAATATAATACTCCGTGCCAACTTTCAAGTTTCTAGGTCCACTCCTTATATTTTTTGCACAAAAATGTATGAAGCCGTACCAGTGTCCGGCGTTTCACTCTCTTTATCTGAAAGCGTAAAATAAGAATCTGAGGATCATTCTAGACCCCAAACTTTCTTGGAAGGAAAAAGCAATAGAGTAATGAAGTCTCCAAAATAAGATTTACCGCAAAACCCCATCATATGTTTTTTAAGAACTTGTCATGTGGTTTTAAATAACTCATATATCTATGTGATGATATGTGTGTGGTGTCATTGATTGCCATTTTTGTCTCTTGCGAATGGTTATCTCCAGTGAGCTAAGCCTTGCTGGGGTTGGTCTAGAACTGAGAGTTTGAATCTTTTCCCGGCAATGGTGCGTGATTTGTTGGCGGCTGTTACAGGACATTATGTTTTTGGAGACTTTGCCGATAACACATTTTGCAGCAATACGAAAAAGGGGGAAAAATTACTTTTATCACATCATTTATATAGACCAGTTATAATTTTTATGATTTGAAAAAAGTGCTTAGATAATTATCTCTCCTTTATTGTGAGCCAAATCATTTTAGACGATTTGAAAACTTTATAAGACACAATTAAAAAAAATTAAAACTTCTTTAAATGTCTTTTATTTCATACATATTTCAATTATTCTAAACTTTTTGTCGTAGAATAACAAGCAGTAAATTTAATCATTTTAAATAAAAAATGTTTTAAAATTGAACCAAAAATCTTATGGAATATTTATAACTGAAAAAAAATTTTTTTCTTAAATTGTTATATTTACCGATACATTTTGCAAATTTAAGTTGTTTGTTAGTAAACTTCCCGTTGCCTTTAATAAATGTGTGAGAGATGTTTGGTTAGTTGGGTTAATTCTAAATGTACAAGTTTGTTTATTTGAAAATTTTCGCAGTTGATTGTTGGGTGTGATTGATGACTGATTTTAATTTCGTTTGGTTTAATTGTTTTTTTTTACACAAGTTATAATTGATTTTATTATAATTATTATTAAAATTTAAATTGTAGATTATTTTAAACACTTTTTAGAAAAGGATAAAAAAATAGAGACAAAATTGATTTTTTTCATTTTAAAATATTGTCCAAAAGACAATAATTTCACAAAGTCAAAGAAATTTTACCACTGCCACATGTTCTCATTTATAATTCGTTCATAAACAAAACCATTGTCAATGTTAATAATGTTCACCTTCAATATGAATTCACTACTATATAGTAAATACACAAGTATGTATGTAGTTGTTTTAAATGCACTCATACACAATATAATGACAACGGCTTATAAGAAAATTTTTCACTTTTTCATAATTTTCCTTATTAGCTACACACGCCCACATATTTATATAAAAAAATATATATTGTGAAAAACAAAATAAACAAAAAAAAAAAAAGACTAAAAGTATAAAAAGTAGTTTGAATAATCTTAAAAAAAAATGCTAAAAAACTTTTACCGCCTAAAAGTAGACAAAACAAAACTAAACAAATAAGAAAAATAAGAAATTCGAAAGCCATTAAGTTGTGTGGTGTCGTAAAATGAAATATGAATAATTTCTAAAAGAATTGAAAGCATGATTTCATGACTATTGAACTAAGACAGCCCAAAAGTGGTCTAATATAACTAGAAAAATAAAGAACTATGCAAACCAAAAATTTTAGTTTTTAAAGTCCAATTTAAAAATAAAGTTTTAGAAATCCTTAAAATTGGGTTTTCCGGGTTTTTGTTATTTAGCAGTATGCGGCATATTATTAAAACATTTTTTAACCAAACGGTTAATTTATAAAATGTTTCCTGTCTAAGATCAGTCAAAATATAAAATATATAGTACATACAGTGGTGGCCATATAATTAGAAACGACTTAGCAGCACACATTTTTCTTAATATATATTAAAAATTAAGTTCACAATACCAAAACTAAAATTTTTTCCACAAAAGTAAATAAAAATTGACATATCGTCTATCTTACATATTTTATTTTTGACAATATTGGCTAGAATTTGTCTTCTCTGTTAATTTTGTATTAAATGTTGGCATGTTTACAGAGACATGTGTCTCGGTAGGTTTGCTGCATCATTTGAAACTATTAGACTTTTTTTTTGACTGTTGTTCGAGTGATTCCTTTTTACAATTGCCTATAAGTTTTCAATTGGGTTTAGATAAAAATTTTACGATGGTAAGTACAAAATGTCAATATTTTTAAACGAAATCCAGCATGTTATTAACTTAGGATTTTTATTAGAGTCTTTATCATGTTGAGAACGAGCATATTCTCAAAAGAAATATTGTCCTATTAAATTTTTTAAATTGTTTTTATATTGATGTTAATCAACTTTTTCCCTTTAGTCTTAGAATGGGTTCACACCACACCACCAAATCGCATCCCAAGTTATAATACATCACCACTGTTTTAACAAAATACCTAAAGTCTTAAGGATTTTACTGAGGAACATCTTACGTAAGATTTTTCATCAGGTGAAAACAATATATTCTTAAATTCGTTGCTTGTGAGAATTCTATTTCTGATAACATGCATCTTTATTGAGCATTTTGCTTGCAAAGCGTCAGTGTTTCTTAATATTTTTTTGAGACATGTGATTTCTTCTTTTATACAATACTTCTACGAAAGCCAAAATGCTTATAAACGCATTGTTATTGTCCGTGTAAATAGTTCTTCTCTCATTTGTTGCCCAGTTTCATCCCAATTTTGTGTTAATTCAGAAATTGGTTACCTTTACTGATGCCGCAAATAATCTTATCTTCTACTTGAGGAGTTTTTCTAGCACTGGGCTTCCTGGCTGGGGTTGCAAACATCTTTTGTTTAATTTTAAAAGTTAACTGCACCAAATTTCACTTTTTTGGATTATGAAAACCTTTGTGCGATAGCCCACATTGACAATATTTCCATTGGATACGCCTTGTAGAAGCCCTCCCTTATTTATGGAGTGCATCACTTATTTTTTCCAGTTTTGAAAACTAAAACATATTAAGGTTATTTAATTACGATCTACTGAATTTTAAATTTATGACTCATAATAAAAAAAAAGCTAATTAATTAAAGAAAACCTAAACGTTTCTAATTACATGGCCAGCTAAAAACCAAGTACTTAGAAATTAATCAAAATTTTTTTAAAGTGCAAGCTTTAAATACAAAATTTTTTTGCAGCGGCAATATTGTGGATTGTGTGCTTTTCGAATGGCGGTGCTTGTAATTTTTAGTAATGGTTTTAAAAGAAGTTACACTTTGATTTCATTTTGATTAAACATCGTTTCTAATTATATGGCCACCACTGTATGTACATATGTATATTTTTTTTCTAATCCAAAAATATAAATTTTTAAGCGATTTTAAAACTATTAGTTAGGCCAATATGATTTGGTAGGAGACCTGAAGGATATCGTAATTTTTTTTATTATCCAACACAAAAAAAAAGTGTATTTAAATTTGAGAGTTTTTACAGTGAACCTTATGACTTAGTGTGGGCTGCGCCCTTTTGACTTTTTTTTATTTATTTATTTATTTAATTTATTTATATAAGTCTACAAACTAATTTTACACAGACTTCATTACATTAATTTATTTTTAACAAGTTTTAGAAATGAATATACATATTAGATAAATCTTTCAAGATGATACATATCTAGAGTTCAGAAAAGATATAATATTACTTTTAATTTTGTTTACAGATAATGAAAAATCTATAAAATTATAAAGAGTATTGTAGTCTAAGCAAATTCTTCTAATTGGATCAGCATTGGCATGATTGGTTCGAAAGTATTTAATTACTAGGGGATGAAAGAAACGGGTGGGACGTTGAGGTATATTAAATGATATATTTCTCAGAAAAAACTCACAGCATACATCACCATTTATCACGTTCACTAGAAAAGTAACGTTAAGCATTGTTCTTCTACTTTTTAGAGTGGGTAGTTTAATTAAAGCTAACCTATGATTATAAGATGGTAACCTCATGGACGGATTCCAACGTAGACTTCGCAAACAGAATAGAAGAAATTGTTTTTGAATAGATTCAATACGATCGATATAAATGTTATATACGGGATCCCATAATACCGAACCATATTCAAGTACAGGTTTAACTAATGATGTGTATAATAGTTTAGAGATATAGGGATCGGTAAATTCCTTACTCCACCTTTTTATAAAGGCAAGAATGCCTCTGGCTCTATTAATGGTCAAATTTATGTGTTGATTAAAATTGAGTTTAGAATCGAGCATAATACCAAGATCAAGAATGGAGTTTACAGATTCAAGTGGTATTGCGTTGATTTGATATGTGTTCGGAATGCAGTTGTTACGATAGAAACTCATGTGTTTGCATTTTTTAAAGTTTAATTCCATTAAATTTACGTTACACCATATATAAAAATTGTTTATATCCTGCTGTAGATAAATATGGTGATAGATTTTATTATAGGTGTAGAAAATTTTTACATCGTCAGCAAACATTAAGATATCAGAATATTTCAAGGCAGTTGGCAGATCATTTATAAATAAGGAAAAAAGCATGGGTCCAATATGGCTCCCTTGTGGTACCCCAGAAAGAACGTTTATAGATTTAGACAGATGGTATTTAAAGAGAACATTTTGTTTTCTATCTTTAAAGTAAGAAATAATCCAGTTAAGACTGTTTGGTGAAAAGCCCATCATATTTAACTTGTGAATAAGTAAGAATAAGTTAAGAAAAAAAGCAACTTTGTTGTTACGCCCTTTTGCATTTCTTTTATAAAGTCGTTGTTTTTGACATTAGGACTGTAAAAATTTATGAGAACATGTATTTTGATTTGCCTTACCATAATCATTAAAAAAAACCCATTTTTATTTTTTTGTTGTTACGCCCTTTTGCATTTCAGGTGACGATATATATTCCTGTTGTTTGTGAAGGTTTAGATTAGGCTAAGCAAAGGTCCCCCGTCATGATAACATTTTACCTACCTATACGATGTCTACGATTTTTGACTATTTTCCAACCAAGCTGACAATTTCATAAAGGTGAGCCTTTTGTCGAAATCACCACTAGCCAAACAGGTTGTATCTATAAATTATGGACGCATAAAAATCTTTCTTTCAAGTACAGGACAATGGCAGAGAAATTTTATTTCGTCATTTTCGCTTCCTCTACATCATTACAGCTTTTGCAGAAGCCATTAATATTATAATGTAGTCGCCGTGGTCTAGTGGTTAGTGTGTTGGCTTACTAAGACATAGGCCCTGGGTTCGACTCCAGGGTCTGACATCTTCAAAAAAAAAGAAATATGAAAAAAATATTTCTTTCGGCGACTACCTCTCAGCAGTCTTCTGGCAAAAGCTCTGAGAGTAACTAATTGCCATGAACAAGCTTCTCAAGTCTGTCGTTCGGAGTCGACATTAAACTGTAGGTCCCGGTACTCATGGATAAAAAATTGACACACACAACATGAGTGCTGCGAGAAGCTAGGCCGCAATCCTGACACAGGGTTGTAAAGGCCAGTTATGTATGTATTAATATTATAATGTTGACTTTAAATTAACAACTGCCGTACAATTCCGAAAATGGATGTGTATTAAAGATATGTTTTCATTTTTCATTTTTTTTACTGAGGAGAAAACCCCTACTCATGCTGTGCATTGTATTAGAATTATTTTGGAAATAATAGTTTTTTTTTCTTATTACACGCCTTAATAATAGGACAAGTTACTTTCATTTGATTTGATCACTCAAGGGGCCAGTGTTATAACTTTATCTTTGAGTGATCAACAGCAATTACCACAACTGTCGATGGATGTTGGTTATGGTGAGGATATTCACTTAGTAGGTAGCTGTTATCTTAGTACTTTGAAGTAGGTGGGACTTTTCTCGAATCATTCGTTTTTGTTGCGAATGCCAAATGTGGAATGTCATAAAATATACTAAAAATTCATATCTTTAAAAGCAAAAAAGTATTCACTTTTATAAAAGAGATAGCAGGTAGAGACTTCACCATCGTATTGGTGATATCTGACTAAATATTTTGACAGTTTTCAATTAGGGTCCGCTTTTTCACTCGCCTATCAAGCTCTTTCCATAAGTGCGCTATCGGAAATTAATTAAAGTTTTTGCATAAGAAAACTCCGGAAGACTAAATATGCTATATGTATGTAGTTTATGTGGGATGGATGGGATACTTCGGACAAGGGGATACTTCTGATTGGGGTCAACCTGGCGGCCTCCAGAACGATCCTTGTTCCCGTTGTATTCAAGTCGACATACAGCCTCCTCGTGGCCCTCCTGGATAACATTCTAGCACCCGCTAGCTTGTTAACTAATGTATGCGGCGATTGTCCAATCCCCTGGACTTTAAATTTGGGTTGTGCGTAGGTCTTTAAAGGCTAAGTAAGTAAGTAAGTAAGTACTTCTTCGTCAAGTAGTTTTATTATTTACATACAGTTACGAGCAGATAAATAGGTTCACATCAAAATGATAAATCAATTTTGTTTGACTATAGTTTACATTACAGCAATAAAAAAGGAAAAGTCGCTAATTACTAAAGCAAATACCCACTTTTAATACTGCATCACAATAATCAAATTATTATGTAAAAAATTGCCCAAAATTAAAAAAAAAAATAACCGTATAAAATCAAAGAGCAAATAATAGGTTCACTTTGAAAAATTTGTTAGTTTAAAATGTTAAACGCCAAAATTATAAAAATTATTGTAGAAAACTTTAAATTCAGCCTTTTAATAGAACTTATTAAAGCAAATAACTCTAAAAATTTAAAAAATGGGACGTTCTAAACATTGTAGTGAAGAGAAAAAAAAGATTATACAGCCGAAGTTATAGCCAACGGAAAATTGCTGAAATTCTTGGGAGATCGCAGAATATAATAAGAAATGCATTGCAGCCTCCAAAACAAAAACTTAAAAGGGGTCAACAGCGAAAAACCTCGAAAAGTGACGATGATTGCATTAAGATGTTGTCAACTCGTAATCCTTTTATGTCCGCAGTTCAGCTAAAAAATGAGTTAAAGCTTCCCGTATCAGAGTGGACCATTAGACGTCGTTTAAGAGAATAAAATTTATTAGGAAGATCGGCCCAGAAGGTTCCAATGCTTAATAACAGACAAAGAAAAAAGCGCATTGAGTTTGCAAAAGTACATGCTGAATTGGCCGGCCCGGAAGGTATAAAAAAATGGAGAAACATACTGTGGTCTGATGAATCCAAGATAAACTTAGTCGGACCTGATGGAAGAACATGGGTAAGGCGTCCAAAAAATAAAGCAAAGTACACCACGAAGACATTAAAGCATGGCGGCGGCAACATTATGATATGGGGTTGTTTTTTCTGGTACGGTGTTGGGCCAATATTCTGGATCAAGGAAAATATGGACAAACATCTTTATCTGCATATTCTTAAAGAAGTAATGCTTCCGTATGCCGAGTGGGAAATGCCTTTAAAGTATGAATTCCAGCAAGACAATAACCCCAAGCATACTTCTAAGATCGTAAAAAAATGGTTCCTAAAGAAAAATATAAAGTTAATGGAGTGGCCTTCACAATCGCCGGATTTAAATCCCATTGAGAATCTTTGGAGAATCGTTAAGGACAAAATTGCACCACTCAAGGCTAAAAATAAAGAAGATTTGTGGACAAAAGTGAAGGAAGCTTGGTATTTAATTCCATTAGAGACTTGTCAGTCACTTGTCGAATCAATGCCCCGGAGATGTTCGGCGGTGATTCAAAATAAGGGATTTTCAACAAAATATTAGAAATTTTCTTGCAATGCACTTTTTTTGTATAAAAATGTCATTCTCTTTTCAATGAACCTATTTATTTGCTCGACAGGCATCAATTAATATATTAAATACAGTGAAAGCTCCACTGGCGGACAGCTCTAATAGGCGGACATATCCGATAGACGGACGATTTTATAAGTTCCGTCAATTAGATTGTATTTTTAGAACAAATTCATCCCCCCTGGACGGACGCTCCCTTAGACGGACGCGGACACTTGTTTTTCCAAAAACATCTCCCATAGGCGGACAACCAATAAAACTTACAAAAGGCAAAGCTGAGCATTTTTTTGTATTTCGGTTCATCCCCTTTTTATTCTATTCGAAATGAGTAGAGATTACATTTTTCTTTATAGTGTGTGTATTGTTCAACTTAATCAGATTATGTATATAACATTGCGTTGTGCGGTGATTCCCCAGATTATTGTTTTATGTGATTTGATGTTCATAGACAAAATCTAAATTGTGATTCCCCTTTTTATTTTGGTCTATGTGATAACTGATGAGTGTTCATTCAGTATGTAGGATGTGAAAGTTTAAAGTTAGTGTGTTTCAAAATCGCAAGGTGTTACAATGGCTCCGCCAAATTTTCTTTCATTAAAAGAAAAAGTGTCTGTAATTGATATTGCAGAAAATGAAAAACTCTCAGTTCGTGACATCGCAAAAAGGTTTGTTTATTTGAAATTTTGGTTAGATCAGCCTTATTCAAATCCTTGTTTTTTAGTAGATTTAATATTGGAAAGACACAGGCTGCCAATATTTTAAAAAATAAAGATTTTATCAAAAACAAATGGCGGACTGGAGATAATGTGAACTGCAAGAAGAATTTCCTATCAGACAAGGGTTCTAAAGTAGACAAATTCGTCTTCGAATGGTTTTCTTTAGCTAGGGCCAAGAATATTCCACTTTCGGGGCCAATCGTTAAGGCAAAAGCCAAGGAAGTAGCGGAAAAAGTGGGCTATAATAATTTTACTGCATCCGATGGTTGGCTTCAGAAATGGCGTAAACGCCATAATGTTGCTTTTAAATGCATATCAGGTGAAGCTGCAGACATCATTCCAGAGGATGTTACTCAGTTCAAAGAAAAACTTCCTTTAATACTTAGTAAGTACAGGCCCGAGGATGTTTACAATGCTGACGAGAGCGGTCTATTCTTTCGGGCATTGCCTAACAGAACACTATCTCTAAAGTCAGAAAAATGTGCAGGTGGTAAAATGTCAAAGGAAAGGCTCACAATTCTATTTTGCGTTAATATGTTGGGAGAGAAGGAAAAACTACTGGTTATCGGTAAAGCAGCTCGCCCACGAGCCTTTAAAAACACCCCAGTCGATGCTTTGCCGGTTGATTGGAAATCAAATAAGAAGGCTTGGATGACTCGTGAAATTATGACGGAGTGGTTAAAAGGGTTGAATAAAAGAATGATGTCATGCAACAGAAAAATTATTTTATTTTTAGACAATGCTGCATCCCACCCCAAGGAGTTAGTACTAACAAATGTAACAATACATTTTTTGCCAGCCAATACCACATCTGTTTGCCAACCGCTAGATCAGGGCATTATTCAAAACTTTAAAGTTAATTATAGGACCTTAATTTTAAAGCACATCTTAACAAAAATGAATTTAGCTAATTCGGCCTCAGAGCTTTCAAAAGGCATAAATGTTCTTGATGCCTTATGTTTCATAAAAACCGCTTGGGAAAAAGTTGAAGCCATCACCATCGAAAATTGTTTCCGGAAGTCCGGATTTATGCCCACAAATGATGATGTCGAGGAATTTGAACCTCAAGATAACTTGCCTTTATCAACATTAATAAATTTTTATAAACTATGTGATGTAAATGAAGATAATTTTGAAGATTTCGTTAACATTGATGAATGTGCTTCAACTGAAAATGATTTGATAGAAAATATTTTAGAAGATCCAGAAGAAATATTTATTAGTGATGAGGAGCAAGAAATTCTTTCGGAGCCCAGCGGAATAAATACTTTTGAGGAAGCTTTCACACAAATTCAACAATTAAAAGCCTTTTCGTCAGACGACTTTGTAGCATATTCAAAATTAATGAATTTAGAGAGCCACTACGAGGAAATGTGGAAAAAACAAAGGCAAGCAAACTATAAACAGACAACAATACAACAATTTTTTAGATCTTAATAATATTTTTTTCCTTTATATGTTATTTAATTAGTTACTGTGAGAATAAATACACACATATCTACAATGTATATGAATATGAAAAAAATAAAAGTTTAATGAAAATATTTTAAGATTATTTTTTATCAGTTACCGTAGTCAACAAATAATATACAGGTAAATGTGTATTTATTAATTATTTCCCGAAGTATTTTAACGAAATATCCCCTGGACGGACATCTCCCGTAGGCGGACAGAAATGCTTCGACGGTCGGTGTCCGCCTATGGGAGCTTTCACTGTATATCAATTTTTCTCATTTTTTTTTTAATTATAATTAAATACATTTTATGTGATTATTTATGTTTAATGTAATAAATATCGCTTTATTGTATATTACCGCTGTTAAGTTATTTGAAGGCGAATTTATCAAAAAATGTGATGTGAACCTATTTATCTGCTCGTAACTGTATGAATAAATACTCGTATATGCAGCCGAAATTCAATTTTACTTTAGAAAAGTTTTAGAGAAATGCATAGGAAATGCTAGCGAATAAAATTAGACTTTTTTTATTAAGACCAATACTCAGGGGCAAACCCCTACTCATGCAGTGCATTGTATTGGAATGTGAAGATTGTTAATAAATGTTTGTATATTTTGCGCCTTTATTTGTTGATGAAACAAGTTGTTGTAAATTTGTCCACTCAAGAGCCAGTGTTATACCTTCATCCTCGAATGATCAAACAGCAATTGCCTCATCTGTCGGTGGATGTTTAATGTGAATGGTGAGCGTCTTCAGTAGATTAGCTGTTATCTTCCGAGAAGGTGGCGCTGTACTCCTGATCATTGGTTTTTGGTGGAATGGATTAGAAATGTCAGGGGGCGGTTTCTTGCAGATGGTCTTGCTGGAGGGGGGGGGGAACCTCTTATTTTCTTTAATTTTAATTTTTTTTAATTTAAATTGTAATTTTTTAGAAAACCGCAAATTTTTATTTTTATAATTTTGTCCTTCGCTGGGATCGAACCTGGGTCGTGTGAGTTTCTGTGCGAGCGCTCTACCACTATGCCACGATTGAGATTATTTTGCATATACATATGAACACACTTATGTGTTCCTTTTAATCCTCAAATTATTCTTTACTGCTACCCATATATATGTACATAGGAGGGTAAAATCATGAAAAATTTCTTTGATTATTTACACAACATGCATAATAGGATACATAAATATGTATAGGCAGGCAACAACAAAATTAATATGCTAAAGAATTTGATAAGGATTTTTTTTTTTTTTTTTTTGAAATGAAATTATTAAATGAAATGCAAAATATTATGATTTATACTCGTACGTTTACTGTACACTGTACATACAAACGATAATCATAAAAGTATTTGCTAAACGATAAAAAGTTAAAAGTTTTTTTTTAAATGCAAAAAGGAAAGTATAGAAAATGTGTATTCTTAAGGAAAATATTTATATATACATATATACAGAAATACATGTATATTTGTTTTTATTTCAGACAAAAAAAGTCGGAGGAAAAAGAAATAAGAAAATACTTGTAACTGAATTTGTATTTCCTTTCCGATCAATTTAAAACTCAAGAGTTTCGCGTATCGACAGAAATAAAAACATCCTTTTTCTGAATTTTATTAGTCTAATAGATAATATAAAACAATTTTTATCGATAAAAATTAATTTTAATTGCTATAGTTTAAAAGACTGGACTTCGATCTCATTGTTAATTGGAGCCATAAATACCACAATAAATTTGTAGGAAATTTTGACACAGTATTGGTCAGAGCTTTGTTTTAGTATTTAAGCAATCTATAAAACACGACGTATGGCCACTTTTTGAGTTTGAGATCAGCGATTAAATGAACTTTATTCTTTGATTTCACTTTTTGAGTTGATATAATCCTATTATCAATTGCTAGTTTAATCGACCGATGCTGGTAGTTTAATCTTAAAGATGAACTGTCAACTTCCACTAGTGTAACTTAAACAGCTATTGAAAATATTATTTAGATATTTGTTTAATTGAAAGAAGAAAACGCTACAATTAAAATCTAAAAAAGCATATAATAAATTTTTTGCACTACATAAATGTTTTTTCTATCATCCACTAACTTTAAAAAATAGTTTAGTTCACTTGAAGTAAAATTCGGTGTACGTTCAGCTTCTTAGCTTTTAATATTAAATATTTTTTGAACAATGTTTGAAGATATCTTTTTTATACATTTTTTAATTCCTTTTTTGCTCAAGAATATTTGGCAGAATTATCTTGAAATTCATAACAAAAACAAAGTGTTGTGAAAAGGTAGATGAATGCTATACATAAGTAGAATGTTGTGAAAATATATTTCACATTTGCAAAAAAAAGATGCCATTTTCCTTATTAAGTTAAGTACTGTAATACTGTTTAAGGTTTAAACTCTTACTTAAAAACATAATTTACCTATATCGGATTAACTTAATTCTTAGATTAGTTAACTAAATCCTAAACTTAAGTTTAATCTCAAACTCAAAAAATGGGCTTTAATAGTTCGTAAGAAGAAACTAAATTCTAACAGTCTAATTCATAATAACTCTTTAATTTAGTTTCAATCCATACATTAGTTATGAGACGTTATCTGTCTTATAAGCTCAAAATAAAATAATCTTACTCATAAACCTTTAATAATAGCAAAATTACTAATAAATGATTTTAATGTCATACTGACAATACCATTTCATAAAATATTTCAATACATATGAAGTGACTTTTAAAAGTGCAAAAAGAAATTTATTTCAAAAGTTAAACACTGTTAATAATCTATATACCATAACTAGTTTTAAAACTAGGAAACGAGTGTATTGCATGAAGTACTAATACGAAATAGTTACGGAAGTAACCCTATATGTATACTCCATGGAGTAGTAACATAGAATAGTTTTTAGATTACTCTTATGTAATTCATAGCTGGACTAGGTAGTCCTCGCCTAGAACATTGCAATGTTAAACGGAACACGTTTTTTCATACATTTGGGTTATATTTCGTCTAGTCCTAGTCTTTTATGTAATAATGTACGAATAGACAGTTTTACATGCGCACCGTCCGTAGACATATCACATGCCGCCCATGCTCGGACGGTAGTTAGAATATAAGCGTCCGACCAGCGCCACCCAAAGCCGGTACCCTCCAATTTCGGATATTTCCAGGAAAGACCGGTCAGAGGAGAGCCCATGGTCATTGGGTTAACAATTTCGTCACTACCATTTCCTGGATAGCAGCAACCCCCTTGTTGAGGAGGTTAAACTAATACCCAGCGTATACCACTGCCACTACGTGTCCTTCCCGAGGGACCGCACCCATCATCAGGCCGATTTACTTCACTCCCCGAATGACAGAGGAGCACAAGCAAACTTGGGCTGCCCTGATGCCCGTAGTACCAGATTAAGGCATCTCTGGTCAGTCATCACCAGGAACAAACTGTTGTCACCCGTACAACAGCCCCCTGAACTGATGCCAGCCGAGTCTTTGATAACATACGCGGCGCTATGCACCACCAAATATAATCTACCTATAGCAAGCGCCAGGCCACTTAGAGTTTGGTTGAACTCCATATTCCTCGGAGAATACAGGTCACTGACGGGACACTTCGTCAGCAACCTTTTATATATCCCTGGGGGGATGTACTAATGTACGGAGTAGCCGCATTTTCTGCAGGCTTGTAGGAATGGATCGGTTATGGAATATGTTACTGAGACAACTTCGCTCATTTTTATTTACCGCCACTTTGTTTAATCGTAAAATAACTGACGTTTATAATAACAAAATAAATGATAATTGGCTTCATGATTTTGTTTCAGTTGCCCAGATGATTGTTATACGATATCTGATATTCATATTATCTATAAATTCTTACATATTTTCTTTATTAAATAAATATTTCTGGGTGAGTAGGAACGAGTATTATAAAATTATTGATATCAATTCGAAATATTAATTATAAACCATAAAACATACAAATTTTGACACACTAAGCTTGGCTTCAGATACACGTATATGAGCTTATTATGTCAAAAGTTTACCAGGTATAATTTTAAAAATTTGGGCGTAAACAGATTCGATGAGTGTAATAAAAAAAGATCTTAAAAAAGACTATCTCTCAAATAAGCATAAGTGAAGAAGTATTTTGTGTTCGGACGAAACTAAAATTAATTTGTTTAACTCCGAGAGAAGTAATTTCACTGTAATAATAATAATACTGAATTCTTTCCGCAATATATTATAAAAATCATTTAAAAATTGTGGCAGAAACTTAATGGTATTGAGATGTTTTCCAATCTATGCCACATGATCTGTACTTAGAATAGAATATAAATTATATGACGTATACATAACATTGCAGCTGTTTTGAAAAATCACTAATGATTGGAATTAAACTAAAATTAATTAAAGTCAAAAATAGAATCATTTTTAAATCTCTAGTATAAACCTGTTGTATTTATAATCTTGCTCTAAAACTTTTTCCTTATATTTTTATGTATTAAGATACTTTATTGCAATTTTGTTACCTAGATTTATAATTTTATTGTATTATTTGTACCTACTATACATTTAAACACTATCTCATAGAATTAATTTAAAATAAAATAAATATTGAAGGAAAGACAAAATAAGCAAATATAATAAGTACATATGCAGCAATACAAAAATAAATTCATAAAGTAAATATATTCTATACGACATCATAATGTCTTATTGTAAATGGGATATGCCAATTTGATTGGTGTTTCAACGAGATAACAATTCAAAACACATATCAAAACAAGTAAATGGTTGATTTCAAATTATTGGCGGCAAGGTTTTAAGCTGGTTTACACAGTTTTTAGACTTAAATCCTCTTTAAAGTTTATGACAAATTGATAAAGGAGTCCTTCGAGGATGAATGCTTTCCAAAAAAAAAAAAACAGTTGTAAGAATTTTTTAAAGATTCCTGGAAGAACATCCCAATCGAAACGTTTTACGAAAAAAAAACAGAAGAAAGAATCAAAGTCACTTTGGACCGCTTGATCCAGTCTTTATGTACATCAAAGGAAATATAATTTGAAGAATTTTTAGGATATCCAAACTGAATATGTTTAGTATTCTAGTTTCCTAAAGATAGGCGGGTAAATAATTGTACAAATAGGACATGCATCTCGGAAAACAAGCTTTTACACTCAAAAATGTTTATATCATTTGTCTAGGAATCACAAAATTTTGTATGCACTACTTAAACGAACACATTTGTTTGTTTTTAGATTTATCACCAAAACCTTGTTGTTAGTGTAATTTGAGCATATCACAACACAATATTTATTGGTCTGATAAACAAAATATTGCTGCCTTGGCAAATCATTTTGTATAAAAAGCTTGCCATTGAATTAATTGAAAGAGCTACTAAATATGGCAAAGTATTTGTAAAAGTTAAAACCAATTGTCAACATCTTCATGGTCCATAAGTGCGTAGAATATTATTGAAATTTATTTTCAATTAATAACGACATCCTGATTAGCGTCTGTTTCTTTAAACTGGAAAGGCAATAAAGGCACGTTGGACTTATAGGTTGGTATTAGCTTCTTTTCCTAAAAACAGGCTAAAATTGCGTCCAGATAAAGCACAAACAATACCACCGCTTATAGAAACGAAACTTTTAAGAAATAAATACATCGCTCTGAAAGCTTGACACATTACTCGTAAAATAACACAGAATCCGGCAGTATGTGCAATAGGCACACATGCAAAAATTCAATTTCTTGTTTTGATAAACTTTCCTTTTATTTATCAAATTTACACAAGTAATTTAAAAAAAATCCATATTAAACAAATGAAAAATAAATTAAAAAATAAATACCTTTGTCTATAACCATTATAACCATAGGGTGCATAGGTTACGGTTCTTATATTTTGTCCATACATTCTTAAGTTATTTTTATTTTTAAAAAAGGTATTTAATTAAACTAGAAATTAAACAAAAAAAAAGATAAAAAAATTAATATTAAGGAATTTTAAAACAATTTAAGAAATACACTTAAAAAAAACTGTCCTATAAACAATCTCTAGAAACAAGCAACAACATAACACTAACGTCTGGCAACATTTCAACGATCTGAGTTTTAAAAAGAAATACAAATAAAAATCTTAAACCGGTAGAATGAAAATAGGAAAAGAAAATGGCAAATAAGGGGAAAGCAAAAAACACATGAAAAATTAGAGCGAAAAAAAAAGAGAACTTAATTACGATATTTGCTTTGGGATATAGAAATTGGGAATATGTATATTTAATATAATATTTAATTACAAATTTATTAATTTGTTTCTAAAACACAAAATAAGAAAATCTGGTGTCTAATAAATAAATAATAAAAAACTAAACGCACACAGGCACACACAATGGCGTTGGCACAAAACACTTTTGTACATATTTATAGACTTTTTTGTTACACTATCTATGCCTTTTGCACTTTTCTAGGCTTTAAAGATTTTTCAGGAGCACATTTTTTCTTGACTTATTTTAGGGACATGAACTTTTTTTTTTGAGTATTTGTAATAATTAAAAACTATTTTTCCCAGACTTATTGAATTATCTCTAGAAAAATTGATTTATTTTTTGACAGCAATTTCATTTATTACCACCCTCACATAAAAAAATTATATTCCAACACAACCGCCACCACTACTATAAAAACACACAGGCACTAAATATTCATTTTTGCTTCCCCCATTTTACACAAATTTCTATTACTTTTTTCATTGAATAAAAAAGCTTAAACTATAAAGAAAAAAATTTTTATACACACCAAAAAAATTGGTTTTTTTTAACAAATCACTACAAAGTTTATTTTGCCGTATGAGAAAACTTAAAAAAATAGGAAACGTTTTATAAAATCTTTTCTTTTTTGTTTTTCACTAAACAACACAAATTGTTTAATTAAGCCGTTTTCTAAGGAGGAATAAACTCGCGCGTGCCAAGCGAAAAATGGTACTAATGAAAATAAACTGGCATTCATTGCAGAGTTACTTTAAAAATGTAGTAAAACAAATGAAAGAGAAAAAACAGTACTAAAACTAAATAAAACATTAAATTATAAATACAATACAAATGTGTCAGAGAAAAAATTTTAACATTAAAAAAAATAAATATATTTTAATTTTATTTTCTATTAATTAACAACTTCATTACAGAATTTCTTTTTTTTACTACAAGTATTATTAGGTACATTTTTATGCAACTCTGAATTTATTTTAATAAATGGAAAAGAGACAACAAGAATATACCGCTTAAAATTAAAAATTAGAAAAACAAAGCTGCCAGAAAACTTTTGGAGTATACTGCCATACGGTTGGCAAATTTCCCAGCATTAAAGTGGGAATAGTTTGCTTTTACAATCGTTATCTGCTAAAAATCGTTAAATTTAAAATATAAAACTAAAGAAATCAATATAATAAAAAAAATTTTTAGGCGTATTAGGTGCAAATTTGCAGAAACATTTTTACTAAATAGTTTGCTTTTTTTTTAACAGGACCTGCCGTACTCAAAATACATATATGTGTATTTATTTTAAGGATTAAGGACTTATTTGAAAAGTATATAATAGATTGGTCAAATAATAAGGCAGTATGTATTATGTTGTATGTATAAAAATATCTATGTATTTTATTAAAAAATTATTTTAGGTTTTAAAGTTTTACTATATATCAATTATATTGCCTTAGCTTTAGGCCCATATTAACACCCGTTGTGGAACGTAAAATTATATTCATAGATGGTTGTATATCCCTACCTAAAGGTAACAATTCAAAATTAAGTATAACTTTTATAATAATAGTACGCATTTCTAATAGTGCAAATTTTTGCCCAATACAATTACGCGGGCCGGCACTAAAGGGTATATTACTAAAAGCATTCACCCGAGCATTATTCTCTAAATGACGTTCAGGTAAAAAACTTAAAGGGTCCTCAAAAACTTTCGGATCACGCAACATTTCCCAAAGTAATATAATGATATTTGCTTCAGATGGTATGGAAATATTATCTAGGAAAGTGAAAATGTATACTTTATAAAAAAAATGTTAAATTTTTAGAGTTTAGGAACATACCAACTTTTAAGTCGCTTACCAAACGTCTACCTATGGCCAAAATGGGTGGGTACATTCTTAAAGATTCTCTTATAACGCAATTTAAATAATTCAATTGCTGCAAATCATTGTAGTTTATGGGCCGTTGTAAATTTTTACCGAAATAATCGCTTAATTCTGCAAATAATTTTTGTTGAACTCTAGCATGTCTGGAAAGAGCATAAAGACAAAATGATGTGGCTGCGCTGGTAGTATCATGACCTTCAAACATAAATGTATTAACTTCGTCTCGTATTTGTTTGTCTGATAAAGGTTTGTCATTCATCGCGTTTTGTAAGAGTACATCTAATAGTGCCAAACGAGGTTTAAGACCAGAATCCAGAGCATCATTTTCTAAATGATGTGTTTTTAAAAGAGATTGTTGCTTTTCATTTATGATTCTCTCAGTAAAGTCGTGCATTATCTTAATGCCTTGTTCCTGTTTCTCATAATGTTTGGGAGTCAAAAGACGAAACAGTATTGGCACTGTTAAATAGGGTCTTACAAAACGTAAACCTAAAATATCTGTTACACTAAAGAGAAAAAAAATTAATTTTAATTCCTCTTTAACTTTCTTTTTAAACTTACTCTTGAACTGCTTTAGCAAATTTCGATTCTGCGTCCATTTGGGCATTAATGCTTACGCCCATGGCCGTTTCTTAAGGAAAATTAAATTCTTTAGTGATATACATATCTCGGTTAGTTGTGTAAATACTCATAGCACTTACCCGCTATTATATCCAAGGTTAATAAGCTCATGTATTCCGAGATATTTATTGCAGTACAGCCATCTGCTTTGTGTTTCAATTTTCTGATAAACACATCCGCCTGCCGATCAAATACTTCCACGAATTGCTCTAAGATTTTAAAGTGGAACGTGGGTGTGATAATTTTACGCATTGTAAACCAAGTTTTACCCGAACTCAACAATAAACCAGTTCCTAACCAGTTGCTAAGTAAATAATACAACTTATGCTTCGGCAAATGCTCTTGACTGGCTAAAATTGTCTCTACAATACGATGGTCAACTGTGACCATTACTAGGTTCCCCAAAGCAATGCCAGCAAATGATTTGCCATAGCGCTTTACAAATTCCGGCCATTTGATATAAAAATCTTTAAAATTGAAGAAGTTAAAAAATTAAAATTTAATACAAAACTTTAAATACTTACTATCCGGCGTTATAACTGATAGTTTCAAAATGCTACCAATTAATGGAATTTTGGATACTAAAGGTACATTCTTTAAGTTCCTTGTTTTATAATTTCGTATTGCAACATCAATTAAATAAATAAATATCACAATTATTACAACACTTTCCAGCAGCATTACCAAACATTAAGTTTAGATGTGTATCTGAAATTAAAAATAACCAAAAAGAACAGTTGAGAAATGTTCGGAAAACTTCAAAATAATTTATAAGTAACCCACTGGTTCCATAATTTCTTACGACTTATACTGATTGTGAGGATCGTCTTTCTTGGTAAGAAATGGGCAGTAAACTACAATTTTAATAAAAACCGCGTATACTGAATATTTTAAAGTGAAAATGTGTAATTTAGATAAGACGTGGGTGCCTAAAACTGTTTGTCAAAATTGTATTGTAACTTTGTGACAATGGAAAAGTGCAAACAGACGTTTACTGAAGTTCTAATTCATGATGATCTGGCTAGAGCCAAAATATCACCATGATGATTGCTATTTTTGAGTTTTGTTGATACAAACGCCATTAATTCAAACAACTGCAACAAATGGAATTATCCTGACTTACCGTCTGAAAAACAACCAACTATTTTATCTAATCTAGCTTAAGATGGTGCCGAAGCTTTTTTCCAAGTCGAAGAAGATGACATAACAGACGTTGATAACTCATATGATCCAGACTTTATTCCCAGTTCCCAATAACAGAATTTTTTAACCAAAAGTACGGTCCGAGTTACTCGCTTCTAGAAAGAAGAAAACATGTTAGCACCAGACACTAAACTACCAGGAATGAATGAAAGATCTTGGCTGTAACATGAGTGTAAATATTCATAATCTGCACTCTCATCTGGATTATTTTCCTGAAAATCCTGGCTACTTAAATTATGAACAAGGAAGAAGATTTCACCAGAAAATTCGGACAATGGAGGCGTGATACAAGGGCAGATGGGACCAGGCATATGATGGCAGGTTATTGCTGCAGCTTAAAACGAGATTTAGCACAGGCTTCTCATGCAAGAAAATTGTTAAAAAGTTCCTTATCGGCTACTTTCGAAAACTGAATTTTCCTTTGGACATTTTTTTTATGTTTTTCCTACAAAATAAATTTACATATGTTATATTTCAACATGTAAGTCTGGTTACACTAGGGACACTGAGATTATGGAGACACTTCTCCGATGACAACACAATGAAGAGGTCAAGGTTGCCATACGGCGACTGAAAGGTAACAAAGCGGCTGGACCTGACGGTCTGCCCGCTGAGCTCTTTAAATATGGAGGCGATGAGCTGGTTAGGAGCATGCACCAGCTCATTTGCAGAATATGGCTGGAGGAAAGTATGCCCGAAGATTGGAATCTCAGTGCCCTCCGCCCTATCCTGAAGAAGGGAGAACCCACTATATGTACCAACTACAGGGGTATAAGCCTTCTCCCTATCGCATATAAGGTTCTTACGAGCGCATTGTATGAACGACTGAAGCCATTCGCCATCTCACTGATTGGACCTCCTCAGTGCGGCTTCAGACCAGGTAAGTCCACCATTGACCAGATATTCACACTGCGCCAAATCCTGGAGAAGTCCCATGAAAGTCAAGTTGTAGACTATAAGGCAGCGTTCGATAGCCCAATAAGAGATCGCGTATATGCCGCAATGTCTGAGCTCGGTATTCCTTCAAAGCTAGTAAAACTGTGCAGAATGACATTGAACAACTCCTGCAGCTCCGTCAAGCTAGGAAAAGACCTCACCGAACCGTTTAATACAGTGCGAGGTTTCAGACAGGGCGATCCCTTATCTTGCGACCTCTTCAATTTCGTCATGGAGAGTGTTTTTGCTATATTTAACAAAAGTGTCCAGCTACTGGCGTATGCAGACGACATAGACATAATTAGGCATACCAAGCGAGATGTCACCGCAGCCTTTAATGCTATTGAACGAGAGTCTGCAAAAATGGGTCTGGCGGTAAATGAGAGCAAGACGAAGTACATGTTGTCGACTAGTAGGGATGTTGATCGCATCGGCTCCCAGGTTACAGCCGGCAACTATACATTCGATGTGGTCAAGGAGTTCATCTACCTTGGCACCGCCATTACCAGCAAGAATTATGTCAGTCTGGAGTTCAAATGAAGAATCACATTGGCCAACAGGTGCTACTACGGTCTCACTAGGCAGTTTAGTAATAGAGACATCTGTCGTGCGACGAAATCGACACTTTATAAGTCGCTTATTCTTCCGGTGCTTCTCTATGGTGCGGAAGCATGGACGCTGTCTTGTGCCGATACAGCGGTCCTGGGAGTATTCGAGAGAAAAGTTCTTCGTAGGATCTTTGGTCCTCTAAGGCATGGCGATGAGTTTCGCATTAGGACGTAGATGTTGTCCAGCGCATTAACATCCAGCGGCTGCGCTGGCTCGGCCATGTTGTTCGGATGGAAGAATCTGCTCCAGCGAAAAAGGTTTTCGATGCGAAGGTCACTGGACGTCGGCGTAGAGGACGTCCATGTTTACGTTGGAAAGACCAGGTAGATGGAGCCCTGTCATCAATTGGTGTGACCAACTGTAGAAGGCGTGCGCTTAGCAGAGACGCCTGGAGACTAGTGTTGAGGCAGGCCGAAACCCGTTAACGGGTTGTCATGGCCAGCTAAATAAAAAAATATCTAAAAAACTTCTTTACGGGAACAGCGTTTCAAATTCAAATTTAAATTTTGGTAGCGACAGCAAGGCTACGGAAAATAATGTTTTTTTTTCGGTTTTACAAAATATAAGCCAAAAAAAAAAACGCACATGTTTTATGCAAAAACAAAGATTACTACTTCGCCTACATGAGAGTATGTATATGTACTTCGTAATATCAACATTTATTTATTGATTCCAATATTGCTGCCTTCTCGATTCCATAGCAATGCATTGTTCTTCGTTTCGAATTAATGTTTTATATAATCAGTTGTTAACATATAAACTCTGTATTTTCCCACTGGGCATAAGGATTAAAAAGGATTTAGAAGATAGAATTTAATACAAGTCGTACATTACTTGGCATGTAATGAAACCATACGACTTAGAAAGAAAATACGGATGAAAATTTGGCAGTCGTACGGCTCGCATCGTTTTAAAAATTTTTCGAATTCTATCGCACATCATTAGATCAGCAGGGATGTATGTTTATGTTATTTTTTATTTGTGTTAAATGTATTCACAATCTATGCAAATTTTGTGTTTTCATGTCTTTTACTCATGATGTAAACGTAAAAGAAAGTTTACTCTCATTTGTAATATATGGAGATAATTTTATATGATTTTCTTTTGTATTACCGTCTAAATCTCCTTTAAAAAATGCAATCAATTATAAAAGGATACCCATGATCTATAGCCACTTGCATAGCAAATTTTCTTAATTTTAGTTTGCCCAGTTTCAATCGTTAGTACCCATATTGTTAAATAAAAATCATTTGTTTAGGAACTTTTCTCATGGTCAACTTTTTCTGTGGAAATGCCCATATTTAGTTAAATAAAAATATGAAGAGACAATTGGATCAATATAAATAAGAGTCACATACCTATACAAGCGAGTTTACGAAAAAAATGTTATGTAGGAAAATTCTTTTAACATTAAAAACAAAATAAATATATAGCATCGACTACTATATCCAGCCACTTTTCATCTTTTTCATATGTGCCGATTTAAGGTGCAGTGCAGGTACGACGATTTAATCTAATTGCACAAGATGAATATTGAATTGATTTTTTATTTTTAATATAGAAGGGTATAGGTATTTAATTTTGCATTACCGAATAGATATAATAACTTTACTTATAAATATCAAAAAATAACTGTAAAATAACAACAACAACAAAATATTAAGGTAATAAATTTTCTTAATTGTTTAGTTTTTCATATATTTGTGTGTTACAAAAAATGTTATGAAAAGGTGATTAACTTCTACAATCTTCATTCGATTTGAAAAACATGTTTTGTTAAGAAATAAATTTTCTTTAGCCTATAGTACTTAGTGTAAATTTTTATAACTTTCATATCACAATAGGCACTACAAAAATCACAAAAGTTTGATAACTTCTTTGTTTTCAATATTCTTAATACAACATACTCGTAAAAACCATACATAATTATAATTTGCAAATTGTACATACATACATATAAGAAATGCGTATTATTTTAAAGCGTAATCAGTTTTTTTCCAGTTTAAATAAATAAAATGGACCAAAAACTGATTGAGTAATAGGTCGATAAGTCGACGAACATCACCTAAAACTGGTTTTATTGAATAAAAGTGCTAAATTAGAGGGTGTTTTTTTTTAAATTTTTGTAATATAATTTGTAATGTACCTACTTATTAACCCAAGCTAGGTCGTTTCTAACTTTTTTACTGTCGCTTATTTTCAATTAAATTTAGAAAGTGTTTTATTTTTATAATCAAACTTTGAACTTAACGGGTTTTTTGTTCTTACCTATGGATAGATTGCTTCTATTCGCAGATTCCTTCATCAACAAAATATTATTATTAAAATATGTTTGTTGTTGTTCTTTCGTTTTTGTAGTTGCTTTTGTTTAGCTACTGATTAACAATGTGCAGTTTCGATTTTACAAAATACGAGTACAATAGTTTTTGTCGTTGTTTTTCTTTTTCAATAATATTTTAAGCGCTAGAAAGCATTTGTTTATTCACTATTTTACAGATAAACTTTGAAACAAAAGATCTTTTCTTAATTTTATGTAACCTTATAAATTCTAAGCAATTTAATACGTTGTAACTTTAGTTTATTAAATCACAACTACATATTTTCTAACTAATTTTGCATTGTTTTAAATAATACATAGGTATTCAAGTTTTTTTTTTATTATTACTACATATCTGTTGTTGTTATTAAAGAAAATATTGTTTAGAAGGTAAAAATAACCAACACAAACACACCAAACTATTTAGTTTTTTCTATTGTTTTACTTTGTTTTCATGTTGAAGTGTTCTTAAGGCACATGTTAGTTTTGTAACAGTTGTTATGGTACTAAAAGCTTTTTTTATTTTAAATGTCACTATAACGACACTATAAAAAGTGACACAAATTTTATAAGAGAAAAAATTCTCTTAGAATAAATGAATGGCAACACTACCAACTTATTAATGAGAACAAAAAAAAACACTAAGAGACCGTTAAGAACGCACAGTGAAAGGGTGAGTGAAATTGGCATTACAAGGCCGATTAACCAGCGTTACTGTCAACAAATTTTAAAAGGTGCCGCAATAAGGGTTCTTTTTCTTAAGTTTTATTAAAATAAAAAGGGACCACTAAGCATAAAATTATAAATAGAGCAAAATTATGTTCATTTTCTAATCTTCATATTATTTTCATCTTCTTAATTTAGATTAAAAAAAATTAAAACACAGTACCTATACAGGTTTCATAAAATAAAACAATATCAACATACTACGAGTACATATCAATACTTCTAACGAATTTTATTTTTAAGAGGAAACAATTTCATAAAGTATTGTGTTTTTAGACAGAAATTTGTTTGGCCGTTAAAATTTATATTTTCCATACAACTTCGAAGAAAAAATACAACTTTTAAATTATTGAGTAGTTACTTTTAAGTATTGAGTACCCAAAAATTACTAAAAATACTCGATACTCGGTACCCATTACTCAATACTTTGCCAACACTAGTGTAAACACTACATACATACTCCTCGTATAAGGTTCTATACGTTCATTCACCACTTTTTTTAATTTCCTATTTCATGTAGAATATTTTTAAAATTTTTATCTTGACATTCATATTTCCGTAGCATTTTTAGGTTTTAATAAAAAATTTTTTTTATTTAAAAACTCTTAAGGATTACAAAAAATTCACCAAAGTCTAAAACTAGTTTCGAATAGTTTGTGCCTTCATTAGATTTAATATAAAATGGATTAAAATATTTTCAAATACAAAATCAAAAATGCAATTCTCATTAATTATAGCAACACTTTATTAAGTATATGGTATCTTTAAAATGCAGTCTGTTTTGAAAATGTAATCTTAAAATGTTATACTACTCGTATTTATGTCGGTATTTCATTTGTAACAAAATTTCTCTCTCTCTCTGAACAAACTTATGACCTGTTTCTACAATATAAATCATATAAAAATGATTTACTGAATCAGGCGTTAAATATATGATTTATGAGGATTTACCAACTGTTGTAAAAATTTAAATAAACAAATTTAAATAAATTTTGTTTATAAAGCCTCTTGTACTTTTTCTAATTAAATTTAAAGGCTAATTAATGTTGATCTCTCATCCATTTTAAAATTTTTTAATTTTAATTACAAATTTTAATTTTTTTATTTTAGAACAGCTGTTTCCGCACGGAATATGCGTTCAGTTTGGTACTTTGTTTAAGCAAATTATATTTGACGAAACTTGACGAAAAGTTTGATTAAGTACGTTATAGTTTGTCACATTTGCTTTATATGTATTCGCACATTTGCTTAAGTTGGTTTAAGCTGGTTCATGCATATTATGGCTGGGCCTTTAGTCTTGCCTCAAGAGCCACTTCGAAAATCTTTTATGTCATAGAATCCGTATTTGTCGGAATTGGATTTAAAACCTTATGAAAAAACACATTGTGTTGGTTTTAATTTTATACGATGATATTGACTAGAATTTTATTGTTACGATACCCTCTCTATTCTGATGCCAATCAGTATTCGCTCATTCCTATCCCCTTTAATACTACGTAATGAGTGTCACACTACGGCTAGTGGTACCAATACAACACGCTTCGTGAATCTACTGTCACCTCAGACTATATAGTGACAAACATACGTATAATATTAAATTCACAGGCAGCCTTTCTTGTATGGAGAAGGGCTCATTGGGTTATCGAGATCAGATACAGTAGTGGTGTTTTTTTCGAACCGAATATAAATATTCCATACAAATTTTTGTTTATATCCGCTTATATAAGCGGTTAATTTTAAAACTGCTTAAAAATTAAGCACATATAAAAATGCTGCCAAGTTAGATTTTTATTTATCTTGACGTTATCTTTTTAAAATTTTATGACTTTTTATAATTTCATAAAATAATAAATGTTGTGAATATGGCTGAAGCGAAGGAATGTAATTATTTTTATATTTTTTGAATTGTTTTTAAAAAAATAATTACATATTTGTTTTATAAAAATTCTAAGTAATGCCCAATTTGATTTTTTAAGCACTTATGCGTTTTTTTCAAAGCAGTTTATCTAAACGGCTATAGGTTTCGAAAAAAACACCACTAGTGTTGTCAGATTAGGGGATTTATCCCCAAATTGGGGATTTTTTTTCATACATAAATGCAAAATTATTGAAGCACTTTGTGTGGGGATTTTTGGGGATGAACTAATCAAGGTTTTGGGGATTTTTTGGGATATAAATTTCGAAATTGGGGATAAAAATTGAAAACCATCTGACAACCCTGATCAGATATTGGTAGAATAGTGGGTTTTCTATAAGGACACTACTACTTCAAGTATCACTTGAATGGACTACGTCTCCTGACTGAGTGCAGGCTCTGCCTTGAGAAGGAAGAGATGGCAGAGCACATTCTGTGCAGCTACGTGGCACTGAGTAGAACTAGACTACAGATACTCGGCGGGGATCAGATGGATACGGTGGTGATCAGACCTATTTCAATCAGTATTTTACTTGACTTCATTCGGAGGGCGGATAAGTTGTTGTACGAGCACGGTTTTAAGCCTGCTCATTTATTTCATGAGTAATGATTGAGCTGGATAGTGTCGGTGGACGAAATGGTTGGCCGGACATCCTCGCCGATCGGTCAGGACTTGACGTTGAGCACGAGTCATCATCCGTGAATGGAGTAGGGCACAAAAGATTCTTGATAATATTAAAAAATAATAAATAATAGACAACACGCGTTCTATGTCTTCTATAACATCAAAGTATGTTCTATCTTCTCATTTTCGAATCCAATTACGACATCATTGGATTCTATGGCTCTCCTGATTTTGCTGCTTTGAAGTTGTCAAGTAAATAAAAATATTTCTCAGTAGCTGCTTAACACCATTCAGAATGGGTTATAATAATATGCTGTTTATAAAACTAAATGATTTACAAATTTAACTTAAACTTGAGTATGGAATTTTTGCTTCAGTAATTGGTCTACATTAAAAAGAACTTTTACTTCTTTTATATACTATATACTATAGGTATACATACCTATCCATACATATGCATGTCTTAATTAAATAAAAGTAAGTTTATTCATGGATTGCTACTTAAGGCCAGTGTACACTATTCTACAAGTCTTAAGATTTTTATTGGATGTTGTAAGAAGAAAAAAGAGGAACTTTTTACCAAAAAATTCCTTTTAATAAATACATTTTAAATAGCTTCTACAAGTAAAAAAAATACAAATATTATAGTTCTAACATGATACTCGTTGATCCAACTCTTCTATCAAAATCACAATTCTTAAATTTCTTTACTCTCAATAGTATACAAACGTTCGATTTAATTCAATATTTTATAAAAACTATTTACAATTAATAAAAATAACTCGATTTTTAAAGTTGTCTGGGTCTTAAACCCATGTGATTACCATTAGCTGAACGTAAAACTAAATTCATCATGGGCTTGACATCGGGTCCCAGAGGCAACAATTCAAAATGCCTTAATATTTTACTAATGGTACTTTTCATTTCCAAAATAGCAAACTTTTGACCAATACAATTACGTGGCCCAGCCGAAAATGGTATGTAAGCATAGGGATTTATTTTATTAATGCTATCCTGCAAATATCGCTCCGGTTTAAATAAATCTGGTTGGGGGAAATATACTGGATCCCGTAGAGTAACATAAATGCCTACAGTGTAATTTGTGCCAGCAGGTATCATTTTGCCACGAATATTAACATCTTCAGTAAAATAGCGACCTATAATGGGTACTGGTGGATACAAACGCAATGACTCTTTAATAACGCATTCCAAATACTTTAGTTCACCCAGATCCCGTAAAGTAACTGGACGTTCTTTATCCTTGCCCAAAACATCTACAATTTCCTCAACGATTTTTTGTTGGACCTCAGGATGACGTGAAATTAAAAACAAAGCAAAGGATATGCCACTAGTTGTGGTATCATGACCCTCAAACATGAAGGTGTCCACCTCTTCGCGAATATCCTCATTTGTCAAGGGCATGCCTTCAATAGTTGATTGTAATAACACGTCGAGTAATGCCATGCGTTTCTTCAGGCCAAGGTCATGTTCATCATCAACTTGTTTAGAATTTTCTTTAAGTGACTTTTCCAAAGAATGACGTCTTTCCATGATGATATTTTCTGTAAAATCATGCATAAGTTTAATGCTGGCATTCAAGCGTTTATAATCCGCTGGAGCAGTTGAACGAAAAATCCAATTAATGCGATGCCACACATTAATAAATCGCCTGGAAATGATATTTGTAACTCTAAAAATATTGCGTTAATATGTTACACTATGACCGTTAGAGAAGGACAATTTTAAACTCACGTTGAAACTGCTTGAACATAAGGAAACGCAGGATTATTTTGAGCATTAATTTTAACACCCATGGCAGTTTCTGAAACACAAAAAAAAAAAAAAAATAATTAAATGTTAAAAAACTTGTAGAAGACATTGTTTTACCCGCTATAATATCTAAAGCTGTAAGACACACTACTGGAAATATATTGACGGCTGTTTTACCATCCGCTTTTTCATACAGTTTCTTAACCATAACAGAACTCTGTTGATCAAATATTTCCACAAATTGTTCCAATATTTTAAAATGGAATGTTGGTGTTATAATCTTTCTACGGGAATGCCACTTCCTCCCCGTACTCATTAATAATCCAGTACCCAACCAGTTATGCAGTAATTCGTAGAGATTATTTTTGGTTATATGCTGGGGAGAACTAAGAATTACCTCAACATCATCCGGATCGGAGGAAAATACAGCCAATTGTTGCAAAATCCAAACGCGATATAGTTTTCCGTACTTTTGTTTGTTGTCCATAATAAATTTCATGATTTCTTAAACGAATAGAATTTTAAAAATGAAAAGTGCTTCGATTGCATTGCTTTAAATACTTAAACTTAGAGGTAGAGTTACTGAAACATAAACATAAAAAATCAAGATGAATTTTTTGGGATTTCACTAAAATAAGGTAGCTGGAGAGTGTAGTAAATGGTGTAGACAGTTACAGTCAACCCTCTAGTTGAATTAAAAGGCGAAAGTTGAATAACAACGACATACTATGAACTCTTAATAGATAGAACTTTCTTGACAGCAGGAGAAATACAGACTTGTTGAGATATTTCAAATATGACTTGTTAGATCAAGTGGCCAATGCTTTTTGAAGGATAAGGTTACAATTAGGCCAAAGGCCGATTGCGATACCACAAGTATCTCTGTTCACTCGAGGATCAGTTAGTCTTGACAGAAAACCATAAGTCTCGCAATTGCGGTCATTTTCATTTCGGAGAGTTCAGTCAAAGATGACGGGATATGAGGGGCTAAGAATCTTTACCATCTACTGGGAGGCCTTCTCTTTAAAGCCGAGTCTTACGGCATGCATTCTAATAGGATAGTGACCCGTGAGAATTGCAAAAGTGCGATGAGTGGGAAAGTGATTTAGAGAATTATGAATTATGCCAGTCGAGTCCAAAATAACGAGTCGAGTTGAGGCCAAGCTGCCTCAAGGAGTCTAGTCTATCATCGTAGGACATCTAAACATGTTAAAAGTTGCTACGACATGTAGTATAAACTAGCTTTTGAAAATAGGTTCCACTTCTACTGAGTATTTAGACGCTAAGGAATAAGCATTAAAGTGCCAGCGGAGGGATCTGCGACACCTTATATATGATATGCAAAACCACTTTCTACTATCAATCTGATTAGAGATATAATTGGCACTGAAACGCTCAAGTTGGCCTTAGACATGCCAAGGCGGTGAGTTCTCTACATTTTGTTCGCAGTTCTGGGAAGGCCAGACATGAAACTGCTAACGGATTTTCTTACGGGTCATTACACTGTAAGAGCGCATTTACAGAAAATTTATTGCAAATCATGTTTTAAAAATAATACCGTCTTCTAAAAAGTATTAAAAAAAGTTATTTCTGACGGTTCATTACTTCGCAATTGCATAAAAATTTGAATTTAAAAGAAAAACATATGAAAAAAGGGGGGAAAAAGTACCTGAAAATTCCTATTTCACCCGTTAAGATAGTAGAGATGTTCACCTAAAAATGCATTGGTGTTTTTTTCTCCATCCGGTGCAACGTGAGTTTATATTGAGATTTTTCTAAGCATCATGTTTAAAACATCGATATATCGATGGATACTGAGACAGCGGAGCTCTGTGGGTGAAATTAGGCTTTTATGTGAAAAATTATTCTTTTTTTGTTACTTTTTCTCTCATTTGGATGTTATTTTTTATTTTAATGTTGGTTAATATTATTGATGTTAGATGCTCTTATATATCATAGCGGCTTGTTTATTACGACCGAACCCATTACCAATTACCCGCACGCTGTTTTTGTAATTGAAAAATCATGTAGACATGTCAAGGAGGGATTATTTTGTCATTATGAGTCTGCTGATTAAGACTGTGTTCAGAGTGAATCTCTTTCAGACTTAATTTCCTATTGGCTTAGAGAACCAATGAGAAAATGAAAACGGATGGAAAATACTTTTGCATTGACGGTGTGGGTACTTTTCTAAGTGTACCTATACTTATAGTATCTAAGAAATTTGAACAAACCCCTGTTTGTATGTACATAAGCCAATTTTACCTTTCACTGTTTGAGGCAATTAATTAAAACAGTAAAATTGATTAATCAGTAATAAACTTGATTGTAAATTAATTCTCTGATTATGAATTGACGCTATTAATCTACAATATATTTTCAGTAAATGAGATCGGAATAAATTTGATTAATCTTTAAAACAGCACAGCCAACATAGCAGTTGCACTAAAAATTTATATTTAAATATTTATTAACACTTTAAGAACAAAGATACGGTCAGGTACAGGGTCCGCTTTTCTGTCTCCTTTTATTAAAACTGTAGTCTTTTCGTTTACCTTCTGGACTTTGGCCCCTATACAAAAGAACATTACCCAATATAGGTAATGCTTTAGGCCCCGACATATAACTCAGCATATCATTGCGACGTTTTTTGGATAAATAATCCCACACGAGTATTAATGTAAAAAATATTATAAAAATTTCTAAAATCATTGTATGAAGCGGTTTACTATTAGCCCGCGAACACTACGACTTAATAACGCGGATGCAGTTATTGAACTAAAAGAAAATGTTCAAACTTTATAAAATATTGTGTTTTAGCGGCGGAATTACTATCAGTAAGGCAACAAGTGATATGCTGTTCGTTTTGTTTATTTATATGTGGGGTTGGCTTCAGGGATGCCAATGTAGGGCTTTTTTTACAATAACTGGTAGGAAGTTTATCAATAGGTAGGATGATATGGCAAAATTAATGTTGGTACTTTTAATAATTTGTATTCTCTTCAAATGTATAAGTATAAATAAGTACTTATTGTATACACACAACATTATGCTCTAATAAAACTAAAAGAATTTCGTGAATTAAAACCATAAATACGTGCCGTAGTGGTCTAGTGTACTTGTCTGCTAGTACGAGGGTTGGGGGGTTTGATTCTCTGGTCTTCGACAATACACTCTTCTCCTTATAACTAAATACAATATTAGACGCTGAAGACTCGAGTTCAAGCTCCAGGAAAAGTGATCAATTTTTTTTTTATTAATTTTGTTTCGTCAGAAAAGCTTTGTATGTGCGTTTTTGTAATTCTGTTTCATTCAAATAAGATAACAATTACAAAAAACTTCAATGATGGGGAAAAAAGAAGAAAATGATAGAAAATGTTGTTTCACTTTACTTCAACTCACTCATACAAGTGTATGTACATACATACATACATATGGGAAAAAATTATTTCAGTATGTGATTTCTCGAAAAGTGTTAGTCAAATAGTTGATGTGTGGTCTTGAAGATGCACAGGACACCATGAACTCTGATAAGACTACAGTAGCTGGAATAGAAAACATGTTCACTTTGGCTTGTGTACCATTCCTTCACGGACATCATTTTTCCTTAAATTATTAAAAAATTCATTGCAAAAATCTAAATTCTTTATAGAATTTAACTTTGATCTAATTAAAACATTTCTGACGAAACAAAATTATATATAATATAATTTAATATTGTATTGTAATTTAGTAAATACTTAAATAATAAATGATTTTAAATTTTTTTTATTATTTTATATAAATATTATACAGTAGAATCTAACAAATTCGAACCGTCCAGAAATTAGAACTTGCCATTTCAATGTATTGGATACTCCAAAATTAGAACTACGGGTTCTAATTTCTGGATGTTTTGTACTTTTTTTTGTATTTTCAACACAAATTAGCTTATTAAAATAAAAAATAAAACGGGGAATCACCAAGTTATTTGTGGTGGTCGGTCAAAAGAGTATGAAATTTGATATGTTTGTTGGGTCCGTTAGTACATACTGATTTTATGTTAAAAATCAATTCAATACCAATAAAATCAAAAAATTTTTTAAAGCTTTTATATGTATTTAATATGCTAAATTAATTATATGTTAACAAATAAAAATTATTTTGTGTTTAAGAAAAGCTTTCACAACAAGTTTTATTACAATTTTATAATTTTCTTAAAAAAATTTTTTTTAGAAATTCGAATTGCCCTTGTACACCCGTGGTTCTAATTTGTGGGATTCTACTGTATGCGTTTTTTTTTTTTTTTGATCTCACTTTATTTCTTTTAAAAAATTCAATATAAAAAACACAATATTTTTTTAAGCTGAGAGAGGAAAAAGTAAAAAGTGCAACATTTTTTGGTAAAAAAGAAAACACCGTTGGTCGCAATGTTTAGCGGTACTCAAATGAGTACAGTGACTCCAAATGGGTAAAGCAGTTGCTGAACTCTAGTTCTTGAAACTCGAAAAACCATAAATCACATACTGATTTCCAAATATTTTATTAGAAGTAAATTTGTATATTTTTATTAAACAAATTTTATTAAGTTTTGGTAGGTTTTTTAAACGCAATTGGTAGATTTTTTTAATGTAGCAACAGTGGTTGTGTTATAATCAATTTGTACACAAACGAGATAATGAATCAACAAGAGAAAACGTCAGTGAGCTGCATTTTACTTTTTTATAATTTAAGAGTATAGTACAAATAATTTTAGCCTCTGTTTCATTAAAATAATTTGTGAAGATCATCTAAAGTGGATTGGAAGAGAAAGTTTCGATGAATAGATTTATCTTTTGATATCTATTTCGGTTTAGTATGTAAACTTTTGTTCTATATTTTTTTAAAGGTTATTAATACTTAAATAAGCCGGTTGTTTTTATTTAGATAGAGACAATTCAACTGAAATTCATTGGCAGGCAGAAAAAGTTGGAGAGATTGGGGATTTTTAGGGGATAATAAAATATTTTTAGGATTTTTTGGGGATTTTCTTGCTTGTCAATTCTTTTTTTTTTGTATTCGTAAAAAATCAGAAAAATATAACTTTTCATTAAAATGATTAGATTTTATAGATTAGATAGAGATAATTCAATTGAAATTCGTTTACAGGCATAAAAAGTTGGGGAGATTGGGGATTTTTTGTACATTTTTTCTTTTGTATTGGTAAAATATTAGAAATATACAGTGGTGGACACGAATTTAAGACATAACATTTTACTTTTTTATTTTTAAATCTTATCGAAAAATATTAAATCCTTGTTGTTTTTTTAAAGATCCCGGTAATGTTACAAAAAAAATTACTAATAAATTGTTGTTTATATATTGCTAAATATTTTTTCTTCAATTTTATTCAGATTAATCTAAGTTTTAGTCTGGTCATGAAGTTAGGACATAGGCAAAATTAACTTTAATACATTAAACTAAGGCTGAGATTAATAAAGAAAAGTTAGTATTTTGTAGGAAACCCTTTATTTCCCTTTATTTATTATACCCTTTTCCATCAGAACCGAAGCGGCAAAACTTCGATTCATCGCTCCAGAGTACATTTTTCTAAAAATTCATCGGCTAACTCTGATGTTCTCTTGCAAACTCAAGTCGGGATTTAATGTTTTTTTTTGACACAAGTGGTTTACGTTGTGCAATACATCCACGTAAATTTTTTTTCATTAAGACGTCCGTCGTCTTATTGCTCTGAACGATATGTTAATACCGAAATCCGACGAAATTTCATTTTTAATTTTACTTGAGCTGGCGAAAGGATCCTTAACAGCTGCCTTATAAATTAAGCTATATTCCCTAGAGGGAGTTTTTTGGGCTCTTGGACCCTGTTTAACATTTTTGGTGGTACCATGTCGCTTGATGTGTTCCAGAGCGTTGTAAATCCTAGATCTCGAACATTGAAGTAGCTTAGATATCTCCACTACTGTTTTTCCATCATTTTTCATTTTCTGGATCAGTTTTCGCTCGGCATCCGAACTCTAAGTACCTCTGGCCATTTCTAACTAAATATTTTAATGTATTCCAACTTAAAATGGAATGTAACTTTAATTACTTATGTACATTTCAGCTTCAAAAAATACAAAAAATCACTCTTAAATCAGAAATTTCAAATATGTTTTAAATTCGTGGCCAGATTCAAATGCACGTTTTTATAATAATATAATATAAATGGCAAAACAACTTAAAAATAAACAAAGCTTAATAACGGTAATTTTTCATAACATTACAGGGTACACTGAAAAATAAATAATATCTAATTTGTTATTACAGGGTTGTAAAAATTATCATAACTAAGATCGTTACAAGACATGTCTTAAATTCGTGTCCACCACTGTATATCTCTTCATATATTGACGTAACCTTCAACTATGTTTACAAAATTTTGTAACCTTCATTTTAACCTTCCTATACTCACACCAAAATATGAAACACGTATACTCGCTCCCGGTCTGTCAGACGGATGATTGCAGAGCCCACAAAACTTAGATTAGTAATAAAGATTATAATAAAACCCCATAAACAAAAGTTTTGGAAAAAATAACGTTCTTATTTATGAATAAAAGTATTTTATTTCAGTCTTTGTAAAATATGGTTAATTTCTTAAGAGATCAAAAAGCATAGACAAAAATCTATTTCTATTAAAAACAAGTGTAATACTTCTTCAGAGCAGAATAAATTCCATATAAACGACTTATCCTTTAAGCTTTTAGCTTCGCCTTTTACAGCAGGAAGTTGAGTAACTAAATTCTTGGAAGTGCTCTTACTGTTGTTGAATTAATATTTTTTATCTATTTTGTTTTGTTGTGTTTTCCTATGTAAAAGCTTCTAGAGGTAGGAAAAACTTCTGGTTTAGAATCTAAATCGATCTCTTGGTCTGTATCACTTTCTTTTTCGTTTATATCAACTGAATCCTCATAGTCACTGTCGTTGTTATCCTCGTAGTCAGAAATCGGCACATCATCCTCCAACATCAGTCTTATGTGATTTTTGTCCATTTTGATCTTAAAGTAAAATTTGCAAGTACTTTGCAAATACATATATTCTATAAAACTACTTATCAAAATATTAATGATAAAAATCTAAATTTTATAAATTTTTAAAATATAACTTACGCAAAACTGATTGTCGACTGATTTGTCGACAAGATTATGATCATTAAATAAACTCGAAGCTAATAATAATTTTATAATTTGGATTCAGTTAGCTAATCAACGTCAATGGTAAAAAGTACTAGTGTATTGATCTTCGTTGAGATCTAGTTGAGGTTTCTACAACTGAAGCATATGATCAAATTTACGAGTGTGAACGCTATAGGCAACTCATATCGCTCAGCAAACAATTGGGTTTGAGAAAACTTTTCGCAAGCTTGACACACAAAATACAATCAATCAACCACAAAAGTCATCGTGTACCAACTTCGCGTGATTGTTTGATGTTGTTTAACCGTAATATGTATAAGCAATTGCACGACTTGGTTGGTCCACACACAAATCGCAGGACCTAACAGCAGTCACAACAATTCGATTCTTTACTAACGCAACCTCGAAACTCGATTTTTTGTGATTTTGTGTTTTAACCGGAAAAGTAATCAGTTAATACCAAAAAACTATTTTGCAGAGTTATAAGTGAAAATGTTTATTAGTTTTGTTTTTATTCAACATAATTCAGCCTCGTAGCTCAAATGGTGATAATGTTGCATGCGTAATCTCGTATCTTAAAGTAAAAGGCGACGCATAATTTTACTGTCTTCACTAAAAAAATTACAAATAATTTTATTCTTGCTTTTATGTGAAATATTAATGATTAACTCTTAGATTTATGGTCTTTTAGTGAAAAAAAAAATATAATGCAGTGTATTAACCATAGCATTTACATTTTTAAATTTATAAATATTATGATTTTTCGTTTATTTATTTATTTTATAATGATTTGAAAGTCAAGTTGGTTTTAGAGGATAAATATTTAAAACTTTTTCAATAAGTTACCCAAAATAGAGTCACACTACTGCCGCAAAGATACTACTAAAAATGTACATACAGAAAATTTTTATAGATCAGCTAAAGATTTTTAACATGATTTCGTAAAAAATTACGAACGTTATATTGCAGTTAATGAAAGAACTAGCTATAGATTTTCTTATACAAAAAATATGTCGAATATAGCAATATTTCAGTTTCGAAAGGATTTTTGTGACATCTGTTTTCCTTATAAAAATTAAAATATGTATATATGTATGGTGATGAAAATAGCAATCATGTTATAGAAAAAAATCCTGCTAGGGATGAAAAAAATAATGATAAAATTAAGAAAGTTGCTGAAAAAATAAATATTTATATATTTACCCGCAGGTGCAAAAAGCAAAAACTAAAATGTGATCAGTTCAAAGTATACAACCTAGCTAACAGGTACGTACTATGCTACATCTGGCACAAAGGTGGAGACGGAATAAATGGCAACATTTTTGCTTCCTGTCTAATTGATTTTCTTAAAACCAAAGTCGAGCTTACCATGCCGATTGTATTATAAAATGCAGTGCTCAGAACTTTAACACTAGATTTACTAACAAATTTGTATACCTATTTATACAGGGTGTTTTTTTTTAGAGGTATAGAACTTCGAATTCAAATAAAACACAAGAAAATCGTTTTAATGTCCATCAATTTGAGTTTATTGGAAGGATAATTTTATGCAATTAATGTTTAAATATGATTTCGGGCATGTGGCCGCTGCGGCTAGCTCGAATAAAGCCAATTCTACAGGTCCAATTTTCAACCACTTTTTCGAGCATATGGGGCCGTATGTTGGCAATAACGCCACGAATGTTGGCTTCCAAGTCCCCTAACGTTTCTGGTTTGTTGGCTTAGACGAGCGACTTCACATATCCCCAAAGAAAATAATCCAATGGTGTCAAATCACACGATCTTGGTGGCCAATTGACAGGTCCATTCCGCGAAATTATGCGCTCATCGAATGTGTCCTTCAATAAATCGATTGTGACGTGCGCTGTGTGGCATGTAGCGCCGTCTTGTTGGAACCACAACTCATCCACATTCATGCCATCCAATTCGGGAACAAAATAGTCGGTTATCATGGCTCTATACCGGTCTCTATTAACGGTAACTGACTCTCCAGCATTATTTCGGAAGAAGTATGGCCCAATGACTCCACCAGCCCATAGAGCACACCAAATAGTCAGTTTTTGTGGATGTAATGGCGTCTCAAGGGTCTCATGTGGATTCTCTTCACTCAAAATGCGGCAATTTTGCTTGTTGACGTAGCCATTCAACCAAAAATGAGCCTCATCACTGAACAAAATTTTGCGATGAAAATCAGCATCGAGATCAATCTCATTTTCGGCCCATACACCAAAATCACGACGAATTGCATGGTCTCGCGGCTTTAATTCTTGCACAAGCTGGATCTTGTAAGGTCGCAAGCCAAGATCTTTGCGCAAAATCTTCCATAAAGTTGATGGACAAAGCTCCAATTGCTGTGCACGGTGGCGAATAGATTCATTCGGGTTCTCTTCAACACTTTGCTCTACAGCGGCAATTGTTTCTTCGGTGCGCACTGTTCGACGTCTCTGCGGATGCGTATTATCACATAGAGTAAACGTAGTGCGAAAACGATCCATGGTTAACGGAATTAATTGCTCTGATGGACGATTATGTCGACCATAAAATGGACGGAGCTTGCGGTAAACTTCGTGAACTGAACCATTATTTTCCAAATAAATTTGCACGATTTGTAAGCGTTGTTCTTTTGTCAACCTGTTCAAGATGAAATGGCAAACCAAACTAAATATTAATCACTTGACAGCTGACAAAATGGCCGCCAGTTAAAAAAGTGATGCCAACTTAAAGTTCTATACCTCAATAAAAACACCCTATACCAATACCAGTCATTTTGACTGGAATTGAAAAATAAGTGTTTTCAATGTGTAGAATTTGTATCTGCTTTTAAAAATAATAAATTAATAAACAGAACTACTTAATAAAATATAGAATAAATAAGAAGTCAGGAGCTGTATTTTAGTTATTATTCAAAATAATTATGGATTTTCATATTTTTTACAAATAGAAACTTTTTTTTCTGTGCATTTTCCGCACACATATTTTTTGCAGACATCGCAATTTATCGTAGTCCTATTGTTATTACAGAACCCGACTTGGTACCATTTACGTATTGGACGGGGTTTTTTTTTGGAAGATTGGGTGTTGGATTGGAAAATTGATCAGCTTCACTTGCTATATCTTGGGTTGAAGACTGAAAGTCAAAAGTAAGCTCTTCAGCTGTTGTCTGTATCAATTTTGACGCCTTTGTGCTTAGACTCAATAAAACGACTTTTTTGTTGGGCTTACTCTTATAAACTGTTAGTGTATATTCATTTGTTGCACATAGTAATGTTGAAAAACGAGCCATGCCATCTTTCTTATCTTTACAAATTTTTGGCAGTTCCCGTTTGTTACAACGTACTCTACCCACCAACGTAGTATTTTTTTCTAATAATTTGGAGTGTAAAGAAAGACTGGTAAAAAAAGTTGTCCGTTGTAACAGTCCTACCTTTCATGGTATACGGCTGCATTAGTCTGATTACTACATATTCGCTGAGAGGTGTTGGCAAATCTCTCTCATACTTTGTTTCAACATCGGACGCCAGCCAGAATTTGATCCCAAACTTGTGTGGTTTGTTTGGCATATGCTGTGTGAACCTACATCTGGCTTTCATAGGAAACAATTGCTCATCGACTGAAATATATGGTCCCGGTTTGAAACGGTTTTGACTGTTGGCAATAAATTTATCCCAAACAGTCGACACTAACTCAAATTTATCATTTTGTAAGCGTTGACTTTTTTCATTTCCTTTATCGAACCGAATGAACCGTAAAGTTTCTGTAAACCTATGCCTATACATACTTTTGGCAAAAAATTCAGGATCCAATTTTTTGTTCCACACATACGATAGTTTTAAACTTTTTGCTTCGTATGCAACACGTGCATACAGAATTCCAATGAAGGCCTTCAATTTTTCTTGTGAAAGTGTCCAATTTTTCCCCAAAACTCTGGAAGCTTCTAATTCGGTGCAAGTTCTTATATAGTCTAATATATGATGGTCTATCAATAGTCAAAAGGCACTGCTTACCTCCTTTTCCATAATATTTCACGTTGGCAACACGAAAAAAGGTTGTAGTATATCCTAAATCTAAACAAAAATCGATTGATGATATGGAAAAACACACCAGTCAAAATGACTGGTACCGGTATAAGTATAAAAAAATAAAATTTATTTTTTTTCTGTGGACACAAAATCGAAACAAGTTATCAAATTAATTGTATATTGTTGTCGTTATAAAAATCATATACTAGTTTTGGGAAAAAATATTCACACAAATTCAATATATGTCGTATATAAAGCAAAACCAGTCATTTTGACTGGTGCGGTAAATCTGGTGTTAATGTAACAATAGCTAATGCTTTATTTCAATTCGCACGGAAGATCGGTTCTTGAAAAAACCGTGTAAATCGAAATCAATTTTTTTGTATGAAAAATCGTGTAAAACGAAAAAAGTCTAAAATAAATTTTGATTTGTTTATACATTTTTTTCATTTATTTTTCTTTCATTTACGTTAAATAAAAATAAAATATACACCTAATAAAAAAACAAAATATCCATTCAGTTTTGTAATAACAAATATGTACATGTAAAAAAGAATAACATATTTTTAAAAAAATTAGAAAATTACAAAAAATATATAAAAAATTTTAGCAAATTTAATCACTATCGATGACTCTTAACCTTTTTTTCTTGATTGGTGACATGTCACTTTCATCACTTGATATTATTTGAGGCGATTCTTGATTGATGGATTGGTATCAGTTTTTTTATGGGTTGTACTCAGTGCTGTCGTTTTACAAATTTGGGATGTAGTGTTTGAAATAAAAAAAAGGTGTAGCAAAATAACACAAATTTTTGTTTTTAACAGTTTTATTTTGTAAAATTCGATCAGTTTAAAAATCGTGAAAAAGCGAAAAGTAACGTTTAAATCGGGGGAGAGATCTTGGAAAAATCCGTGTAAAAGTGAAATCGTGTAAAAAAAGTACCGTGTAAATCGGGGGATAGGTGTAGATGTCTATTAAAAATATTTAGTTAAGGGTAGTGCCCATTCTGCTATCGAGAGGCGTACAAAAAACCCATCATATTCTTCTACTCTATTACACTATGTTTTGATAGTGAGTGAAATATGAAATATCCTATTGGCGTTGAAGTTAAGGTTTATATATAGAAGAAATTTCATTATCTAATCAAAAGTACAAAGATTTACAGTAACCAAAACAATTAATACCAAAGGACTATCACGCATTTTATGATAGTTTAAAATACACCACTGAGAAATAATTATATTACATACTGCAACTATGTCAGAACAATACACAAACATTATTTATTTTTCATTAAATGTATGTAAGTTATCTAATTTGTTATAAATAGAGCAACCAAAAATATGCATTAGCATTTTTTTTTTTCTGAATGTTACTGACAAAACAAACAAAATATTAATTCATTTTAGGAAAAACTATGACGTTTAACCCTTATTTGTTACGGCATAGTTTGCATATTTCGTCATAAATGCATACTTTTGCATTTTTCAAATTTTCTCATATTTATATGGCATATTTTACAAATTTTTACATACGTTAGAAGAATTTACGTGTATTACCAAATTTTATTTTTTAAAATAATGACCATATACTGACACCTTACTTAAGTATAATCTATTAAATAATAAGGGTACTCATGAAAACGCTTAAAACAACAACAACTAACAACAAATTTGAGTGTTTTTGTTGTTGTTTCACATATAAAAACACGAATGTCAAAAACCATTCGTGTTCTAAAAACAGGCTGTAACATTGGGAAAATTGGCGAAGCTCCTTTTTAAACTATTGTGCAATAGTTAATGCCAATTTGATAAAAATGTCAAAGCAAAAAACAAATTGAATACAAAGCATACAAATTTTACATACATTTATGGGAATTAGCGTTTAAAAAAATTGCTTAATAATGAATTCTCAATTAAAAATTTCGTATTTCTCAACGTTGTACCTATTGGAGAAAAATTTTCATAACTGCATGATATAAGCAATTAAATTAAAAGTTGAATTTTAAATTAATTAAATCAAGCAATCTGTAGTCGCCGTGGTCTAGTGGTTAGTGTGTTGGCTTACTAAGACATGGGCCCTGGGTTCGACTCCAGGCTCTGACATCTTCAAAAAAAAGAAATATGAAAAAAATATTTCTTTCGGCGACTACCTCTCAGCAGTCTTCTGGCAAAAGCTCTGAGAGTAATTAATTGCCATGAAAAAGCTTCTCAAGTCTGTCGTTCGGAGTCGACATTAAACTGTAGGTCCCGGTACTCATTGATAAAAATTGACACACACAACATGAGTGCTGCGAGAAGCTAGGCCGTAATCCTGACACAGGGTTGTAAAGGCCAATTATGTATGTATGTATGTATGTATGTAATCTGTGTCAAACAGACTAAATAATATATTAGCGAATACCGAGATTTTAAAACTAATAAGAATATTCTGTTTTGTAAAGTTTGCAATAAGCCAGTGTCAGCAAAGGAAATATTTACCATAAAACAACACCTCGGAAGTCAAAACATATTAAGCACAACGCAAGAAATTATGCTAGGACAGGTTTGCTTTTAAATTTGCATCAATTACTTCTGTTGATGTCGAAAGAAATTTCTCGATATACAAGAGCGTTTTACGACAAAGCTTTATGTCTCAAAATTTGAGCGATATGATTGTTATTTATTGCAACAAATAATTTAAATTAATTTTTTACTTTTTTATATTGTATTCTTGTCAGTCTGAATTTTTGAATTTTTTTTATTTTTTTGTTAATTTTGGAATTGAAATAAATATATCGCTCATTTTCGAGAAGAATGGCATAACTCAAAAGAATCGATTCTGAGATAAATGTATTTAAACATTTTAGTTTAGCCAAACTAATAGGAAAAGTACAAGACACTTCTGGTCGCTACTTAGTGGAAAAAGAGATTAAAATATAATATTTAGATATGTTTTAAATTACAGTTCGTCTCATATTTCTGCATTAATAACTCAAAAAGTATGGTTTTTAAGTTATGCCACTCTTCTCGCAAATCAGCGATATGTAAATATAAAGGAAATTTATTTTAACTGGTTGGTGGCTAATTGTCACTCTTCATGTTTTCTAATTTTTAGAAAAAAAAATATACGACATTTTACGTCAACATATTTTTGTATTATGAGTTTTATAGAGCATATTTTTAACGCTTAAAACTGTTTTTTCAATGCATATTTTAGGCGCTTAAAACTAATTTTATAGAGCATGTTTTTGGTTGTCCTTTTTATAAATAATAAAAAATTAACAATATATTACTACTTACTATAATAGCAAGAAATATCAAATATAATTTAATTTAAAATATTTAAATAAAAGTATTGAAAAAGTTTGTTAATGTGGTTTAATTTAAAAAAACGCAACCTCGTATATTACTTTTTAAAACATTTTTTCAGTGCAGAAAAATCGTATCTCAAAAAAATTTGAATATCTTACAGTAAATTATTTTTAACACAATAGTTGTCTTGAAAATTTATCAAAAGTTTAACATTTTCTAAGGTTATGAAAAAATATCTGGTAAAAATGTGAAAATATTTGTTAGAAAATCTATTTTAGCTCTCCTGAAAAGTTGTATTTTTTCAGTTACAATTGGTTTCTCGGATTTGATTAGAGCGAAGAAATATGACAACGTTTCTTCTAAAGCTAAATGACTTGGAGGAAGTTTTGACTTTAACTCTTACTCTAACTCTTTATTGGCTTCAAAAAATGTTACGTTATATAAAAAAATTAACAAAACTTTGGATAAAATGAAAAATATTAAATAAAAAAAATCATTGATAAAAGACATGAACTAATGTATAAACCAGTCTTCTTATATACATATTTAAAATTTATTCCTACAAATATTTCAAACACATTTATAAATATATTTTTATAATTATTTATATCGTGTATACCCTTGGTTTGAGACCCATATGAGTGCCAGTTTTAGAGCGTAAAATTAAGTCCAGTATTGGTATGACATCTGGTCCCAAAGGTAATAATTCAAAATGGCGTAATATTTTACTGATAACACTTTTCATTTCAAGCATAGCATACTTTTGACCAATACAATTACGTGGACCAGCACTGAAAGGAGTATAAGCAAAGGGATATATTCCTTCAGAATATTCGATAAAGCGTTCCGGTTTAAATTTATTAGGCTCAGCAAAATAGTCAGAATCCCGAAAGACAACAAACAAGGGCACATTTAAATGACAATTGCCGGGCACAATTATACCATCTAAAAAGAAAATTAATAAATTCCAAAATTGAGTGTAACATTTTTTAATTATTGCACCCACTTAAATCCGTATCCTCTTTGAAATATCTGCCTATAATAGGTACTGGTGGATAGAGTCTCATGGATTCCTTTATAACACATTCCATATATCGTAAGTTCTGTAATTCTCTATATGACACCTCTTTTTGTCTATCATCTCCTATGACTTCTCTTATTTCATTAAATAATTTCTCCTGGACTTCAGTATGTCGGGAAATGATATATAGAGCAAATGAAGTACCACTGGTAGTGGTGTCATGTCCTTCAAACATAAATGTCTCCACTTCTTCGCGTATGTCTTCATTACTTAAGGGTTTTCCCTCTACGTTAGCTTGCAGAAGCAAATCCAGTAAAGCCATTCTCTTTTTATGTTGCACACCATCATCTTCCCCTATATATTCTTCTTTTGTGCTTGAGTTCTTAAGACTGTTTTCCAAAGTGAGTCGTCGTTTCTCTATAACATTTTTAGTAAAATTTTGCATAAGATTTATATGCTTTTTCATCTTGTAATAAATATGAGGAGCAAATACTTTAAAAAGGTTATCAGACCGCCAAAGGGGTTTACGTAAACGGCTGGATATAATTTCGGTGACGCTGCAAAAGACGTATTGATACATAAATTAAAAAAATAAATTAAAATAGATTTGATTACATCCAACTTCCAAGAGACTAAAAATATGAGTACATACTAAACTACAATAATTTTCAAGAAGCCCCAAGAGCAGGTATGAAGCCTGTAACGACTTCTCATTTAAATTCAAATTTAAATCAAAATTCAGGGACAATTTGGGCCAGAAATGTAAAGTCACTCAAACAATTGACCACGTGTTTGAATGTCCTATGTTCAAATGCTTACAACGCTACGATCTTGGTTATGGATCACTTGTTTTTTAGGTTATTGTGTTTTCTTTTAAATGGGTGCATTAGGAGTATGGTCTATGAAACCGTTATTTTATTATATTCAAATGAATGGAAAAAGTGGAAGTGGTCAATTTTTTGGGTTTATTTAAAGCATATAAAAACTCTTAAATTACATAAATAAATATTTTGTATAGCCACTGCTGGCAATTATTGCAGCTTTATTTTTATGTGGCATGCTTTTGACTAGGACTTGGTAGACACTGGGAGGTTTATCTCTCCAAGCTTTAACCACATGCCCTCACAATTTATTCAGAGAAGTTGGAACTCACACAATACTTATTTTCAGCTCCCCAGAGGTGAACAAGTGGTTGGAGGTTAGGTGATTGGGGTGACCCTAAAATTATATTTTCAATTCGCTATCATTAAGACACTTTTGAGTTGTTTTGGCGGTGTATTTCAAATCATAAGTACACAACAACCAACTTTTAGCAAGTGGCTGGGAGATTCGTGAACAAAATGTTACGTAATTGTTGGCAGTCATTTTGTCTGTATAGTGACAACTCCCCCGTCATCATACATGCCACCAAACTTCAAGATATACTTACCGTGCCGTGCCTCTAAAGTATTTTTAGGTTTTGGGCAAGTCAACAACCTACCATCGGATCCAATGAGATTAATTTTGGTTTCGTCCGAAAATATGACCATCTTCCAGAGTTCAATTTAAGTGTATCCAAACAAAATCCAAGCGTAATTTTCGATTGCATTTTATAACCAGTGGTTTCTTTACTTTTGCTGAACCGCCTGACCAGCAGAGCGCAATGTATTTCTAACTGGCTATGCAGACAGATTAAAATTGCCAAATAAGATTAAATTTTTATAAACTTGCACTGCAATCTCCACTCTCTCCTAGTGAGATTTCTAAGAATCCGTCCACCCTGCTCTACCATAAACATATTATTTCACCTAGGCCCATTATTACAACTTGCCGTTAGTTAAAGGTAGAATTTTCTCAGACAGATAAATCGCTTTTTGTTATTACAAATAAATTTTAAACTATAGTAATTGATAAAGTTATTGGGAATATTGCCTTACCTTTAGGTTAAAGTTTACTTCTAATAACAAAAAGCAAGTTATCTGTCTGAGAAAATCCTACCTTTAACTAACGGCAAGTTGTAATAATGGGCCCTAGTTGTACAAATAAGTAGTGGAGAAGCCACATTCTAAAGCAATTTTATAACAACCCTTTTACTGGCATCGATAATTGCTGCTGCTGCGCGACAGCTTTCATCTATTCTTAAAAGCTACTGTCTCACACTCCCCAATATTCTTTGGCCAAAAACGTACCATTTTTTGTTTTTAAAAATACATATATACATACATAATTGGCCATTACAACCCTGTATCACGGTTTCGGCCTAGCTTCTCGCAGCACACATGAAAGAATAATTTTTTAATGTAAAAATTTTAAAGTTTGATTTTATAAAAACTTTACAATTATTTTCTTGATACAAATAAAATGCTAGAAAAAGTAGGTATCAGATAATTAAATATTGTCAATAGTTTAGACAAAATTATTTTCTATTTACATACATATATACATACATACATAATTGGGTTACGGCCTAGCTTCTCGCAGCACTCATGTTGTATGTGTTAATTTTTATCCATGAATACCGGGACTTATAGTTTAAAGCCGACTCTGAACGACAGATTTGAGAAGCTTTTTCATGACAATCAATTATTCTCAGAGCTTTTGCCAGAAGACGGCTGAGAGGTAGTCTCCGAAAGAAATATTTTTTTCATACTTCTTTCTTCAAGATGTCAGAGCTGAGATTTGAACCCGGCGCTATCGTCTTAATTAGCCACACACACTAAGCACTAGACCACGGCGACTACAAAAAATAGCATATGTATTAAAACTTCTTGAAAAAGGGTTAGAAAATTGCTTAACAACTCCAAAATGTTAATATTTTTCTTAGTTATTCCCTCCGTTATTACTTCTAAAAATATTTGGTGAGGTAGAAAATTGACCGCCTGCACTTTTTAATTATTTAAATATAAAAAGATAACATTTTCCTAGATTGTTCTCCTATTTGAACCATTTGAAAGAAAACACAAAAAAAAAAAAACAAGTGGTCCATGAATAAGATCAACCCTTACACCAGCATACAATCACTGTACATTTCATTTTACTAAATCTATATTAAATATCACAAACTAAGCCCTAAGATTAGTAATTAAGTTTTAATTAATTTAATTTAATTAAGCCTTTACGGTTTTTAACCTGAATTTTTTCTGCTATATTTTAATTTTCCCAAAGCAAATTCCAAGCTCAACTGTCCTGACCAACGTTTCTGGTGGGAATAAAAACCATGACTTTCCAGTTAACAAACTTGCCCTAGACATACACCTTATAAGATTACATACTTACATTTTAACTGACTTCACATAACCTATATGTGGATTCGATTGGGCATTAACTTGTACTCCCATAGCTGTTTCAGCTATGATATCCAATGCGCTTAGACAGACAATTGGAAACATATCAATGGCATTGCTTTTATCTGTCTCTACATAAGTCTGCAGTTTTGTCACCATAATATTTGTTTGACGATCAAAAATTTCCACAAATTCTTCTAAAATTTTGAAATGAAAACTAGGAGTTATAATCTTACGACGCGTATGCCATTTTTTTCCAGTACTCAAGAGTAGTCCATCACCCAACCATAACGATAGCATATCGTAGACATAATTCTTCGTAATATGCACTGGACTACTCAAAAGAGTTTCCAATACTTTAGGATCGGCACAAAAGATTACCAATTGCTGGAATACCCACGCATGAAATATTTTACCATGTTTCTCCACGAAGAGATGTAAGCGTTCGATAGCATCTGAAAAAATTCATATGGACGAATATGCTTATTTGAAAAAACAAAAAAAAAAAAACAAAAACAAAACAAACAACTGATATTCAAATAATTACTTTGAGAATTTCCACCCAGCATATGAAGAGCTCGACCCACTAAAGGCAAAGACACACCTCCTCGTATTTTAGATTTTTTTAACAACTCATTGCGATGCTTTTTATTGAAATAATCCCATGTTATAAGTAAAACTAAAACACTAATTAATAACGAAATCCACATTAAGATCGGATGTTAAAAAACAAAAAATAAAAACAAAAAACGCAGCACCACTATAGAACGATAGACCTCAAAATGAAATGAAAGACTAAAATCTTTATTGCATGTGTGGAATTTATGTGCAATAAAATAACAAAAAAAGTAATTTATTAATTAAACAAATTGTAAAGAGAGTCAAAAAAATATCTTTTTAAGAGATTCTTTAATAAGAGACAGACATTTTTAAAGGCAATTTGTTCACACTAACCGCAAAATATCTCTTGAAGTCTGTATTATTATTTGTACGCGAAGAGTGGAACACTGCAAAAAAGGATTATTATATCACCATTAAAAGTACGTATTCATCTATTGAAATTCACAAAATTAACAATAAGTTGGCATGTAGTTAGCATAGAGTTTATTCATAATATACTGATTAAACTGCTTTCCGATAAACGTAAGCCAATCAACTGCCAAGCATTAGATAAATTGTAAACTAACAGCTGATAAAATGAAATTTATTTATTGACACACTTTTTGCATAAGATATTTTTTTGAATATAAAAATTGTTTTTCTTTTGTAAAATAAAAATTTAAATGTTAAAATCGGAGATGATTTAAACGAAAAATGGCTGACTTTTGAAAAAAAAAAATAATTTAAAGTTCCGAGTTGATATATGAAAAGTTAGCAAACGGATTAAAATCTGTGATAATGAGCTGCTAGCTTTCCATTTTAAATAGAACTGTTAAAGTATTCTGACGAAACACCATCCACTTTAAGAAATTTTAGGTGTTCTTTTTAATAAAAAAGGGACCATTCAAGTTCATTAATTCACTAATACATCGTCATAATATGTCGTGTGTATCAATCTTCTATCAAAGTATTCTAACGAAGTAAGATTTCACACAGTTTCACGTACTGCTTGTACTTCTCGTAGATTAAATCCGTTTGTGATTGATTGTCCAGTAAATCACACAATGAATTACAGAAATGACTCGTTCTTTCTTCTATTAATCTTTACAATCACTATTTCCTTTTATCACTTTTCCGTAACCTATTTTTCTTTCCCGAATACAATACATCAGCAGGGCATTCGAAGAAAAAATATCAAGTGATATGAATAGTGGCATAATTGAAAAACTGCCTTTCTAGAAAAATTGCTTTTTGTGTGTTTTTACTTTTTTTAATTATTAAATGTGTTATTGGGTAAATAAAAACTGATTTATATAGCTGAGACTTCAAGTTTAAATTTTTAATTAATTAAATCAAGCAATCTGTAGTCGCCGTGGTCTAGTGGTTAGTGTGTTGGCTTACTAAGACATGGGCCCTGGGTTCGACTCCAGGCTCTGACATCTTCAAAAAAAAGAAATATGAAAAAAATATTTCTTTCGGCGACTACCTCTCAGCAGTCTTCTGGCAAAAGCTCTGAGAGTAATTAATTGCCATGAAAAAGCTTCTCAAGTCTGTCGTTCGGAGTCGACATTAAACTGTAGGTCCCGGTACTCATTGATAAAAATTGACACACACAACATGAGTGCTGCGTGAAGCTAGGCCGTAATCCTGACACAGGGTTGTAAAGGCCAATTATGTATGTATGTATGTATGTATGTAATCTGTGTCAAACAGACTAAATAATATATTAGCGAATACCGAGATTTTAAAACTAATAAGAATATTCTGTTTTGTAAAGTTTGCAATAAGCCAGTGTCAGCAAAGGAAATATTTACCATAAAACAACACCTCGGAAGTCAAAACATATTAAGCACAACGCAAGAAATTATGCTAGGACAGGTTTGCTTTTAAATTTGCATCAATTACTTCTGTTGATGTCGAAAGAAATTTCTCGATATACAAGAGCGTTTTACGACAAAGCTTTATGTCTCAAAATTTGAGCGATATGATTGTTATTTATTGCAACAAATAATTTAAATTAATTTTTTACTTTTTTATATTGTATTCTTGTCAGTCTGAATTTTTGAATTTTTTTTATTTTTTTGTTAATTTTGGAATTGAAATAAATATATCGCTCATTTTCGAGAAGAATGGCATAACTCAAAAGAATCGATTCTGAGATAAATGTATTTAAACATTTTAGTTTAGCCAAACTAATAGGAAAAGTACAAGACACTTCTGGTCGCTACTTAGTGGAAAAAGAGATTAAAATATAATATTTAGATATGTTTTAAATTACAGTTCGTCTCATATTTCTGCATTAATAACTCAAAAAGTATGGTTTTTAAGTTATGCCACTCTTCTCGCAAATCAGCGATATGTAAATATAAAGGAAATTTATTTTAACTGGTTGGTGGCTAATTGTCACTCTTCATGTTTTCTAATTTTTAGAAAAAAAAATATACGACATTTTACGTCAACATATTTTTGTATTATGAGTTTTATAGAGCATATTTTTAACGCTTAAAACTGTTTTTTCAATGCATATTTTAGGCGCTTAAAACTAATTTTATAGAGCATGTTTTTGGTTGTCCTTTTTATAAATAATAAAAAATTAACAATATATTACTACTTACTATAATAGCAAGAAATATCAAATATAATTTAATTTAAAATATTTAAATAAAAGTATTGAAAAAGTTTGTTAATGTGGTTTAATTTAAAAAAACGCAACCTCGTATATTACTTTTTAAAACATTTTTTCAGTGCAGAAAAATCGTATCTCAAAAAAATTTGAATATCTTACAGTAAATTATTTTTAACACAATAGTTGTCTTGAAAATTTATCAAAAGTTTAACATTTTCTAAGGTTATGAAAAAATATCTGGTAAAAATGTGAAAATATTTGTTAGAAAATCTATTTTAGCTCTCCTGAAAAGTTGTATTTTTTCAGTTACAATTGGTTTCTCGGATTTGATTAGAGCGAAGAAATATGACAACGTTTCTTCTAAAGCTAAATGACTTGGAGGAAGTTTTGACTTTAACTCTTACTCTAACTCTTTATTGGCTTCAAAAAATGTTACGTTATATAAAAAAATTAACAAAACTTTGGATAAAATGAAAAATATTAAATAAAAAAAATCATTGATAAAAGACATGAACTAATGTATAAACCAGTCTTCTTATATACATATTTAAAATTTATTCCTACAAATATTTCAAACACATTTATAAATATATTTTTATAATTATTTATATCGTGTATACCCTTGGTTTGAGACCCATATGAGTGCCAGTTTTAGAGCGTAAAATTAAGTCCAGTATTGGTATGACATCTGGTCCCAAAGGTAATAATTCAAAATGGCGTAATATTTTACTGATAACACTTTTCATTTCAAGCATAGCATACTTTTGACCAATACAATTACGTGGACCAGCACTGAAAGGAGTATAAGCAAAGGGATATATTCCTTCAGAATATTCGATAAAGCGTTCCGGTTTAAATTTATTAGGCTCAGCAAAATAGTCAGAATCCCGAAAGACAACAAACAAGGGCACATTTAAATGACAATTGCCGGGCACAATTATACCATCTAAAAAGAAAATTAATAAATTCCAAAATTGAGTGTAACATTTTTTAATTATTGCACCCACTTAAATCCGTATCCTCTTTGAAATATCTGCCTATAATAGGTACTGGTGGATAGAGTCTCATGGATTCCTTTATAACACATTCCATATATCGTAAGTTCTGTAATTCTCTATATGACACCTCTTTTTGTCTATCATCTCCTATGACTTCTCTTATTTCATTAAATAATTTCTCCTGGACTTCAGTATGTCGGGAAATGATATATAGAGCAAATGAAGTACCACTGGTAGTGGTGTCATGTCCTTCAAACATAAATGTCTCCACTTCTTCGCGTATGTCTTCATTACTTAAGGGTTTTCCCTCTACGTTAGCTTGCAGAAGCAAATCCAGTAAAGCCATTCTCTTTTTATGTTGCACACCATCATCTTCCCCTATATATTCTTCTTTTGTGCTTGAGTTCTTAAGACTGTTTTCCAAAGTGAGTCGTCGTTTCTCTATAACATTTTTAGTAAAATTTTGCATAAGATTTATATGCTTTTTCATCTTGTAATAAATATGAGGAGCAAATACTTTAAAAAGGTTATCAGACCGCCAAAGGGGTTTACGTAAACGGCTGGATATAATTTCGGTGACGCTGCAAAAGACGTATTGATACATAAATTAAAAAAATAAATTAAAATAGATTTGATTACATCCAACTTCCAAGAGACTAAAAATATGAGTACATACTAAACTACAATAATTTTCAAGAAGCCCCAAGAGCAGGTATGAAGCCTGTAACGACTTCTCATTTAAATTCAAATTTAAATCAAAATTCAGGGACAATTTGGGCCAGAAATGTAAAGTCACTCAAACAATTGACCACGTGTTTGAATGTCCTATGTTCAAATGCTTACAACGCTACGATCTTGGTTATGGATCACTTGTTTTTTAGGTTATTGTGTTTTCTTTTAAATGGGTGCATTAGGAGTATGGTCTATGAAACCGTTATTTTATTATATTCAAATGAATGGAAAAAGTGGAAGTGGTCAATTTTTTGGGTTTATTTAAAGCATATAAAAACTCTTAAATTACATAAATAAATATTTTGTATAGCCACTGCTGGCAATTATTGCAGCTTTATTTTTATGTGGCATGCTTTTGACTAGGACTTGGTAGACACTGGGAGGTTTATCTCTCCAAGCTTTAACCACATGCCCTCACAATTTATTCAGAGAAGTTGGAACTCACACAATACTTATTTTCAGCTCCCCAGAGGTGAACAAGTGGTTGGAGGTTAGGTGATTGGGGTGACCCTAAAATTATATTTTCAATTCGCTATCATTAAGACACTTTTGAGTTGTTTTGGCGGTGTATTTCAAATCATAAGTACACAACAACCAACTTTTAGCAAGTGGCTGGGAGATTCGTGAACAAAATGTTACGTAATTGTTGGCAGTCATTTTGTCTGTATAGTGACAACTCCCCCGTCATCATACATGCCACCAAACTTCAAGATATACTTACCGTGCCGTGCCTCTAAAGTATTTTTAGGTTTTGGGCAAGTCAACAACCTACCATCGGATCCAATGAGATTAATTTTGGTTTCGTCCGAAAATATGACCATCTTCCAGAGTTCAATTTAAGTGTATCCAAACAAAATCCAAGCGTAATTTTCGATTGCATTTTATAACCAGTGGTTTCTTTACTTTTGCTGAACCGCCTGACCAGCAGAGCGCAATGTATTTCTAACTGGCTATGCAGACAGATTAAAATTGCCAAATAAGATTAAATTTTTATAAACTTGCACTGCAATCTCCACTCTCTCCTAGTGAGATTTCTAAGAATCCGTCCACCCTGCTCTACCATAAACATATTATTTCACCTAGGCCCATTATTACAACTTGCCGTTAGTTAAAGGTAGAATTTTCTCAGACAGATAAATCGCTTTTTGTTATTACAAATAAATTTTAAACTATAGTAATTGATAAAGTTATTGGGAATATTGCCTTACCTTTAGGTTAAAGTTTACTTCTAATAACAAAAAGCAAGTTATCTGTCTGAGAAAATCCTACCTTTAACTAACGGCAAGTTGTAATAATGGGCCCTAGTTGTACAAATAAGTAGTGGAGAAGCCACATTCTAAAGCAATTTTATAACAACCCTTTTACTGGCATCGATAATTGCTGCTGCTGCGCGACAGCTTTCATCTATTCTTAAAAGCTACTGTCTCACACTCCCCAATATTCTTTGGCCAAAAACGTACCATTTTTTGTTTTTAAAAATACATATATACATACATAATTGGCCATTACAACCCTGTATCACGGTTTCGGCCTAGCTTCTCGCAGCACACATGAAAGAATAATTTTTTAATGTAAAAATTTTAAAGTTTGATTTTATAAAAACTTTACAATTATTTTCTTGATACAAATAAAATGCTAGAAAAAGTAGGTATCAGATAATTAAATATTGTCAATAGTTTAGACAAAATTATTTTCTATTTACATACATATATACATACATACATAATTGGGTTACGGCCTAGCTTCTCGCAGCACTCATGTTGTATGTGTTAATTTTTATCCATGAATACCGGGACTTATAGTTTAAAGCCGACTCTGAACGACAGATTTGAGAAGCTTTTTCATGACAATCAATTATTCTCAGAGCTTTTGCCAGAAGACGGCTGAGAGGTAGTCTCCGAAAGAAATATTTTTTTCATACTTCTTTCTTCAAGATGTCAGAGCTGAGATTTGAACCCGGCGCTATCGTCTTAATTAGCCACACACACTAAGCACTAGACCACGGCGACTACAAAAAATAGCATATGTATTAAAACTTCTTGAAAAAGGGTTAGAAAATTGCTTAACAACTCCAAAATGTTAATATTTTTCTTAGTTATTCCCTCCGTTATTACTTCTAAAAATATTTGGTGAGGTAGAAAATTGACCGCCTGCACTTTTTAATTATTTAAATATAAAAAGATAACATTTTCCTAGATTGTTCTCCTATTTGAACCATTTGAAAGAAAACACAAAAAAAAAAAAACAAGTGGTCCATGAATAAGATCAACCCTTACACCAGCATACAATCACTGTACATTTCATTTTACTAAATCTATATTAAATATCACAAACTAAGCCCTAAGATTAGTAATTAAGTTTTAATTAATTTAATTTAATTAAGCCTTTACGGTTTTTAACCTGAATTTTTTCTGCTATATTTTAATTTTCCCAAAGCAAATTCCAAGCTCAACTGTCCTGACCAACGTTTCTGGTGGGAATAAAAACCATGACTTTCCAGTTAACAAACTTGCCCTAGACATACACCTTATAAGATTACATACTTACATTTTAACTGACTTCACATAACCTATATGTGGATTCGATTGGGCATTAACTTGTACTCCCATAGCTGTTTCAGCTATGATATCCAATGCGCTTAGACAGACAATTGGAAACATATCAATGGCATTGCTTTTATCTGTCTCTACATAAGTCTGCAGTTTTGTCACCATAATATTTGTTTGACGATCAAAAATTTCCACAAATTCTTCTAAAATTTTGAAATGAAAACTAGGAGTTATAATCTTACGACGCGTATGCCATTTTTTTCCAGTACTCAAGAGTAGTCCATCACCCAACCATAACGATAGCATATCGTAGACATAATTCTTCGTAATATGCACTGGACTACTCAAAAGAGTTTCCAATACTTTAGGATCGGCACAAAAGATTACCAATTGCTGGAATACCCACGCATGAAATATTTTACCATGTTTCTCCACGAAGAGATGTAAGCGTTCGATAGCATCTGAAAAAATTCATATGGACGAATATGCTTATTTGAAAAAACAAAAAAAAAAAAACAAAAACAAAACAAACAACTGATATTCAAATAATTACTTTGAGAATTTCCACCCAGCATATGAAGAGCTCGACCCACTAAAGGCAAAGACACACCTCCTCGTATTTTAGATTTTTTTAACAACTCATTGCGATGCTTTTTATTGAAATAATCCCATGTTATAAGTAAAACTAAAACACTAATTAATAACGAAATCCACATTAAGATCGGATGTTAAAAAACAAAAAATAAAAACAAAAAACGCAGCACCACTATAGAACGATAGACCTCAAAATGAAATGAAAGACTAAAATCTTTATTGCATGTGTGGAATTTATGTGCAATAAAATAACAAAAAAAGTAATTTATTAATTAAACAAATTGTAAAGAGAGTCAAAAAAATATCTTTTTAAGAGATTCTTTAATAAGAGACAGACATTTTTAAAGGCAATTTGTTCACACTAACCGCAAAATATCTCTTGAAGTCTGTATTATTATTTGTACGCGAAGAGTGGAACACTGCAAAAAAGGATTATTATATCACCATTAAAAGTACGTATTCATCTATTGAAATTCACAAAATTAACAATAAGTTGGCATGTAGTTAGCATAGAGTTTATTCATAATATACTGATTAAACTGCTTTCCGATAAACGTAAGCCAATCAACTGCCAAGCATTAGATAAATTGTAAACTAACAGCTGATAAAATGAAATTTATTTATTGACACACTTTTTGCATAAGATATTTTTTTGAATATAAAAATTGTTTTTCTTTTGTAAAATAAAAATTTAAATGTTAAAATCGGAGATGATTTAAACGAAAAATGGCTGACTTTTGAAAAAAAAAAATAATTTAAAGTTCCGAGTTGATATATGAAAAGTTAGCAAACGGATTAAAATCTGTGATAATGAGCTGCTAGCTTTCCATTTTAAATAGAACTGTTAAAGTATTCTGACGAAACACCATCCACTTTAAGAAATTTTAGGTGTTCTTTTTAATAAAAAAGGGACCATTCAAGTTCATTAATTCACTAATACATCGTCATAATATGTCGTGTGTATCAATCTTCTATCAAAGTATTCTAACGAAGTAAGATTTCACACAGTTTCACGTACTGCTTGTACTTCTCGTAGATTAAATCCGTTTGTGATTGATTGTCCAGTAAATCACACAATGAATTACAGAAATGACTCGTTCTTTCTTCTATTAATCTTTACAATCACTATTTCCTTTTATCACTTTTCCGTAACCTATTTTTCTTTCCCGAATACAATACATCAGCAGGGCATTCGAAGAAAAAATATCAAGTGATATGAATAGTGGCATAATTGAAAAACTGCCTTTCTAGAAAAATTGCTTTTTGTGTGTTTTTACTTTTTTTAATTATTAAATGTGTTATTGGGTAAATAAAAACTGATTTATATAGCTGAGACTTCAAGTTCAAAAAATATACTGAAAAATGTAAAATAAAATAATTTTTTGAATTCTAAATTTATTTTCGAAATGCAGTTTTTTAGTTATGCCACTATTCATGTCAGTGAGCAATGCGTACATATCATATTTAAAACACACAGTATCTACTATCAGTCATTTAGTGATTACTAAATTTTTTTTACACAAATCAGTACTTTTTACTGAATACTGATTTCTCTTTTCAGTAAACAGTACTTTTTATTGAATACTGATTTCTCTTTTCAGTAATCAGTAAAATTTACTGAATACTGATTTCTCTTGGGATGGATGGGATACTTCGGACAAGGCAAAGTCTCTGATTGGGGTCAACCTGGCGGCCTCCAGAACGACCTTGTTCCCGTTGTATTCAAGTCGACATACAGCCTCCACGTGGCCCTCCTGGATAACATTCTAGCACCCGCTAGCTTGTTAACTAATGTATGCGGCGATTGTCCAATCCCCTGGACTTTAAATTTGGGTTGTGCGTAGGGCTTGAAATCCACCACATAAAAACATTCTTCAATGAAAGCTAAAACCAAAGAATCTAAACGGACCCCCTTTTATGTTGACAAACTTGGCAAACGTTTTAAGGACTATGATTTAAGGATATGCACCTGGAATGTGAGAACCCTTTATAGGGAAGGTGCCTCTATCCAATTGGCGGATGCTCTCACGAAATGTAGGGCTGACATCACCGCCATCCAGGAAATGCGATGGATAGGACAAGGTTGTACGAGGCAAGCAACATGTGACATCTACTACAGCTGCCATGAGAAGAGACGCGAATTTGGCTGCGGATTCGTAGTAAGTAAGAAACTTCGCGATCTTGTCTCGGAGTTCACCCCCGTGAACGAAAGAATTGCTACGATCCGAATAAAGGCAAAGTTTTATAATATCAGCCTTATTTGCGTGCACGCCCCGACGGAAGAGAAGGATGATGCGGTCAAAGATGCTTTCTACGCAAAGCTCGAGGATGTATACGATAGGTGCCCGGCACATGACGCCAAAATTGTCCTCGGCGATTTCAATGCGAAAGTTGGACGTGAAGGTATCTTTGGCCCCACTGTCGGACAGTTCAGTCTCCATAATTCCACCTCACTGAACGGCATGAGACTGATCGATTTCGCCGCGGCGCGAAACATGGTAGTTTGTAGCACCAGGTTCCAGCATCTCAATATCCATAAGGCCACCTGGCTCTCTCCTGATCGATCTACCAACAACCAGATCGAACACATTGTGATTGATGGAAGGCATGTATCCAGCATACTAGACGTGCGCACATTTAGAGGTCCCAATGTCGACTCGGACCATTATCTTGTCGCAGCCAAGATGCGACTGCGTATATGCGCTTCGAATACGACACGTTCTAGTGTGCAAGGGAAGCTGGACATCAAAAAGCTGCGATCACAAGAGACAGCCAGGTCGTTTTTCGATCGTCTTTCTAACGAGCTCAATTACATCCCATCCTCTCTCAAAAGTATTGGTGGACAGTGGTCTCACATCGCTCACTCTCTGCGCAGCGCTGCCGAAACAGTTCTTGGTTTTGAGCGTCCTCCCCGCAGAAACCAATGGTACGATGAAGAATGCCGTGAGGCCACTGCAGCAAAGAACGCTGCCTATAGACGAACATTGCAGTCCACCACTACAAGAGCAACGATGGAGGTGTACAGAGAAAAGAGGAGGGAAGAAAGACGCCTATTCAGAAAGAAGAAAAGAGAGGAAGAAAGGCGTGATCGTGAGGAAATCGAGATGTGCAGGAGTAGAAATGATGCTCGAAATTTTTATAAAAAGATAAGGCGTCTTACTACTGGTTTTAAGCCCGGAGCAACCTCCTGTTCGTATGGCTGGAGGAAAGTATGCCTAACGATTGGAATCTTAGTGCTCTCTGTCCCATCCTGAAAAAGGGAGATCCCATGATATGCACCAACTACAGGGGTATAAGCCTCCTCCCTATCGCATATAAGGTTCTTACGAGCGTTTTGTGTGAACGACTGAAGCCATTCGCCATCTCACTGATTGGACCTTATCAGTGTGGCTTCAGACCTGGTAAGTCCACCAATGACCAGATATTCACACTGCGCCAAATCCTGGAGAAGACACATGAAAGTCAAGTCGACACACACCATTTTTTTGTCGACTATAAGGCAGCCTTCGTTAGCCCAATAACGGATCGCGTTTATGCCGCAATGTCTAAACTCGGTATTCCTGCTAAGCTGATAAGGCTATGCAGAATGACCGCCATTACCAGCAAGAATGATGTCACTCTGGAGATCAAGCGAAGAATTATACTGGCCAACAGGTGCTACTACGGTCTCGGTAGGCAGTTTAGTAACAGAGACCTCTCTCGTGCGACGTAGTTAACACTCTACAAGTCGCTTATTCTTCCGGTGCATCTCTATGGTGCGGAAGCATTGACGCTGTCTTGAGCCGATGCAGCGGTCCTGGGGGTGTTTGAGAGAAAAATTCTGCGCAAGATCTTTGGTCCACTGATGCAAGGCGATGAGTTTTTCATTAGGACAAACTATGAGCTGTATGAGCTCCTCGGCGACGTAGATGTTGTCCAGCGCATTAACATCCAGCGGCTGCGCTGGCTCGGCCATGTTGTTCGGATGGAAGAATCCGCTCCAGCGAAAAAGGTTTTCGATGCGAAGGTCACTGGACGTCGGCGTAGAGGACGTCCATGTTTACGTTGGAAAGACCAGGTAGATAGAGCCCTGTCATCAATTGGTGTGACCAACTGGAGAAGGCGTGCGCTTAGCAGAGACGCCTGGAGACTAGTGTTGAGGCAGGCCGAAACCCATTAACGGGTTGTTATGGCCAGCTAAGTAAGTAAGTAAGTAAGATTTCTCTTTTCAATAATCAGTAAAATTTCTGAATACTGATTTCTTTTTTCAGTAAACAGTACTTTTTACTGAATACTGATTTCTGTTTTCAGTAATCAGTAAAATTTACTGAATACTGATTTCTTTTTTCAGTAAACAGTACTTTTTTCTGAATACTGATTTACGTATTTCAGCAAAAAAGTAATGCAGTATGCCCATGTATGATCGTAATCAAAGTTTAACTGGCCTGGTAAAACCTACTGTATGTTCGATACATATTTTCGGAAGCATGTTAAAAAATACTCAACATCTTAGAGCATTTTCTATTTTTTCCTCATGAATGACTTTGAAAAATGCTATATATGGATTAAATGTTTATTGTCTAAATAAACAATTTTGAAATTAAATTATAAAATGGGTCTGAATGTTGAATTTTTAAGAGAATAGTCTTTTTTTTTAATTATAATAGAATATTAATACTATCGGTTATGTCTGTAAACCAATATCGAGAGAAATTAAAAATATTTTCAATTATTTTACACAGACTCAACGTTTAAGGTTTTTTTCGATAACATCAGTAAATATTTTTACAATTTTGTATTGATCTGACAAACTTATAGCTGAACTCTTTGCACCTCTTATTCTTTCTATGCACTGTTATCCAAAACTTTATCAATATAAAAAATATAGTGTCACAAAGGCTTTACTTAGGCACATACAAATACAATTTATAAAATGTTTGCTGGTATATGCAAAGATAAGCAACCTGAAACGAATGTTGTTACAAACATTTCAATGAAAAAAAAAAAAAAAACATATTATCAGTAATCAGTCTACATTTTAAAATCAATAGCGTTAAATGACTATTAACCCTTTAAAACAGGTAGTTGTATTTTTCTAATAGTAAAGGTTTTCAACGAAATGGACTTATTTTGTCTGTTTAAATTTAACCCTACCTTTACATAATGTTCTGTTCATATAAAAATTTAAATTGAGTCACTTGGGATTTTAATTGAGTTCATATATAGAGAAATTAAACCCGGAACATCCGGGCATATTCCGGCTTTATAATCGCACAGAGGACGCCAAAAAGAAGTTGAGGTAATTCAAAATTACTTAAAAAAAGAATTAAAACCGATCATTAATAATTAATTTGACATGCGATTGTCATAGGACAGGAAATGATCTAAAGACCTGAATAGTATTCGTTTTGCTATGTGAAAGGTGCTCTAAAGTATAAAATTTAGATCTTGAAAAATACCTAGCGTTTTTTCTATACGTTTTAGATTGATTTTGTGCTTACTGTGCATGGTACATAAATTCCCAATGAATTCTATTAACTATTAGATATCGTGAGAAATTTCGCACAAACTGGTTTAGAGCAATACAAATTTTTAATAAGAAAAATTATAGAAAACAAAAAAATATAAAATAAAAAATAATTGATTGATAATCACATTAACATATTTGAACAAATATTGGATGCATTTTACCTATATATATTTAATAAATGTTGTTTTATGTAAATATTTCTTAAAATATTATTTAACCCTGCTACTACGTTAGGGTCATTTGATGACCCAAATTGTATTTTTCCGGCGAGTAAAGAGGAAAAGACCTTTACAGAATGCATTACTTGTAATAATTATGTCTGTCCATCGCACCGAAACACAAAACATAAGTTTATATAAAACCTACTGCAATCATCACGAGTCTTCAAAACTTTTTTCTTTTGTAAAAATTAATATTTTTATAATAAAAATATATCGGGTCATAAAATGACCCAAAACATAATATTCGTAAGTTTTTTTTTTAACGTAGTAGCAGGGTTAAAAATAAATTAACACAAAATAAGATACTCGTATAATATTTAAATTTTTTTTTACTCGTATTTACAGCTGGAAAAACAAGCAATGAACAAAATAAATGTTCGAATTAAATAGCGGTTACGTTTTTCTGATCAAATATTTGACTAATGTGAGCAGACCTTAGGGGAATGCTGTAGTTTACATCCCACGAAATTATGTACTGTGTCGTAGCTATAAGAACTATGCTAAATTTAAACATAAAATTTATATTCATTTCATAAACTTTTATGTTTTCTTTCTACTCTATTCACTATTAAATAATTTTTTCCCAATTGATATAAAAGATGTAACCGCTCTTTATATTTGTTTTCTCTTATATAAATTCATGTTTTTATCTCATTTAAATGGATACATATGTACATACATACATACATATTTGAAGTAACTTTCAGAAACAATTATTATTTCGTATTTCAAAGTCAAGTTTACATACATGTATTTATACATACATATGTATGTACATGCGGATGGAAACCTATCCAACCAGTTTCATTAAAAGTTTGTTTTGATTAAAAATGTTTTTTGCTTGTCATACTGAGTTTATTAGCTTTTGTTGTTTACTTTCATAGTTTGCAAAAAAAAAAATAATAAAAGCCAAAACATGGATTGAACTTTGGAACCTTTAAACTTTATTTACACTGTAGGAGTAGTTATTTATTACGACTATTATACATTTAGTTGTAAATTATAGCGGCAAATAAAAAAGCAGTTCAAAAAGATTTCAAAAGATCAAAAATCATTTGGTTTAAGTTTAGTTCCAGTTATCAATTTTCTAATTAATTTAAAATATTATTTCAGGCTTTTTTATTTAATCAGACTCTTAAATCAAAATGAAACGCTTCCTATTTATTTTAAGAAAATATAAATTTTTTTAATGTTTTGAAAGCTAATTACATTTGGGTCTAGCTACAACTGTCTAATCGAAATTATGTTTGGTGGGTAGTATCTAATTCTTTAAGAAGAAAATTACACTTCTAGGTTAACATAAAAATGAGTTAAAGTGTAGCAACATTAAGCATTTGCAGTTTAACTGTATTAGTTTTAATTATAGATTCCATATTATATTATAAAGGACTGCAAAAAACGTTATCAAAATCAAACTGTATTATTGTACAGTAGATCTATTACAGTTTTCACTGCAGCATTCACAGTAAATCCATAAATTCTACTGTTATTTTTTATTTTTTTGACTTCAAAACAAGCTCTGCATCACAAAAATATTAACAAATAATTAATTAATTTTGTTTCGTTAGAAAAGCGTTTAGATTAAAGTTAAATTTTACTAAGAATTTAAATTGTTTGCAATTATTGTTTTTTGATAATCAAAGCATAAAATGATGTTCGTGAACAAATAGTAGACAAGCTAAACTGAACATGTTTTTAACCCCAGCTACGATTCCATACACATTCGTGTTCTGTACATATTCATGACAAAAATCAACTGTTTAGCTCATACTCATCTCTAGAAATCATATATTCCAATGTAACTTAAACTTTACTGTGCTTTCTTCTTGGGGCTGACTGCTGTTGGATTATTTAGTGGTGAGAGAGTAACTGATTTCCATGAACGAGCTTCTCAAGTCTGTCGTTCGGAGTCGAGTTTAAACTGTAGGTCCCAGTACTCGTGACTAAAAAAATTAACACACACAACATGGGTACTGCGAGAAGCTAGGCCGTAATGCTGATATAGAGTTCTAATGGCCAATTTTATATGCATGTATGTACCTTTGTTTTTGTTTTGACAGATATCAGATACGATATTCGTAAGCTTAAATCTCTTTCCCTTATATAAAGGGTATTGCATGTGTAGTAAAGATCCCCTGAGTGCAGGCCTGAATTAAATAAAAAAAACATATGGCCGAGCCAGCGTAGGCGCTAGATGTTAATGCGCTGAACAAAGTCCACATCGCCAGGAAGCTCATACAGCCTATAGGTAGTCCTAATGCGAAACTCATCGCCATGCTTTAGAGGACCAAAGATCTTGCGAACGACTTTTCTTTCGAACACTCCTAGAATCGGTACATCGGCACAAGAACACGTCCATACTTCCGCACCATAGAGAAGCACTGGAAAAATAAGTGCAAATTTTTTTGCAAGAGAGAAGCCTCTGCTTCTCACCTGCCTTCCGAGACCGTAGTAGCACCTGTTGGCCAGTGTGATTCTTCGCTTGATTTCCGGACTGACATCATTATTGTTGGTAATGGCGGTGACAACCACATTGACCACATTGAATGTTTAGTCGTAGGCTGTAACCTGGGAGTCGATACGTTCAACGTCCCTACTCGTCGATAACATTTACCTCCAGACCCATTTTATCAGACTCTTGTTCAATTGCATTAAAGACTGCGGTGACATCTCGCTTGGTATGCATATCCAAGGAGCTGACCACTTTTGTTAAAAATAGTTCCATTACGATTCACACATGAGAAAGGGCAAAACACTCTACATGGCGATCTCAGTATAAGGATCGCCTTGTTTGAAACCTCGCACGGTATTAAAAGGACAGAGCTACAGGAGTTGTTCAATGGAGTTGAAATGGTTAACTTTTTTAATTTGCCAGCCACTTAACACTGGTATTAAATCTGTTGTGAAGTATAGATGAAGACTGTTAAAATAAATATCTGAAAAAAATTAACTGAAAAGTTAATATTTTAAAGCAGCACGAGTTATGTTCAGTGGTTGACAGCTAAAACTTTTTTACTTAATTCAAGTGAAAGCAGAAAAGTAATTATCATAACCGAGCAATTAAATTTTTCGAGATTCTTCTGTAGCTTTTTTGGTTTCCTGGGTACAACAGCAATGTACTTCAAATGATTATTAATATTGAATGCAGGTTTCTTTAACGTAATATGTATATAAAATTACTTTATAAGTTACAAATTGAGAAATCGTAAAATTGAATTACATTGATCCAGCAAACAGGGACTCATTAGAAAGACTCTCTACCTCCGGAGAGAAGAATATTTTGCTAATATTAGAAAACAACCAACTGTTTAGAAAGAAGTGATTTATATTTTAGTTGGTAACCGTAAATATATGTTTATTTATAGCTTCCAACTAACGATGACTACAACGGAAAGAACGGTTTGGCATCATTTAAAAAATTGTGACTAATTTGTTAAGTACTGAGAAGACTTCTGACTATGAGCGTATCGTGGCTAACATTATAGGAAAGTTGGAAACTCATAGTTGCCTAGAGAGAGCGTAGCGTAGCGTTGTCGGACCTCTAAGTACCTTCAGAATCTATCTTTTAACATAAACAAAAACAACAATGAAATATTCATATATGAGACATTTCGTAGACGAACTTTGATAATAATATACTCGTATTTTTGCAAAAAAATAAAAAATAAACAGAATATTTAAATGATAATATACCAGACTAATAATAACAAATTCTCGTGCCAAAGTATTAATAATCGTACAGACATTTGTTTATATTTTTATTCTTTAAATTTTGAACTTTGGAGTCACTAAATGTATTTAAAGTGAAGTAGGTTAAGAGAGAACTAAATCTAAAAGAATTAAATCTTATTTAAGTCGCCTATACCCAATACATACAATCTTTTTACGTCTATAGACAGAAAACAAAATTATATTTTTTTGAGCCAACCCCTCACCATTTCGCTGCCTCTGGTGGGGATCGTTTTCATGACCTTACATTAGAAGACTACATACATAGCTGCGTAGGAAAATAATATTGGTTTCTTTTTATAAAAAATATTTGAAGGACTGTAAAATTTTATTAATACTGCGAATTGTATTAAAATAATAAATCTTAAGCTAAAACTCAAGAATATTCCGATTAAATAGGCTTAAATTAATAATTAACGAAACAAATAGAATATTTATAAATTCTGAATTGTTCGAAATACCTACAAATTAGGGCCATGTCTTTTATTTCATAGTGCTTTCTGGTACTAAGTACAAACACAGCCATGTTGCAAACAGTGAAAACTATAAGATGCCGCACCAAATAGAAAATTAAAAAAAAATTTTAGTTCATTAGCTGAAAGTTTAGTTTTTAAATAGCGGGTACTTGCAAAAGATATTCAACTGGAGCGTTATAATATATAATTACACAATCAGGACATTTGTAATATTCACAATTTAACATGTAACGAGCGAAATTTAAGAATCTTTTATTTATTTCATAAATAAAAAGTAAATTTTTTTTTTAGGCATCAAAGAGTCACATGACCCCAGTTCTGTGAACGATAGATGTTTATTAGCTGACTTCAGTTTTTGCGTGCTGTTAAAATCGAATTTATAAATTTTAAAACATTAATGGTGTACTATTTGAGTTTGTCTCATAAAGCTTATCTTTCGCCACTTTTTGAGTTTCAGTTGAGCGATTAAATTAACTTCAATCTTTGATTTCACTTATTGACTTGACATAGCACAGTGCAACACGAAAGAAAAATAACGATATACGTATACCACTACGTGTAAAAGACCAAAAAAAGAAGACTCGTGTCTCCCAGTTTTGCCTAAATTTTTTTATGGGCCTCCAAACATTTGGGGCCTGTGTGCTGTTTTTGCAAAAAGTGATCATTTTCTCAAGCTCATATCTTGAAAAGCGTTTAGAATTTTGATTTACTTTCTAAGGCAAGGTTGTAGCTCTTACCATGAAGAACAAAAACTCTGCAGATATGATATCAAAAAAACTTCACCTTCAAGACCAAAATCGCAAAAAAACTTTGAAAATTCGATCTCTTTTAGCTTTTTTTTCCCCTGTTTAGGTCCATAGATAGCAAACCGTTTAAAATTTAAGGAAAAAATTAACTACAAAAATTTACCTAAGATCTCAATAAACAACTGATGCGATCATGTACCGACCGCAGCAGAGCGGGCAAAACAATAAGTTCAGCTCACACATCAAGGGACTTTTTTTTACTTTTGCTGCTACCAAAGCGCTACCTGAACGGTATAAAGAATCATTCCTAGAAAGTTCATATTATTTGGGAAAATCGCCGAAACGTCTAAAAACGTGGATGGTCCGTGAGATGAAAATCATAAAAAAGTCCATGTGTCGTATAATTCAAAAAGACTTCGGTCTGGGAGCTTTCAAACAGCGTATATGACATATGTTGACTGCAGCTTTAAAGAAATAGGATTGAAAAATCCAAACGTCTTTTTGTAAAGTACGCTGATAACTTGCACAGAAAAACTCTTGTTTACGGATGGAAAAATGTTTACCGTACAGAAAAAGTTTAACAAACTGTAACGTTTCTATATTTTTATATTATTCCCTTCCATACTTTAATCAATTTATGTATTCATTTATATCGTCGCAAGAATTAAAGAACGCTGTAACTGACAAAACATTAATTGCTCACCAGAGCCAAAAAGCCTGTATGAAAGTAGAACAAAAATACTGGTATTTTTCAAAACGCAGACGGCGTAAGTGATTTTGTTTTCATCAGGGACCGGAAATAATTGTTATTTATTTTTTCTGAGAAAAAAGGTTACGCAAAAATGCCATTTATCTGCATTTGGTAATTTTTAACCATTATCAGTACGTTTATATTCTTTTGGTATGACCTACGGTTGTCAAGTGTGGTCAAAAAGATGTGCCAAGACACATATTAAGAAACTTCAGATTATACAAAATAAGAATTTAAAGATCATCTTTAACTTAAGAAGGCGTTACTCAACAAACAGACTACATAGAAAATTCAAGCAGAACATGTTTATGGCTGTAATCAATAATATGACACAAAGCTTTGAAAATCGCAACAGGTTTTCAAGTTATTCTTTAGTAAGAAAGTTCATCTGAAGGGTAGATATAAAAAGCTCTTCAAATTTCAATAAGGTTTTTTGCTATCTTTTTCCTTTAATGTGCGATAAATATCTTTATATGTATTTTAAGTTCAACCTAGAATAAGCTTTTATTTGTTGCAATACTTACTAGTAAAATCTCAAACTATGAATATATATTAAAATTTTTATATTTTTAACTTGAAATAATGATAGTAAATAAAAATAATAATAATAATATTCTTTTGGTTACCGTAACCAATTACAATGAGAAAAATATTTTTTAGGTTATAAGTAACCATTATATCAACCAAAAAAAATATTTCTCATTTTAATGGGTTACGATGACAAAAGTAAAATATATTTCTTGTTAATGGTTAATTATAATCATTACATAAATTCATTGTCATTAAAGGTTAAATATGACTGTTTCGTAGTTTCTCTTATAACTGTTACCGTCCCTGATTTTCATCATAGAAATCTGGTATTGGGACCAATCGATGCGTATTTTTTATTCTGATAAAAATGATGCAAAAAACGTATTTTCAATTTTCTGTCAGTTACAGCGTTCTTTAATTCTTGCGTCGATATATACATTGTAATTTCATTTTTATATCTTCTTGATAATATATAAAAACGTTTGTGCCGGGTACGTGTTTCAAAAACTCAAGAACCGCTGCACCGATTGACACCAAACTTGGACAATATATAAGTTTAGTCAGAAGCCAGGTTTCTCTTAAGTTTAACAACGATAGGTGGCGCTATTGTCGTAATATTTCAATATTTTTTACTTATGATACGATTTGGCTCAAATTCACAAAATATATTTATTAAACAAAAATAAGTATCCTCTTCTTTTATAGGCATTCAAAAATAAAAATTCTCAATATATTTTTTAATTTATAAAAAAAGAAATAATTGGAGAGAAAATCAAATTATTTCAGGGCTAAACAGCGTTTGCCGGGTCAGCTAATATCATTATAAAATTAGAAGCCAATAGAGAAGCTTGTATAATTTTGTAAAATAAGAATCTACATAACTGATTCTATATGTAGTCAAAATTTGGTGAAATTATACTTCCACAAAGTGGGTCAAAAGATCAATTTAAATATTATCGTAAGTATAATTGCGTGTTTAAAAATTGTGTATATGCAGATATGGTGTTTTAATTAGTTGTTTCTCGGAATATTATTTCAAAGAAAAATAGTGTATAAATGGAATACACTTTTTTTTTTGTTATATACTAAATATTTTTATTATTTCATAACAAAATACAATCGAAAAATAACGTATACTGATATACACAATTTTTCAACAATATAAATGGTGCAAATGATTCAAATAAAATAGTGTATACCATACAAAATAAAACAGTGTATAATGATTATAAAACAACTAAAATAGCCGAAGTGACAGCATGGTACTTTGAATCCCATTTATTTGCAATTAAAGCACTTGTAAATGAATGAAATATCATCTAATAGTAGCCTGATTATTCCACTAAATATTTAAAAACATCGATTATTATCTGAAATATTACTGTTTTCCCACATGTCTAATAACACAACAATTTTTAACTCCATTATCTCGAAATGTGAAACAAATTATACACTATTGTTTTATTAAAGGGACGAAATAAGCAATAAAATTGTTAAATATTTTCGAGATGAAACTTAAACTTTTGAATTTTATTTTTAATTTGTCTTGAAAGTGCTTAAACTCCAATAAAATGGATGCATAGATAGATAAATTATTACGAGCAATAACCGCCATGACAACAACAATGCAACAACAGCAAGAGCAGCTAAATCAAGTAAGTCAACAAGTGAGTAAGGAACGTCTGGAGATCAATTTTCAAATAAAGAAAGTTTTCCAAGGTAAACACATGTGCGCAAAATTGCTTCTGCAGTACATAGGATCAGCTACATATACATTTTTGACAACCTTAGCCTCACCTAAATATACAGTATTTTTCGTTTAGCTGCATTTCGCTTAGCTGCATTTTTTGCCTAACTGCACAAAATACAAAGTATTGTGTATGATGGCTTAATGTTGTATGAAAAAAAATCGTTTACGTGCGTTTTGCTTAAGTGCATATTTTGAATAAGAGCATTCGATTTTTTGTCAGCAATATTTATTTTTAATACAAAATATTATTCTTAAGTGCCTCATAAACGCAAAAAAAAATTATTATGGCAATCGCTATTTTTAAGAACAAAAAAAAAAAAAGGCAAAAAATTAACTTTGTTTATGTGGCAACTCAATTCACTGAATTATAAATATATAAATAAATTATAAATATATAAAAATATAAATATAAGTCAATTTCGCTTTTGGATACCCTGTATTTTATAAAAAGAGCTTGGTCTTACCAGCCGACCTGAAACAATATCTAATTGTACAAGTATTTATGTAAAAATGCATAACAGAAACTAAAGTGATAACTCTTTTTGATAATTTCTGGGCCAAATTCTATGAGGCGTCAAGTTCTGAGGTAGAAATAGTAGAGAGTAACGAATTTTTTGAATTATTTTCTAACTATGAATGCTATATAAGATGTGATGACAGTTTCAAATGCTATGGAAGTTTAAATGACGTAGATATTATTGATTGATGTTGTACGAGACAACCAAACAGAGGAACAATAGAAAAATGTTTTGACGATGATGGAGGCTTTAACCGTTTTAGATGTGCTACAAAAATATTGCTCTTTAAATAATATTGATGGCACTTTGGATGAAAAAGAAAATGCAATTCTTAAGCAATCAGTACGTGCTTTAAAGCAAACAAGTATTACTAAATAAAGCACATATTATTTGGTTAATATGTAGTACTTATTAGTTGTTGATTTTTGTTTCTTGTTTTTTTTTTTGCTTTTAATGAAATTTGAATTTAAATTACTTATGTACCTCTTGTATTTTTAAATAAATTGTTTTTGTTTTAACTTTTTTTGTTTAACTATTTTTACATATGACTCTGAAGTTATTGATTATTAAAAGATGCTGCATATATAAATCCATTTTTGCAAAGAAAAAAACTTTTGCGTAAGCGCACTTTTATTCAGGTAGGCGAATTCACTTAGCAGCGTTATTTATGCTGCTAAGTGAATACTGCGTAGCAGAACATTTTGCGTAAGTGCACGAATTTTCATGCAAACTTGAATGTGCAGCTAAACGAAAAATACTGTATAAGCCAATGAAATCTTAACGCTTTTTGATTCACAAAAGAACATTTTGGTGAAGTAACACAAATTTCTTAGTGAAATACAAAATAGTGAACAATCTTGTTCAGAGTTTGTTACAATTCTGCAAAAGAGGACTATGGATTGTGAATTTGTATGTGAATGTGGAGACGCTGTAGCAACAATTTTTCTAAAGTCAGAGTTCATTAGAGGATTGTGTGATGATCATATGCGAGAACAACTGTTACAAGAGTCGACATCAACATTTAGGCTGTGTTTGAATCGGTAACAAAGTTCTATGGTAAAAATAAATTTTTGTGTGGTAAAAAATTTTTCTCTTTCTGCTGTGTGAAATGAAAACTTTTTTGACAGCATACAATTTTGACATTTATTATTAAAAAAACTCTTGTTGTTATTAAATTTGTTAATTAAAAAATTATATAAAATGAATAAATTAACAATGTATATTCCACTACTCATTCCAATGTTTCCGGAGATCAGAAGATCGCATTTATTTGATGTTTTAGTATTTATTTTACTTTATTATTTTTATTTTACGGTTTCTCCTTCCATTTTAGTTTTTTTTTAATAATTTTAGTAAACTTTATATATTTCTTTACTTTTATGCAATATTTTAATAATTATTTTATATTTGTTTTAGTTTGTTCTGTTTTTCTTCCATTGTCAAATATGTCTATGCTTAGTGAAAAATTTTACTAGCCCCTAAGGCTAGTGAAATTTTATTCACCTCAAGACTGTCAAAATTTTACTAACAAGAGAACTTTGCTACCGTTTCAAACACAGCCTTAATCAAATTGTTCAAATAGCGTCAACGCTAGAAGCTGCCAAAATAAAAAAATAGGTGATATTCAGCAAGTTCGCCAACATAATAATGCTTGTAGCAGAACTCGTAGCCGTAATGCTTCACAATCAAGCAATCGAAATTAAAAGTTTTCCGCAAGAGTTAACTACAAAAAGCTGGGAATTAAAGGCTTATGTCTAAGATGTGGCCGCAGTAATCATTTATCGAAGGAGTGTAGAGTTGCCAGATACTGCATGTAGTAATATTGGCCACGTACAAAAAGTTTGTATTCAGTTTAGAATTAAGCAAAATAAATTAAAAAATACCAACAACAACGTAACGTATAATGCGGTCGAATAGTATACAATAACAGACGAATTTTTTGGAGTAAATCAAATTATCAATATTTAGAATAACAGTGCAGTTCTACTATCATCAAATGATGCGCGAAAATTTTACGTAGATGTTTTATTTTAATAAATGGAAGATATCAAAGCTTCGAAATTGATTCAGGTCCTGATTTTATATAGCTTCCATAAGATCAATATATTAAATTAAATATTAATGCACCATTAACCCTTCTGTTACACCCTTGCTTATAACCCCTCAATTTACATCCTTGGTACAGCTGTAACACTATATATTTTGTATTCAAAATATAGCCCTTTACTTTGAGAACAAGAGATTTGTTAAGTTTTTTAAAGCTTTTCATAACAAATCTTTTATTTCTTGTTTTGTTATAATAAAAATTAAAAATTATAAGACTTGTAAAAATAAAATAATAAAGAAATTAAATTATAAACTTATTCACAATTTTTGTTAGGCGATGTTGTGCTGCGCACATTCGGTATCACCACATTTCGAGCACGACACATACCTTGCAACAGCATTTTACTGCAATTGTACCTGCAGTCTTAAATGTTGAGGCGTTAATTGTTTTCATAACTAATGATCCATCCATTAAGTCCATAATTGCATTTTTGGTCACTGCTTGAGCCACAATGTTTTTATTATTCATCCGACGATCTATTTATTTTTGTACGAGCTCCTTGGAAAGCATATATAAGTTTTACATTTTATTAGATAGATGGAAAAATTTATATATATAATATTCATTCAAAGTTCATTGTCTTCTCTTTATCATATTCGTCTGCATCATATTTGATACGAATTTTGGTCTTCTGCATCTCTCTCATAATTGGGATTTTCATCCGAATCTACCTGAAATGGTTTAACGAAGTTATCGTCCTTATTTGACCTATACATGGCTAATTTGTCCAACCATTCTTGATCTTTTCATTCATTGTTTCGCAAAAACCTTCGTTAAGTTATCATATCGATCAAATCTTTGGCCTCTGCTGGCATTTCATTATGGTGTGGGTTACAACTCATAAATAGCACTCTAAAAATAAATTAAATGAAATTTTGCTGCAAGGACGATGAAAGTTGTTTTGCAGCTAATTTCACTTTTCTGAAATGAAATTTTTAAATTGCAAATCAAGAGTACTTAATTACAAAAACATACGAATTACAAAATGAGATTTAAATGATATTTTGTGCAACCGTAAACGTCTATGTAGTTAGTACAGGTAAATCACAAAGTCTATAATATCTTAACATGCATTGTACAGAGTCTATACAGATCGCCCTCAACATTAGCCAAAAAAGACATTTGTGCAACAATTTTATGTTTCAATTCACAGCGTCTTTATTTTAATTCTTCCTCTTCTTGTGATACGAGCTTTACAGAAACGAAGCTCAGATATATGAAGGCTGTTGCGTAACGCTAGTGATGATCTTGATTTTTGATGAAGATTCGTAACTGAAATCATACATATGTAAAACGTAAATACCTATACAATAAAAACTAGAAACCAATCGCGCCAATTACATATGTATATGAAGCAAAAAAACAAAATCTGGCATTTGTTCTCAATCAAAAATGCATTCAATTAGCGCCCAGAAGATATGTCCTATTTATAAAATTTTTAGTAAAATCCATCTAATACAAATGACAACTCTATCATCGTTGCTAGTAATGGATGTTTTGGATTCGATAGGAAATTGCAGCACTGTGCTATGTTTTCCATTTCCAACAATACTTCAGACAGTAGTGAAAAAAATTCTTGGCTATTGTTACCGAAAGGTTCGACAATAATTTAAAAAAGTTTTGGTTTGATGAGGGTAGTGAATTGAAAAATATTTCTTTTTTTTGAGAAAAATTAAAAGTACTTAATTTTTTTAACAGACCTCGTATTGTTCTAGCAGGAATTAATTCTTTTAGGGTTCTTGTAATATTGTTGCAAATACGTAAGTATACATATATGAAACCTATTCTGCAAAACTGAATAAAAACAACAACAAAGTAAAATTTAATCATAATCAGTATTTTAACGCACATCTTCACATATGCGCTTATATACAGAAGTATTTCGTTTATATACAAACATATATATATATACAAAACTAGACATGTAAAAATATATACATATGCATAATCATATTTTTTATATACTCATACATTCATGCATAAAATAAAAATTAAAATGGCGTTGGCCTAAGAAATAAAAACCACTTTAGACGAGCCTCCAAAATCATTTGACAGTAAACATTTCATTATAACGGTCAACAAAATGTTCGTGGAACTAGTACTGGGTCTAATAGGCATTATATTTTTGTGGGATTTTATAAGTAAAAAACATCGTAATGATGTATTTGCTAAATCAAAAATACCAGGTCCTAAAACTTTACCTATATTAGGTAATTCACTGGACATAAGGCATGTTAATACAGAAAGTGAGTTTTTGATAAAGGACATATGTATATATTTGAAAAATAAAGTTTTTAATAATATAAATATGTATATATTTATTTATATGTATATGTGTGTGTGCGTGCCGTTTCTTTTTATTATTATAGATATGTATAATTTTGTGCAAGAGTGTAAGAAAAAATATGGTAAAATTTATCGTTTATGGGTTTTACATCAGGCCACTGTTTTCATATTGGATGTAAAATACTTGGAAGTGGTTTTAAGCAGCCAACAAATGATCAGAAAAAGCCGTTTATATGATTTCATTGAAGGTTGGTTGGGTCGTGGCTTACTTATGAGTTGGGGCAAAAAATGGCATTCAAGAAGAAAAATTATTACCCCTACTTTTCATTTTAAGATACTGGAACAATTTTTGGAGATTTTCGATCAACAGAGCAGTGTTATGGTTAAGAAATTGTACAAGCAGGCTGATGGTAAAACAGAAATTGATATATTTCCGGTGGTGTGTTTATGTGCTCTTGATATTATAACGGGTAAGTAAAAAGCTTGGAATAACTAAAAGAATACTCGTAGTCACTAAAGTCTTATTGCCATATTAAAAGATAAGTGTTGTACTTCAAATGTTCCGTAAATTAAATTTTCCATGCAAATTATTAATTATTAAATTACACTTTACACTCTACTTTATTTTTGACTACGGCAGTTAATAATTATTGTTATTACGATATATTTTTATGTTTGATTGTTAATTAAAAAAATGTTTGAGTCAAATTTGACTTCAGCTCACGGTGAAAATATGAGAAAACTTGTGGGTTCAAGGTCTTCTGAGCTTCCCAAATAAAAAAAATAAAAAAATTTCCGATATGCTCGTGACCGATCGACGATTAAAAGTGCGAGAGGTGGGGGCTCAAAGCTTTCATTTTAAATCAAATCAAACCGAATCGTGCAACAAATTTGAACATGAATCTGTCACTACAAATTAGACACCACACAACAATCAATCGGCACCATTCAAATCATGGCGATTGTTTGCTCAGATGCCTGTTGTATAATATTTTTTACTGCCTCAAAAGGGGCAAATAATAGATAGCAAATATTGTATCAATTTATTGGATCAATTTAATAAGGATTCTGCCAATTAAAAAGCTCTTTTACACTACACATGTGTAGTTTTCAAGAAAAAATTCATAAATTGCTTCTTCATTTAGTATGTCATCGGCCATTGTATAAAAAGCGCTGCGAAAGTTTTTAAATTCTTTTTGCAGCTTGAATAGATTTTATACTATATTCCTTTTTATTTGACTTTTCAATTTTTTTAATTTTCAGAAACTGCCATGGGTGTTAAGGTGAATGCTCAAGAAAAACCCGGATTGGAATATGTACAGGCCATAGCCACGTAAGTACTTTAAAAATTGTTGTTTGCCTTCATCTGTAAACTTCCATATTAAATTTTAGAATGTCAAGAATTTCAGCCAATCGTGTATTTAGTCCTTTGCAGAGGACTGATTTTTTATTCCGTTTAACCTCTCCAAAGTTGTTTAGAGAAACCAAAAAATGTATATCCAGTTTGCATAAATTTACAATAGACGTCATAGAGCAGCGACGTGAGGCCTTAGAAAAATCCCTACATGATGGTTCCTACAAAAGTAAGAAAATTTTAAGTTTAGCACTGACTCTATCCCAAATATTTTTCTATTAATATTCCTAGAAGAGTCGGAGGATCCTGATTTAAACTCCAAAAAACGTATGGCTTTACTGGATGTTTTACTGCAATCCACTGTTAATGGTACTCCCTTAACTAATGAAGATATACGTGAAGAAGTGGATACTTTTATGTTTGAGGGTCATGATACCACCACTAGCGGCATAGCATTTGCTCTATATTTGATTGCTCGACATCCTGATGTACAGGAAAAGCTTGTTGAGGAAATCAAACATGTATTGGGAACAGACAAAGATAAACCAGTAGCCTATAGAGAAATACAGGATTTGAAGTATATGGAATGTGTAATAAAAGAAACCTTAAGATTATATCCTTCGGTACCTGTGATAGGACGTGAAATTACCGAAGATATCGTTGTGGGTTAGTAAAATTAACTTTTAAATTTTACAATATTTACAAACTTCATATCTTAACAGGTGATGTAACTATACCAGCCAATACTGGTGTTAATATGAATCTTTTTGCTGTTATGCGAGACCCTGATTATTTCCCTGAGCCCAATTCTTTTAAACCTGAACGTTTTGCTGACGATAGTCTGCAAAAAGTTAATCCCTTTGCTTATACACCCTTTTCAGCCGGGCCACGTAATTGTATTGGCCAAAAATTTGCCTTCATGGAAATGAAGAGTACTATTTCCAAAATGCTACGCCATTTCGAATTGTTACCTTTGGGTCCAGATGCCAAACCGATTATTAATTTGATTATACGTTCATCCACGGGTGTTCATATTGGCTTGAGATCTCGAATTTTCTAGATCTAAGAACGCTAGTTTAGTTTTATTTGTATATAGTATGTATATAAGTATATATTGTCTATTTAGCTTTAAGAGAATATTAAACAAAACTTTTATTGAAATTGTTTCCAAAGAATTTGTCTACTTTTTATTTCTTAATAGCATTTCTAATTTGAATTTACTCAAATATGTATGTACGAGAAATCCCATATTTAAGTGGCTTTTTAAATTCAGAAGTATAGTATAAGCCTTTTCTACCTTTTATGTTTCTAATAATATAATAACTTTATTGATATGTTTTTAAAAATAATAATAAATCTCTTTTTTGAGCTTAAGGTCTTTTTTAGATTATTTATTTTTAAAATTTATTTGGCTGCCCCTTCATGTAGCGTCGTCAGAATTTATTATTTTAACAATTTTTAATTTATTTTTTTTTTATAAAAAACTAGCCGAACCCGGTGTGCTTCGCTACCCCCTCGTTATATAATAAAATTAACGGCGGTGACGTGGTTCATAGCTATATGGCGACGTTAACAGTATTAAGAGCAATATACTATCAAATAAAAAAAAAATCCATTGGAAGGAACAAATTTATACAGAGAACAAAATGTTTTGAACTCTCAAATACAATTTAGCGTGAAAAGGGGCGTGGCGTAAGAAATGTTTATTTATACCTCGCCTGTCGTATAATGTGTATACAATTTCGAGTAAATCTGTTAAAAACTATATGGGAGCAATTACATAATTTTAAAAAAGTGGGCGTAAAATGGGCGTGGTCGAAAAAAAGTACCCTATTAATCATGCCCGAGTCCCAGTTAAATGCTGTGACAATTTCAGGAAGATCGGACTAGAGGTTTGGTCTCCTATAAGGTACAAACAAACAAACGAACAAACAAACAAATAAACAAACAAACAAATAAACAAACACACATTCCAAAGTCTGAAAGTAGAAAACAAAAAACAAGTTTACTAATTTTGTATCCATCATAACAGATCCCTCAAAAATGTAGCTGAAAATTTAAAAGATTTTTACAGGGCTCTATGGAATTTAAATTTAAACAAATGTTAATCCGACTTGTTGGTTGATACATTAAAACTTTTCATCAAATCTGTCCGTTTTAATCTATAATTCCTTGCTTCCGTCTCGATAATTGCAGTCAGTAGAGATCACAATCAGTCGTTTAAATCAAATCCCTGTAAATACCCAGAATAATTTTTTTTTTATTGAGACCAATACTCAGGGACAAACCCCTAATGATGCTGTTCATTGTATTGGATTTTTTGGAAAGGATAGTATACATATATTTTTTCTTATAGTATTATTAAGCGCCTTGGGAAATGAGACAAATTGCTCAACAGAAATTGCCTCACCGTTGCATTATGTTGATGGTGTGTTGAGTGCCTTTGCTACGTAGGTTTAGCTGTTATCTGCTAATTCCCAATAAGTGGCGATTTTTTTCTGATCATTCATGTTTTGTTGACATTGGTTAAGGTGGAATAGAGTGGAATATCAGGGAGCGGTTTGTTTGTAGAAGGTCTTCTTGAAGGGGATGTGGGGGGGGAGTTACCTTCTATTTTAAATTATAATATTGAAAAAACCCTTTACTGGGTTTGAACCGGAGCCGTTTGAGTTTTTTGCAAGCGCTCTAACCACTCTACCACGCACTTTACTCTATTCTAAGTTTACGCAAATAGAAATTTTGATGACATTGAACTTTTTTGTCTCGTGTGGGCCATTTAAAATTTTAAATATGCAATAAAACCAAAACGGTTTGATGTTTTGAAAATTTAATTTTTTTGTTATGAAGTTCAAGTGTTTCCTGTTAGGAATAAAATATTATTTCATCGAATGAATTTTCGAGCACCTTTTCGAGTGTATTGGATCATATCTCGGCAATGTCATTACGAATGTTGGCCTTATAATGCAAAATTATCTCTTTTTTGTTGGCATAACACTTGCCTTTATTGGCGCTCCATACAAAATAGTACAACGGTGTCAAATCACAGCTTTTAGGCAAACAATTAACATCACAATTTCGGCTAATTAAACAACCTTCAAAGCCACCATCGCGTTGAAACTAAACATCGCTCACATCAATACCAGGAAGGCCTGGCACTAAAAAAACGGTTATCGTGGTGGGATAGATGTCTCCATAGTCAATAGGCCAATGATGCCTCCGCCCCACAAGTCGTACCAAACTGTCACTCGCAATGGATGCATTGGCCATGTGTGAGTGTTTTGAGCCCAAACAAATTTTTTCTTATTAACATACCCACCAAGATGAAAATGAGCTTTATCCGCCAAATGATTTTTTTCAGTGTCGTGCAATTTCCGACCAGTTGTCTTTGTTTTAAAAATACATTTTCAGTACATCCCAATATTGCTCAAGCGTCAATATTAGGTATTATTTCACTAACTTTTCGAATGTTAATATCCCGATATTACTTATACATTGTCTTTGTTTTATCAGCATACAAAAAGACTTTACATTACCCCAAAGAAAATAATCCAGTGGAGTAAATTCGCAAAAGTTTCTTTGGGTCTATCAATTATAGCTTACGCTCCATTCTTTTGGAACAACGTGTCCGCAGGATTAAGACAGCTTATTGCGGCACGACAAATTTAATTATGTTCTAATACCGCTTAACTTTGACAGTAAAGTTTGACTATTGACGTCTTTGAAGAAATATAGATCCTAAAAGCTCACCAAACAGTATTTTTCTGTATTTTTATGTGCCTTGACAAAAACTTTTGGATTATCCACTCTCTAACTACGACAATTCTTCTGTTTTACGTATTAATTCAATGATTCAATCATGCACAATGTCACCAAGAGTAATCGTGGTCCGAAAGCAATCCATTGTTATTCGAAATACGTTCCGTAAGAGGATTATATACGCTATAAAATGCACGAAGTGCATAATAATTTTGACGAATACAACGGCAAATTTCAACTATTTGCAAATGTTACTTTGGTGTATGTCCATCCTGAAATGCCAATTCAAAGTTGTGCATCTCTAATAAAACACCCTTTACTACCAAATATATATCCTTTTAGAGAGATCTGAAGGCAATTTGTAACCGGGCGTAACTGAATACCAACATATTAAGCAACGGTCATATTAGGCAAATATTTGACGAAAAATACGCTATTTTTTTTAAATATGCTTTTTTATTTTTTATACTTCCAGTTCAATCAATTCATCTGCGTGGAATAATCACTTTGGCGTCGTGTAGACACTTACACAGCAAGGACTCAACTGACGGGAGAGATAGAGAGAGCTCCCGGAGAGCAAATGCTATCTGGCAGGGTCTCCCATGCCAGAAGGCCAGTTGCGGAGCAGGAACTAAGAATTATCCCACGAGCTGGATCAAGTAGAACAACAAAAACATCACCTCCAATACCATTGCCATCTTTTATTCCTTCCCTGATTTAAACTTTACCGTGGAGGCTTCTTCGGGTTGATTGTTGTTGGTTTATTAAGTGGTGAAGGTATAACTCCATATAAGGCCATTAAATAATAAATCTAGAGTAAACGATTTCCTTGCGGTTCGCATTTTTATTCGTAAGTGTAAATCAAGGGTTCATACCCTTATTCCCCCTTCCCCTCAAGTCAATAATGAAAAATCTGTAAAGAAATCTTTACATACAAAGAAATGTTTGCCATAAAATGTTCCATGAAAAAGTGGTTACGCTTTTTTTTACCAAATATTTGTCTCCATACAAGAAAACTTTCATATTTCCTATTAGACTACTGGAACAATTTTGGTTCTCATTTTGTGAAAAGAAACAAATTTCGCATCTTATAAAGCTAAAAATCCAATCTTTAGATGACAGAAAATCTAATCCAATTTTAATTTCTAATTAAATTTTAAAGTTTTCGCTTTCGTCGATAAAATTAAAACATTTTGTCAAAAAATAAAAATTTGTAATCGAAGCTATTATGTGACCCGAAAATTCAATTCACAACCCAGTGGCACTGATATACAGATTACGTGTCGACGTACGTAAACAGAACGATCATTAACAAAAAAGTCTATTGAAACTTATGATAAGCTGCAAAAGTGCCTGCAACTTTAATGTAGAAATTAATTCAAATATTTTAAAATATTGCTATACATAGAGTAAAAAAATTATATGCCACACTTACTAAACTATTGAGTCAGAAAGGCAATACAGTGCGAGCTCGATTTTCGCAACCCCCGATTAACGCAACAGTCTTTATAAGTGCAACGATCAAAAAACGATTCAAGAATGAGTCTCAATAAGTGCAACACAATTTTTTTTCAAATATAGTTACAATGATTTCTGTTTGTATTTCTTGTTCAGAATAGTAGTTTTATAAAAGTAATCATATTTAATCCAAGAATGCCATTTAAATAGAATTTCTCCCACGTTAGTGCTGTCGCAAACACGTTTTAAAACACAAATACAAACGCATCAGTTTTCTGTTTTGCAGCATATGTATGTATGTTCACACAGATGCGTAGGGTAACATATTTGTATAATTTCACTTTTTAAAACAAAAAATTGCTCGCTACGCCAATATTTCAACAAGAAGACTGTTTTTTTAATAAAAAAATGTTTTTTATAAATAATTTGTTTTTTATTAAAACTGGGTATTTTCCGGTACAATAAAAAGTGGTCGATAACTTTTTCGGTAATTGCAACAGGCCGATTTTTTCAAGTTGCGAAAATCGAGCTCGTACTGTATTTCTAAATTTGACAAAATTTTAGATTAAAGTTGTATATTTACGTTGTTAAGGTTAATATTCCATATTACAACAACTACAAATAGACCTGTCTTGCACACAATTAGTCAAAAATGGTATAAAAATTATAATATTATAAAAAAAAATAGCGCTAATGCTTAGCTGTGCAATACCTGGCGTATAGCCCTTGCAACGTGTGACTGCACTTTATACACACACACATTATAGTAAGAATATACAGGGAAACTTAAAACTATATTGTATTATTTTAATTAAATATTTAAAAGCTTTATAAACTCTACATACTCAGATGATTGAAAACATTGTTTTTAGATAATGTAAGTCAGGTTATTAAGAAAGATTTATACTGCTCAAAATAAAGTATAGTTCAAGTTAACAGTGACAATTAATTTGGCGGGAGAGATTTATAAGCTTAAAACTAGAACTTAAACTAATAAAAAAAAAGAAACTAAAACTAAAAAGTCAGCCCCTATTAGACCCAGGTATAGATCTAGAGTAAAACTCTGGTAGACGGTAATCATTTGAATTAATAAGATAAGCTATATCCTCATGTAACACATCAATCAGAGATAAATACAAAAGGTTAGACCAATTAAACACAGATTGATAGAGAAAAATATTTCTCAGGAGTTCGTTTTCATGATTTTTCAAGAACAAAACATATGAGGAAAGAGGATTCACATTTGCTTTCCTATATATTGCAGAATTAGAATGTTTTTTAACAAGATTTTCGTAGGATCTGTTGATTTGAACAAAATGTAGGTAAAGAGTACTAAATATTCTGTTGAATTAACGAACATTTTGTAAATTAAACTAAAATAAAAATAAATGAAGATTTTTAATATAACGAAAAAATTTAGTTATTTTTTTTCTTAGTCATATTGAATAATATTTTTTTTTCGTTTAAATAAATAAAATTCAGTAAAATTGAAGAAAATTCGTTGAAATCCAATAATTTTTTTCCAAAGATTTCATATTTAAATAAAATCATGCGAAATTGATGAAATTTCTTTGACTTTACTAAAAAAAGTATAAAACAAACGAAATTTACTTAGTTAATTTAACTAAAATGTTTTGGTAAGATTAAATAAAATTGCTTTAAATTTACTAAAGAAATATAAAAATAAAGAAACTTCGTTACACCTACTTACTTATTTTAGTAAATTCAGTTTTCATTTAACAAAAACAAATAATTTTGAGTAAATTAAAAAATAGTAATAATACAAAATATATAACAAATAAAAAAATAATTGAATAATGAAGTGTTAAAAATGCGAAAAAGTGTTTTTTTTAATCGAAGCCCCACAATAAAGTCTGAGACAAGTATTTCCTCATTGTGTACGTCAGTTTATATCTATAGTACCGGGACCTACAGTTTAATGTCGACTCCGAACGACAGACTTGAGAAGCTTGTTCATGGCAATTAGTTACTCTCAGAGCTTTTCCCAGCAGACTGCTGAGAGGTAGTTGTCGAAAGAAATATTTTTTTCAAATTTGATTTTTCAAGATGTTGGAACTGGAGTTTGAACCCAGAGCTTTTGTTTAGTAAACCAACAAAATAACCAATACACTACGGCGACTATATTCCTCAAAAATTCCTTGTTGTGATCAGAAGAGAGTTATATGTTTAGATAGCTAGGTTTTGTTTTTAGACCCATACTTTCGTAGCAAGTTTTCTTAGAATTTATTGTAGATTACGTTTTTGCTATACGCCTACATACAAAAAAAAAAATTTACCCACCCTAATAAATATATTTATTGTTATTAATATTTATATTTGATTAAATTTATATGGGATATTCCAAGTCAAATCAACCAATGGGTGTAACCCACCATCACCGAATTTTAAGATTTTTTGTATAAATATAGTACACCACATAACTAAATTAACTACAAGGTTTGGGGGCACTGACATATCTGGATCCCTAAATATTAGGTCTTGAACATCGGAAAACAGTACAAAAATGCACAAAGTTATACTTACTTATTTGATTGTAATTTTCTTAAAAAGTATTATAGCTACGCATCTCGTAAAAGTCGCATTTGAAAGGGTATTAAATTACCTTTGATTTAATATGTAACATGATTTTTTTTTTTAAAAAGCAAAGGTCAGTTTTGTTTATCTATATATAAGTCGGAAGCCTATATCTCCGAAAGCGAACTTTTTAAAACTTTGAAAAAAAAATTATTCCAAAGGTAGTTTTGTTCTCTACAGTTGTGAAAAATTTCAGAGTGGAGGTCTTTTTGGATCAAGAAATAAAAATCAAATCTCAAAAAATTAGATTAAAACTGTTCTGACAGGGATGGGATAGTACACAATTTTTCGATGTCGCTTAGCTAGAACCGCTTACTTTGTGAGTTGTAACAAAAAAATACATGAGTCAAAAAGAAGGGATGTGGGATGGGGGCAAATAGCTCTTAATCGGGGTCAAAGGTTGGGTTGAAGTTGGCCCTAGAGGGGTATAATGTAAGACCGAACGTCACAAATATTTTACCCCCAACTTTTTTCCAAACATATCTAACCCCTATCTCCACTCCCTAGAGTGGTAGGAGCAAATTTTATATAAAAATGGAACTTTGTAATGGAGCCCCCTTAGGGACTGGAGATAGAGGGTAGGTATGTAGGTATGGGGTAGGTATTACCCCCAAATTTTCCCTATATCCACTCTCTAGTGTGGTAGGAGCAAATTTTATATAAAAATTTAACTTTGTAATGGAGCCCCCTTAGGGAGTGGAGATAGGGGGTAGGTATGTGGCTAGGGGGTACGTATTTATCCACAACTTTTTTTCCGAACCTACCTAAACCCTACGTTTTTTCAATTCTACATGCCATTTTACAGTATTTACGAAATTTTTTCGTTCAGTGTATATATTTAGCATTACACTTCCTCGCTTGACCGTCCATATGGCCAGCAATGCTAGAAACTTCATTATTACAAGGATTGGTACAAGAATTGACACTTTGCTAACATTGCTATTCGTTTTGTCTACAAGAAAAATAGAATGTATTTCATGTAGAGACATTATTTTATAAGTTATTTTGAATTTTAAACTTGTTATATACTTTGTAAGTTTCGTTTAATTTTTTTGTTTCAAAATATTTAATTTTTAAAAAATAAGTTTTGTTTGATATGTCAATATATATGTATATTGAATTTTTTATAATACTTTTTCCATTTGAATAAATCGGACATATTTTTATAATTTGTTTGGGAAGTTTTGGCTAATGATGAAGTAGCAAATATTAGTGAATATAAACCCACTATTAAAAGCATTGTTCAAAATTTAACAGGAACTTTATGCGAAAATATGTCTAAACTATGTGTGGAAGTGGATTCTCTCAAGCAGAAATTGAATGAGCGACAATCGCGTCTTATTTATAGAAATAACTATAGGAGAAGAAATTCTCATTCAAGGATTCGTTCAACCAATGGAGATTGGTTATGTAAATATCATTACAGATTTGGAGATAGAGCTATACGCTGTGAACAACCTTGTTCATTTTCAAGGAAGTCGTCAAACTAATAAATCCCATTGTTAAGGCGGCAAACAATGGCGATTTTATTTCTTTATCTCGTCGCCTTTTCGTTTTTGATAAAACTAATAAATTAAATTTTTTGATAGATAGTGGAGCAGAAGTTTCGGTTTTACCAGCCTCAAGATTTAAATGCAATAACAATTTATCCGATATTAATTTAACGGCCGCTAACGGATCTAATATTTCTACATATGGTAAAAAGCTTCTTAATATTAATTTAGGACTGCGAAGAGAGTTCCCTTTTGTATTTATCATTGCTAATATTTCTAAACCTATTATTGGCGCAGATTTTCTGAGTAAATACGGTCTTCTAGTTGATGTAAAGCATAAACAATTACTCGACCCACTTACGAATTTAACAGTAAATGCAATATCTTACACCTGCAATGTATCATTACCTAAGCTATTTTCTGTTGATAATAAATACACTAGATTATTAAAAGAATATTCATCGCTGACTTCGGAACCTGACTACACTAAGCCTGTGAAGCATTCTACCGTTCATAGAGTAATCACTGAGGGACCTTTACCCTATACCAAACCCAGAAGATTAGATCAATTAAAATATAAAGTAGCTAGGTCAGAATTTGAGTTTTTAATCAAATCTGGAATTTGCAGACCATCCAATTCATGTGTCGCTTCACCTCTACATCTTGTTCCCAAAAAAGATTCCAATGATTGGCGTCCTTGTGGCGATTTTAGACGATTAAATGCCGTAACTGTTCCTGATCGATACCCATTACCACATATTCGTGATTTAAATATGAATATAAGAAATAAAAAAGTGTTTTCGAAGTTAGATTTAGTTCGTGCTTATCATCAAATTCCAATGGCTGAGGAGGATATTTACAAAACGGCAATAACTACGCCTTTTGGCATGTTTGAATTCCAGCGCATGCCTTTTGGTTTAAGAAATTCAGCTCAAACATTCCAGCGTTTCATAAATGAGGTATTTAAAGGATTAGATTTTGTGTTTAGTTATATTGATGACGTTTTAGTAGCCAGCGAAAATGAAAAACAACATTTAGAACATTTAAAAAAAATTTTTGAGAGACTGGATGAATATAGTTTAAATATTAAGCCAGGCAAATGCATTTTTGGAGCTGAAAATATAAATTTTTTGAGTCATAATATATCAGAGAAAGGCATTAAACCATCTGAAGAAAAGATAGCTGCTATCAAAGATTTTGAAAGGCCGTTATCTGTTAAACAAATGCAAAAATTCCTAGGAATGGTAAATTATTACCATCATTATATACCAAGATTAGCTAACAAGACATTTATTTTGTACAAATTAATGAACAGAGCTATTAGGGACAAAAAGAAGACCATAGAATGGGATGATAATGCTATTAGAATATTCAACGAAGTCAAGGATAATTTTGCATTACGAGTTTTGTTAAATCATTTTAATAAAGATGCAGAATTAACTCTAACAGTCGATGCTTCTAATATTGCGGTTGGAGGCGTTTTACATCAAGTTTTTAATGGTAATATAGAGCCTTTAGCTTTTTTCTCAAAAAAAACTTACCCCTGCTGAAGTTAAGTACAGTTCATTTGATCGGGAATTACTTGCTGTTTATTTAAACATTAAACATTTTAGATATTTATTAGAAGGCCGCTCTTTTGTAGTCTTCATGGACCACAAACCATTGACATGTGTTATGAATTCAAAAACCGAAAGAAGTCCAAGACAAACTAGACATTTAGAGTATATTGCGCAATTTACTACAGATATTCGATATATAAAAGGTGAATCTAATGTTGTAGCTGATAGTCTTTCCAGACCCTTTGATGTTGATATTATAAATGACAGGGAATTAAATTTACGAATTTTATGCGAGGAACAACAAAATGATTCCGAAATAAAATTTTTAACTGAAAACAAGACAGTGTTTTCTAATTTAAAATTAATAAAGGTTCCATTAATTAACTCAGACCTTTGGTGTGAGTTGTCACATAATAATACAAGACCCTATGTGCCTGTTAAACTTAGGAAACTGGTGTTTTCAAAACTGCATGGTATTTCTCACCCGGGTACTCGTTCGACAAGACGTTTAATAACTAGAAAATATTTTTGGCCAAATATGAGCAAACAGATAAATCAATGGTCGAAGGAATGTATCAATTGTCAACAATCAAAGGTTCACAAGCATACAAAATCTCCTATTTGTAAGATACCGATTCCAAAAGGTCGTTTTGAGCACATACATTTGGACATTGTTGGACCACTTCCTTCATCTAATGGTTATAGATATCTTCTTACATTAATTGACCGGTTCACTCGTTGGCCTGAAGCATACCCTTTAAGAGATATAAATACAAAAACGGTAATAGATGCACTTGTACGAAATTACATTTCCAGGTTTGGCGTACCATTGAAAATAACTACAGACCAAGGTAGTCAATTCACTTCTCATATGTTTTCAGAACTATCAAAATTTTTGGGTACTCATAATATTACTACTTCATCATATCACCCTCAAGCTAATTATCGAAAGATTTCATAGACAGATTAAGGCTACATTAATGTGTAAAGGTGACTCATCAAAATGGTATGATGAGCTTCCAATAGCTTTACTCGGACTACGTTCCACTTATAAAGAAGATTTAAGAGCTACTCCTGCTGAGATGACATACGGTCAAAATATTCGAATACCGGGAGAAATTGTAGTTCATGAAAACCAATTTGATGCTTCTGATATTTTATTTAAATTAAAAAATCATTTCAAAAATGTAAGGTCGAACATCGTACACCATTCGGGTTTTGAATCAGGTTTTTATATTCCAAAGGATTTACGAAGTTGCAAATTTGTATTTCTGCGAGTAATCAACAAAAGATCTTTACAACAACCATATGAAGGGCCATACAAAGTCGTAGAAAAAAGCAAGAAATGTTTTAAGATTGAGAAAGATGGAGAAATAATATCGGTACCAATTGATCGCATAAAACCGGCTATTACAGAAAATCCTATAGATAATACTAAAAGCACTAACACTACACTGACACAAAAATCAAAACACGTAACCTTCAATTTATTGGACATCAGTTGCTTTTCGGAGGGGGAGTAATGTAGAGACATTATTTTATAAGTTATTTTGAATTTTAAACTTGTTATATACTTTGTAAGTTTCGTTTAATTTTTTTGTTTCAAAATATTCAATTTTTAAAAAATACGTTTTGTTTGATATGTCAATATATATGTATATTGAATTTTTTATAATACTTTTTCCATTTGAATAAATCGGACATATTTTTATAATTTGTTTGTAATAAAAAACTAATAAGTATCAATTCCGATCTCCCATATTTCAAAGTTTTATTTTTTTATTATATCTACACGAAAAAAATTATTGCTTATAATTTTTAGTTGACTTCATTCTTTTAAATTATGTTAAACTCAGCAACAATTTATGAACAATGCAAATAAAGAGAGATAACCAAAGAGAGATTTTAAAATTTAAAATCACAATGATTTGACAAAAAATATTTTGTACAGGTTTTATCTCTTAAACAGTTCATGGATCGTATAAAACACAAAAACTAACTAAAAAAACGAAATATTCTATATAAAAAAAAAAAAATTTATTAAAAATATACAAGTTAATGCAGTCCTATAGCAGCACTTGGTATAGACGAGCCTCTTAACGTAATGCTTTTGAAATTATATTTTAGTCACATTTAAGCGTTTGGACTGACAACATGTTTTTCGAACTGTTATTGGTCTTTTTAGGGGTACTGCTGTTATCGGACTATCTAAATAAAAAACATCGCAATGAGCTGCTTAAAAAATCTGGTATACCAGGACCAAAAACACAGCCCATATTGGGTAATTCTTTGGATCTTAAAGATCTAAATGTTGACAGTAAGTATTCGTAACATTTTAATGTTTCGTTTTTTTTTTATTAATTGATTTGGTAATTTTTAACTTTAGACGCCATCGAATTTTCGAAGCATCATAAAAACAAATATGGCAAAATTTATCGTTTTTGGGTATTACATCAGTTGAGTGTTATAGTTTTAGATGCCAAATATTTTGAAGCCATTTTAAGCAGTCAACAAATGATTAAGAAAAGCAGTTTATATGATTTTCTAGTGGGTTGGTTGGGTCGTGGTTTACTTTTAAGTTGGGGCAAAAAATGGCATTCACGTCGTAAGATTATAACACCCACCTTCCATTTTAAAATTCTTGAACAGTTTGTAGAGATATTTGATCACCAGAGTGGTGTAATGGTCAAGAAATTATACGAGAAAGCTGACGGTAAAACCGCCATAGATATATTTCCGATAGTGTGTTTGTGCGCCCTGGATATAATAGCGGGTAAGTAAATTTAATAAAAAAAAATGGTAGGTTTGCTTGCATCGAACTTTACTCTGTTTTTATTTCTCCCCTAAAGCTATCCATATATTTGTAATTTGTGACTGTGATTTGTTCGGTTGTCATTTCTCCACACACTATAAAAGATCACAATAGGTTTAAACGTCAACAACAAGACATCACTTTTACTTTTCTAAATGGCATTTTCATTTTGTAAAATTTCAATGAATTCTACCAAAAATTGGTTGCTAGCCATCTCCGCAACCACAAAAAATATATTCACTTTTCGTATTTTTATTTTAATTCTACCCAAATGAATATTTTGGCGTTTTATTGTGGAGTAATTTAAAAATTTTTTCAAATGTTCGCGCACAACCCCATACACTTTGTTACAAATCACATTAAATTGACAAATTTCAAATTTTGTGATTTGTTGTCATACAGCCCCATTAACATGTAAAAAGACGTCGAACACAACAAATCATAGTCACAAATCAGTAGTGACTTTACTGACTACATATTTGTATAAACAAGCACGATCCAGTAATAACTTTTTGTTTATTGTCAAAAACATCCCTGCAGTTTTATTCTGTCAATTGACCCATTTTTCGGTTATTTTTCTGACTCAACGTTGTCTTTCCCGATGTCAATTCAAACTTTTCTGTCCCTTTGTTATCGAAAAGGTTTCAATTCACACTTTTCTGTCCCTTTGTTATCGAAGAGGTGTTAATTTGAAGTTATGTCTGTACTCAGAAGAATTAACTGGTACGACGGCATCAACCACGGGATTGATACTGTGGCACTATTTATTTCACCAGACCGAATTAACCAGTTAATTTACTGGTACGACGGCATCAACCACGGGATTGATACTGTGGCACCGGTAAACAGACTGGCCCATAGTTATCTATAGGGGGGTCAATTGACTGTTTCTACGACTACCACATTTTAAAATCTCCGGTCGTTTTACCGGTAAAAAGACTAACAGTGTCCCTTATTGATAGGTGAAAGTACCAATTTGGGACCGGTTCACGGTCCTGCGCACTGCAGGGATGTAGATATAAATTATACATATGTACATAAGTACTTATGTATGTCAACACAAATTGTAAATACATATAAACATATGTGAACAAATATGGTCAAACATAAACAGCATTTGAGGAGCAATAGAGGCGAATGTAGGTCTGTGCGTGCTCAGAAATATAGAAAAGCTTTTACGGAAACGTGTTTGTTTGCACAAATACTCAATAAGGAAAATTCGATGAAGAACAAATTTGGACAAATTTTTGCTGGTAAGAATTTTAAATACATATAAAAAATCAGCTGATTGAGAAACATTTCTATGTAAAACAAAATATTTATGAAAATCTGTTTATTTATTAAATTAATTAATATTTGGCTCTTGTGGATAGTGATTTTTGGAAAAATGTATTTGAACTTCACTATCTATCTTTCTCTGTTGCTTGTTAGGTTATGTGTGCTCTATAGTTTTTATCTGAATATTTATTCAAAAATTAATTAATATGTCATACGCCCAGGTATGAAATATGAGGTTGATGAGTCGGTGGAACAGGGGGAGACGTGCGATATTCCACAGGAAACCTTTCTTTCGCCGGAAAGGATTTCCTGGGCCATTAACAGCTTCTCTCCCTTCAAGTCACCGGGTCTGGATGGTATAACGCCGATAATGTTGCAGAAGACGCAGGGAACTGTAGTCCCTATTCTGCGGACGATTTTCTCGGCATGTTTGGCCCTTAACTACGTACCCAGTAGTTGGAGGAGGACCAAGGTGGTCTTCATTCCCAAGGTGGGTAGAAGAGGCATGTTATGGCGAATGTTTTCAGGCCAATTAGTCTTACCTCCTTTGTTCTTAAGGTGCTGGAGAGGGTGATAGACAGTTATCTCCGTCAGAACCTTGAGAGCAAGCTCTCGGCTGCCCAGCATGCCTATGTGAGGGGGAAGTCCACCGAGACGGCACTACATGAGGTGGTAGGTTCGGTGGAAAAATCCTTGGAGTGTAAGCAGTTCACTCTTGCCGCCTTCATTAATATTGAAGGTGCCTTCAACAATGTAAGGACTGGGTCTATTACTAGGGCTTTAAGGGACTTAGGGGTGGAAAGATATATCTATCTTTGGGTCTCTTCTCTGCTCGGATGCAGGGAAATTAACGCGGTGCTAGCTGGGGCTAAAGTCACAAGATTTGTGAGCAGGGGAACACCCCAGGGTGGTGTTTTTTCACCCCAGGGTGGTGTTGTTTCACCCCTTTTATGGCTAGTCACCGTTAATGAGATCCTATCCGTAATAAATGGCGGTGGGGTCAAGGTAGTTGCTTATGCTGATGACCTGGTCTTGCTGGTTTCTGGACCTTTCCCATCAGTTATGAGCGAGATCTTGGAGGCTGCTTTGCGTAAGCTGGGTGATTGGGCCGCCAGGTGTGGTCTTCGGGTTAATCCTTCTAAAACTCAGCTGATGCTATTCACCAGGAGGTACAAGCCTCCGCTGTTTAGATTGCCCAGAATGGGGAGTCAGACTCTGGAGCTCTCATCCAGGGTCAAGTATCTGGGTGTAATGCTGGACCCCAAGCTCCATTGGAGACTTCATGTAGAGGAACGGGTGAAGAAGGCCTGTGTGGCCTTTTACTTCTGTAAATCTATGTTTGGTCGAAGGTGGGGACTCAGACCCCATATGGTGCTCTGGGTGTACAACCAGGTGGTCTAGCCAATCTTAACCTATGGTTGCTTGGTGTGGTGGGTAGCCCTTCGCAAGGGATATATTGTCACTAGGCTGGAAAGAGTGCAGAGGACTGCGTGTATAGGCATCACTGGGGCCTGCAGGACTTGCCCCAGTGCTGCTCTGGACGTCATTCTGCACCTTCTGCCTGTGGACCTTCGGGCTATGTCGATTTCAACTCAGAGTGCCGTCAGGCTAAGGGAGCTGGGCCTTTGGGGACGATTTTCAGGGGGACATAGCAATATTCTGGGGCTACTCCCTCCTCATATACGGGAAGTGCGTACTGACCTGGCCCTCCGGAAATTGGATTTTGGGGGGTGTGCCAGGGTTGTCTTCCCCAGTAGGGAAGAATGGGCCTTGGGGAGGGTTGGTATGGGTCCCGGTTTTTCGGTCTTCACGGATGGCTCTAGGATGGACTCCGGTGTGGGGGCTGGTATTTTCTCCGAGTCTGCCAAACTGGCAGAGTCTTTTAGATTGCCGGACACATGCAGCGTTTTCCAGGCCGAGGTGTTTGCAATCATGCAGGCACTAAGGATGCAAGCAAAATTTTTAAATTATAAATTTTTAATAAAAATGTTAAAAGAAAACGTACAAGATTCCTTTAAATTAAAAGAAATCATATTAAATTTATATATTGTATAATTTTTTTAATTTTTTAAGGTTTACATTTAATACAATTGACCAAAACGCTTCAGGGTACACAGAAAAAAAAAACGTAGTAATGGCAAATGATTTTAACCTTACCGCAAATAGAATTTACATTCGGATCGTTCCCAATAGCAATTTGTATTTGTCGCAACTACAAAATTGCTGTTACATTAAATACAATTGAGCAAATACAAAAATGGTTTTAACAAATGCGATTGTCTTTGTCCCAAATGCAAAAACTGTCCTACCAAATACAATTGTCTTTGCCCCAAATGCAAAAACTGTCCTACCAAATACAATTGTCTTTGCTCCAAATACAATTCGACATATGTCAAAATTTTTTTAAATTTTTAGATTTTATTTACAAACAAAAATAAAATTAAAGATTTTTCAGGAATATATACATGCGTATGTACAATGAATTGGTAAATTATTTTTAACTATATCTAAAATATTAATATAATACATAGAAAGGCATTTGAGAGCACAATATAATAATACATACATATATAATATTATAAAACATATATAAATAATATAATATACACACACTATAGCACATAATACATAAACTATATTTATATACAGACTTCGAACGACAGATTTGAGAAGCTTTTTCATGGCAATCAGTTACTCTCAGAGCTTTTTCCAGCAGATTTCTGAGTGGTAGTCGCCGAAAGAAATCATTTTTTCATACACATATCTTTTTTTCAAGATGTCAGAGCTGAGATTTGAACCCGCACTATCGTCTTAGTTAGCCAACACACTAAATACTAGACCACGGCGAAGATATATTCCTGTAAAAACCTCACACATATTTGCTTTTTTTTCACACGCAAGTTTTTTTTAATACCGCAAACAAAATACAAACGAATGAGAGAAAATGCCTAAACAATAAAACAAAACTAACTGCGGATTGCATTTGAAATTACAAGACTACTGTTACCACAACAGCAATCCGTATTTGGCGTAAATAATTTTTCCATGTAATCTCAAATAAGAAAACATTTGATTTTAATAAATTGCTGTTAACATGTATTTTTAAATGCAATTACATTTAACTTAACGAAAATTCAATTTGGATCAAATAATTTTGCTCTTGATTTATGTCAACTGCAATTTTGTAGTTGCGACAAATACAGTGTATTCGCCGAAATTATTTGTGGCAAATAAAATATCATTTAAATCAAATACTTTTTATTTGGGACAAATACAATTTCCTCAACTGCAAAAAGTATTTGCCATAACAACACTTTTTTTTTTCTGTGTACATTATCGATTTGAAATCGCCAAAGTTTTAGCGTTTTCGTTTTGCGGAACACCTATTTGGCGATTTCAAATCAAAAGCGTTTTGCGATTTTCAGAACATGGGCGATAGTATTTATACATATTCGTACATACATGTAATGTTTTGAAAATTATTAATTTTATTTATACGAAAAGTTTCTGGAAGAAAAATAATTTTCAGCTCTTTTAAGGTGGTTTGTGACTATGATTTGTTGTGTTCGACGTCTTTTTACATGTTAATGGGGCTGTATGACAACAAATCACAAAATTTGAAATTTTTCAATTTAATGTGATTTGTAACAAAGTGTATGGGGTTGTGCGCGAACATTTGAAAAAATTTTTAAATTACTCCACAATAAAACGCCAAAATATTCATTTGGGTAGAATTAAAATAAAAATACGAAAAGTGAATATATTTTTTGTGGTTGCGGAGATGGCTAGCAACCAATTTTTGGTAGAATTCATTGAAATTTTACAAAATGAAAATGCCATTTAGAAAAGTAAGAATGATGTCTTGTTGTTGACGTTTAAACTTATTGTGATCTTTTATAGTGTGTGGAGAAATGACAACCGAACAAATCACAGTCACAAATCACAAATGTAGCTTTAATGCGCACATTTTAATTGTTTTTTAATTTCTTAATCAGCTGTTTCTTTTTTTACAAATTTCTACAAAATTTTTGTTTTGATTACTTACATATGTATTTAGATACGAAAATTTTAATTTTTGAGGGTAAATTTTTCCTTGTTGTCTATAGATTTCTACTAAGTAATTTTTACCGGATTTTAGTGTAAAAGAACGTAAGCAGGCATTATGTTGGCTATGGCAATGACATTCAATAGACAAGAAATACATCTATGAAAAGTAAGCAGATGCATTTTTTCAACACAACTTCAAGACGTTTTTTGTACTGCATTTTCTAAAGCTTTGTGGATAGTCAGTAGATTCAGTTTTTCTTTTTTTTTTGTAAATTCTAAACTGCATTATGAAATTTGGTTGTCATAAGTAATCCTTATAGGTTGCTTAAAATGGGCGTGGTCGAAAGAGGAAGAGTTGTGGGTAATTTTACAATAATTGAGGGAAGGAGGGACAAGCAACATACATACATACATAATTGGCCACTATCGCCCTGTTTCAGAGTTACGGCTTAGCTTCTCGCAGCACGAATGTTGTGTGTGTCAATTTTTATCTATGAGTACCGGGACCTACAGTTTAAAGTCTACTCCGAACGACAGATCTGAGAAGCTTTTTCATGACAATCAGTTACTCTCAGAGCTTTTGCCAGAAGAGTGCTAGGAGGTAGTCGCCTAAAGAAATAATTTTTTCATATTTCTTTTTTCAAGATTTCAGAACTGGAGTTTGAATCCGTCTAGAAAACCATAACACTTACCACAAACCACGGCGACTACAAGCTCACTTTTTTCTTCATAGGGCACAAAAACGGAGAAGCATAACAAATATTAGCCACGTTAACAAAAGCATTTTCTTAAAAAAAAAAAATTGTAGGTGTGGTATCTTAATTTGAAATATATTTCTTCCTGTTTTAGAAACCGCCATGGGGGTTAAGGTTAATGCCCAGGAACAACCAGGCTTGGAATATGTTCAAGCCATAGCAAAGTAAGTCTTGTTTAAATATTGAAAAATAATTCCTTTAATGAAACGAATATTTGTATAACAATGCTTTGTAGACTTTCCCATATAATGGCAAACCGTTTTATCAAACCTTTACAAAGAACCGATTTTCTTTTCCGGCTAACGGAGCCCAAACTTTACAAGGAATCTCAACATTGTATAGAAGTTTTACATAAATTTACCACAAATGTTATAGAAAAACGACGTAAAGCCCTCGAACAGTCCATTAAGGAGGGCACATATAAAAGTAAGTATTTGAAATTGAGATCAAAGAAATTATCTATAAAATGTTTAATTTTCAGAAGAAAATGAAGACTCTGAGTTTAATACAAAAAAACGTATGGCTTTATTGGATGTTTTACTACAGTCCACCGTTAATGGTGCTCCCTTAACCAATGAAGATATACGTGAAGAAGTGGATACTTTTATGTTTGAGGGTCATGATACCACTACAAGTGGTATTTCATTTGCCCTTTACCTAATAGCCAGACATCCAGAGGTCCAAAAGAAGCTTGTAGAAGAAATTAAGGATGTTATGGGCACAGATAAAACTAAACCGATAACTTATCGTGATCTACAAGATCTTAAATATATGGAATGTGTGGTTAAGGAAAGTCAACGTTTATACCCATCAGTGCCAGTAATAGGACGTGAATTGACAGAGGATACACGAGTTGGTAAGTTCATCTGATTTTTTTTTGTTTTGTTTTTTTTTTATTACTTGGCAAATATTAAAAACTATATATATATATATTTTTTATACATATATTATTCTTAGGCGATATAACTCTTCCGGCCAATACAAATTTAAGTTTAAATATATATATGGTCTTGCGTGATCCCGATTATTTTATGAATCCGGAGGATTTTATGCCTGAACGTTTTGACGTTGAAAGTGATCAGAAAATTAATCCATTCGCTTATACACCTTTTTCGGCTGGTCCGCGTAATTGTATTGGCCAAAAATATGCCATGCTGGAAATGAAAAGTACTTTATCAAAAATGTTGCGCCATTTTGAATTGTTGCCCTTAGGACCTAATGTAAAGCCCATTATTAATCTAATATTGCGTTCATCAAATGGCATACATATTGGCTTACGACCAAGACATTTATAAAATGTACGTTTTCAAGTGCTTAAGTATTAAATTATTATCCTTCAAAATGTTTTTTAAGTTATTCTTTTTAGCTCTAAGAGTATTTCGTTGGTCTCAGGTAGAAAGGCCCTAACTCGCCTTTTTTCAAAACTTACTTTTTTAGTGAATCCAATGCGATCTAGAAATATGCCGCTCCTCACAAAGAATGTTTACAATATTATTATAAATAATGGTATTACAAGCAATTGTACAGCATTTAATAAAAAGTTGTATATTAATAATTACAGTATCTGTTGTGTTTTTACCTCCTCCTGTAAATTTAAAATTATTTGAGTTAGGGCCTTTCTACCCGAGACCAACGATTTATTTTATTGTGTATGAGAACTTTTATTAGGAATTAAAAACTTTTAACTGACAATTTAAATTATAAACAAATTATTTATTAATAATGCTAATTCGCCGTAGTCTAGTTGTTAGTATGTTGGCTTACTAGACGATTTTGTCATACCTTCTCCAACATATCGGCCGATATGATGGGTATTTTTCCCTGTAGGTATAATCCCTAAATTAGCCCTACAAAAAAAAAAGATACGTAAAGTTAAGTCGTTGCTAGCAAACTTTATAGGGCCAAAACAACAATTAAGCCGCTTCGAATATTGTTTCGTGTGCTGTGCAGCATGTGGTACCGTCTTGTTGGAACTACATACTACATTTTCATTCATTTTGAGCAAAAAAAAAAAAAAGTCGGTAGTGCTCGCCATTTATAGTAACGTTCTTGCATCTGTGGTCTTTGAAAAAGTACGGTCCAATATTGCTACTGACCTATTATTAACACCAAACAGAAAATTTATCAGGGTGTAATGCTTATCGCTGCTCTTCACACCAAATGTGGCAATTATGGTTGTTCATGTAAATATCCTTTTAACCAGAAATGAGCATCTCCGCTGTACACAATTTTTCTATTAAACGTGGATCTTTTTCCAACTTTACCAGCGTCCATTAACCAAAAGTTAGTTGCTGTGATAGGTCGTGTGGCCCGATATCATGTACCAGCTATATTTTAAAAGCATATAAAGTCATGTCCTCCCACAAAATTTTCCATGAAGTGGAGTAACAGAGGCCCAATTTCTGCGAAAGATGCCGAGTCGAATATAGCTATGCTGTTTTACACTGTCCTCACTATACATATGCGTGTTATTGATTTAATGTCCAATAATAAGTCTATTTTTCTACTCTACATTGGGCGCCCGCGGGATCCCAATTTTACCAAAAAGCGTTCCCGTACAAAAAATTTGCGTAAATGAGAGAAGTTTTGTGAGAGTAACATTCTTCTTCTTCATGCACGAAATAGCCCGTACTTTTTCTTCGGGCTAGTTGGTGCAAGTAAACAAATAATCAGCTGTTTAAAAAATAATAGAAAAATGAAAGATTCAGAAAACTAAAAAAAATTCCAAAAGTTGAATTAAAATATATTTATTAATCTGCAGTGAAAGGCTTATATAATATAATTTAATTTAATCTATATATATAAAAGAAAGTGGCGTTAGTTACTACGCTTATAACTCAAGAACGGCTGGACCGATTTTGATGATTCGTACCAATTTGGAATGGTCTCTGGCCAAATAAGAAGAATAGCAAAAAAAATTCTAAAATATTCAAAAAAAAAAAAAAAAATGACGTCATATTTTTAAAATACAGGGTTCACACAATACTTCTATATCTATATATATAAAAGAAAGTGGCGTTAGTTACTACGCTTATAACTCAAGAACGGCTGGACCGATTTTGATGATTCGTACCAATTTGGAATGGTCTCTGGCCAAATAAGAAGAATAGCAAAAAAAATTCTAAAATATTCCAAAAAAAAAAAATGACGTCATATTTTTAAAATACAGGGTTCACACAATACTTCTATATCTATATATATAAAAGAAAGTGGCGTTAGTTACTACGCTTATAACTCAAGAACGGCTGGACCGATTTTGATGATTCGTACCAATTTGGAATGGTCTCTGGCCAAATAAGAAGAATAGCAAAAAAAATTCTAAAATATTCCAAAAAAAAATGACGTCATATTTTTAAAATACAGGGTTCACATAATACTTCTATATCTATATATATATAAAAGAAAGTGGCGTTAGTTACTACGCTTATAACTCAAGAACGGCTGGACCGATTTCGATAATTCGTACCAATTTGGAATGGTCATTATTGCTTAAAGTGTTATTACAGATCACGCTTTCAAACTAAATAGAAATACTGCAATTATATATTTTATGATCTACCTTATCAAAATTGGGGGAGAGTATCTCCGTACCGAGAAAGTGGGTTTTGTCGTTAGTTTGTTGCTCATAAATCTCTCAAACTTGGTAGGAATACTAAATTTTATATTATTTATAATCTTGCTAAGCCCGAACGGAAGAGAAGCATAGAAATTGAGCTTTTTTATGTACGGACTAAAGAACTATACATGGGTATGTTAAGCGCTTAAGTTAAAAAAAACCTTTAATTTAAATAGAAGTTCACTGTCAAATATTTATTGAAAAGGATTTATAAATAAACAAATAATTTTTTATTTATTTTTATATTTGTTGTCAAAATTTGATTTACTTTTTTATTAAATAAAAAATATAATTTTATTTTGTTAAACGTATTTTTTTCAACTGAGGGCTTCTAAATAATTTTCGATCTCTTATAAAAATATAATTGACTTCAAAAATCTTGGAAAATAGTTAACTTTAAATTTTTTGGCAAACGGCCACAGTTCAAATTCGCTGCTAATTTCATTGGTAATTTTGGTGTGAAGCTCTATTTTCAAACGGTAAGTTAGCAACAATATGATATTTGAGAACATATATTTGCGAGGTCCTGACATCTGTGCACATGTATATATATGTATCAGAGTTGGGTTTACTAAAAATATTATGTATTTTCTCAAACACCGGGCGTTGCCGGGTTCACCCCAGCTAGTATTTATATAAAAAAGTGTCTTTGTTATAATTCGAATTATTGTCGTTTATTTTTTGCGAAAGTACATTCCGGTGGCGAATTCAAAGAGACTTGGTCATTAACAAATTTTTATTGACGAATCATCGTCACACAATCAGTATCAAGTTGCATTTTATATGAAATTTTCAATATGAACATTATGCATGACACTTATGAATGAAAATTTCATTAAAGTGACAAATTACCTAAGAATGTCCAAAATTGGCGACATTGTCTGTTATGAGTCGTTTTTAAGTGAACCCTAAAGGATTTTGTCTGCTATAGTTCTCCATTGATGAATTATGCAGAAATAACGGAATTAATTAATTCATTTTATTTTTTAGTTTCTCTGAGAAGGACAAAAATTAAAAAATAAAATTTGTGGTTTTTCAAAAATTATAATTCAAAAATAAAAAGTTCTTGGTGAATCAAAGTGATTTTTTTCGATATTGTCTTTACATTAGAAACACATTATGTAAAAGTTCACTATGACTCTCGATGATAATGTCTGTTAGAACTCACCAATATCCGGACTTCTACGAGACAAAATAAACTTCAGTCATATATGACGTTTTGGACAATTGCTTTAAAAATTCATGTATGACCCCAAATAAAATTCAGCATCTGTCATCAATGATTTAGCATTGTCAGCGTTTGTCACGACGATTCAGTGTGATTTTCGCCACCGGGATGTTCAATATGTATGTGTGTGTGTGTGACATAAAGTTGTGTTTTTTTCATATTTTTATGTGAATGGGTAAAATATTTGCTTTTTTGTGGTAAATTTGTCTCTTATTGAGAGAACTTATTGCTTACTCTCTATTTACCGAACTTTATCCAAAAAGTAAAGAAACACACCTAATGTAAATTTGGTACGAAATTTAATCACAAGATTTCGAATAGCTACCTCAAAGGTCGCCCAAATTGACTATAAAATGGAAGAAGTGCACGATGCATTTTCTTTACGGAAGATGAATATTGATAATAACATTCTATAATCTTCAATCGTTGTTCATTTTTAAGCAGGGTAATAGCAAAGAATATAAATCATATAGAATGCGCATCTCAACACTTATCCAAATATTTTGTCAACATTTTTTCAGACGCGGGAAGGAAGGGCAAAAGGCAAAACAAAAGAAAAGAGCGTAACAAAACAAGAGAAACCAAAGAGAAACTAATGTCACAGTGTATGCACTGTGCTAATGTGTGTTTTATTTCTTTTGCATTGTTGTTTAGATTTTTTCGTTCAGCCACAGTACATACAGTGACGAAATTCCAACAACTATAACAAGAACATCACACAGCAAGATAGCCACAACAAAATTTTTGCACACACAACATCACAGTGTATAAGACGATAGCCACAAACAAACAGAAACGGTATCATGCTAACAACAATATTCACATACAATACAATTTATGTGTTTGTGTTTCTTATTCATTGTGAGCTGTTTTCGTTTTTTAAATTTTAAAACTTAGAGAATAATGTTGTTGGTTCAAATATTTTTGTGTATTAAAGAATACAGTGCTCCGATACGACTATGTAAGCTAGTGTAGGGCAAAGCATATGTAATTTGTAGTTGCGCGAAGGAAAATACATTAATCTACATCGAATATATAGCGCCCTATTTAATATCGTAATAAAAGTGTAGTTAGAAATAAATTTTATTATTATTATTTATTTAAGCTCAACAATTGATTTTATATTTATTTAAAATAAAAGGTTAACTAAACCAAAAAATGTAATTCCAAAAATATAAAAAAACAAGTATATATTCATTAATGACAAATTTTCGAATGATAAATTGATGATTTTTCAATTATTTATAAGAAAATTCTATTTTTATTTTTAATTTATATATGTACGTATATATACATTTTTAAAAGAAAAGACACTTTAATTTTTTTATGTTAAAAATAAATAATAAATAAATAATAATCAAGATTAAAATTATTTCTTACTTTATACTTCAAAGCATCAAAAAGTATGTATATTTTGAGGATTTTCATCTCCATAAAAAGGCTAATAAAGTTAATTTTTTTTTAAAGATTATTTATTGGATAAAATATCTAATTTTCTTTTTTTGGAACTTCCTTTTTCTGTAGTCCAAGAGCAATGTTTCCGAAGGAGAACCAATAATAGAAAGTCCAATACCTCTATTCTGTGTTGAGAACAAGTGTCGGCAAACCACTCTGGGGTCATTCGTTTACATGACTCAATAATAAAAGATTTTGTACCAATTTTTCGCGGTTCAGATTTAAAGACAGAAAAAGTGTTCTAATTTGTCTTGATTGAGGGACTTTGTCATTAAGAAATATAAATCACCACCTTCCCTTAAAATTTCATTTGTTAACATAAGAATTGAATTTAGGGTGAGTTTCATTTTATTTGAAAAGAAAATACGCTTGTTTTGATCTACAAACTCCACCTTTTTTAAATATTCTAAAAAGAACTGAATATATTTATATACTTCATTGTTAATCTGAATTGCAGATCTGTAGCAATTATCTCGATAAAGGGAGCCACTATTAAGACAATCAAAAATTTTGCCATTTTTTCCATAAACTGAGCTGTTGATAAAGCCAATTCTGCGGAACATGTCTTAAATTTTGTGGTTTCAGACCTTGTTCTAATAGCAGCAGAAACAAGCCTGCTGAAAATTTGTGTGGCAAATACTACAAGCATTTTTCAAAAGTGTTAGGAAACATATGTTGCCGTGTTAGTTTTGGGCACATTTTTGTTTTTGAATTTGCTTCCATTTCTTACAATTCGCTAATTACCTGAAAGCTTGCCGTCCCATCCGGGGTTTTTATGTCACATTTCAGCCACCCATTCCGCAAAGATTTAATTGAGTGTGGGAAATCATAAAGGCAAAAAACATTTTGATCGCTTAATTCAAAAAGCGGTTTTTTAGCAGATACTTTAAGATTGGAAAATCATTTTCGGTTAGTCGAGCCTTCATCACATATAAGGGCATAAACATTAATACCAATGCTTTTTAAAATATTTACATTTACTGTAACAATTTCACTTAAAGAATCTGCAGATAAACCATTTTGGGAAGTAAAATAATTTAGAATGATAGCTAAATGGATGCAAGCAAAAAACACATTTTAATATTTCATAATGTCTTTAAATCTGAACCTCAAAAAATTGGTATAAAATCTTTTATTATTGAGTCATGTAAACGAATCACCCCAGAGTGGTTTGCCAACACTTGTTCTCAACACAGAATAGAGGTATTGGATTTGCTGCTCCTTCGAAAGCATTGCTCTTGGACTACAGAAAAAGGAAGTTCCAAAAATAGATATTCTATCCAATAAATAATTTTTAAAAAAGTAACCTTATTAGCCTTTTTATGGAGATGAAAATCCTCAAAATATACTTTTTGATGCTTCAAAGTAAAAACTAAGAAATAATTTTAATTTCGATTATTATTTATTTATTATTTATTTTTAACATAAAAAATTTAAGTATCTTTTCTTCTAAAAATGAATATATACATACACTTATATATTTTAAACATACATAAATTAAAAATAAAATTTTTTCAATTTTCTTATAATTGAAAAATCATCAATTTATTATTCGAAAATTTGTCATTAATGAATATATATTTGTTTTTTTTAATATTTTTGGAATTACATTTTTTGGTTTAGTTAACCTTTTATTTCAAATAAACATAAGAATACTTGTTGATCTTAAATAAATAATAATAATAATAAAACATATTTTTAACTACACTTTTATAACGATATTAAATAGGGCGCTATATATTCGATGTAGATTAATGTATTTTCCGTCGCGCCACTACAAATTACATATGCTTTGCCCTACACTAGCTTACATAGTCGTATCGGAGCACTGTATTCTTTAATACACAAAAATATTTGAACTAACAACATTATTCTCTAAGTTTTAAAATTTAAAAAACGAAAACAGCTCACAATGAATAAGACACACACACACACATAAATTGTATTGTATGTGAATATTGTTGTTAGCATGAAACCGTTTCTGTATTTAAGCAAAAAAAAACGACACCAAGTAAAAATTTTGTTGTGGCTATCGTCTTATACACTGTGATGTTGTGTGTGCAAAGTAAGAGAATAAACGAATTCTCTTTGCTAAGTAAGAGAGTAACAATTCTTTTTGCGGGTTCCAACATTACGACCCGCCATAAGAAATTTTACTTGTACGTGATGCACATTCTATATGATTTATATTCTTTGGTAATAGTTAAATTATAGACCAAACTGAACATATTTTACAGTTGTATACAACACGAAGTCAGCTGAGCGCCAAACACAATGTTGTTAAAAAATTATTCGATATAAAGATTTTTTTATCGATACAACCTCAGTTAGACGTGTCATAGCTACAGAAAATTTCACAGTCAAAATTAGATCTGTTTGTGTACAAACGAATTGATAAAATTTTTTTAAAGGTTTTAGTATATTCCCATATTTTAATAAAAAATGCAGTTTGTATTTAAATGCGCAGAAGTGCAGTCATCAAATTAATGTTTAAGATTAATTAATATGTATATATATTAGTAGCTATTCGGGATTATTTTATTTTTTTATTTATTTTATTCCTTCAAATTATTAAAAAATAATTAATTTATACATTACCAATAATGAATTCTAATACTTATTTAGGGGGACAGTAAAAGAATTTATTACTTTCGTAAGACATAATCTGTGTTAAGCGTAATACTTTCCGTAATCAATAGATTATACATTCCTTGTATTACCTCCTCGATTCTCATTGATTACCATTTCCCGCTGGGTTGTTTTTTTTTTACACAAGTACCCAGTAAAGAGAGAGAGAAGAAGAGAGAGTAAAGTGACAGTTCGTTGTAAAAGAAATGCTGGTTATTACCTGGTATTTTCCTGGTTATTATTATTACGACATCAGGCACATCTAGGTAAAATGACGTCACGAAAAAAACAAATGTGTAAGCATAACTGTCATCCCATATGATAATATCGCAGCGGCAACGCTTTGCAATTAGAAAGTCTAGAGTGCGTTTGTTGTGCGAAAAGTTGACAGCAAAAGGCAACTAAAATGTAAAAAATAAGAAAAAACAGAAGCGCGATATAAAGATATCTTGTTTGCATAACCATGTTTAATTCGTAAAGGCAAAGAAAGAAATAAACAAAATAGAAAATAATATGTATTAGTATAAAATAAATAAATACCTAAAATATATTAAAAATAAATAAAATAATATTGTACTATAAAATTTCGTTTACGCCACAAATGCAAATAGAATAATGCAGTTTATTATTAAAATAGACAGAATTGTCATACTTATAAGCATACTACGTTGTTTGTACATACATACATAACTGGCCTTTACAACCCTGTGTCAGGATTACGGCCTAGCTTCTCGCAGCACTCATGTTGTGTGTGTCAATTTTTATCCATGAGTACCGGGACCTACAGTTTAATGTCGACTCCGAACGACAGACTTGAGAAGCTTGTTCATGGCAATTAAGTAGTTACTCTCAGAGCTTTTGCCAGAAGACTGCTGAGAGGTAGTCGCCGAAAGAAATATTTTTTTTCATATTTCTTTTTTTGAAGATGTCGGAGCCTGGAGTCGAACCCAGGGCCCATGTCTTAGTAAGCCAACACACTAACCACTAGACAACGGCGACTACATGTTGTTTGTATTAACCTGTTTTTAATGTTTTGTTAAAAAGTTGCCGCTTTTATTTAGGGATGGCTCTTACAGTGAAGCAATATCTTTTTTTCTCTTCATTTACTCTCCAATCTACTTCATTCAACGCAAGCCGCATCTAATAAGGTGATGTTCTATAAACAACAAATATTTCTCCAAAAACAACAGGCATTATTTTTGTACAATGTACATGTAAAATGTCAAAAAATTCAATATAAAAATAGCTCAAACTTAATACAAAAAAGACTCATATGTTTGAGGGTTACTGGTTAGTAACACAATATTTTTTTGAAAATATTAAAATAATTAAAAAACTCTTTATGACAGAAAGAAATCTTACACCATTGAAAGTAAAAATGTAATATAATATTAATAAAGTAATTGTTTAAAGCAGGGATGAGCAATTTCAATTACGAAGAAACTGAGAAGAGAACAGTTTCCATGGAAATGTTTTCCTAACCATTAATTATCGATGTGGATACAGTTCCCGAAGACTTTCAAAGGGAAGTGATGGACATGCAGAATAATACTGATGTAAAAAATGTATTTCTCTCAGTAAACATCGAGAATGTTTATAAATCCGACCACCGACCAATTACCACCGATCAAGACTGAGTAATGCACGATTAGAAACTTGTGTATGTGTACCTACCTCATCAATTCCGGCTGATATTGATCAGGTTGTATCGAAAACACAGTGCCAAATTTCTCATTAAAAATTTCAAGCAAATACTTTTTTTTTTTGGCATTAAATTTTATATTTTTTTATTCTAATTTTTATTATAAATAGAGTTTTGTAAATTATTAGTATTTAAGTGCGGCCCGCCAAAAAATTTTAAAATTTATAAGTGGCCCGTTGATTAAAAAGGTTGTTCACCCCTGGTTTAAAGCATTTTTTTATTGAAAATAAGTGTTTCCACGTTTAGTAATATAAAACTATGTTGGTGTTATTTAGTTTGCTTTGCTGTTTAAGAAAAATATTTGACATTTAAGCCGCACAAAACTAAATAAAAAAAAAAAACAGTCAGCCGGAAAATTTATACCATATATAGATCTATCATTCTTATTACTGTAAGATTAAAAAAACAATTCATTTACAAAAGCATGTGTGAAAAGCAAAACATTTGTAGAAATACAAACGAAATTATTTAAATTGATCAAGATTTATATTTGGCTATTGTGGATCATTGTTTTGGAAAAATTATTTCATCGTAATTTCTTCCCCTGTTACGCTATATGTTCTCTATAGTTTTTATTAGGGATATTGGGAATTATTTGTTTTTTGTTTGTAAGTATATATCACGTTCACGGACGGTAAAAATTTCAGGGAGCGGCAAAAATAAATAGGGGGGTGCGTGGTATAGTGGTTAGAGCACTCGCACAAAAACTGGAATGGCCCAGGGGTCTAATCGTCGCTTTCGATATCGAGTTAATTTGTGCGGTTTTTTTTAGTTTGGCATCGCGGCATTCGTTATCGAACAACTCACACGAGTTATTGAGATGATAGCATACGTTAACGAGTAATCGATCGAGTGTTTCATCTAGCATTTTCATTCGATACATCTGTAGCGATCGTAAACATATTTTTGTAAAAGTAACAAATTGTTTTTTCTAAACAAAAGAAAAATTATTTATTTTATTGTTTATTCTAAAAAGAAATTAGCTTCATATAATTTAAAATGTAAGTACAAATTACTTTTTTTAATTTAAACGATACTAATACATAAATATTTTACTAATACATAAATATTTTATATTTTCCTATAGGACGAATATAAAAAGCATTAATAATGTACAGAAGCAAATCATGGCGGACTTCATGACAGAGCATCCCGATTTGGCCAAAAATCGCTTGTCTAATTGTGGGCAAGGTAAGGCTGTTTCCAACAGATTGTGGGAGATGTTGACAGTTAAGTTAAATGCAAGTGGTCCTCCAATTAAGAATGCAAAGACAAATGGTTTGCTTAAAGAATACTATTGAATATTTAATAATTTTTAGGTTTATTCCGATCAGATGTTTCAAATAAAAAAGATATTATCTTTTAACAAAGAATCAAAAATGAGAGCTGGCGGGGGTCCTTATGAAGAGTTAGCATTACTGTCGACGGAAGAGCTTATTTTAGAAGCCGCTGGAATAGGAGCATCTGTCGAAGGGCTGCTTTTAGTGGAACAGTTTCCCAAGAAAAGCGATGATAATCAGAATAATATAGAGAAAATTCTAAAAGAGAGTCAACGTGAAGACACTTATTCAAATACAAACAATGAAGACGAATGTTATGACGATGCAACTGCTAAACTAAGTAGTTAAGAAACCTACGAGCTCAGAAACCAAAGTTAATCTTTTAAAGTCAAACTTAAAAAAAAATTGAGGAGTCCAAACTGGAAATTAGTTCCAAACTTGATCGGTTATTAGACCTCAAAGAACGATCTTTAAAAATGAAAATAGAACAACATGATGCAAAAATTAAAAGAATTAAAATTGATTTAGAAATAAAAGCTATTGAATTAGACATGCTTAAGGAAAAGTAAGAAATGCTTAATAATAATTAATTTTGCTTATTATAATAAGTTATTACTTTTTTTTAATGTTCATTAAAAAGGTCTCGAATTTAATAATTTTTATTAGCTTTTAACTTTAATGTTCTTTTGCAACATATCCTGAAATACAATTTTTATATATATACATATGTAGTATAGTTACTCGCTGGCTTAGTCGGCAAATATTTACTGAAATGTACACATTTATGTTCCTTATTGTTTTAATAATTTTTATTTAATAAAAAGACATATCTATACATACAATACATGGTTTATATGTTGTTTAATAATGAGATTTTCAAATGGTCTCTAATCTTACTTCCGACTTTTGTCAAATGGGTCTCCGAGCCAGTATCTACATCTATTTGGACAGATTCAGTTATAGAAATCTCTGTGTACTGTGGCACTTTAAACTCGATACACACGTTGTGTAAAGCGGCACATATATTTCCGAAAAGAGCAATTTTTTCGGGACCGTAACGACTTCGTTTTTCATTGGATAAAATTTTCCAGCGAGCTTTTAATATCACAATCGCTCTTTCCACAGTACTTCTCGCTTTAGAATGCACTTCATTAAAGTGAGCCTCTAACGAGTTTTCTTGTGGGCGTCTATAAGGTGTTATACACCATGGTTCTAACGGATAACCAGAACCACCTAAAAAAATAAAAGTAATTGTTGAATCAATATACTTATATGTATACTTTATGGAAATTTATATCAAACTTACCTAAAAGCCAAGCATTTTTTAAAGCATTGCTATTATAAAGTTGCTCCAACATTTCTCTCGAATAGGAGTGCTTCCAAATGAAGGAATCATGTGCTGCTCCACCGTATTTTGAGTCTATTGACAGTATTTTATATTCATGGTCACAAATCTAAAAACAAAATATAAGTTTTTAAAAAATATTTTTCAAATAATTTTTAGCAAAGTAAACATAAACTAACTATCACGGAATTTAGACTATGAAAGCCTTTTCTGTTGAAAAACATGTGTTCGTTATCGGAAAGTTTCTGCAAGCCAATGTGCGTACCGTCAACACATCCTATGACTAAAAATTCTTTATATTAAAATAAAATTTGTTTTAATAAGTTAAATGAATATACCTCCTGGAATTTTAAATTTTGCCATAAAACTTTCCATACAACTGCCTGACTGTTCGGGTTTGAAAATAATGAATTTTGGACACAGCTTTGCTTGCATTTCCTTTGTAACATTTGAAACACATTTGCTGACAGTGCTTTGACACATGCCAACTAAATAGTCGTTGCCGATTACATACTGAAAACTCCCATTAGCAAGAAGGGAAAGAGTTGCTGCAAGCTGTAGATGTGGTGTAACTCCTTAAGTATATAATTAAAAGCATCTTTCGTCACTCTAAAACGCTGTTTAAAACTGCAGAAGTATAAATAAATATATCCATATCAATAAAATGCTATTGATCCTATCTTTAGTTTCTTACGCTTTATCTGTTAAGGAATGTGGGTCACTTTTGTCACGGAGTTGTTTCCTTAAACGCATGACCTTCATTTCATCTTCTGAGTCCGACGATGACATTAAATCTATTAATAACAATTCTTTAGCCATTTTTTTTTAATTTTTTATTAGTTCACTTTATAATTATTTTTTATTTAATTTTTTGGCTTTTTCACAAATTCTTTTTGTTTAATTTCTTTTGTTCGTGTAATTTCTTTGTTTATTTAATAAACATATGTTTTGACTCTCTTACAAAGAAGGAAAAAAATCTAGTACAATTTTATAAATTACGATTCGATAGCAATCGAATGGTACGATTAGGTCATTCGTACGTTATCGAAATTTTATTCGATACGTTCACTCGTTCGATAACGTAAGCGACGATTAGACCCCAGGTTCAAATCTCAGCAAAGGTGAAAAAAGAAAAAGTTAGTTTGCGGTTTTTTCAAAATTATAATTTAAAAATAAGAGGTATAACACTGGCCTTTGAATGATCAATTCACAGCAATTTATCTCATTTCTAAGGCGCTTAATGATAATATAAGAGAAAATATGTATATATATGTATATATACTGTTCTTTCCAAAAATTCCAATGCAATGCACAGCATTCAGTAGGAGTTTACCCCTGAGTATTGGTGGCAAATAAAAAAATACAACATATACAGGCAATTATTTCGAAACTTAGTTGTAATATCCGAAATCTGATTAGACATATATTATAAATTTGTAAATGCACGGAGAAAAGATAAGATAATTTGAAAGTCATTTGCATCAGTATGAAAGTGAAGGCTCTAGCATTTAAATTTTAAAGCCAATTTTTATATATTTTAAGTTTTATATAATTTAAGTTTTTTAAGATTTTTACATATCAAAAATGATTCGTCGTAAAAAAAAAATAAAAGTTTTAATACAGTGGTGATTGCATATTATATGTATATGGGCATTTCCTCAAAATTGTAAACCAGGATCGAAAAAAAATATTTTGATAATCATAGCATTTTATTGCTTATAATTATAAAAAAATATAAATTTTTATAATAAATTGGATTCTTAGCTTATCTCAGGTGTTTTACTTGAGTAAATTGGGCTAGAAACTGGAACATTTCAAATTTCATTTTTAAACTACTTCTAAACCCATTTTTATATTTAATTATTTTACATGCAAAAAATTTATTATTACAAACAATTAAGAAGGGAAATGTGTAGGGAGAAAAAAAAAGTTCGATTAACGGTTAATTTTTACTTTGTTTCTTGCCTAGGTTTAAATCGTACGTTCGCGTCCGAAAACATCATTTTATTGTAATTGCTTTGCATAAAACGTCAATAGGTGCAAAGACATACCACATTTTAATTAATTTCGGTGTCACTAATTTCTAAATAAATAAAAAAAAACTTCTGGGTTACCATTAATAAGATATTTTTGTTTTCAAAGTTTCGTACGTTCGCGACCGTAAGTAAATTTTTTCTATAAGCAATGAGTTTATAATTGATAAGGTGTCTCCAACTTTACTTTAAAAGTGAAATTATATACCGAATATTCCAGTATTAGAATGATGCATTGGATTTTCTATAATAAGGACTTAAAATAAGCACAATCTTAACGGCCTGTTGAATAAAAACAATAATATCATAAATATTGTTAAAATTTCATTATTTCATATTGAATAATGTTATTAATAAAACAAATATTAAAAAAAACTGTAAGTGCTTTACTGAAATCTATTTATCAGAAGGATTACGTTCTCCATAGGTTTTCTTCTTCTTTTATCAGTATCTGTAAACGAGTAGTGGTTTGCGCTAACTTAATTATATTACAAAAATATCATATGTATGTGCCACCTCTTAATGAAAGGAAAAGATAATCTTTGTAAGTGAATTTTTGCAAAAATTTTTTATTTAGCTTGTTGATCATTAACTTTACTGTAATAACACCGAATATCGCTATTTTTTATATTTTTATTCGTTAAAATTTAAAGTTTTCACACAACTTTAATGTAAAAGTACAAGTACCCAAAAATTAGTACAAATACTCGATACTTGGTACTCATTGCTCAATACTTTCCCAGCACTAGTTACCACACACTATAAATAGAGGATTAAGGAAATTTGATAATATTTATGGGATTAACAGCGTTGTCAACTTTGAAATTTTAAAACGCACCAAAATGGTGAAAAAATCGCGCCATTTAAAATAAAGCGCACCAAGTTTAGAATTTTTTTTATTGAGGATGTTTAGTAAATTAATGTTGTATAACAGTTCAGGGGTTTTAGAAAATAACAAATGTAACAAGAATAAAAAATAGAATAGAATATTTTAAAAAGATATTAACGTTTAATAGTGAGGTTTATTATTTTTTTTAAATATTTAAATTTTTTTTTTATTTTAGAGTAATATTTTCATATTAAATATGTAACAATTAAACAGCCTATTACAGTATAATGCATGGATGGGATACTTCGGACAAGGCAAAGTCTCTGATTGGGGTCAACCTGGCGGCCTCCAGAACGATCCTTGTTCCCGTTGTATTCAAGTCGACATACAGCCTCCACATGGCCCTACTGGATAACATTCTAGCACCCGCTAGCTTGTTAACTAATGTATGCGGCGTTTGTCCAATACCCTGGACTTTAAATTTGGGTTGTGCGTAGGGCTTGAAACCCACCATGTAAAAACATTTTTCAATGAAAACCAATACAATAGCCTCTAAACGGTCCCCCTTTTATGTTGACGAACTTGGCAAACGTTTTAAGGACTATAATTTAAGGATATGCACCTGGAATGTGAGATAGAGAAGGTGCCTCTATCCAATTGGCGGATGCTCTCACGAAATGTAGGGCTGAAATCACCGCCATCCAGGAAATGCGATGGATAGGACAAGGTTGTACGAGGCAAGCAACATGTGACATCTACTACAGCTGCCATGAGAAGAGACGTGAATTTGGCTGCGGATTCGTAGTAAGTAAGAGACTTTGCCATCTTGTCTCGGAGTTCACCCCCGTGAACGAAAAAATTGCTACGATCCGAATGAAGGCAAAGCTTTATAATATCAGCCTTATTTGCGTGCACGGCATGAGACTGATCGATTTCGCCGCGGCGCGAAACATGGTAGTTTGTAGCACCAGGTTCCAGCATCTCGATATCCATAAGGCCACCTGGCTCTCTCCTGATCGATCTACCAACATCCAGATCGATCACATTGTGATTGATGGAAGGCATGTATCCAGTATACTAGACGTGCGCACATTTAGAGGTCCAAATGTCGACTCGGACCATTATCTTGTCGCAGCCAAGATGCGACTGCGTATATGCGCGTCGAGTACGACACGTTCTAGTGTGCAAGGGAAGCTGGACATCAAAAAGCTGCGATCACAAGAGACAGCCAGGTCGTTTTCCGATCGTCTTTCTAAGGAACTCAATTACATCCCATCCTCTCTCGAAAGTATTGGTGGACAGTGGTCTCACATCGCTTACTCTCTGCGCAGAACTGCCGTAACAGTTCTTGGTTTTGAGCGTCCTACCCGCAGAAACCAATGGTACGATGAAAAGTGCCGTGAGGCCACTGCAGCAAAGAACGCTGCCTATAGACGAACATTGCAGTCCACCACTACAAGAGCAACGGTGGAGGTGTACAGAGAAAAGAGGAGGGAAGAGAGACGCCTATTCAGAAAGAAGAAAGCAAGAAAGGCGTGATCGTGAGGAAATCGAAATGTGCAGGAGTAGAAATAATGCTCGAAATTTTTATAAAAAGATAAGTCGTCTTACTACTGGTTTTAAACCCGGAGCAACCTCCTGCAGAGACGAACATGGTAACCTGGTTACAGATGCACAAGGAACACTAAGATTATGGAGACAGCACTTTTCTAATCTACTGCAGGGCGATGGCGACACAAATTCCGCTTCTAGAAATGCTGTGCCAGACCCAATCATTAACGACGACGTCAAGATCCCGTCCCCCAGCCGTGAAGAGGTCAAGGTTGCCATATGGCGACTGAAGAACAACAAAGCAGCTAGACCTGATGGTTTGCCAGCTGAACTCTTCAAGTATGGGGGCGATGAGTTGGTTAGGTGCATGCACCAGCTCATTTGCCGAGTATGGCTGGAGGAAAGTATGCCCAACGATTGGAATCTTAGTACTTTCTGTCCCATCCTGAAAAAGGGAGATCCCACGATATGCACCAACTACAGGGGTATAAGCCTTCTCCCTATCGCATATAAGGTTCTTACGAGCGTTTTGTGTGAACGACTGAAGCCATTCGCCATCTCACTGATTGGACCTTATCAGTGCGGCTTCAGACCTGGTAAGTCCACCATTGACCAGATATTCACACTGCGCCAAATCCTGGAGAAGACCCATGAAAGCCAAGTCGACACAATAAGGGATCGCGTTTATGCCGCAATGTCTGAGCTCGGTATTCCTGCTAAGCTGATAAGGCTATGCAGAATGACGCTGAGCAACTCCTGCAGCTCCGTCAAGGTAGGAAGAGACCTCTCCGAGCCTTTTAATACCGTGTGAGGTTTCAGACAAGGCGATCCCTTATCCTGCGACCTCTTCAACTTCGTCATGGAGAGCGTTTTGCGAAAGGCAGGTGTACATCGTAATGGCACTATTTTTAATAAAAGTGTCCAGCTCCTTGCGTATGCCGACGACATAGACATCATTGGGCATACCAAGCGAGATGTCACCGCGGCCTTTAATGCTATTGAACGAGAGTCAGCTAAAATGGGTCTGGCGGTAAATGAGAGCAAGACGAAGTACATGTTGTCGACGAGTAGGGATGTTGATCGCATCGGCTCACAGGTTACAGCCGGCAACTATACATTCGATGTGGTCAAGGAGTTCATCTACCTTGTCACCGCCATTACCAGCAAGAATGATGTCAGTCTGGAAATCAAATGAAGAATCACATTGGCCAACAGGTGCTACTACGGTCTCACTAGGCAGTTTAGTAATAGAGACATCTGTCGTGCGACGAAATCGACACTTTATAAGTCGCTTATTCTTCCGGTGCTTCTCTATGGTGCGGAAGCATGGACACTGTCTTGTGCCGATGCAGCGGTCTTGGGAGTATTCGAGAGAAAAGATCTTCGTAAGATCTTTGATCCTCTAAGGCATGGCGATGAGTTTCGCATTAGAACCAACCATGAGCTGTATGAGCTCCTCGGCGATGTGGTCGTTGTTCAGCGCATTAACATCCAGCGGCTACGCTGACTCGGCCATATTGTTCGGATAGATGAATTTGCTCCAGCGAGAAAAGTTTTCGATGCGAAGGTCACTGGACGTCGGCGTAGAGAACGTCCATGTTTACGTTGGAAAGACCAGGTAGATGGAGCCCTGTCATCAATTGTTGTGACCAACTGGAGAAGGCGTGCGCTTAGCAGAGACGCCTGGAGACTAGTGTTGAGGCAGGCCGAAACCTGTTAACGGGTTGTTAGGGCCAGCTATGTAAGTAAGTAAGTAAGTAATTACAGTATAATTAAAAAATAAACTTAAAAAAAAAATATTTCAAGAGTTTGTACATAATATTGCATTCATTTGTATAAAATGATACTCGTATATTTTTGTATATTAATTTTATAAGTTCTTTATACAACCTTTTAAGAAGAGATTTAAAACTTTTAATAATTATTCCAAATTAATAAGTCAGTACTATTTTTGTAAAAATATTGCACTGTCGATTGAAATTGTTGTATTGAAACAAGTGTATTTTATTGTGCAAAGATTTTTTTCTCAAGCTGAAACAAAAAGTTGTGTTGAATTTACTTTGGTGCCACGAAAAAATAAAAAACGCACCGAAATTTAAGAAAAAACGCACAAAGCACCAGCTGAGGAATTTTTCGCACAAAAATTTAAAAAAACACCAAAAATGGTGCGAAACGCACCAAGTTGACAACGTTGGGAATTCAGCACGGTGATTTTAATAAAAAAAACAAATGGAAATATCGTACGTTCGCGACCCTTACGTTCGCGACCGATACTTAAGCCAATTAAACCAAAACCAATAGAGATATTTTATTGTGTAAATACTGGATAGAGACCTACATTAGTATGCTTTAAAAATTATTTAATCGCTTTAGAATACTCCGTTGCATTTCGCAGAATTTTACATTTCACTACTGTCAGCTAAAGTTGACTTCTATTTTTCGTACGTTCGTTACCACGTGTTTATAACTATTATTATGAAAACTTCAACTCGATGCAATCCAGCTTTTGTACTACATATAAAGCTACTAAAATGCTATCAAATCGCAAAAATAAAATACTAGAAAAAGTTTTTTTTTTCTATAATCTTTGTACATCAAAAGCGTACGAACGTACGTTCGTTACCCCAGGAAATGCCCATATACAATCATGTTTACTCACTTCTTCAATTATATATTCTATTGCCCGTATTCATAAAAACTATTTAAGGTTTATTGAGGACTTATTTGACAAATTTCTATGCAATACTTGTAAAATAAACCCTCAATAAACCTAAAATAGTTTTTATGAATACGGGCATATATCTACACTCATATTACTTATTTTATTTAACAAATCACAAAATTATTAATTTATTTAAACTTTCTTTTATTCTTATTTTCATTGCGTCAAAACTAAAAATCATATGGGTTTGTTTACAAAATGTATGAAATTTAATAAGAGTGTGGTAATATGTATTCATGAGCAAATTTGCTTCTCCAAATGAGAGCATAAGAAAAATCGCTGTCAAAATTAAATTCTATTTCACGACTGCATTCTAAAGCGATTTTATGTATCAATTTGTATAGAAAAAATCGTCAAGCTCCACTTTTGTTTCATCATTAAGTCTGTTAAGTTCCATTTCTTTACGACAACTCCATCAATTTTTGCCCAAGCGTTATATGAAATCAAAACACTGTGCGTCTGTTTAATAATATCAGTGGCGTAGCTACCTATGGGCTAGGCGGGCAGCGCCCCGGGGCCCTCAAGCTCAGGGGGCCCTCGAATCCTTACCAGAAATCTCGATCGAACTGAAATTTTGGAAATTTCTCCCATTTTTAAAATAAATATGACAGATTGCAAGTTGCAATCATGCCAACTCAGCTGGGAGAAATTATGAAGTTAGGCCTAGGGATACCTCCGCCGCCGATCATGTGAAAGTGGATGATGTGTGCATGACACACATAAGCGGAGGGTTTGGAGGACAAATCTTCTTATGACTTGGGAATCTTCACGAACAAAATATTAAGTGGTAACGAAAAACATAAAATTCTTGATATAGGGCCTATACAGCCTTCAATACCTTTTCCAACAGACATCAACAAGAACAATAGGTGTTTTTCAAAATCGTACTACGTTTCGTGTTCTTAATATGGGCCAGTAAATCGTTTTTGGTTGTGTTATTCCAAAATACTAGACGCTGCCTATTGTCAGCTGCGGGTTGTTTGCTTCACAAAAGAATAAGGTTTGGTGTTCGGGAATTCGAGATTGGAAGCATTTATCAGAAAGAATTAAACAACACAGTTGTTCGAGTGGCCATTCGGAGGCATGTGCTGTGTATGAATTTAAAAAAAAAAACGATACTAATTCTATCGACAAGGAGCTTAAATACGAAATTCCCAGCTGAAATTAATGCTTACCAATAAGCTATTTTGTAAGGGAGAAATGCTGAACAATCACTTACTCGTGCGCATCAATAATGCATGATTTTTATATGAAATGAGCCGCAATGCAATAGAAACGCAAATTTATTGCAACCAGTAAGCAAATATTATACAAAATAAAAAATAATACCTTATCCTATAGCATCTTTGTAAGCTTTAATGTATGCATAAGCAATATAAAGCTTCCATTATTGCTTACAATTTTATTTGTTGCTTCCAAATATGAAAAATTTTCTCTGGGTTCGCAAAGAAGCATCATTTTAGAAAATGGTTCTTCAAAGTTTATTCGTTATTATACTTATCCTAGCAAAGAGTACTTTGGTTTTGAGAGAACATCAAGAAGACTTAAGTCAGGAAGGATACCACGGAAATTTTCTGTCTTTTGTAGAGCTTGTCGCCCGATATGGTCACATTAATGCACAAAAAAGAGCTTAAGTAACTAGCATTTTTAAAGTACTTGTATATTTAATATTTTTATTTGAAAAAATCTAATCAGTTTAGATAGCAGTGGAACCCCATTTTTAATTTGCCCCAGGGCCCTTGGTTACCTAGATACACCACTGAATAATATAATACTTAATAAGCCTGTCATATGTGTTTGATATGAATAAATTTTATTTTTGATTATACAAATGAAGTGTTTGAACTCTGTGGTAATTATTATACCTTATAATACATACATATATACAATAGATTTAATTTTCTTAAGTAGTTTAATTGCTTGTAATTAATTACTTGTATACTAGAGTAAAAAATAATAATGTTATCTTTTAACAATTAGTGCGCTGTGTACAAAAAAAATTAAATATATATAATAGAAGATTAATTATTAATCTGTAATTTTTTCTAGCAAATTAATTATGCAATGAAATTAAAAACAAACGGCAAAAAATACATTTTGTTCGACTATTTAATACCCTTCAATATAATGAACTTATGATACACTAACTTAGCAAAATAAAATATTTATAAGAAATTAATTTGAATAAACAGACCAGTGTGGCAGACATGAAAACAACTTGCCTTAATGCGATGAAAGCATAACCGCAATTAAATTTAATCCATGACAGAACATTCGTCCGCAGAGATACGAACGAATATGAAGAAAAAAGTGTTTTTTTTTTATTATGCATTTATTTTTTAATATGCTAAATATCGGTATTTACACATCTTTTTAAATTTATTCTCTTTTACTGTCAGCTGATTACTTGTCAAAGGTAAATAATTCGTTAAAAAAGTTCAAAGTTAATAAACTTTTTGCCGCAAAGGCATCAAAATATATATATATTTTTTTATAACTTGAGGTGTTTAAAAGCATTACTTTGACATTTTGTGACAGAAGATAACAGCACACTCAAATACTAGCGCGTGTAATGTGTTTTTAACTCAAAGGTTTATATGTATAACAACAAATAAAGAAAATATATACACTCGTGTTCTAAAACGATGTGTGAGTTTTTTGTTGTAAACATAAATTGTTTACAACTCGATCCATGTTTATTGTTGAATTTGGTAATCTTGTTTTTTTCTACGAAAATATAAATATTTTTGAAATGTTAAAGCTGTTTTTTATTTAAATAATGCAGATACAACGAGTATTTAGCATCAGATAGATTTCTACACCGGTCTTTATTGGGGTTTTCTTCAACAAATGACAAGCGCTACTCTGATAAGCGAAATCTGTGTTTTCTATTTTTGCTTTGCATCCAAAAAACATTTTCATAATAATGACGCAAATCAAAATCAAAATGACGCAACATTGTGCTCAAAATAAATTTTATAAAGACGTAAATTGGGGTAGTAGTGTATTTGCCATTACTGTCAAATAAAAAATAAAAATAAAAAACAATAAAATCATTTTAAAAAATAGTGAAAAATTAAATTTTTAGGCTACAAATTGGTCTTTGTAAGCTATTTTAGATGCTTAGACACATTCAGATTGTATTGATATATTCACAAAAGTTGTTCAGATTTACAGTGGCTACAATATTGTCATATATTGTAAGTGAAAAATTACGAGTCCCTGTAAGTTATGCTAAAAAAAGTAAAAATTTTCTCATACATTTTTGCAAAAAAAGTGCAAGAAAAAATTATTTTTTGCACAAAAAATATTATTAAATTTGTTCAGTAAAGTCTTCACTACATTATTCCCAAGCATGGTTAAGCAGTATCTTTAAGTTTGAGTTAGCTGTTGGCCAAGAACTGAGGACACATTTTTTTGAATGATGCAGTGGTTTTTAAAATCTTTTGAGGTCAAAAAAAAAAAAAAAAAAGGTAGTCAATCTGATCAAACTGAGTTTGTACTAGCCTTTGGTAGTACAATCGATTCTATACTGTGGATTCACTGCATTTTTTCACTGTCGAGCTATGTTATTTGTGTTGACTTATATACATAAACGTGTATCGATTTTTATAAGCGTTTATTGATTTTATCAAAAAAAAACCTGTTACTTAGCTATGAAATGGGCATCAATGGACTTTGGTTAGGATCAGAAGTCGTAAGTTTTTATTAGTAAATTATTTCTTTTTCTTTATTTATTTATCTAAATCTATGGAAAAAATATATAAATCCGTTCAGACTATATATAACGTATAGAAGTTTAGCAACTTTTAGCTTTTAGATGCGTTGACAGTTGACTGGAATTGTACCATATGGCCGCTTTTATGAATCAAGACATTCTATATAATTCTACCTATAGAATTATGAATTAGGACGTAACATAATTTTATTCTCCCTAATATTTAAACGTAGAGAACTCAACATAATCTATCATATCTTATATAAGAGACATATTCCGATAAAAGGATCAGCAATTGTACATAATGAAACCAGTGGTGCCAACTTTTTGTAACCAAAATGCGCTGGTCTCTTTCCCAAAACGCGCTAAATCCTAGCGTTAACAAATAATTATAAGCTAAACGCGCAGTTTCCAAACGCGCTAAATTAAGTTTGAATAAAAGTCGACCCATATGTATGTATATTACAAATAAAATAAACAAAGCAAAACAAAATCTTCTATATAAATAAAAATCAATGTTGTTCGTTGGTCATCGCATCACTTGAGAATATCTGAACAGATTTTGACGATTTTTTCTTTCTAATGATCGTCGTGATCCAACTTAGGTTTTTCGGACTAATTTATTTTGCACGCCGAGTTTAAGCTAGTTAATAATATTTACATATTCGTTCTTAAATTTAATTCAGGTACAAAAAATAGATTCTTACAAACTAACAAACAACAATAATTTAAATATTTTTTTATATCAATAAAAATTTAAATGTTTTAAACATTATATCAAATTGTATTAAAATAGTGACTTAGACTTCTTTTTTATTTAATTTTTTTGATATTATAAAAATAAGGTAAAAATGTAAAGTTAAGATTGATCATCGTCTTCTGGCCACAAAACCGATTGTATGTAATACTTCGAATTATTATAGGTGTTATGTATTTGAATTTATTTTCGCACCTACATTAACAAGAGTTTTTTAATCTTAGACATGAGAGACATTTTTTTTAATTTTATTTATTTAATTATGTCTATGGATAATAGTTCCCTACAGACTAGAGTAAAATTTACAAACAATATATAAGTAAATATTTAATAATAATGATTTAAATACAAAATAATTTTTCTCTTCAAGGAATCATTACTCTCAGAAAGATCAATTAAATGATAAAAATTGTTAAACTTCAAACATATTTGACGAAGGGGGTCATTGTTGGCATTAGCATTGTTCTTCGACTTTTCAGGGTAGGCAGTTTTATAAGAGCGAGTCTGTTCTCATATGAAGGAAGAGCGAATGAGTTCCATCCTAGACCTCTCAAGCAAAATAAAAGAAATCGTTTTTGTACAGATTCAATAAGGTTAACGTAAGTGAGGAAGTATGTATGGATCCCATATAATAGACCCGTATTCAAGAATAGGGCGTACCAAAAAAGTGTATAATTGTTTTGTTACGTAGGGGTCAGTAAATTCTTCACAGAAAAAATTGTTGCTGGAATATTTTCAAACAAACGCTTGTTCAATTTTTATTTCGTTTTCAAATAAAGTTTTGTTTGATTCTATTAATAATTTTGTTTGAATGTATTTTAAAAGTATCAATGTTGATAAAACATGATATAATAAAAACGCGGCTTTTAATTTAACATTATTCTGCTTTCTTTATGTACAAAATTTCCGCACATTTACATTGTTAAAGCTTTTATACTTCTTTTAAAATAGTAAGCAACACTTATTTATGCTCACATATTTAATAAAAAAATAAATAAAATAAAATAGAATTTGAATTTTTTGAAAAACAGAAATGTATTGCTTTGTAAATACTTTTGTTTGGTTTTTATATATTAAATGGGATATGATTCGCATTTAGTCTATAACTATTTTAACATAAGTATTTATGGTTTTGAATAACACCTTTGGAAAAAAGTCTCCTGACGAGTCTCTTAAGCAGAGACGAAATGGCCATAGAGACATGCTTATCCCCAAAAGCATACATTTCATATTACATTAAAATAAATAATGTAATAATAAGTAATATTAATAATAATAAAATATAAAAATAATTTACCACAAAAAATTTAAATTTGTAAAAAAATTATTTGAATTTTCTGTCAAATTTCTGAACATTATTTTGTTGTCTCGAATAATTATTTGTTCAATTTTGCTTTCATTTTTAAACATTTAATTTTTTTAATTGGCAACTTTTTTCTCTAAAAACAAATTTTTTTTATTTCAAAAAATATATTAATTGGTTTGACAAAATTTTTGTTTGCTTAGAACCGTAATATTCAATAAAACTTTTATCTACTTCTATAAAATTTTTTGTTTGATTCTTTTTTGTGACTCCAAAAAAAAAATGTTTATTAAATATCGCAACATTTTTAATGAAAATATCGCAATTTTTTTTTTTCAAACAAAAAATTACAAATTTGTTGTTCGAATTCACAAATTTCTTTGTAGAACCGAAATTAAACAAAAAATTTATTAACTCAGTGAATTTCGTGTCTGAATCAAAAAAATAATTTTTTCTGTGTTTTGACCAACGCTTTATAAATCCTAAAACTCCATTTGCTTTGTTCACCATCATTGAAATATGTTCACAAAACTTAAGTCTATGATCTAATAATATCCCAAGATCATTAACGCTTAACACCTTGTCTAGGATTTTATCCTAAAATGATATGACGTATCAAGCTTCAGTGAACGATAAAATGACATGTGTTTACATTTATTAACATTTAAATCCAATAAGTTGACATCACACCATTGTAAAAAATTGTCAATATCTCCTTGAAGTGCTGACTGACCAGATATGCTATCAAACGAATTAAAAATCTTAACATCATCAGCATACATGAGAATATTAGAATGAATAATAGCAGATGGAAGATCATTAATAAATAATGAGAATAAAACTGGACCAAGATGGCTCCCTTGAGGTACTCCGGACTGAACATCAATAATTTTAGACAGAATATTTTAAATTTCACTTGTTGAGTTCTTCCAGAAAGATAAGATTTTAGCCAACGTACAGCATTGTTGCTAAAGCCCATGGAAGATAGTTTATAGAGCAAAAGATCGTGGTTAACTTTATCAAACGCTTTACTAAAATCTGTGTAGATAACATCAGTTTGTTGATTATTGACGAACCCTTCATTAACTTTAGTTGTTAATTCCAGGATATTAGTATAACTTGAACAAAATTTAATTTCTTATTTATTTATATTCTATATTATTTATACTAAAGACTTTTTCAACTTTTGCATTTGGAAATGGGAAGCTCAATAAATTTATAACAAATGAAGACAGCTTGGTAAAAGGATTGTCGACGTTAATGGCGTTTTCTTTTCTGACGAATATGTTGCACTTTGTTTGTCTTTTTTCTTTTAAATTGCCATTTCTGTGTTCTTTTCTGAGACATAGACAACATTAAAGAAGTGTTTCGTGATGTTTCCTAAAAATGTTGCACTTAGAGTATGCGATATAGTTGCACTTTTCACCCTAGTTCTAATCACAGGGTGAGAATGTTGCATTGTTTACAACTGACTCGTCTGCAAATATACCAAAAGGTAACAGCAAATAAAAATGCAAAAAGAAGGAACGTTATATTAATCAATTTTTAATTTTCGTGTTAACGTTTTGGTTGTTATTTTTTTGCTGTTTTATTGGCACCGTACGTATAAGCGTATCTTGCAATTAGAAAATGAAAAATGATTTTAAAAAAAGAAAAGGCATAAGAGAATTCTTAAAATTGTGGATTGATTTTTTGATACTTAAATAAAATTATATAATTGTTTTTATAGTTATAAAAAAAAGTACTAAAAAATGTATGAAAAAAGATAAGGTATTAAGACCAATACTCAGAGGTAAACTCCTACTCATGCAGTGCAAGAAAATCAGAATTATATAACCGTTTAAAATTGTTACCATAAAAAATAAATTTAAAATTGTACGACAACTTTCGAGAGAATGTAGTTATATGAAAACAACTCCGCTAGTATAGTATAGAAAAGAAAGTTTATGTAGTTCCCACAAATTACAATAAGGATTCCATATGGTAGATAAATATTAATAATCACATCCGTAATAAACTGGAAGGCTCATCTGCACTTTCGCAGAGTCAACACGCATATCTGAGGGGTAGATCTGCTGAAACGGCTCTGCAAGAGATAGTGGAGATCGTTGAGAGATTCCTGCAGAATGGGAAACCCACTAGTACAGACTTTCTGGATATCGGAAGTGCCTACAACAATGTTCACACTGTGGCAATTGAGAATGCCTTGCTTGAACTTGTTGTGCAGGAACTCATCAGAAATTACGTTATTTCCATGATAAGTAGTAGGTTTATTAATGCCTCTAAGAGGGGTTTTTGTCACCTCTTCTTTGGATTTATGCTATGGATTCACAAAAAGTTAAAGATAAAATATTTTTGTCAAACTTTTTTGTAGCTAAATGAATTTGTTCTTTAACATTACATACATAACTGCCCTTTACAACCCTGTGTCAGGATTACGGCCTAGCTTCTCGCAGCACTCATGTTGTGTGTGTAAATTTCTATCCATGACTACTGGGACCTACAGTTTAATGTCGACTCCGAACGACAGACTTGAGAAGCTTGTTCATGGCAATTAATTACTCTCAGAGCTTTTGCCAGAAGACTGCCGAGAGGTAGTCGCCGAAAGAAATATTTTTTTCATATTTCTTTTTTCAAGATGTCGGTGCTGAGATTTGAACCCGGCACTATCGTCTTAGTAAGCCAATACACTAACCACTAGACCACGGCGACTACTTTAACATTATTTTTTCTTAAAATGCTACCTTTTCGCAATTTCATTTCTATATTTAAAAATAAATTGATCATAGGTACGGTGACCATATTTTTTAAACCAAAATACAAAACAAGGAAATATTTGACCAATGACAACTATATATTTATTATTTAAATGCAAAATTAAAAAAATTAAAAAAAAAACAAATTAAATTAACCGAAAATTCAAAAATAACTAAAGTTTCGTGAGATCATTAATCATGATCATAATAGAAACGCTTTTACGTGTTTTCCGCAAAACAAGTTGTTTTGGTTTAAGTTAAAACGTACTATAAATACCATAAAATACAAATTAGTTTCTAGTTTCAAACTAAAAGTTTGAGTTAACTTTAAAAAAATGAATATTTTGTTTTTATCAAAAAAAGGTGCATGAAAAGTTAAAATAAATCACAACTAATTTTTGGCATTTTTCTGATAAAAAATTTGTTTTACCAGGTTATAATTTCCTTTAAATATTTTTTAAACTCTATAAAATTCATATTATAGTTTAATTTAGTGACCAAAATGGCTTCGATAGTTTCCATTTTCATTTGAGTTTTTTCATTGGTCCAAATTAAATACAGAAAATACCCTTTCTGTTGGAGCATTTGAAACAGGTAAACACAAACTGAACCCGACAACCGCCAAAATAATTTTAAAATGTATGCTTCTTTCTCTAAATGAAATGCATTGCTTATGAGAAGAAGCATGTCTTTATGACCATTTCGTCTCTGAGAGACTTCTCTTACCCCAAAGGTGTTAATCAAAACTACAAATACTACTCTGAGGCATAAAAATACAGAACAAATACTGAACATTAAATGAAATACAGAACATTTTTATATTTTTCCCTAATGAATAATTTATACAGAACACGGGTTTCAAATACAGAACTGTTCTGTATAATACAGAACGGATGGTCACCGTAATCATAGGCCATCAATCCTTCTTGTATATAACAAGACATTTTATCTGTTGAAATATCGAATGTTTCGTCGATAATGAGACTAAACTCTTCATTTTGGGAATTACTGGCATTTGTTTTTTTTTTCTAGAAACCAGAGTAAGAATTTGCTCATTGCGCACTATTTTCTTGCGCCTCGAAAAATTGCGCATGCGCCAAGAGCGGAGCAGATAAAAAAGAGCAGTTGTTTGCTCTTTTGGCTCTTGCTCTTTTTTGTAAGCGCTGCTCTTTGCGCTATGCGCATTTAAATTTATTATTTGGCGCTTTGCTCTGCACATTGAGCAAAATGAGTAGCGCATTTTATGCAGTATTACTGATGGAAATTTCCATCATAAATATACTTGAAAAAAGATGAATGGGGACATTCGCGTGCTTTTAAGAAAAAAAAAATAATTTATGATACTCCTTTATTTGCATGAAGAAAATAAAAATTTTTTTTCACTCATTCTTCACATACATATGTATACTTAGAAAAAATGTGAATGCATATATTCGCGTGTGATTTTTAGAAAAAATTTTGTTGTACAAATTTATGTGCGTGAAGTAAAAAATAAACAGAGGCCTTATTCTGTAACTCTCCTAAGCTAAAACTCTATCACTAAAAATTTAAAAACTTGATGTAGGACTGTTTGGCTACGAATAGAATTCTTGAACGCTTATTGTAATTTAAAAACTTCATGCCTATTACCTCTACACTTTTAAATTTTATATATTCTAACGCCCAGCCTGTTTCAAAAACCCAAATTTTAGTATTTTAGCTATTTTAGTTATTTAGCTTAGAGAATTACAGAATAAAGCTCCAGTTGAATATAAAAAAGAAAAAATTGTTTTATTATTTTAATCTAAAGTATATGAAAATATTAATATAAATTCTATTTATATTTAATTATTTCTTCTTTTTTCATATTAAAATTACTGACTTCAAAGGTATTTTACACCACAGTAAATGAGCAATGCGCAATTGCGCACTCTTTTGGCTCTTTTGCGCATTGCGCAAAAAAGAGTGGCTCAAGAAAGCTCAAAATTTAAATGCGCCATCTATGAGCAGCGCTTGTAATGCGCAGAGCAAAAAAATGGCGCAGAACAAGAGCAACAAAAAGTTTGCTCTGCTCTTTGCGCAAAGAGCCAAAAGAGCGGCTCTGCGCTGCGTTTTAACTAGAAATTCAGCAATTTCTTTACACTTAATTCACCGGCGAATTCCCCACACTAATAACATGTTTGCTATACTAATAAAACATTTCCTATATACTTGTATTAATTAATTCACTTCCAGCTTTTGCTATGTTCGAGTCTGAAAAAATTTATGTTTGGAATTTTCTTAAACCGATCAAAGAGTAGAACCAGTGATTTTTGATAATAGCACGTATATCCATTTCTGTGAATTGCTTTCAAACTCGGACGACGATATTTAAAAAAATTTGTTCAACAAAAAAAAATAAAAAGACAATTTATAATAGATTAAAATTAAATGTTTTTGTGAAAAACTTTACAGAAAAAAAGGTAAAAATTCGCAACAAAAGTAACAAAGTCGTCAAAGTCGATGATAAAAAAAGGCTCACAAAAAGTCACACACAACTAAAAATGGGTAAAATTGCGACTTTAGTCAGGCGAACGGTATCCTTTGTTGCAACATCTTTCAACACTCATCCGCCATATTTGTTTTCATGTGTATAAGCAATAAAAAAAGTTGAGCTAATAACAATGAAATAAAATGGAGTTTAAAAATTCTGCAATACCGTAATTGCAATTATTCCTTTTCATAAGTTGCCAAGTTCGATTTACATATTTAAAAACATTTAAAAAACTAGAATTGCTTGTTCAAAATTAATGTATAATGTGAGAGTTGGCAAAGAAGAACTGAAATAAAAATTTGAAAGAGTAAACACGAGCTATACAGTGGGCAAATGCAAGCAAAAGTAATAGCAAAATAACAAGTATGAAATTTAAAAAATATTTGGTATTTGTTCATGAACCGTTTAAGTGCTGTATTTTATATCTATACATACATACATACATAACTGGCCTTTACAACCCTGTGTCAGGATTACGGCCTAGCTTCTCGCAGCACTCATGTTGTGTGTGTCAATTTTTATCCATGAGTACCGGGACCTACAGTTTAATGTCGACTCCGAACGACAGACTTGAGAAGCTTGTTCTTAGTAAGCCAACACACTAACCACTAGACCACGGCGACTACTTTAACATTATTATTTCTTAAAATGCTACCTTTTCGCAATTTCATTTCTATATTTAAAAATAAATTGATCATAGGCCATCCATCCTTCTTGTATCTATACTGTATGTTATTACTACTTAAATTTTTATACATATTCTGCCTGCTTACTTATTACGGTACCTACATTCCATTTACTAGTGATAAAAGTTGTATTGTTTTTGTTGTTGTATCATGTTTTGTATTCTATATGATTAAACAGAATACGACCGCAACTTCAGGCAAAAACGTCGCTCAGAGAAAACGTGCCCAAAATTAAAACGACGGCCGCAACTTCACGAACTGTCATATATTGTTTTTACATTTCTTGCATGTAAAGCTATTAAAAATTAAGTTTATGAGAGTTTTTGCAAAGAATTGAATTGATATTTTATAATTTAATAATCTTTACACACTTTTTCAATTATTTTTACTAAAATATCACTCATTTTATTTAACAAATTCAAAAATTTATTAATTTATCTAAACTGTCAAATGTTTTTTCGATTTTCTTTTGTTCTTATTTTTCTTTGTTCCAACAACAAAAACCAATGGGTTTGTTTAGAATATGTATGAAATTTAATAAAAATGTGGTAACATTGTTGAGAGAATTTGTTTATTAAAATGAGAGCATAAGAAAAATCGCTGTCAAAATAAAATAGATTCTATTTCACGACTGCATTCTCCAGCGTTTTTATTTGTCAATTTGTATAGAAAAAAACGTCATGCCCCAGTTCTGTTTAATCATTATATTTTATGTACAGTGAACTCGCGGAAACGTGAACTAATTTTTACCAAGGGTGTTCACATTTTCAAATTTGTTCACCTTTTCGATCGGTAAGATTTTAGAACAAAAATAGCATTTTAGCAATAGATATTGGCTAAAACTCAATCAGATTTTGAAATTTTATTAAAAAAAATATATAAAATTTTATTCAAACTTTTTTGCCATTGTTTACATTTTCGTCAATATGAAACAAACAAAAAAAATGGAATTAATACGAATTGTATACATACATACTTATATGTATGTACATATAAAGGGTTAGGAATACTTATATAGGTGTAGCCAAAGAATTCAGTCTTCAATAAACTCCTTATAAAAGACGGATTTTTTCCTAAATAGTACTTTTATTGGAACAAATCACTTATCTTTTTTTGAGATGTGTATTTTTTTCAACCATCTTAAGTATGGCTTTTTCCTTAAGATTTCTTAACTACACATGTGCATGTTTTTTTTGAAATATTGTAGATAGCTATATATGTATTTATGTTGTCTTATGCTGGGATTCCCCAAATTTAAACGAATTCAAGAAAGAAAACGAAAAAAATTTAGAAAACAATTAAAAAAAATTGTTCACCTTTTAGAGCTATTTCACCTTGTTTACGTTTTAAAGTAGTCACTGCAAATATAAAAGTGTTCACGTTTCCGAGTCGTTCATGCTTCCGGGTATTCACGTTTTCGCGAGTTTACTGTATGTTATATGCACACATGAATGTTATACGATGTTAAATATAATTATTATTTTTTTTTTACTCAGTGCAGAGAATATGTATGTAACTGTTATTATATTTTGGGTACATGATATTTTAACATTCACTCGTACTGGCACTTTAGCTTCGCTCTTGGTAGAGTAACGTGATCAGCTTAAGCGAATAAAGTAACAAAAAAAACCAAAATTGTAAAATTATACTAGACAAATAAAATAAATTGTTCCTTATGTTGAGGAAATAAAGTTGGAAAAAAGGATAAGATATTTTATTTCTCATCAGTATTTTTAAAGAAGAGCTTTTAATTTTGAACCTGAGCTGAATCATTTTGCATTTTTCCGAAAGATGCAGTACAAAGAGAACTTTATGTAAAGTTTTGTAATCGGTGAAAAGCCATAAATATAAAAAAAAAATATTAAATAAAATTTGCATTTCAAGCAGGAGCGTTTTGAAAGAAATTAAAATATTAATATTGGATAAGTTCACAAATATAATTTTTGCAGTCTAAATTAAAAATCTCATTTAAATTCCATGATAATATGGTAAAAACAATCGGATGACATTATGAAAGATTGTATATGTATACATCAAAGCATAAATATAATTAGAAGTAAATGTTTTTATACTCGTAAGTATTGTTATTATATTACGATAAATAAATGTATAAAAAAATATTTTTGTTGAGAAAACTAAGTCCATGACCCACTGTAACGTTAATGTGTAAACAACAACAAACTTTATATATTCAACAACTAGAATTTATTAACCAATGAAAACACAGCTGTGTGACATCAGAATTCCATCTGCGCAGTAAATTTCATTTGTATTAGCCTGATGGCATAAGCCTTATTTTATCATTCCACTATTTCCAAATCGATTTTTTTTTTTGCATAAATTATTATAATCATGTCAGAGCTTATAAATAAATTATAGGCTGTTCATACCTAGAACACGAATGGTTATTGACATTCGTCTTTTTATATGTGAAACAACAACAAAAACACTGAAATTTGTTAGTCTTTCTCATATAAAAAGACGAATTTCAAAAACCATTCGTGTTCTATGAATAGGCTGTTGAAAAGAGAATCGACAATTGTCCAACGTCCACTCAAAGGGAAAGTATTCCAATTAAAATTAATGATTTTTGTTTTTAACCCTTAGAGTACGAAGCTCAATTTTTTACGTAAAGTACGGAGTGGGGTTACTAAAGTCCCCCAAAGAAAAATGGGCTCTTTCTGTTCATAAGTTAGCACATAAGAACTAAAAATATTATTTTGAAAGTAAAAAAATATTTTTATCAGAAAACGCTTTAATCAGATCAAATTTAACTGCAATGTTATTTTTTGGTAATTAAAGAAGAAATGATGTCCGTGAAGGAATAGTACACTAGCCAAACTGAACAATTGTTTTCGACTCCAGCTACGGTAGTCTCATCAGAGTTCTTTGTGTCCTGTGTATATTCAAGACTAAACATCAACTATTTAACTCACACTTTTTTGGAAATCGCATACTGAAATTATTACTGTATGTACATACATTTGTATGAGTTAGTCGAAGTAAAGTCACACAACAGTTTATATCATATTCTCCTTTTCTTACCATCATTGCTGTTCTTGTAATCGTCATCTTATTTGGATGAAACAGAATTACAAATTTATTTTGTTTTTGCCCTTTATTCTACCTTATCCACATTAGTCGACATGAATGATATGTACGACGGTGGTTGAGGTGGTTAGAGCTTAGCACCATAGTCGGGTGCGATTTTTATGTTAAGAGCCCAAGACTCGGGTTCGAATCTCAGGAGAGGTGTGATCAATTTAATTTTTGGTTTTTATCAGAAAACGCTTTAATCAGATCAAATTTAACTGCAATGTTATTTTTTGGTAATTAAAGAAGAAATGATGTCCGTGAAGGAATAGTACACTAGCCAAACTGAACAATTGTTTTCGACTCCAGCTACGGTAGTCTCATCAGAGTTCTTTGTGTCCTGTGTATATTCAAGACTAAACATCAACTATTTAACTCACACTTTTTTGGAAATCGCATACTGAAATTATTACTGTATGTACATACATTTGTATGAGTTAGTCGAAGTAAAGTCACACAACAGTTTATATCATATTCTCCTTTTCTTACCATCATTGCTGTTCTTGTAATCGTCATCTTATTTGGATGAAACAGAATTACAAATTTATTTTGTTTTTGCCCTTTATTCTACCTTATCCACATTAGTCGACATGAATGATATGTACGACGGTGGTTGAGGTGGTTAGAGCTTAGCACCATAGTCGGGTGCGATTTTTATGTTAAGAGCCCAAGACTCGGGTTCGAATCTCAGGAGAGGTGTGATCAATTTAATTTTTGGTTTTTATCAGAAAACGCTTTAATCAGATCAAATTTAAAAGCAATGTTATTTTTTGGTAATTAAATTTGATCTGATTAAAGCGTTTTCTGATAAAAACCAAAAATTAAATTGATCACACCTCTCCTGAGATTCGAACCCGAGTCTTGGGCTCTTAACGTAAAAAAATATTATTTTATTAATATTCAGTCTTTATTTTTAATTATCACATCAAAACGAATTAATTTTAGAACATTTCATGTTACAGTTATTATTAAGGAACACAAACTTAGGAATTCAATTCTTTTCTAATGAATAAAAAGACAAAAAAATAAAAAAGTTATAATAATTCAATGTCTATAATGTGAATTAATATAATAAAAGAATGCATCATCCCTCAGTTCGTCGTTTTCACTTAAATCTTTATTCAGAATAACTGGAATCCATAACATGTTTTTGGCAAACTATTTTCTTTTCTTCAGTTCTATGTTCATTGCAAACAAAGTTAGAGAATATAGAACATATCACTTTTGACTTCTTATCTCTATTCCTAGGACACAAGAAGCAACGACCACGTTTTTTTTCATCTCTTGTTATAAAATTTTTGCAAGTTTTTTCAATTTCAGGTGTAACACTACAAGCTGACAAGGCGCGTCTTAAACTTGGTATGGTTTTAGCTTCGTTTTGCAAACGCTCTTTCATATTTGGTTCAACTAGTTTTTTTTCCAAGATCTTATAGAAATTTCTTTCTTCGTGATAAGTTTGAAGCATTTCATTCGGGGTTCTTCTGTATAAAAATGATAAATGAATTCAGTGCAGCTATGTCTACCATATTCATAAAAATTCTAAATGGGCAACGTTCAGTTCGCCTGCCACATGAGTATTCTCTTATAAGTTTATCGCTATTGTCTACCGCTCCCTTAGTTTGATTATAGTCCATAATCATATGTGGTTTAGAATGAGCTTCATCACAGACAGAATTATCTGCATGTTGGGAAGACAAAAGATGTACCATTCGGTTCTTTTTTGGAATATATGATACTATTGACATGTTATATATATATATATGGTATATAATTAGAGTTGTCACTGTCCTAATCTAATTCTATATCATTAGGATCCTCTTCATTGTCATTTATATAGTCTTCTATCTGTCGCTGGGATAGTTTTTTCTTGTAGTTTTCAATTTTTGGTTCTAAAAAAACAACGAAAATTTGTAACGTAAAGTACGAAGTGGGGTAACTTGGGTACCCCAAACGAAAAACTTAACTTCTAATTACAAATAGATTGATATTTAAATGCCACTTATAAGTTTTTATATAGTATTCAAAATAAAATTAGATTACCTAAAAGGAAAAAGACACAAAAAAATTATTTGCGAAGTTACTAAAGAAAAACTAAGGTTGGGGGACCTAAGGTCCACAATGATTTAACCCTTTGTAGGGGAGTTAATAAAATATTATTTATTGAATGAAATATTTTACAATGACAACAATGGTTTACAATAGTGGAAGTACGAGCCGAGTGAGTACAATTCGTCGGTGTATCTATAACAACCAGCGTGACAACTAGAGCAATAGCAGCTTCGGTAGTAGATTCGGCGATTAACGACGCGCAGGTTCGGTGATAGGTTCGGCAATTAGCGACGTGCATGTTCGGTAACACGCTCGACACAAATCGTTACCGCAGGTTCGGTGATTAATGTCTTCGGGTATCGGGTAAGAGATTCGGCATTGACCGCCGTCGGAGAAAGTATGACAGGTTCGGCACTAATTATCGTCGTTGGTCGTGTAATAGGTTCGGCACTAATCGCCGCCGGGGATCGGATAGCAGGTTCGTCGGTAATCGTCGTTGATGTCGGTTACTAGGCTCGGTTGACGACCGGGTATTCGGTGATTTAGTAGCTGGCTGCTTCGGCAGGTGGTGGCGACTTCGTTAAAATATATTTATTTCTTATACTACTTATAAAATTTTCATATGATAATACAAGGTTGCTTATTACTAAATATCTTAATTATATCAATGGCTTAACTAGATATCTTAATTAAGGGGGGTGTTAATATATTCTACCATATTACGAATACCATGCACTAACTACTGATTGGAACAGTCAGCCCAAAGGCCGCAGTGGAACAGTCAGCCCGAAGGCCGCAGTGGAACAGTCAGCCCGAAAGTCGCAGTGGAACAGTCAGCCCGAAGGCCGCAGTGGAACAGTCAGCCCGAAGGCCGCAGTGAAACAGTCAGCCCGAAAGCCGCAGTGGAACAGTCAGCCCGAAAGCCGCAGTGGAACAGTCAGCCCGAAGGCCGCAGTGTAAATAAAGTTATTACGGACACGAATTTCTTCGTGACCGCCCAAAAATGTATTTACCGAAGAGTTACGGTTAAGGTCGTAACTGGTCGGTCGGGTTCCCTGCGATATGTTTCGCAAAGTCTCTTATTAGAGATTATTACCGAATTACTATACGACTCGTTCTTAACTCGACTTGTCGGTATAATTTTCAGGTAAATTCAAGTATATATATGTATATATGTATATATATATATATATATATATAATATTCTAATATTCAGAATTGTAGTCGCCGTGGTCTAGTGGTTAGTGTGTTGGCTTACTAAGACATGAGCCCTGGGTTCGAAACCCAGCTCCGACATCTTAAAGAAAAAAGAAATATGAAAAAAATATTTCTTTCGGCAACTACCTCTCAGCAGTCTCCTGGCAAAAGCTCTGAGAGTAATTAATTGCCATGAACAAGCTTCTCAAATCTGTCGTTCGGAGTAAACATTAAACTGTAGGTCCCGGTACTCATGAATAAAAATTTACACACACAACATGAGTACTGAGAGAAGCTAGGCCGTAATCCTGACACAGGGTTGTAAAGGCCAGTTATGTATGTATGTATGTAATATTCAGAATTTTATTGATTTTTTGAAAAACCCACTATTGGTACATCATCTCATCATCCTTTTGTTTTCCAATTCGGTACGGATACTCAAATATTGTGCTCAAATAATATAAAAATTGTGCCAGTTTACTAAAAAATGCTAGCGAGAGCACTTAAAATACAAATTTTGACGAACAGTTCCAGATTTAACCTTCCATGCAAGTGTGTGTCCAAACATAACTTGTCGTTCACAGAACTTATATTTTATGTTGAGACTACCAAACTACTCAACCAAAGTAATAAAAAATACTACAAGGAATGAACAAAAATTAAATTCATTAATATGTTTACCTTGGGCTACGAGTACATTCTCCATTTTCTAATTACTTTATAGTTTTATTTTTAAGGTTTACTCGTTGTATAGTTGTAACACTGTTTTAACATTTATTTAGAACACGTGTTTAAACTTCCAACTTTGAAAGCCATACGTATTAAAGGTCTGTACGGGTATGTTTGAAACGATCTTCAAGACATTCTAAAATTTTCAAACGCACTTCCAACTCTAATTCGTAAAAGCGAAACGAATAAAACAAACAAAAAAAGTGGTTGTTGTCGTTAGAATGTTAATAATGATAGAATGGAGACAAGAGAGTATGGAGACATGAGAGAATGGAACATGAGAGTTAGAATGAAATGAATGGAGTGAATAGAATGTCTTGTTTGTAATATGATAGAAAATAATTTCTTGTACTGGTTTTATAAGTACATACTAAAGAACTGAATAATGAATAATGTAATGAACTGAATAATTTTTTATGTTATTTTTCTTTATTTTCTTTATATTTTTGGCTTAATTTTTGAAAATACATACATACTTGTACATATTTACAAAAACTTTAAAAAAAGTATAAATAAATTACATGTTCAAAAAGTAATTGTTTTTTTTTTTTTTTGCCTTTAAATGCTTTATTCTTGCTAGATTTTAATTTATTTGTTTTATTCGCTTGTTTGTACTACAAACTATCGCATTTACTTCAATACATGCCTTCGTTCAAAAAGGGAAATTCAAGACATTCCAAGACATTTGAATGTCTCCATAATAAGTCTGTTTCTTTACTCTACATTGGGCGCCCGCGGGATCCCAATTTTACCAAAAAGCGTTCCCGTACACAAAATTTGGGTAAATGAGAGAAATTTTGAGAGAGTAACATTCTTCTTCTTCATGCACAAAATAGCCCGTACTTTTTCTTCGGGCTAGTTTGTGCAAGTAAACAAATAATCAGCTGTTTAAAAAATAATAGAAAAATAAAAGGTTCAAAAACTAAAAAAAATTTCAAAAGTTGAATTAAAAAATATTTATAAACCTGCAGTGAAAGGCTTATAGTATAATTTAATTCAATATTTATATAAAAAAGTTTATCTTTGCCTTAGTTAACATGTATAAGTCGAATTATTTTCGTTTGTTTTTGCGAAAGTACATGTTCAATATGCGTGTGTGTGTGACATAAAATTGTGTGTTTTCATATTTTTATTTGAATGCTTTTTTGCGTTCCCATACTTTTGGGCAAATTTGTATCTTATTGAGAGAAATTATTGTTTACTCTCTATTTCCCGAACTTTACCCAAAAAGTAAAGAAACACACTTAATAATTGAGAATTATGACAGTAAATTTAGATTTATTGTATTCTATTCTATTCGTTTATTGTTATTTTATTCTAGCACCCGCTAGCTTGTTAACTAATGTATGCGGCGATTGTCCAATCCCCTGGACTTTAAATTTGGGTTGTGCGTAGGGCTTGAAACCCACCACGTAAAAACAAAAATTCAATGAAAACCGAAACAATAGCCTCTAAACGGACCCCCTTCTATGTCGACGAATTTGGCAAACGTTTTAAGGACTATGATTTAAGGATATGCACCTGGAACGTGAGAACTCTTTACAGGGAAGGTGCCTCTATCCAATTGGCGGATGCTCTCAAGAAATGTAGGGCTGACATCACCGCCATCCAGGAAATGCGATGGATAGGACAGGGTTGTACAAGGCAAGCAACATGTGAGATCTACTACAGCTGCCATGATAACAGACACGAATTTGGCTGCGGATTCGTAGTTAGCAAGAGACTTCGCCATCACGTCTCGGAGTTCACCCCCGTGAACGAAAGGATAGCTACGATCCGGATGAAGACAAAGTTTTATAATATCAGCCTCATCTGCGTGCACGCCCCGACGGAAGTGAAGGATGATGCGGCCAAAGATGCTTTCTACGCAAAGCTCGAGGATGTATATGATAGGTGTCCGGCACATGACGCCAAAATTGTCCTCGGCGATTTCAATGCGAAAGTTGGACGTGAAGGGGCACTGAGATTATGGAGACAGAATTTTTTTAATCTACGCAAGGCGATGACGACACAAATTCCGCCTCTAAAGATGCTGTGCCGCTCCCAATCAATGATGACGACATCACAACGTCGCCTGTCGCCCAGCTATGAAGAAGACTAAGAAGCCGGACCATCCGGACCGGATGGTCTGCCCGCTGAGCTCTTCAAGTATGGAGGCGATGAGCTGGTTAGGTGCAGGCACCAACTCATTTGCAGAATATGGCTGGAGGAAAGTATGCCCAGTGATTGGAATCTCAGTGCCCTCTGTCCCATCCTGAAAAAGGGAGACCCCACGATATGCACTAACTACAGGGGTATAAGCCTTCTCCCTATCGCATATAAAGTTCTTACGAGCGTATTGTGTAAACGACTGAAGCCATTCGCCATCTCACTGATTGGACATTATCAGTGCGGCTTCAGACCTGGTAAGTCCACCATTGACCAGATATTCACACTGCGCCAAATCCTGGAGAAGACCCATGAAAGTCAAGTTGACACACATCACCTTTTTGTCGACTATAAGGCAGCGTTCGATAGCCCGATAAGGGATCGCGTATATGCCGCAATGTCTGAGCTCGGTATTCCTGCAAAGCTGATAAGACTGTGCAGAATGACGTTGAGCAACTCCTACAGCTCTGTCAAGGTAGGACGAGACCTCTCCAAGCCTTTTAATACCGTACGAGGTTTCAGACAAGGCGATCCCTTATCCTGCGACCTCTTCAACTTCGTCATGGAGAGTGTTTTGCGAAAGGCGGGTGTACATCGTAATGGCACTATTTTTAATAAAAGTGTCCAGCACCTTGCGTATGCCGACGACATAGACATCATTGGGCATACCAAGCGAGATGTCACCGCGGCCTTTAATGCTATTGAACGAGAGTCAGCTAAAATGGGTCTGGCGGTAAATGAGAGCAAGACGAAGTACATGTTGTCGACGAGTAGGGATGTTGATCGCATCGGCTCACAGGTTACAGCCGGCAACTATACATTCGATGTGGTCAAGGAGTTCATCTACCTTGTCACCGCCATTACCAGCAAGAATGATGTCAGTCTGGAAATCAAACGAAGAATCACACTGTCCAACAGGTGCTACTACGGCCTCAGTAGGCAGTTTAGTAATAGAGACCTCTCTCGTGCGACGAAATTAACACTCTATAAGTCGCTTATTCTTCCGGTGCTTCTCTATGGTGCAGAAACATGGACGCTGTCTTGTGCCGATGCAGCGGTTTTGGGAGTATTCGAGAGAAAAGTTCTTCGTAAGATCTTTGGTCCTCTAAGGCATGGCGATGAATTTCGCATTAGAACCAACCATGAGCTGTATGAGCTCCTCGGCGATGTGGGCGTTGTTCAGCGTATTAACATCCAGCGGCTACGCTGGCTCGGCCATATTGTTCGGATGGATAATCTGCTCCAGCGAGAAAAGTTTTCGATGCGAAGGTCACTGGACGTCGGCGTAGAGGACGACCGTGTTTACGTTGGAAGGACCAAGTTAATGAAGCCCTGTCGTTAATTGGTGTGACCAACTGGAGAAGGCGCGCGCTTAGCAGAGACGCCTGGAGACTAGTGTTAAGGCAGGCCGAAACCCGTTAACGGGTTGTTATGGCCATCTAAGTAAGTAAGTAAGTAAGTTTGAACTTACTCTCAATTCACTTCTCGAATCATTCTAAATTGGCAGAAAAGCAAAACATTCATGCAGACCTTTAATACGTATGTAAATATCAAATTATATCGTATTATAATAATAATGATATAACTTAATTGGACTATATGCATTGTTGTAACAAATTAAAATAATGTTGCCATAGTGATTTGATACAAGCATCCGTCAACAATAAATAACGATATCAAATACCAATCGAATAACACATTTGTGTTATTAAAGAAATTTAATATATAATTGTGGAGCATATTGATAACCACGTGAAATATTCATGTACATATAGATCCAATAAATATTCGAATTTAGAAAATAAGCTGTCAAATAACAACAAAATTCATTCGATTATCATTTTACTCAATATTTTGAACAATTTCGTACTTATTGAACAATAATTAATTAAAATTTTGTATAGAATATTGAGCTCAATAATGGCATTTATTGTGATATTCTTAATAATGAAGCAAATCTGGGCACAGTATGAATCAACCGATTAAATAAATACAATTGAGATTTGACTACTAAATTGATTCTTTTCTAAGTGTTGAAGTCAAAAACTTTAGAAAAGCTGGCAGTCAACATAAAATATGTGTTTGCGGTATTATATCGCCCATTTAAACATAATCATGAAAATACTTGTTGAATTGGTATATATAATGAGCTGCTTGCTGTACTATATGCGAGTATGTAAACTGAAATAAAAATAAGGATGAAAATACTTGAAATTTTTTTTTCCATAGAGTTATTATTTGATGTGTTACCAAATGTTTTTTAATTGCTATTTCATAATATAAAATTAAAAACAACTCCTGGTTCATCAAAAATTATATTTAAAAACATTATGCCTTTAAAACGCTTGATAGATACATTAGGCAAACGAAAACAATAGATTGCTCTTCAAACCGTATAGAATTTGTGTTACACTTTAGTATAGTAGGTCACAAAAAATTAATACCAACTAAATACAGAAAGAAATTGATATACCTATACATACATTTTTAAATTAGTTGCAAGAATTTTATTTTAATCTCTTGGACTTAAAGTAAAATTATTGAAATTAAAGAATTTACTTTTAAAAAGCATTAAGGCAGCTAAGAGCTAATAAATTAGCAGTGATAAGCCAATTCTATTATTATTTTTATTTTGGTTAACATTTAAAACATATGTACATACATACAAGTGTGTACTCTGCATTTTGGATTGATAACGCAGTACATAATTCTTTTGAATACAAAACAAATTTTTGTTTTTAATTTATTCATTGTTAAAAAAACATTTACTTCGAAAACTACACGAGTACGCTATGATTTTGGAAATATTAATTGGTGTTTTGACATTTCTTTTAGTCTTGGACTATTACAAAAAAAGGAGACGTGAAGCATTAATTAAAAATGCCGGCATTGCGCGACCCACAGCATTACCTTTGATAGGTAATGTACTATCCTGTGTAGGCAATAGCACCACACGTAAGCCGCCTTTGTTTTTTATTAATAATTTATTGATTAATAATTTTATTTCGGAATTTTAGAGGTTTTTGAATATTTAAAACAATTAAAGCTGGAATATGGCAAAGTAAGTCGTTTATGGATTTTCAGTGAATGTGTTCTTATTGTACAGGATCCTAAATATTTTGAAAGTATTTTAAGCAGCCAACAAGTGATAAGAAAAAATTTTCTATACGATATGATGAAATGTTGGCTGGGTGATGGTTTACTTATAAGTTTTGGTTCAAAATGGCATGGACGGCGCAAAATTATAACACCAACGTTTCATTTTAAGATTTTGGAACAATTTGTCGAAATTTTTGATCAACAAAGTTTTGTTTTAGTAGAGCGTTTATATGAAAATGCTGATGGAAAAACAGCCCTAAACATATTTCCCATAATATGTTTAACGGCTTTAGATATTATAGCCGAAACGGCAATGGGTGTTAAAATTAATGCCCAAAAGAATCCAAATTTTCCATATGCCAAAGCTGTGACAGAGTAAGTTTCTCTTTCGTGAAAAATAATAAATATTTTTTTATAAAAATTTAATTTTGCTTCCCTTAAGTGTGGCTGATGTCATTTCTACACGTTTTATGCTTCCTTTGCTGCATTATGAATGGCTGTTTAGAATATTGAAAAATAAGACCTACAATAAAATGAAACGTGATATTGAGATTATGCACAATTTTACGGATAAAGTTATACGAGAACGTCGAGAGGCATTAGAAATATCCATAAAAACTGGTACCTTTGAGGCAATGTGTAAGTAAAGTTTGAATTTAAGAATTTATCTGTGTATGTATACATATATTTATGTACATAAGCACATACATACATGACATAATTGGCCATTACAATCCTGTGTTAGGGTTATGGCCTTGCTTCTCGCAGCACCCATATTGTGTGTGTTAATTTTTTATCCATACCGGGACCTACTGTTTAAAGCTGACTCCGAACGACAGACTTGAGAAGCTTGTTCATGGATATCAGTTACTCTAAGAGTTTTTTTTCTAAGAGGTAGTCGCCGAAAGAAGTATTATTTTTTACATTTTCAGAATCTACACAGACATGTTTTGAAAATAGCTTTTTGTGAAAGTGATTTCAAATCACAAAAAAAGGTGTTCTGACACCAAAACAGTTTGAGATTTTAAATCGATCAGGTAAATGCTTGTCGATATCAAATCACATGCCTTTTTAAACTCTCTTTTGCTTACAACTCGGCGAAAAAATCACATCTGATTTGAAAACATGTGATTTTCAGAACATGCCTGACAAGCTTTTGTCGGAACACCATTACATCCATAAAAAATTACTGTTTGATGCGCTGTATGGGCCGGCGGAGTCATTGGTATGAAAAGTTGTTGAAAATTGGTGTTCCAGATTGCGCTTTCTACATACCAGCTGTGGCGGCCGTATGGATGAAATTACAGTAGAGTCTCACTAATTTGTACCACTTTGTGCACCGGCCAATTCGAATTTATGTAAAGTTCGAATTTTTGAACATTTTTTTTTTCTTTTGAATCAAACTATGTATCTGTGAAAGCTTAAACACAGAACAATTTTTATTTATTAATATTTAATTAAATTCAAACAGTTTTTAATTATTATGTATACGGTGACTATCCGTTCTGTATTTGAAACCCGTGTTCTGTATAAATTATTCATTAGGGAAAAACATAAAAATGTTCTGTATTTTATTTAATGTTCAGCATTTCTTCTGTATTTTCATGCCTCAAAGTAGTAGTTTTGATAACATCTTTGGAAAAAAGTCTCCTGACGAGTCTCTTAGAGACGAATTGACCATAGAGACATGCTTATTCCCATCAGAAATACATTTCATATATATATATATATATATATATATATATATATATATATGTAAATTTTAGAGAAAGAAATATAAATTGTAAATATATTTTGACGGTTGTCTAGTTCAGTTTGTGTTTACCTGGTTCAAATAAACCAACAGAAAGCGTATTTTCTGTATTAAATAATATATGGACCAATGAAAAAACTCAAATGAAAATGGAAACCATCAAAGCCATATTGGTCACTAAATTAAAGTATGATTTTATAGAGTTTAAAGAATATTTAAAGATTAAAGATAACTTGATAAAACAAATTTATTCATCACAAAAATACCAAAATTAATTGTTGACCTACTTTGAATGTTAACTTAATGATAAAAACAATATATAAAATTTTTGTTATAGTTAACAGTAACTTTTAGTTTGATACTAATAGTTTTTTAATTTTAATTTTTATTTTGTGGTATTTAAAAATTATGTACATTCATATCGTCATATTAAATGCAAACGGACGTAGCTGCACATTTTTTACAGGAGAAGCAAAAAACCTTAAACTCAAAAATTTTGTAAATACTGAAAATCATAATTTTCAGGATCGAGATATAAGGATTGGTGTCCCTATATACAACAAATGAGTTTGTATGTAAGGTTTTCTTATAAATATGTATGTAGTTATCTTTTCTTGCCTTTAGAAACACACTCACTTACTTAGTTACGTCGTTTGGATTTCGTTAATAAAATTGCCATTTTTGATTGTAGGAATCTAAAACTTTGCACAAATATGTATTTTGATAAAACGAACAATAATTAATAAAAAAAAACTCAATTTCGAAATTTAGTGTAGTTTCGTCCGTTTTCATTTAATATGATGATATGTATGTATGTTATGCATATATGTAAATATATTATGTAAATATTTCCTTGTTCTGTATTTTGGTTTAACAAATATAGTCACCGTAATTATGTATGGAATTGGTTTTTTACATAAAACCAGTGTGCATCAAGTATGAACACTTCACTTTGAACTTCAGTTTTCAACGGACACAAATTTGTACAAACATATCAATCTTGTGCACAACACGAATAATTCGGTGATTCCCCGTTTTATTTTTTATTTTAATGAACCAGAAAAAGAATTTGCACTGAAAATAATATAAAATATCCAGAAATTAGAACCTGTAGTTCTAATTTTAGAGTATCCAATGCATTGAAATTATTAATTTCTGGACGGTTCGAATTTGTAACGGTTCTAAATTGTGAGATTCTATTGTATATTTAAGCATTACTTTCATAAAATTTTCTTTTCAATAAAGTCCGTTATATTAATATTAAAGATATAGTATTTCATTGTTTTATTATGATTTAATAAATTTTATATTACTCCATAAAAAAAACCATTATAAATAAAGACGACGGTCGCATTACCGTTTTCAAAATAATTTTCTACTGCGCGTCTACGTCACAAGTGCTTAAAACTCCTTGTATGGTATGGAATTTTAATAAAAAAAAAACTTTTAATTTACTATCTACTTAATTAGTTATTAACTATATTTTTTCATTTTGATTACTTGTTTCTATAGACTTAATATCTACATACTTATATCCAATTAAAAGTTAAAAATTAATTTCTTCCTTTATATCCATAAGCTAATAAGGTCAGCAGTTTCCTCGTATGTAAATAAAAACAAAATTTTTTTATTTAACTTATCCCCGACGTTTCGTCAATTATTTGTTGACTTTTTCAAGGGTGTCTATTTTATTTAGAAAAAATATACATTAAAAAATTTTATCTTAATTAAAAACCAGAATAACAATTATGTATGTATATAATAATTAGTACTTACAACAATTCTATTTTATTTTACATAATATTTTTTTACATATTATTTTTCTAAATTATATTTTATTTTTATATAAAAAAATATCTTCTACACACAGCACTTAAAGATACATTTCAACTAATTTAACATTTTCACATATAATTTAGATATTTTCCAGACTAATATATTTTATTCTTCTCCTACAGTTCCTGTTATAGCAACACTGTAACTCGAGCTTATGTTGTTAGTGTCCTCTTTTAAATTTATGGTCTTCTCCTTTTTCTGCTGTATTCTTAAGCTCTCAATAATATATCTTTTTCTACTCATTTTTTCTTTATTTAAAATTTTTACATTCTCTAGTTCAGGGAGAATTATCAACTATAACTCCACACATCCGAAAATACAAATATTCAAGGCGGCAAATAATTTTATCCATCGGGTACTTTTTATAAGTAACTATAAATTCCATAGGAAAAACATAAAACATATAAGAAAAATTTTAAGAGAAAATAGCTTTCCCGAAAATATAATAGATACACTTATAAAAGAGACAATTAATAAAATTAACAATAATGATTATAATAAAACGAACAATAACATTGAGAGAAAGTATTACAGTGTAACTTATATCCCTGGTTTAACAGATGGGAAAAATATAAAAACAACAATTGGACATACAGATAAAAATAAAATTTTTGCATACAGACCAAATCTTACAGTAAATACAATATTTACAAAATTAAAAACACCAATCGAAAAACAAAAACAAAATAATGTTGTTTATGAAATAAAATGTAACGGAAATGAAAATGAAGAGTGCAATTTGATCTACATTGGCACAACAAAAAGGAGCTTAGATCAGTGATGTCCACAATTCTCTTTCCCTATCACGCGTGATAGGAAAACAAATTCTGCTTGCGTCGAAGCCAAACACGCACAGAATAAAAAGAAATATTGTTACTCTTGCTCTTTTAATATTTTAGCTTCTCTCCAACATAGTGCAGGGATGGATAGTGCATATTTTTTGTATTACTTATTTTTATTTAACTGAAATAATTATTCATTATTTCCTCCAAATTTATGTGACCTCGGTACTCCTTTATTCTTAATAGATCGGTCACATATCTATCGGACAATCGATTACGCACTTTACTCAGAATTATGAAGAAATATTTATGAAGTTATTAACAGAAAGTAATTCGAACCAGTGTTCGAAAATTTACCTTATAAAACGTACTTTAGTGTTCTGTACTGTAGAATATTAAGTACAGAAACACTAAAAGTGTTTGTGTAGGAAATTCAAAACAAACAAAAAACATTATAACATTTTTGAATTTTCTACATAACGAATATACTGTTCTTAACCTATAGAAAAAAAACAAAGGAAAAATATTTTTTTTTGTTGTAATTTTTTTATTTTAAACTGATTGATAAAAAATGGAAAAAAAGAAAATATTTTGAAATTTGGGGAAAAATAACCCAAGATCACTAAACCAAAATGTATACAAACACTAAAACTGTACTGTTTTAAAACAAAAAACAGAACGACTTATTCTGGTTGTGTAGAAATACACAAACACTAAAAAAATAAATACCGTTCTTGGATTTGTGAACCGTACATATAATAATGTACAGTTTATTTTCGAACACTGATTCGAACATTCCCATTTCTGGTAGAAGTAAGCAGAGTCTTTTCTCTGCTTCATACACAAGCGCAAGTGTGTTTATGTAGTAGTGGACATCACTGGCTTAGATACAAGAATAAATGAGCACAAGCAACCCAGCGGGAAAAGATTGATTACCTTATTTTATAATCAATTATATAATATATTACTTCAGAATATATTACTTTTGGAATCGAGAAGGTAATATCACGTGGCACACAAGTAAATATTGATTACCATGTGCATTCCCACATCTATGAAGAAGGAAATTATTGCTTGTTGCTTGTTGTCTTTTTTGTATATTTTTTTTTTTAAAACTGTAATTTTTTTGTTATTCTATTTTACATATCGATTACCATATACATTCCCACATATATAGATGAAAGAAGTTATTTTTTCTGCGTATATTTGTTTGTGAATTTTTTGTTTTCTATTTTTTTTCATAGTTAAAAAATCCGTTATTTTTTACGCAAAAAAAAATAATTTTATTAAATAATGCAGTTTATGTTGAAATGCGCAGAAGTGCAGACACGAAATTAATGTTTAAGATTAATTAATAACTATGTATATTAGTAGCTATTCGGGATTATTTTAAAACTAATATGTTTGCAAAATGTTTTTAACATGAACATGAAAAATAGTAAAACAAATATTCCCGAATAGCTACTATTATTTTATTTATAATGGGGGAAATTAATTTATTATTAATAATTTAATGCATAATTTAATATATTATAAATACATTAATAATATAACGCATTAAAAATAATGCATAATAGAATTTATTCCTTCAAATTATTAATAAATAATTACTTTATGTATTACAAATAATGCATTCTAATACTTATTACGAGGGGACAGTAAAAGAATTTATTACTTTCGTAGGACATGATCTGTGTTAAGCGTAATGCTTTCTGTAATCAATAGATTATACATTCCTTGTATTACCTTCTCGATTCTCATTGATTACCATTTCCCGCTGGGAAGATATTGAAAAGAGAAAACAAACAACAGCTTTAGCACAACATATTTTAGAGACAAATCACTATGCTGAACTAGAGAATGTAAAAATTTTAAATAAAGAAAAAATTAGTAGAAAAAGATATATTATTGAGAGCTTAAGAATACAGCAGAAAAAGGAGAAGACCATAAATTTAAAAGAGGACACTAACAACATAAGCTCGAGTTACAGTGTTGCTATAACAGGAACTGTAGGAGAAGAATAAAATATATTAGTCTGGAAAATATCTAAATTATATGTGATGATGTTAAATTAGTTGAAATGTATCTTTAAGTGCTGTGTGTAGAAGATATTTTTTTATATAAAAATAAAATATAATTTAGAAAATTGTTAATATGTAAAATAAAATAGAATTGTTGTAAGTACTAATTATTATATACATACATAATTGTTATTCTGGTTTTTAATTAAGATAAAATTTTTTAATGTATATTTTTTCTAAATAAAATAGACACCCTTGAAAAAGTCAACAAATAATTGACGAAACGTCGGGGATAAGTTAAATAAAAAAATTTTGTTTTTATTTACATAACGAGGAAACTGCTGACCTTATTAGCTTATGGATATAAAGGAAGAAACATATATATAAAATTGGTCAATTTAAAGAACATTAAAAATTAATTATTTTAAACTAATTGTTTTTGTTTACATTTCTTACCGTACAGCTCCTTTAAAGTTTAAAGTTCAATAAATAAAACAAAGTTTTCAATTTTTTTTTATACATATTTTTAAATTTACTTGTTATATTTTTTATTTAATTTCATCTATTTTTAAATTTTCGTATGAAAATAGAGATAAAAATTATTGGACTTAAGCAAAGCGTAATCTATATACTTATTTGATTTGTGCAATAAATTTGTTATAATATTTACCGTTATCAAAAAGTAAGCAAAATAATAATAATAATAAATGGTATATGTATCTTTTTCTTATTGTTTGAGTTATAACACTGGGCATAGCCTACTTTGCCGTATGGGTGCTTTCTAATTAAGCTTTGCAGCCTCTTGAAATAATTCTGTGAAAGACGCAGTGATGACACAAATTGTGGTGCAATAGTCCATCCCAAACTTATTCACATCCTTTTTATTAGAATTTGAGCAAGACTTTGTCAAAGAAGATCCGCAATCTTAAATTTTCTTAAAATAACATAGTCGTACTCATATTACATAAACTCAGTTTTTCGCTATGGCCTCCAAACTTTTGTTATTTATAGAGATTTCAGTAAAGCTTTCGCAATGGCCATCAATTTAAGAACTTTTAAAACTGGATTTCATCTTATTTGGTAGATCGTAAGCAATGTGTTATTTGAGAAACCTACAATATAAAAAATGTATACGAGTGGCATTTGGTGTCTTTCAGTCTTCCATCTCGGTACTCTGCTGTTATAATGTTTGTCAATGACCTTTTTAAAAGTATTTGCTAAAGCCCAGCATATTTCGTTTGCCCTATTAGAATTGAATTAATAGTTTAATATACTACTCGTACAAATATCCTACAATATACCAACTCCAAATATTCAGCATCGCTCAATTTATGATGATGTATATTGGCAAGAAAAGTGTTTGACCCAAATTTCGAGGCACTCAATATTGTTGTTTGTAAGATATGAAACAAATCGATATTTACTTTAAATAAATATTTTGCCAGAAGAGGTAGTCGCCGAAAGAAATATGTTTTCCTATTTCTTCAAGATATTAGAGCTGGGGTATGAACCCGGAGCTCTTGTCTATTAAGCCAACACACTAACCAATAGACTACGGTAGCCGTTTGTGCATATATCACTTCCCAGTTATTCTCAATTTGCTTTGTTTTCATGAGATACTGTTATATTATAGGGATAAGTTCAAAAGTGTACGAGCCATTTTTTTTATATATTTCATATCTTTCTTCTTTTCTCTTAATGTCTAGCCAATGAAACAAATGATTTTGGAGTTAAAAAACGTATGGCCTTTTTAGATGTTCTTCTACAATCAACAGTTGGTGGTAAATCTTTAACAAATGAAGATATACGCGAAGAAGTTGATACTTTTATGTTTGAGGGCCATGATACCACTACCAGTGGTATATCGCATACTCTCTACTTATTGGCACGACATCCCACAGTACAGCAAAAAGTTTTCGAGGAAATTTTAGAAGTTATAGGCATCGATAAAGACAAACCTATTACAATGAGAGAATTACAGGAATTAAAATATTTAGATGTGGTTATAAAAGAAAGTTTACGTTTGTATCCACCGGTTCCCATGATTGGACGTATTAACGAACAGGATACAGAATTGGGTAGATTTTTTAATATTATTATTTCACATTGAAATGAGAATTGTTAAATTTTTAAATTAATTTTTCAGATGGTAAAGTACTACCAGCAAATGTAAACATAGCACTACTTATTTATGCCGCCTGCCGTGATCCTGATTATTTTCCCCAACCCGATGAATTTATACCAGAGCGCTTTACTGACAATAGTTTAAATCAGATTAATCCATTCGCTTATGTACCCTTCTCAGCAGGACCGCGAAACTGTGTTGGTCAGAAATTTGCAATTTTGGAAATGAAGAGCACTATTAGTAAAATGATAAGGCATTTTGAATTATTACCCCTGGGAGAAGACGTCGTACCCGTAATGAATTTAATTTTACGCTCGGCAACGGGCATTAATTTGGGTTTGAAACCCAGAATTTATTAGTGATGTATTTTGATGTTTTTAAATTATATATACATACCTTCTTATGTATATATATAATATTATGTATTAGGATCATATTTACAACATTTTTACCAATCCCTACGTGAAAGACAATATTAAATTATTAATAAAATTCGTATTTGCAGTTCATTTTTTAAAGTCTACAAACATTTCTTTTATTGTATTTTTTTTTTTATTTATTTATTAAAATAATATGTTCAAGTACTTAAGTGATATACAACAAATGCTTATTGTTTATAATACGAGACATGATTATTTGTTTTTTATTCCCTGCTTGATACTCGTATAAATATAACCCTGTATTCATAAAAAATTAAAATAGATTTGAAATTTTTTTTAGAAAAAAACTTTACGTAAAATTTGATTTAAAACTTAAAAAAATTCATTTTATTTTTTATGAATACGGGCATTAAGATTTAAAGTAGGTTCCTTCAAGAAAAAAATACATCTATGTTTTTTTTGCATCGTGAACTTACATCGAGGTTTAAGGCAAAAAATATAAAAATTTCAATAAAAATAAACATTTTTACCGAATTCACAAGTTTTGTATCGTTGTTTCATGTTTTGAAAACAATTTTTGTTTGTCAAAAATCAAAATTTTTTTTAATTTAATTTACTGCTGACCATGGAATAATCATCATAAGGTAGTACCGCTTTATTAAAACTATTACAGCTCATGGTACAATAAACAAGGTAGACTATTCGCTACAACAAAATAACACTAAAAAAACAACATGTATTTTGTTAGTGTAGCGGCGAAATCATTTACCTAAGCTGTCATAAATTTATGACAGTCATTTATTTATTTTTTTTATAATTTTTCTTATGGCAAAAAGCCAAAATAAAGCACAAATTAAAGTAATAAAATATTTATTAAGAATAATGTAATATTTAGGGATGGATGGGATACTTCGGACAAGGCAAAGTATCTGATTGGGGTCAACTTGGCGGCCTCCAGAACGATCCTTGTTCCCGTTGTATTCAAGTCGACATACCCTCCTGGATAACATTCTAGCACCCGCTAGCTTGTTAACTAATGTATGCGGCGATTGTCCAATCCCCTGGACTATAAATTTGGGTTGTGCGTAGGGCTTGAAACCCACCACGTAAAAACATTACTCAATGAAAACCAATGGAATAGCCTCTAAACGGACCCCGTTTTATGTTGACGAACTTGCAAACGTTTTAAGGTCTATGATTTAAGGATATGCACCTGGAACGTGAGAACCCTTTATAGGGAAGGTGCCTCTATCCAGTTGGCGGATGCTCTCACGAAATGTAGGGCTGACATCACCGCCATCCAGGAAATGCGATGGATAGGGCAAGGTTGTACAAGGCAAGCAACATGTGACATCTACTACAGCTGCCATGAGAAGAAACACGAATTTGGTTGCGGATTCGTAGTTAGCAAGAGACTTCGCCATCACGTCTCGGAGTTCACCCCTGTGACCGAAAGAATTGCTACGATCCGAATAAAGGCAAAATTTTATAACATCAGCCTTATTTGTGTTCACGCCCCGACGGAAGAGAAGGCTGATGTGGTCAAGGATGCTTTTTACTCAAAGCTCGAGGAAGTATACGATGGGTGTCCGGCACATGACGCCAAAATTGCGCTCGGCGATTTCAATGCGAAAGTTGGACGTGAAGATATCTTTGGCCCCACTGTCGGACAGTTCAGTCTCCATAATTCCACCTCGCTGAACGGCTTGAGACTGATCGATTTCGCCGCGGCACGAAACATGGTAGTTTGTAGCACCAGGTTCCAGCATCTCGATATCCATAAGGCCACCTGGCCCTCTCCTGATCGATCTACCAACAACCAGATCGATCACATTGTGATTGATGGAAGGCATGTATCCAGTATACTAGACGTGCACACATTTAGAGGTCCAAATGTCGACTCGGACCATTATCTTGTCGCATCCAAGATGCGACTGCGCATATACGCAGCGAATATGGCACGTTCTAGTGTTCGAGGGAAGCTGAACATCAGAAAGCTGCGATCACAAGAGACAGCCAGGTCGTTTTCCGATCGTCTTTCTAATGAGCTCCATTGCACCCGATCCTCTCTCGAAAGTATTGGTGGACAGTGGTCTCACATTGCTAACTCTCTGCGTCACGCTGCCGAAACAGTCCTTGGTTTTGAGCGTCCTCGCCGCAGAAACCAATGGTACGATGAAGAGTGTCGTGAGGCCACTGCGGCAAAGAATGCCGCCTACAGAAGAACGTTGCAGTCCACCACTACAAGAGCAACTGTGGAGGTGTACAGAGAGAAGAGGAGGGAAGAGAGACGCCTATTTAGAAGAAAGAAAAGGGAGCAAGAAAGGCGTGATCGTGAGGAAATCGAGATTGCAGGAGTAGATATGATGCTCGAAATTTTTATAAAAAGATAAGGCGTCTTACTACTGGTTTTAAACCCGGAGCAATCTCCTGCAGAGACGAACATGGTAATCTGGTTATAGATGCACAAGGGGCACTGAGATTATGGAGACAGCATTTTTCTAATCTACGCAAGGCGATGACGACACAAATTCCGCCTCTAAAGATGCTGTGCCGCTCCCAATCAATGATGACGACATCACAACGTCGCCTCTCGCCCAGCTATGAAGAGGACTAAGAAGCAACAAAGCAGCCGGACCGGATGGTCTGCCCGCTGAGCTCCATCCATATTTGCAGAATATGGCTGGAGGAAAGTATGCCCAATGATTGGAATCTCAGTGCCCTCTGTCCCATCCTGAAAAAGGGAGACCCCACGATATGCACCAACTACAGGAGTATAAGCCTTCTACCTATCGCATATAAGGTTCTTACGAGCGTATTGTGTAAACGACTGAAGCCATTCGCCATCTCACTGATTGGACATTATCAGTGCGGCTTCAGACCTGGTAAGTCCACCATTGACCAGGTATTCACACTGCGCCAAATCCTGGAGAAGACTCATGAAAGTCAAGTTGACACACATCACCTTTTTGTCGACTATAAGGCAGCGTTCGATAGCCCAATAAGAGATCGCGTATATGCCGCAATGTCTGAGCTCGGTATTCCTGCAAAGCTGATAAGATTGTGCAGAATGACATTGAGCAACTCCTGCAGCTCCGTCAAGGTAGGAAAAGACCACTCCGAACCTTTTAATACCGTGCAAGGTTTCAGACAAGGCAACGAGTAGGGATGTTGAACGCATCGGCTCCCAGGTTATAACCGGCAACTATACATTCGACGTGGTCAAGGAGTTCATCTAACTTGGCACCGCCATTACCAGCAAGAATAATGTCAGTCTGGAGATCAAACGAAGAATCACACTGGATAACAGGTGCTACTACGGTCTCAGTAGGCAGTTTAGTAATAGAGACCTCTCTCGTGCGGCAAAATTAACACTCTATAAGTCGCTTATTCTTCCGGTGCTTCTCTATGGTGCGTAAGCATGGACGCTGTCTTGTGCCGATGCAGCGGTCTTGGGAGTATTTGAGCGAAAAGTTCTTAGTAAGATCTTCGGTCCTCTAAGGCATGGCGATGAGTCGAAACTCTAATGCGAAATTAGAACCAACCATGAGCTGTATGAGCTCCTCGGCGATGTAGGTTTTGTCCATCGTATTAACATCCAGCGGCTACGCTGGCTCGGCCACATTGTTCGGATGGATAATCTGCTCTAGCGAGAAAAGTTTTCGATACGAAGGTTACTGGACGTCGGAGTAGAGGACGACCCTGTTTACGTTGGAAGGACCAGGTTGATGAAGCCCTGTCATCTATTGGTGTGACCAACTGGAGAAGCGTCTGGAGACTAATACTGAAGCAGGCCGAAACCCGTTAAATGGTTGTTATGGCCATCTAAGTAAGTAAGTAATGTAATATTTAATGGCCTAACAATTATTTTTTTAAGCTTTTGCACACCTGTGAGGCCTGGGCTCAAGTAATATATCACTTTAATAGCACATCAATTAAATAACACATCAATATTTTTGCAGTTGTCACACAATATCCACGAACGGAAGCATGACGTTTTGCCAATTGTTCCTGTTCCAACGGTCTAATCAACTATTAATTCTATGAAATGGATCGTTACCATGCGTATAAAAACATCCCCATTGTTTTACTGTAACTGGTGTATCTTGGTTTAGGGCGCTGTTTTTCTTCTTTTCGTACTGGCTTTATTTCAGAATTTAACAGAGAAAAGTACAGAATTTCATTGAGAGATAGTCCAGCCATTGTGCGCTTTTTAAAGATCGATTCTCACTTTACTTTTTTGTCTGGAAAATATAAGTTTTTTTGTGCTTCTATACAATTTTATGCCACCTTCTAGAGCTGGTCTTTAAATAATTTTAGATGAATTATTTAAATAATTTTAGATGAATTATTTAAAGCCAATAAGAAGCTATAGACCTTCCTAACATAAAATGATCCTTTTTATAAAAAACTAATAATGGCTTTGTCCTTACGTTTGATGGTTTGACGTGTCTATGTACAGTAGACAAGTAGCGCGACGTACTAAAATAAGTTATGATACGGGAAATTCCATCATAGTGAATGTTAATTTCTTTCTTCATAAACTATCTTTTCTTTTAAATCCACTAAATATTTATTTCCAGCCATTATTTCCTTAAATTATTAGAATATACACTTTCCTATTAAAGACACGCAAAAAGCTGAATGATCATACGTTTATTTTCTTTTAAATAAATTTTAAGATTGCAAAGTTTGAAATAATGGTATTTATTGTAAATAAATTTTTACAAATAAATAATACAGTAAATATTTTAGGTATCGTGCTTTAGTTTTGTCGCGGCACTATTTCCCTTATAGTTAAATAAAACGATAACAATATTAAACTGCAAAAACAAGTGTTTTTTTTTTTTAATAGCAAACTGAGTATTCTTAATAAAATACAAATAATAGTTATAATATGAGCGACTATCTATCTTAAAAATAATTTATGTTTTTAGTAATCGTATAATAATAATAAGACTATCCGTACAATGTATCCAACTATTAACAGAAAACCAGAGCTAAACATATGTATATGAAACAAAACTGATAGTCAAATAATATGTATGATATGACCGACTATATTCATATTATTATCTAATTTTTAATCATGAAGCAATCCCTGCTTTAGGATTCTCTTTTTTGGACGAATGTTTTAGCCCTGAAAAGAGATTTTTGTTTCCAAGTATTTGTAATTGGCTCAGCGTTTGACAAAAGCTATGAGTGTAGAAAGTTTTACGGAGCTAAGAGCTACACATGCAAAACAACAAACATACTATGTGAGCCGGAAAATAGCCAACAAACCATTAACTTTTCATAGAAAAACCAATCCATTGCTAAGAGGAAAAAGAAAATTAATATGAAAAGGCCTATTTATAATTAAATAAAATACTTACATAGAGATTGCCATTAAAACAAACTTTGCCAGATATGTCTTTCAGAGCCGATTCATCATCATAAATAGCAGCTCCTGTTGTTAAGTTTTACGTCGTTTCATATTTTATTTAATGAGATTTTCTTTACAATCTCATATTTCGATTGCTTCAGCATCGAAATCTTACGCAAATAAACCATAATTGGTGGTTTTTGTTCATAAGGAGAACATCGTTTAATTTTTGGTAATGTTTCCAAATCAACGGCTTTAGCATTCCCTCTAATGATGAACGATTTAAATCAGTGATTACCATTTCATAGCACAATTGTGCAGAGAGCATTCACACGTATTGCTTACGCTCTTTAATTTTTTTCAGGTTTACTCAAACTGATCAATACACTCAAAAAATATTTTATGTTAAAAATTAAATTTTTTTAGAAACATTAAGAGCTTGGTTAGTAGGTTATGAACCAAAATTAGATCCTAAATTGAAAATAGCGATTTCAAGCTTAATAAGCTTAACAATTTTTAGAAAGGGTAGATCATTTAGTGATGGTGTTTTTATTAAGCAATTGTTGAAAACAAATGGAAAAGGCCTAATTATAATACAAATATTTTCCGACCTAAAATTTATTTGTGCAAAGCAACGCAACAAATTACTTTTAAAATTACGAAACTGTCAAATAAAAATAAATGTAGAAGATTTTATCTTCTAAAAGTCTTATTTTATCCCAGTTATATATGTATGTATATACTTGTACTTTTAAAGAATTTTTTTATTTCTCAGCAAATATATAAAAAACATGCCCTAAATAGAGTCAAACATTTATAACTTTGTGTATGTATGTTGATGAAATGAATATCAGAATAGCGTATATTACTATAATTTTTCTATGACTGTAAACAAATAAATTCTCTCAACTTATTTTTTCTCTCTTACTACTAAGGCTGCATTTAGACTATGTTACTTGTAACATGTTACTGTCACGTATTTGTAGGCGAAGGGAGTAGAAAAGGCAGAGACGTTACAAAAGTAACACGATTTCTGTTTTTCATGTTACTTTCTGCCGTTTCTCTTTTGACGTTTTCGTTTTTCTACTATTTTTCTTTATTTTTTTTTCGTATCTACAACAACCAAAGCAAAAAATAAAAAAAGAGACAAGTTTGAAGTAACATAGTATAAATGCTTCAAGTTTTTGGAAGTTACTTTAAAACAAAATACGAAAAGAGACATGTTACAAGTAACATAGTCTAAATGCAGCCTAATACACAACCAAAATATTTTTGGTAACCCCCTGATTTAAATCAACTTTAACACGCATCTGTTAAAAAATAAGTGAATATTTAATACACCACAAATTTCACTCCAATTTCTTCTGGTTTCTTGATTTTTAGGAGCACAGAACAATGTCCAGTGTTGCCAAAAACTTTTTACGAAATACCGCCAGATACCATATCAAAAACCGATAAAAATCACCAACTCTATAAAAATACCGTCGACAAAAGCCACTAAATAATTTTAAAAACATTTTATTATTTTTTAGCTTTGTGATAAAGAAAATATTTAAAATAAGGCGATAAAACGTCTTAATATAAAAAAAATATAAAAATTAAATTAGTTTAAATCAACCCATTCGTTAGATATATCCGAGCTATCTTGGGTACTTGAATAAATGTCACTGGTTCCAATTAAACTTAGAAATTTTTTCGGAATTTCATAATCAAAACAACATTTCATATTACGGCGAAGTCCATATCTAAAATAGTAGCAATATTTGAAAAATTATTAAACAAAACCAACTTTGTTTTACTTACTTCACATTTAAAATTGCATTAATCATATCAGTTTGCAAACGATTTCTAAGTTTTGATTTGACAATATTTAGCTGACTAAAAACACGCTCAACTTCAGCATTAGACCAAGGCAAACATAATACATGCAATGAAAATTCAGCCAGTTCTTTAAAAATTTTATTTCCTGCCGAATCTTCATACCTTAGCACCTCGAACCAAAAAGATGTAGTGTCCGAAAGATTATTCCATTTTATGATGTTAATATTATTAAGTTGATGTAGAATCTTATCAATATTTTCTGCATCGCACCCAAATTGTTCTAAGCATGGAATAACATCTTTTCCCTTTGATTTAAAAACATTATGCACAGAAAACAGGTTTATTTTTGACAAAATATTTTGATTTTCTGGCAACCTAAAAAAAGAAATTATTTCAAATTCTTATTTAAAAACAAAACAAACAAAAATTACATTCCTTTGAATTAATTGTTTCGACAGTGAAACACAAAAGTTAGTACATCGCTGTCTAATATCTAATTCTTCTTTTAAATTGATTGTACCGTTTTCTCGATGTTTTTTTAACTGAGCTTCAAATTTATATCCCAGAAAGCCATTTAAGTTAATACGATTTTCAATAAGCTCTATTTCAAATCTTTGTTAGGGGTCGCATATTTTATTCTTTATAAAATTTATTGCCATATTTAAATCGTCAAGGCGTTTAGTTGGGTCTGAATTATTGATTTGAAAACTCATATTAACGGTGTTCATTTCAGATAGAATAGGGCTTAAAAAAGTAAGGTAGAGAAAGTTCACCGGGTTTTTATAGATCGTAGAAAGGGTTTCAGCAGAGTAACATCTTTCCGATAAACGGGCAATATCAAAATGTGTTTGTAACTCTAACCATTGATTTAAAATTCTTTGAACAGCAACGTTTATAGAAAGCCATCGAGTATCACATATTCTAGTAATATTCAGAGGTTCCTAGAGAAAATATTCTTTATGTAGTATGCATGTAAAATAAAAATGTTAATATGTTTGAAACTTACTTTGTCGTCATTAATTGCCATGTATAGTTTTTTATATAAAAATTTCCTTGAAGAACTTTTACAAAACCAGTTGTAAGTTTCTTGTACTAAAAATTCAAGATTTCTTGGAAGCGTTGTACATGCATGATTTACTGCTAGCTGAATTGAGTGACAAACACATTTTACCAATATTAAATTTTGTACATCTTTTTTTAACTCCATATAAACGCTTTTATTTCGTCCTACCATTACGTTGGCGTTATCAGTACCAATCCCAATCAGTCTTTTAATATTTAGCTTAAATTTTTCTAATTCTTTCTTTAAATGCCTAACAATTGTTACCGAGTCGGAGCCAGGAAGTTCAACAAGCGACAAAAATGTTAATACAATTTTTTGTTTTTGTACACTATAGTACTATACCTAAAATTTGTTTTAATTTATTTTCCGAGTTTGCTTTTATATATTAAAATTTTACTTACCTAGAAGCTTTACCAAAAGAAGACTGAAGTTAGACTCACCGATATCCTCTCTAAGATCCTCCTTGAAATGAATCGATAAAACATTTTTAACGATTTTAGAGCATTTGATTCTGTGTAACTTTATTTTTTGGCAGCTTATAGAGTCTGTGAATGCATTTATTAATAAAGATGTCAAGTGGTCAGCTGGTAATATTGATCCATGCTGACAGAAATATAAAGATAGTGCAGCTTCATGTTTTTGAACCTTTGTACAAGCCGATTGGAAAGGGATTTTATTCTGTTGTGATGGTCCAACTTTTGATGACTGGTGTTTCTTCGTAGAAGCATGCGCAATTAAATCCGAATATTTGCATTGCAGAAGGCATTTGCGGTATTGACAGAAAGCTTTGTGTGGATTTTCACACTCGCTTATCCAATCTCTAAGATGTGGATTCATTTTCTATTCTTTTCTGAATTTCTGATTACTATATACATTTCTACCCATTTTTATTCTAAATATGTAATCAAATTAATTGTAAATATGTATTTGCTTTCTTTCTATAATTTTATACTTACTTTTTTAGCTTATGTACACACGTATAAAATTTGTTTTCTATTATTTTAATTCAGTTTTTACTTTGTCACACAAATTATTTCTTTTGCAAATTTCAATGTAAAAGAAAAAGTGCCGTTATTTTTTTTTAGGTATGTGCAAATCACAAAATATTCATAAACTAATCACAAAGGAAATCGATAACAATTACATTTAACAGTGTTCACCTATCATTAATATTGCAAAAAATAAACGATTTCACTACGCCGGAAAAAACGCTAGAAACCGCCAACTAAAAGAATTTTGGAGCTAGAAAAACCACTTAGCGGTTTTTTTTTTCATAAACTTACCGCTTTTAACATTAAAAAACCTCTAGATCTAGCGGAAAAACCACCGTTTTGGCAACACTGACAATGTCCCAGTTCTTTTATGAAATTCAGTTTTGCATACAGCACAACGACGCATTTTTTGTTTTTAGTGTTGCGAATCGTTTTGCTGGCGAGGTTTCCGGCTAGCTTGGGAGCATCGTTTCTACTCATTCGGGGTGGATTCCAACCCTTCCGCCAACATCGTGTTCGAACACAAAAAAAAACTGCTTCTGTGTCTTTACACTCTAATATAATTTAATCCTACCACTTCGCTCTTCCTTAGGGTATTGGTGTTATCCCCTTTTTGCCCTCCCAACCATGTCATAGCAGCATCCTTCATCACATTTATGCCACGACCCAATATCCGACGTGCCCTACTCATCCACTTACCTCTCCATCATAGCCTTTGCTTTATAAATGACTTAAACCAGTGATTCCATTTTTCTACTTTCACTAACAAAATGCATACATGATGTTTATTTTGTTTTTAAAAAAATCGTATACAAATTTCAACAATATCTACTTAAATACTAATGAAATTATTGTATATATGTAAATGTATTAAATTTATTAACAAATAAAAACAAGGAGAATTTATATTATTGGGTTTTAAAATCTTGTAATTTTTTCTTTTTCTTCAAATAAAGCACTAATAGTCTATTATACCACAAAAAAAATTATTTCCACTTGTTTTCCCTTTTTCTTTTCTATTTTCTTAATTTCATTTAGTATAAGCCACTTAATTGTTTTAATGTTCCACAGGTTATACAAAATATATATATTTTCTTCTGTTTTCTCTGGGTACTATTTATATAATATATTTTCTTCCTTTCTGTTCGTTTTCTTTTTTCCTAGGTGACGCCACTAGTCTAAAGGAGCTCCCTGAGATCTAGATATAGGATCCCGTTTTCTACTAAGGTTTTCTAAATATATAAATATACCCCTTTCCTGTACAGAACAAAATATACCTATATATGAACGAATATCACAACTTTTCTCTTTCCTTTTTTCTTTCTTCTAGGTGGCTTCGACTAAATTCAAATTTTGTACTGAATAATTTAAATATTTAACAAAATAAAATAACTTAAAACTAACATTCAACACTGATACAATATATTCTACTTTGGAAATTAGATTGTCTTATATATTAAACTCTTTTAGGTGAACACATGAAATAAAACCGACATGTAAATTGTATTAAAAAAAATATAAATATAAGGAACGATATAATAATTAAGATTCGCTATTCCTGAAAAGGTTCACTGTGTGTTAAAATCATACGCCTTTTTGTGGTATCGCACTAGCTTTAGCCTGATAAAATTTAGTTTCCCCAGGCGACTTATGGTAACAATTTATAAGTTTTCTATTGCTGTTGTTTTCAGTTATTCCTCTGTTTTTTTCCTTATGCTTCTTATCTTTTTATCTCTTAGTCTATCAACAAAAAATTTATACCTTAGCATAAAAATAGGTTACCTGGCTGTTAATTGGGACAATCCTGCCATCCCCTTGAAATTTGTGCCCTTGAAGAATTATTGGGTGGTACCACGTAACAGTCAGCTATAACATACATATAACACCATTTCAAGCACTGTTCATCTAAATTTCATGTACGTGACTTACGTTTCTTTCTCTTTCCTTTCTGCTTCTCTAATATAAGATTTCCTAACACCACAGGTCACAGTCTTAGATTCCCGTCGGCTTTTCACAAAATTTCCACGTCTTACACAATTTATTAATTTTCTTTTTTCTTAAAAACAATACTGATCTATATCTAACCGGCACTTATCAGGTCTGCATCTCTTCAAATAATCATCTCAAAAACCGTTTTCCTACCATATATAGTTCCTTTTTGCGGTCTGTCTATTTCCAATATCTTTTTCCTTTCCATACATACATACTGCTGAAAATTCTTTTATCATTTTACATAAATACTGTAACGTACATACCTAACAGATTTGTATGTATGTATGTATGTGTTGTCTTTTGGGTTCTTATGCATATGATATTAGCACTCTCTTCCCCTCGTCTCACTACCGCTATTTCTCCCTACCTTTTTCCTTATATCCCAGTATACCGTCACAATATCATTTCCGCTGTTCTATTTTTCCTGCCACTAGGAAGTCGCAAAGTTGCATTTCCGTGTTGAATGCCAACCCTTTCCTCAAATTTCTACCAATCCCTGGCATTTACCTTTTTCTACATATATTTTACACAGCTCTGTTTTAAATAATTCACCTTGCCAACTCTACGTAATATGACAATAAGCCGCTGTATCTGTTCTTGCTTTCGCTTGCATATTATTAAAACATGAGAAATGCCGGGTAAGTATCGTTGGATATTAATGTTCTTCAATTTTTCCCTCTTTTTAGCTCACGGCCAGGATTTTATCGGATGCAATTGACTTTGGTGCACGTCGGGTAGTAAGTATGTCGTTCCATTTTACCTGTTCTGATTTTTTTCTAATTCCCTTTCATCCCTTTCAGCAATCTACGAAAATGTACAATAAGACTACTGTCATGATAAGTACGCTCATGACATTTTCATACCTACTGGGACTCGGGCTGGAGGTAGTGTCTCCACTTGGCCGCATGCCCCTCCCCAAAATCATTATTCAATTACCCTAAAGACAATTGAGGTGTTGGATGTATAATCCGCCGTCCAACAAAACCTTAACCCTAAGGGGAATCTACGCCAAAAAAAAAATTCTTTTTTTCCTTCTCATCTTTCCCCTCCCGCAACAAAACTCCGGGTTCACAGTCGGCGACGAGAAAACGGTGTGCGGGTTATGCCATTTCGAGCCCAACGTGGGGAACTCCCACACCCTAGATAAGAGTCTCATGTGCTGCCATACAACTAGCCGGGCAATCAATAGTAGCTATCAAATCTGTCTGACACTATCATATTGTAAAAACTAATACCTTTCTTCTTTACAGGAAACCGTGCCCATAAGCAATGACTATTAAAAGAAGTACCTATTCTGTTACTGTTAGCAGTTACTATTAGCAGTTGCACCCTGCCGAATTTTTTTTCTCAAAGGAAAAGAAAACGGAGAGGCTATCCATCAACACTAGAAAAATTAAAATCATGTTACTGACCATTGTCATCAGTAGTGCATCCCTTTAGATGCTATTGTCAAATCGAACGCCCACCAAGTTGATAACTCGAGGCTAAAAATGTCAAATCCAAAAAAAACAAACTATCAAAAAAAAATTAAACAATGGATTCGCCTACTCCTTATCATCTCCACCTGAAAAAAAAGGCTGCCTGTGAACACCTTGACTCTTGACACCTTTTTTTGAGCACAAAGAAAAGGGCAAAAGACATCAACAAATTTACGTACCAGTTTCTAATGTCCTGCTCATAACCACGGGAAGTATATTTTCCCCCATATCTCTTCTTCTCTTCTACCTTGATAGTGCTTTTACTTTGTTAAAAGTCTTCTTCTTATTTTCAGGGTCATTAAACTCAATACATTCATACTTATCTACTATATCACAGACTCAAATTTGCATGGGCTCTTATTCTACCTATCACAGATTATAATTGCATGTATCCCGCTTAACCTTACCAACTATATCACAGACAATATACCTATGTGTACTAATCAACTATACCACATATTCAAACAAAAAAAAAATCGTCTATGAACTCCCATCGAGTTTCAATGGAGGATGTCATTTAACCTTATCAACTATATCACAGACAACAGACACTAATCAACTATATCACAGATCCTGTCTTCCTATCACTATTATCTACACTACTATTGCACAATATGGATATGTATAATCAGGTACGTAGCCACGTACATCACCATCTATACCCGCCAATGTATTGCGGACCTAGTGTAATCTATTATTTAATAACTAGCCTAATACTATTACGTGTAGTACTGTTGCTCTGATATTCGTCCAAGGCTAATAAACGCCATTCGCCCTCAGGTCAGTTGTGTGTGCACTCCTATACTTTTATATCCTTGACGTGGTAGGTTCCTAGCAATTTCCCTTGAAGTGATTCAAGCTCGTACATGTTTCTACCGACAGGCCTAACCACCCTACACTTTAAAAACTTTCGACAAAATTTTGAATTGAGGTTTTTCGAAAAATTGCTTAACACTAAATTCCGGCGATATACTTCCTGTCCAGGCATAAAAGTGACATTACGTGCTCGTCTATTATATCTTTGCGCGCTTTTTTCGTATGCTTTTTGAATATTCTCTTTAATCTTCTCTCTTAATATATGCAGCTTGTCTTCTCTATTTAGTTCCAATATTTCATGATCGGTCAGGGATTTTAACTTTCTACCTAGCTCATAATCGGCTCCTGAAGTATACATGTGATAACCGAACAACGCGAAAAATGGGGTGACACCTGTTGCTGAGTGCACAGCCGTTCTTAATGCACACTCAATTTCTGATAAATAGAGATCCCAGTCTCTATGGTCCTTTTCCAAATAAGTCCGTATTGCCGCTAGGACCGACTGGTTTACCCTTTCGCTAGCATTACTTTGTGGGGAATAAACGGCGGTCTTAATGTGTTGAATTTTATATATTTTCATCAAATTTTGGAAACTTTTTGATACGAATTGAGCACCGTTATCGCTGTGTATGGTTTCGGGAACGCCAAACTTATGGAAAATTTCTTGAACCAAAAATGTTATCACGTTATTCGCAGAGGACTCTTTCATGGCTTTTAAAAACGTAAATTTAGTAAAGTGGTCTACCACAACAAATATGTAACAATTGCCCTTTTTCGACCTAGGGTATTTACCCATAAAGTCGATATACAGTTTTTGAAACGGCCTTTCTGTAACAACTTGCGCACCTATCTCTGGTCTTAGAATTTGGTTTGTTGGTTTAGCCTCCTTGCATATTTGACAGTTGTTAATATAATTTTTTACGTGGTACGACATTTTCGGCCAATAAAAGTATCTTCTTAATTTTTCGAGGGTTTTTGTTATTCCACCATGAGCGCTGGTCAATGAGCAGTGGGCTTTTTCTATAACAGCTTTAACCAAATTATCAGGAATCCATAGCTTCCATTTATACTCGTCCTGATCTCGCTCGAATGCCATTTTCTTGAAAACCATCCCTTTATCGATTTTCAGATCAGGTAAATTATTTGCATTGTTCTGTATGTGCTTAATCAGATCCTGATAGTCCTCGCTCTCAAATTCGGTGGTCTCAAAATCTAGCAGGTCACTCAAGTTAAGTTCGTCTATATTATCTTCTGGTATTCTGGACAATGTGTCTGCCACTATATTTTCTGACCCTTTGCGATGCATGATGTCAAAATCAAAATGTTGGAGGTGAAGCGACCAGCGAGCTAACCTGCCTGTCAGATCTTTAAGTGACATTAGCCATTTTAAGCTGGCGTGATCCGTGACTATAGTGAATGGCATCATCTCTATATACGGTCTAAACCTCTTCACTGCCATTACCGCGGCCAAACATTCCTTCTCAGTTACGCTATAGTTTCTCTGGCAGGAATTTAATTTCCGAGAGTAGAATGCTATAGGGTGTTCCTCTTGTTCATCGTTTAGCTGGTATAACACGGCCCCTATTCCATAGTCACAAGCATCACATTGAATATAAAATTTTCTTGAAAAATCAGGATGTCTTAATACCGGTGCTGATGTTAAGGCTATTTTCAATTTGATAAACGCGTCTATTGCCTCAGGGGTCATCTCAAACTTTTTTGACTTTTTTAGCGTATCAGTTAGTGGTGCTGACAAGACTGAAAAGTTTCTAATGAACCTCCGGTACCATCCTGCGGTTCCTAGAAAACTACGTACCTCTCGTGGACTTCTTGGTATTCTAATTTCTTTAATCGCATTCACCTTTTCAGGGTCGGTTTTCAATACGCCTTCTCCGATTATAAATCCCAGGTATTTTAATTGCTTGAAGCAGAATTGCGATTTTTTTAGACCAATGGTTAAGTGAGCTTCTTTAAGTGCTTGCGCCACCTCTTTCAATATTTCTATGTGCTTTGTAAAACTGTCTGATATCACTAACAGGTCATCTAAATATACAAACACATTTTCCTTCAGCTTTTGTGGTATGACCTTATCCATTAACCTGCAAAGTCTCTGAGCCGCGTTGCAGAGACCAAATGGCATTACGCGAAATTGGTAGAGGGGTCTACCGGGAACCGTGAACGCAGTGTAAGGCCGGCTCGCCTCTTCCAATTCAATCTGCCAAAACGTATGCTTTAAATCTACACTACTAATATAGAGGGTCTCATCAATCCGACTTAGTATACCGTCTATATTCTGCAAGGGATAGGCGTCTTTTATTGTCACTTTATTTAGCTTTCTGGCATCTAAGCAAAACCTATTTTTACCAGGTTTCCTTACAATCGTCGTTCTATTGCTCCACGCGCTATCACTTTCCTCTATAACCTTTAGCTCTAACATATGGTCAATTTCCTTATACACGATGGCTTGCACTGCTGGTGAAATCGGGTAGTGCTTCTCCTTAACAGCTTCTGCTCCTTCAACTAGTTTAATGCAATGTTTTTCTAGGGGCGTACATCCAAGACCTTGCGTCTCATATGATGGAAACAAATTTATAACCTCGTCCAGTTGCTTCTGCTGTTCTTCCGTTAAAACATGACGATTCATAATGGGCGTTTCTGATTTAAACTCATCATTTATTTTCTCCATGTCTACTTCAGCCACACCTACCACCTCTGGGGCTAACTCAAATACTTTCCAAAAATCAATCCCCAAATATGATGGTTGTTCCAGGTCAGGACAGAGATAAAATGCTATTCGATTAATTCGGCCATTGTATTTAACTTCAGCTACGACTTTACCTAACAAACGGTGTTTCTGCCCACTTGCAGTAGTTATTATAGAAAATATAGGTATCGTTGGTAGCTCTAGTTCACCAATAATTTCTCTACATCCTTTGCCAAGTATGCTGACCGTAGCTCCGGTATCAAGAAGTCCTCTCATCTGAATATTGCCTATTTCAAACTCGGCATATGGCCTAGGGTCTTTTACTAATCTGTCAGCGGATTTTATTACTTCTATTGCTTGTTTTCTTTCTATTTTTCTCTTGCAAAATTTTTCCCTTAGCTTCAAAATTCTTTTCGGTACACTGGTATTTCTTAAACAAATCTCCTCATTAAAAATTTTATTTCTGACTAATTCGTAGTTATGTTTTCTCTCGCTCAAGGTGTATAAATGTCTCTGTTGTGGTATAAATTTGTTGCTTCGTTTTATTTCATTTATAAGATTTAGCGTTTTACTTAAATTATCTACTGGTCTTTTTGCGGGTTGGTTGATGAACGTCGGTCCCCCGCCTTCCCTTCGTTCCTCAGAAAATTTTTGTTTCTACACTCTGAGCAATTTGGAGATATTACATCTGGCTTTCCGCATTTGTAACAAAAAATTGATCTTTGATCAGATGGGCAATCCATGAACATATGTCCATGTTGGCGACAATTCCAGCAGATCAAAACTCGAGCTGGTTGATTATTTTGATGCCTTACACCTACTTCAGCTACTGCACCAGCATCTTGTTCAACCTCGTCATACTGATCCATGGTCTGCTCATACACCGCATTTACCTGCCGCGGATACCTTGTGACTGGCGCTTGGTGAGGTCTAATCTCTCTTTTGAGAAACGTTTTTTCAGCATCAAGGCAGCATATTCTTAACTCTTCTACAGACGACACTGAGACTGGGTATACGATTCGTCCAATGCTTTCCCTTAAATTTTTCTTAATCATTTTTATGATTTCAGATTCTGGCATTGATATGTTCAAACGTGATCTTAATTGTACCATGGCGAAGAAAAAGTCATCTATGCTTTCCCCAGGTAACTGCCGTCTTTCTACCATATCACGCATCAATTCAAAACTCGATCTGGTAGATTGGTACTGCTTAAGTAATGCCTGCCTCAGGGTGGTCCACTCGGTCACATAGTTGGTACGGATAAATAGCCAATACCATCTCTCAGCCTGACCCTTCACTAGCATATGAAAGTTATCCATTACTTCTCTCCTCTACAGCAAGTTTATTACTGTCCCCGTCAAATTCTAAACCCCATTTATCCATTCGAGGACGGTTGTCGATTCTGGAGCTTCCTCTGCTGTTTATTGATGAAGATCTGGATGAAGCATTGTCGTTATAGGGTGCCTGTGAAGTCTCCATTGGCTGGCCTTTCGATGTATTCTGTAGGTTTTCCGCTCTAAGTTTTTTATTCTCTTCTTGATTATACTGCACGAGACGACTGAGTCTCCCAATAGTTGATGTAAGTTCCGACATCGTGGCTTTCAAATCACCCACCTGTGAGTTTACACTCTGGTCAACTAAATATTGTACTGTATTTTGCGTGAACTGTTTGCTGGTACCTTGCGCGTTTCTATCAGCTGCTACGGCACTTGCACTTCGCTGCATTTTCGCCTTATTTGAAATTATAGTTTCAGATAAGTCCTTAATCTGTTCTGTATTATCCTTAGGCATTTTTCCCTGTTCGTTATCGGTATTCAAATTTGGTGTATTAGGTTTGAGGATTTTACGTACGACGTGAGGTGTTGATCTATTTAGGTCAAACTGTAATTGTCTACTTCTTTTCCTGGACCTTTTATCTGTTGGGCTACTACTTATCATAATCTAAAACGCGTTTAATTTTCTAAATCTATCACTTGCAGGACAAATGTAGTATACCAAAAACTCAAAATCAAACTCTATCTAAAAAAAATCTATATTCAAAAAACAACTAATTACCCAAAATTTCGAAACTGCAAATACTATTTGAGCACAAGTCTATATATGATATTACCAAAGAAAAAAAATACTCCCCGATATTCAATCCAAAAAAAAATATATATATATATAGAAATCACCAAAAAAAAAAATGATTAATAGGGGAAAAAAAAAAGAACTATCTTAAATAAAAATAAAAAAAATACGATTAAATACTACAAATATCTGCATATATAAAAAAAATTAATAAATGAAGAAGATAATAATAATATACATATAAATAAAAAAATAATCACTGCTAAAAAAAAAAGAAATAAAATTAATACTACAATTTGAACTATACTACATAAAAGAATAAATAAAAAAAAATATAAACAGATAATAAATAAAAATATGTACAGTTATTTCCGCTTAATTGAGTCTCTAAAAATGCACGATTTTTGGTGCAATTAAACGGGAAACTCAATTAAGCGATACTCGGTATATGATACGGAATGATTTCGTTTCATGATTTTTAGTACAATTAAGCGGGAAACTCAATAAAGCGGGGCTCAATTAACCGAAAACAACTGTATATAAAATAACAAAAAAAATTTATAAAAATAATAAATGATAAAGTAAAAAAAAAATATCAATAGAACTCAGGCAAACAAATATCTATTTATTCTGAAATAACTCTCCAATATCATAGTTTCGGCAAAGGCTACGATGGCGGACGTGGAAGTCAAGGCGGATAAGTCTATAATTCGAACGTGGTATTAATCAGACAAAATAAAAAAAATTGATATCGTCCTCATTCCGTGTGTGCACCAATACATTCACCCTCTTCCATAAGAACGGTGAGATTACTGGTAAACACTGATTAAACACTCAATACAACTTACCCCGTGCTTCCATTCCAACGGGAGGCTATTGAATGTTTATAAACCATTAACGAACTTCAAACGAAAATAAAACCGTGTTCCGACAATAAACTTGACCATACAGTTGGGACAATCTGCTGTCTCTCAAGTCATGGTCTCACTATTGCCAAATATTCCTGGGCTATTGTCGCGTGCCTTGATGTTCTACACGCCTTCCATTCTAATTAGGAGCCATTTTCGTTGGCCCCATATCAAAGAAACCTATGATCGTGTGTTGTAACGTAATTTCCCGGGCATACACCGTCTCCACTCAGCAGCGAAGTCTCCAGGAACTGTCAACACCATCTCTAATACAACACACTCCACAGACTATCATCATGGCAGGCTATTAGGATGTTGTCGAAAGTTTTACGCACTTTACACACCATTCGATATGACATAAACCAGAACTATTTATTACCATGAAGCGACGATAATCTCCTCACTCCTAGGTCTTCTCTATTGCAAAATATTGTTGGGCTATTGTTGCGTGCCTTGGTGTCATACACGCTTTTCATTCGTTTGGGCGCCATTTTATGTTGCGAATCGTTTTGCTGGCGAGGTTTCCGGCTAGCTTGGGAGCATCGTTTCTACTCATTCGGGGTGGATTCCAACCCTTCCGCCAACATCGTGTTCGAACACAAAAAAAAACTGCTTCTGTGTCTTTACACTCTAATATAATTTAATCCTACCACTTCGCTCTTCCTTAGGGTATTGGTGTTATCCCCTTTTTGCCCTCCCAACCATGTCATAGCAGCATCCTTCATCACATTTATGCCACGACCCAATATCCGACGTGCCCTACTCATCCACTTACCTCTCCATCATAGCCTTTGCTTTATAAATGACTTAAACCAGTGATTCCATTTTTCTACTTTCACTAACAAAATGCATACATGATGTTTATTTTGTTTTTAAAAAAATCGTATACAAATTTCAACAATATCTACTTAAATACTAATGAAATTATTGTATATATGTAAATGTATTAAATTTATTAACAAATAAAAACAAGGAGAATTTATATTATTGGGTTTTAAAATCTTGTAATTTTTTCTTTTTCTTCAAATAAAGCACTAATAGTCTATTATACCACAAAAAAAATTATTTCCACTTGTTTTCCCTTTTTCTTTTCTATTTTCTTAATTTCATTTAGTATAAGCCACTTAATTGTTTTAATGTTCCACAGGTTATACAAAATATATATATTTTCTTCTGTTTTCTCTGGGTACTATTTATATAATATATTTTCTTCCTTTCTGTTCGTTTTCTTTTTTCCTAGGTGACGCCACTAGTCTAAAGGAGCTCCCTGAGATCTAGATATAGGATCCCGTTTTCTACTAAGGTTTTCTAAATATATAAATATACCCCTTTCCTGTACAGAACAAAATATACCTATATATGAACGAATATCACAACTTTTCTCTTTCCTTTTTTCTTTCTTCTAGGTGGCTTCGACTAAATTCAAATTTTGTACTGAATAATTTAAATATTTAACAAAATAAAATAACTTAAAACTAACATTCAACACTGATACAATATATTCTACTTTGGAAATTAGATTGTCTTATATATTAAACTCTTTTAGGTGAACACATGAAATAAAACCGACATGTAAATTGTATTAAAAAAAATATAAATATAAGGAACGATATAATAATTAAGATTCGCTATTCCTGAAAAGGTTCACTGTGTGTTAAAATCATACGCCTTTTTGTGGTATCGCACTAGCTTTAGCCTGATAAAATTTAGTTTCCCCAGGCGACTTATGGTAACAATTTATAAGTTTTCTATTGCTGTTGTTTTCAGTTATTCCTCTGTTTTTTTCCTTATGCTTCTTATCTTTTTATCTCTTAGTCTATCAACAAAAAATTTATACCTTAGCATAAAAATAGGTTACCTGGCTGTTAATTGGGACAATCCTGCCATCCCCTTGAAATTTGTGCCCTTGAAGAATTATTGGGTGGTACCACGTAACAGCCAGCTATAACATACATATAACACCATTTCAAGCACTGTTCATCTAAATTTCATGTACGTGACTTACGTTTCTTTCTCTTTCCTTTCTGCTTCTCTAATATAAGATTTCCTAACACCACAGGTCACAGTCTTAGATTCCCGTCGGCTTTTCACAAAATTTCCACGTCTTACACAATTTATTAATTTTCTTTTTTCTTAAAAACAATACTGATCTATATCTAACCGGCACTTATCAGGTCTGCATCTCTTCAAATAATCATCTCAAAAACCGTTTTCCTACCATATATAGTTCCTTTTTGCGGTCTGTCTATTTCCAATATCTTTTTCCTTTCCATACATACATACTGCTGAAAATTCTTTTATCATTTTACATAAATACTGTAACGTACATACCTAACAGATTTGTATGTATGTATGTATGTGTTGTCTTTTGGGTTCTTATGCATATGATATTAGCACTCTCTTCCCCTCGTCTCACTACCGCTATTTCTCCCTACCTTTTTCCTTATATCCCAGTATACCGTCACAATATCATTTCCGCTGTTCTATTTTTCCTGCCACTAGGAAGTCGCAAAGTTGCATTTCCGTGTTGAATGCCAACCCTTTCCTCAAATTTCTACCAATCCCTGGCATTTACCTTTTTCTACATATATTTTACACAGCTCTGTTTTAAATAATTCACCTTGCCAACTCTACGTAATATGACAATAAGCCGCTGTATCTGTTCTTGCTTTCGCTTGCATATTATTAAAACATGAGAAATGCCGGGTAAGTATCGTTGGATATTAATGTTCTTCAATTTTTCCCTCTTTTTAGCTCACGGCCAGGATTTTATCGGATGCAATTGACTTTGGTGCACGTCGGGTAGTAAGTATGTCGTTCCATTTTACCTGTTCTGATTTTTTTCTAATTCCCTTTCATCCCTTTCAGCAATCTACGAAAATGTACAATAAGACTACTGTCATGATAAGTACGCTCATGACATTTTCATACCTACTGGGACTCGGGCTGGAGGTAGTGTCTCCACTTGGCCGCATGCCCCTCCCCAAAATCATTATTCAATTACCCTAAAGACAATTGAGGTGTTGGATGTATAATCCGCCGTCCAACAAAACCTTAACCCTAAGGGGAATCTACGCCAAAAAAAAAATTCTTTTTTTCCTTCTCATCTTTCCCCTCCCGCAACATTAGAAAAACAGAATTTTTATTACACACTTTTATTTGTTTTAAAAATAACAGATTATTTTATCACAACACTAAAGTCGAACACTGAATCACTAAAATCCTAGATTTGGTAGTTTTTATTTTAAATAAATCAAATTATTAACAAAATTTTACCCTTTGTTCACTATTTAATTTGTGTTCAAGAAAATGTTTGTTTGTTTATTTTGATTTTAACACCAACAAAAAAAAAAAAAAAAACAAAATTTGACATATTAAGTAAGACAGAGTTGTTCAGAAACTCGCCGATGCATCTACCTGATAATAAATTTGCCTTGTTACAGCTGTTTACTTGCGATTGTCAAAATCTTATTCTTCTTCTTCTTCATTATTTATTTTGACGTTAAGCAAATTTAAATTTAAAATTTCGTCTTTGACAACAAATTAGAAATTAATAGGCTTTTCACACTTATCAACATCTACCATCAATTTGCGAAGATGTTGAAATTTTCCCATAAGAATTGTACAGGGCTAAAATTCAACATCTTTCAACATCTCCACGAAATGTTCCTAAACCATTTTGTTCCACTCAACAACTCTCTTAAAATTAAGTGTTATCACTAGAATAACTATCGAAAAATCTATTATTTTTGTGTCATCACTAATGAAAACATACTATTTAGTATAAAAAATTGTGTATTTCTTTTACATTATGGCAAATGACAATTTTTTTATGTTAAGTGCCAAAGACTCGGGTTCGAGTCTCAGGAGAGGTGTGATCAATTTAATTTTGTTTTTATCAGAAAACGCTTTAATTAGATCAAAGTTAACTGCAATGTTATTTTTTGGTAATTAAAGAAGAAATGATGTCCGTGAAGGAATAGTACACTAGCCAAACTGAACAATTGTTTTCGACTCCAGCTACGGTAGTCTCATCAGAGTTCTTTGTGTCCTGTGCATATTCAAGACCAAACATCAACTATTAAACTCACACTTTTTCGGAAATCGCATACTGAAATTATTACCGTATGTACATACATTTGTATGAGTTAGTCGAAGTAAAGTCACACAACAGTTTATATCATATTCTCCTTTTCTTACCATCATTGCTGTTCTTGTAATTGTCATCTTATTTGGATGAAACATAATTACAAATTTATTTTGTTTTTGCCCTTTATTCCACCTTATCCACATTAGTCGACATGAATGATATGCACGACGGTGGACGGACATCATTTCTTCTTTAATTACCAAAAAATAACATTGCAGTTAACTTTGATCTAATTAAAGCGTTTTCTGATAAAGACAATTTTTTTATTTTTCTTATCTGTGTTCAGTTCTTGTCAAAAGTGAATTGTTTTTTTAATGTTCTTTTTTATAAACAATTTCGTTTTCTTTTTAGTTTTTTTAAAAAATGAATACTTTTGAAAAAAACATTATTTTATTGACAAGACACTTCGTAGAAATAAATACGTGCATATGTACTTATGTATGCCCTGGGTGAAAATAAAATAATAAACTTTTTTTGTTTTCTTAAGTTTATTTTATTAATAATTTATATTTACTTTTAAAGAAAAAACTATAGTTGTGTCCTTTGAACCAACATACATATTTGTTTTATTTGTTTATGTTTAAATCCACTTCCTAGTCTTATTTTTATTAAAAATCTTTTACATGCATCTTTTTTTTCCCGCTGAATTGATGGTAGATGTGAACGCATGTTTCACATTTTCAACATCTTCCATGCGTTCCTACAAAATGTACTCAGGTGTGAAAAGCCTATAAAAGTGATGAAATGAAATACCAAATTTGGTTTTTTATTCTTATTTTCAATATAAATTGCAAAACGTTTATATTTTTATTTATTTATTTATATGTATTTTTCGTCATATATACACACATACTCAATATAATGGATTTTTTTTTTAAATAAATTGCATATTTATATTTTATATATAAAATGAAATGTGTGCTTATTTATTTGTTTGTACCATATAGGGGACCCAACCTCTAGACGGATCTTCGTGAACAGATTTTATTTATTTGGTTGTGTTTTGCTCTTAATACTGTTAACGTCGCCATATAACTATGAACTACGCCCACCTCACCGCTTCCTTTTTTTAAATTCAGATACTTACTTATACAACTAACAATGTTTGCTATATAAAATACTTTTTTTGTAATATGTATTTACCTAAAGTTTTATACACTTTTTATCTACAAGTAAGGTAGCCATACATTTTTTTGTTACCAAATCCCCCTTTTTCGCTCCATTTTACCTTAAATTATAATTAATCTGCTTTCAATCTCTATATATAAAAATTAATGTCTGTCAGTCTGTTTGTATATATGTGCTTTATAGGAGGTCAAACCCTTTGACCGATCTTCCTGAAATTTTCACAGCATGTTACTGTAACTCTGAAATGAATTAAAGGCTATATGAAGTTTTGATTGGAAAAAGTGCCGTGGCACCGCCCATATAACCCAAAATTTGAAAAAAGTCATATTTTTTTGACCAACGGTCGGCAGTATTTGCAATATATGGTATTGCCACGAATATAAATACGTCCCAAAAGAAAAGTGGGTGGAGCACGCCCCTATGTTTGTGATATATTGGAAGCTGGACCTGTTAACCGATCTCAAATTTTCACAGTGTGCAGCTTTGACTCAGGAATACTTATCACATGATAATATTTTTCGACAATGCATACTTCTGCACCTACTTATTTACGACGTTTATTAACGGCTTTACCTTTAATTTAAAATACATTTGAATTAAAATAGTGGAAAATATATAAATACTTTTAATTTTATTATATAACTAGGGGGTAGCGAAGCACACCGGGTTCAGCTAGTTTTATATATGATGATATATTACTTTAAAACGACCATTTGAATCCCCCAAATATATTTATTTGTGTACAACGGTCAACAACACTGTTGCTTTTATTTGACAATTGTAAGGCCAGCAGAGTTGAAAAACAACAGTGTTCTATGCCATTTTAAACTGGGACTACCTTATGAAGATTGTACCATGCTTCTGACAGTAATAATAATTTTTTTGTGTTTACAATTTTTTTAAAAACAGGTGAAAAATGTGTATGAGTTGTATCAAATTTTTATATAAAAATTACCAACAATATGGGTACAACTATTGTATTGCTGTACAGTCAAACAATGAATACAAGTGTTTTGTGAATTCGGCATTTGTTTTACCAAAATTTAGTGTAATTTAATAAGTCCCAATATTTTTTGTCTAGAGCTTATAAAAATAATATTTTATTAACCCTTTTAGCCTGCCCTCAACTTCGCTATGCCAAAACTAATAAAGCTTTTGAAAAAAGCTTTTCAGATGGCACTGAACTGACACATATTGTTAAGCGTTTGTGCACTACATTGTACCATAGCTGCCAGATTTGACGATTTATCGTCATTTTGACGATTTTACGACACAAAAATAGCATATTGACGATTTGACGATTTCTGCCCTTAATTTGACGATTTTTGATTATTTTGACGATTTATGGAAATTCATAATTGACAATGGTTATAAAGGGTGTTTTTTTTAGAGGTATAGAACTTCGAATTGAAATAAAAGACAAGAAAATCGTTTTAATGTCCATATATTTGGCTTTATTGGAAGGATAATTTTATGCCATTAATGTTTAAATATGATTTCGGGCATGTGGCCGCCGCGGCTAGCTCGAATAAAGCTAATTCTACAGGTCCAATTTTCAACCACTTTTTCGAGCATATGGGGCCGTATGTTGGCAATAACGCCACGAATGTTGGCTTCCAAGTCCCCTAACGTTTCTGGTTTGTTGGCGTAGACGAGCGACTTCACATATCCCCAAAGAAAATAATCCAATGGTGTCAAATCACACGACCTGTCAATTGGTGGCCAATTGGCCAATTGGTGGCCAATTGACAGGTCCATTCCGCGAAATTATGCGCTCATCGAATGTTTCCTTCAATAAATAGTTTGTTTATTTTGTTTGAATTCTTAAACATTAATACGATTATTATTACATTATTTCCAACTAATGCTTTTGAAGGTTCAAATGTAAAATATTACTCTGTTTCTGAAAGGATTTTTATGTCTTTTTTAACTATTAAAATCCAAATTTAGCAACAAATCAACCAATTTATTGCTCCAAATTTCAATAGATATTATTATTGGAAATAAATAAAATATTATTAGAAATAAATAAAAAAAAAATATATAAAAGAATTGAAAAGAAAAATTTTACATCTAATTCAAACACGCAGGTTGTTGTTAGAATTAGGTTTAGTCAGTATTCTAGAATTTTTCTAACGATTAAAAATGTATTTAAGTTTTCTTAAGTACATATGTATATTTCAACCAGAGTAGGAGTAAAACAAAAATAAAACAGAAACAGTGAGAAAGATTGTCCCATTTAATTTTGTACACAGAGCCAAAACTACCTAATAGAATCAAGAAGATTTTCTCTATGAAACGTTTTTAGGCTAAGGGGTATTCCAGCAGAAAGAAGAGAAGATTTTTTTAAAAGGTTTCCTTATTATTTTCATGTGGTAAAACTTTTCAATTTTATCAAGAAGAAAAACACATAAAATTAAGAAGAAAACTTGTTATTTACATTTTTTTTAGCCAATTTCCGTTATTTTTGACACCAAAAAAACAATCCATAGAGAAATCCTTCTTGATTCTATTAGGTTTTCTTCTAAATTGTGAAAAATAGGGAAATCTTATTGATTTCATTAGGTTACCTAATTGTTTTTTTTAAAAAGGTATTTCTTATTGATTTCATTAGGTTCCTATATGCTCATGTGTAAATAATCTTATTAATTTTTTTAATAAGGATATCTTCTGAATTATATTAGTTTTCTTGTTATTTCATGAATATTGCAGACAATTTTTTGTTGTTTTTGTATTGCAGTATTTCTCTGCTGCAGAGTCTTCGATATGTATGCATGTTTGTACAAAACTCTACTTCTTTGCTTTATAGATATTCTAGTTTTAGTTGAAAATAAACAAGTGGAAAGAAAAGAAGTGAAAGAAACCAAAAAATATATGTCCATAAAATAATAAATAATAGTTAAAATTCATAATTTTAATTCTGGTTTTTCGACCTTTATTATTTTATGTAAAGAATTACTCAAGCTTATGGTCTTTTTTATAATAAAAATCGTTTATTATTTATCAATATTTCGCTACTCCTGCGTGTAGCGTCTTCAGGATATATTTATTTATAAATTATTTTCAAAATTTAAATACAGAAAATGTGTATTTATAAATTCAAAAAATTTTTTTGTCAAATGAAAAAATTTTTTAACAAATCAAAAAATGTTTTACCCAACAAACATAATAAAATCAATAATATAAACATGTTTACAAAATCATGAAATAAAGTAATATTAGTGTAAATATGTAACAAATTAATTAAAAATATTAAATGAAATATTAAATAATAAATCGAATTAACAAGAAATTAACAATTTATTTTCTATTTATTAAATGTCTGTATACTTGTGCTATGTTATCTGTGTCAGCCTTAAAGTTAATTCTGTGTGTTGTAGGTACATTAATAATTTGTAACATTTCTAACATTAAACGTTTTTTATAATTATTTTCTACATTCAAGATAGAAACATTTTCAAAATTTGGATAGTGATTGAATTTTGAACAATGTGCTGATAAAGCCGTCTTTTGTGAATTAATATCCCTTCGTTTCTGGTCCGATTTATGTCCAATGCAATCATCTAATAATTTCTCCATAACTATATCCGCCAAAATTGGAGATGCGGGCGAACCCATTGGGAGTCCTTCATGCTGCACATATATCTTCTCATTGTATTTGAAATATCTATTTTGCTCAATACAAAAAAAAAAAAAAAAAAAAAAGTGAAATAACATCGAAAGATACTAATTCCTCATCATCATCAATAATTTGGTTCTTAATTCTATCCTTGAATTGAATTGAATCCTTAACATTATACTTTGAATTCTCTGTAATTTTCTTAAGAATACTGAAGGAGCAAATTGGTCTCAATGGAAAACCCTGTTTGTGAATTTTGGGTAAGCCATATAACCTTGGAGCAATAGCTGTACTTGTCTTAAGTTTATACCTATCAACAGTAGTTATGATAAGTATAATAATGTATAATGTTAAGGATTCAATTCAATTCAAGGATAGAATTAAGAACCAAATTATTGATGATGATAAGGAATTAGTATCTTTCGATGTTATTTCACTTTTCCCTAGCATACCTGTTGGATTAGCGATTAGTATTATAGAGGAAAAATGGAATGTTATTGAGAACTATACGGAAATTGATAGGCCTTTATTTTTACGGATTTTAAAATTTTGTATTGAGCAAAATAAATATTTCAAATACAATGAGAAGATATATGTGCAGCATGAAGGACTCCCAATGGGTTCGCCCGCATCTCCAATTTTGGCGGATATAGTTATGGAGAAATTATTAGATGATTGCATTGGACATAAATCGGACCAGAAACGAAGGGATATTAATTCACAAAAGGCGGCTTTATCAGCACATTGTTCAAAATTCAATCACTATCCAAATTTTGAAAATGTTTCTATCTTGAATGTAGAAAATAATTATAAAAAACGTTTAATGTTAGAAATGTTACAAATTATTAATGTACCTACAACACACAGAATTAACTTTAAGGCTGACACAGATAACATAGCACAAGTATACAGACATTTAATAAATAGAAAATAAATTGTTAATTTCTTGTTAATTCGATTTATTATTTAATATTTCATTTAATATTTTTAATTAATTTGTTACATATTTACACTAATATTACTTTATTTCATGATTTTGTAAACATGTTTATATTATTGATTTTATTATGTTTGTTGGGTAAAACATTTTTTGATTTGTTAAAAAATTTTTTCATTTGACAAAAAAATTTTTGGAATTTATAAATACACATTTTCTGTATTTAAATTTGATGCGATATAATGGCAGACCAAAAAAGTTTGACTGAAGATATCGATGTTTCGCCCATTTTTAAATCATGGGAATTGTGCGATGAAACATGCCACATTCTTTTGAGTTTTGGTATTACATCAACAACTATATTAAAAAAAATGGAAATTGAAGATATTGATAATTTATTTAATAAACTCGATAAGAAATATACTGGAGAGCTAATAAAGTTCAAAGCAGGCCTAATGGAATGGAGGAGGAATATTGTGCGTACAAAATAATCTCTATAAAAACGAATATATTTTCATTTAAAACCTTCTTATTTCAGAACTTACCATTTATATGCGAAAGAGAAACGTTATCGGCAAATAGTCGGATATTAGAATGGTTAGAAAAAATTTCTGATAAACTTAGTAGTTCAGAATGTACAGACTCTCCACTTGGTACACAGATGTCAGTCGAAAATTCCATATGTGGCACTAGCCTTATAAACCTACTTAAAAGTACCGTGAAAGGACAGCTAGTTCTTACATTTAATGAAATGAATAAGTACATTGATTCAAAAAACCAGAAGACATTAGTTCATTGCATTGTTGAAAAATATATTGCAAATAGAACCAAATTTACATACGCAGAAATGCAGCAATGGTCTCATGCTATATGCGAAGTATTCACTAAAGAAAAACCGGTAAAAAAATTTTGTTTTAACCAAATTTGATTTATTGTCTGTTTTCTTTTTAATAATTCCGGTTGTTTTAGGAAACATACTTTTTGAAACGGAAAAACGGGAAGAAAAATCCGACAGGAAAATTATTTTCTCGTTGGACTAACGTCGAAAAAGAAAACTTTGATAGCTACCCTGCCACTGCTGACGAATCTCTTAAGAATTTGCCTTGCGGTAAAATATTTTAAATTATTTAGAGAAAAAAACATATTTATATAACCTTTCTCTCTAAAAGATAAATATTTCGAACAAAAATGCTGGTTGCAGCACAATTGCAATCCATGGGATCAGGTACTTTCTTTCTGGAGGGAAACAAGTAAAACCAGAATTGATGAGTTACAGAATGCTTGTTCTTTGAACGAGATTTTACAAGACTGGCCACGATACAACGACTTTTTAGGTTATGAACTTGTAAGCATTAATATTTAATTTTTTTTATTACCTTTAAGTTTTATTAGTTTTATTATCTTTTTGATTTTTAAAAGGTCGAAATAGATTTTAATTTTTTATACCCGGACAAGACAAACAAATTATTTTTAAAATTGGAAACTTTTTATAAAAAATTATTCAACATCTTTGACTACGAAATCAAAGACCGTGCATCGAGAGAATATTACATTCAATATTTACGTAATGAAAATATTACAAAAGGTATTAAAAATATTAACACACATACATACATAATATTTAACAATTTATAATTTTTCTGTTTCTGTTCAGATTCTAAGTATTGTGTATGTACAATACTTCTTCACGCTTTACTTCAACCACAACGACTAAATAGAGAATACAAACCTTCAATAGCCGATGCCCAAACAGATTTCGTAACTTTGGTACAAACTGTTAATGATATGCAGCCAAAAATTATGGAAATAGTGAAAAAGTATGCAGAAAGAAAAGAAAGACTTCAGCCAAGAATAATGGTCATTGGACCAGATTTTTCAAAAATTACGGAGTTTTTCGTATTATGTGATGGCCTGAAGTGGAAGTGCGCTTCTTATATGAAATGTGTAGATATTATTATTAAGCTATCATACGTTTTTAAAACAGAATATTCCCCAAAAAGCAAGCAAGTATGGTCATTTTTAGAGCAATATTTTTTTGATTTAAAGTCCGAGGATTTTGCCTCTGTTGCAAATTTGTTAAGCAAGTTACAGTAAAATTATTCTAATTTTTATTTTTTCAAAAATGACCCTACTTGCTTGCTTTATTTGTACAAAACGCCATACAACTTTAAATGATCTTATAAAACATTTAAAATCATTTCACGGGACACCAACAATATATGAGTTTCGATGCGTTCAACAAAACTGCGATCAAATTTTTCGTAATATATATAGCTATCAGAATCATTTAAAAAAACATACTAAAAAATGTAATAATTTACGGAACGTATCATCTTGGAATTCTGAATGTAATACATTTTCTGAAAATCAATCACAACTCTTACCAAAGCCACAATTTATGATAAATTCCGAATCCAATACATTTTCTGAAAGTCAGTTACATCTTTTACAAAGTTTTTCTTCTTCATATCAAAAATCAATAATATCATTCCTACTTAAGCTTCACTCTAATAAAAACTTTTCTCGTAAGGACATAATTGAAATTCAAAATTCAGTCACACAGTGCGTTACAATGCCAATTTTCAATATTATGACAGCATTATTTAAAATCGATGAAAGCAATTCTTCTCTAACCGATATCATGAATGTATGTTCTCAGCCATTCTCTGGTGTAAGTAGTGAATATAACTTCATAAAAAAAATAGAAAATCTTAATCTATATAAACACCCACAGAAATATATTCTTAGTGAAGAACTTTCCGAAGTCGTTTTAAACAACAATCCCACTTTGACATCAGCAAAAACAGAAATTACCCTTACCGATATTCCTTTTCAAATAAAGAAATATTTTGAAAGCGAAGGAGTTTTTAAAGCATCACTTTTAAATATAATACAATATTTAAAGAGTAATACTTATTCACATTTAATCAATGGCGATTTTTGGCAAAATACATGTTATAATAAATTTTATGAAACAATTCCATTATTTTTGTATCTTGATGATTTTGAAATAAATGACCCTTTGGGTTCAAAATCAGGCCAACAAAAAATTTGTGGTATATACTACAGTTTTCCAAGCGTACCACATTTTCAAGTAAGTAAACTCGCAAATGTATTTGTTGCGGGATTTATAAAAAGTCAAGATTTACATGATAATGGTATTGCTGTTTCTTTAACACCGCTTATAAAAATATTGAATTCTTTAGAAGTTGATGGTTTACAAGTCACTGCAGATGGAACTAGTTACAGATTGTTTTTTAAGTTAGCACAAATATTAGGTGATAATTTAGGCCTAAATACTGCATTAGGTTATGTCAGTTCGTTTTCAGCAAATTCAAACATCACACTCGCACTGACTGCCTACAAGTTTCTTCTTCTCTGCGCAATAAAATTAATTATAATCGCGATGTTTTACTAAATAACCCAGTTACTACTGGGATAAAAAATTTATCAGTTTTCAATTCCTTGCCATGTTTTCATGTTACAGATAATATTGTGTGTGATATAATGCACGATTTGTTCCTTGGGGTTTGCAAATACAATCTTTCACAAATTTTAAATTATTTTGTTTATAAAAAAAAATTCTTTTGTATAGAAACCTTAAACTACAGAAAGCAGATGTTTCAGTATGGGGAAACTGAAATTGGAAACATAAGTCCACCCATTCAGAAACATCATATACAAAATGCTTCCTTTAAAATGAACGCTAAACAAATGAAAACATTTTTCCATTTTATTCTTTTAATTATGGGGGATCTAGTAGACCCAAATGATATGGTGTATAAATTTCTCATTTTGTTTGTTAAATTGCTTGATTTTTTACTATTAGCCAATTACAATAATACAACATTAAATAACTTGGAATTGTTGATTAAGCAACATAATGAAATGTATCAAGCATTATTTAAAGAACATTTAAAACCAAAATACCATAACCTTGTCCATTATCCTACAATTATTAAAAAACTAGGTCCTCTTAAATATTTATGGTCATTTAGGTTTGAGGCTGAACATCAATTGCACAAGCAATATGCACGCAACATTACTTCTAGAATAAATATTCCACTGACTTTAGCCATAAAGTCTTCTCTAAGATTCGCAAATTCTGTTTTAAATAACGACTTCTTTCAACCGGAGTTTCATTTTGAAGAAGTGGTGCACATTGGGTCAATTGAGTATTCAATAAATTTAACCGATTTTCATTCATATAAAAGAACGAATAAAATAACTTTTCGAGGAATAACATTCAAAATAAATTATATAATCACTGTAACTAAAGATGATGCTGTAAATATTTATGAAATAGTTGATTTTTTATGCAAAGAAAACAATATTAAAATTGTTGGTAAGAAATATATAAACCTAAATTTTTCACAAAGATTTCAATCTTATTTAATTGGCAATGAAACCCAAACATATACCGTGATCAACTTGATCGATTTAGACGGACCGCCTATTCATTTTTACTTTTTAAACAATGGACTTAAAGTTATTCGAGTAAAAAAATATTGGTAATATGTACTAGTTACTTTTTATTATTACATTTTTATTGTATTTTATTATTATCTTTAAATAAAAATAAAATTAATTAATAAAAAATCTATAAATTTATAAAATAAAATCAAGAAGTTTTATTTAAAAAAAAATTAATAAGATAGCTAATAAAATCAAGAAGTAAATCTTTTTGAAAAAAACAATAAGATATCCTTATAAATTTAAGAAGAAAACCTTATTGAAAAAAACAAGAAGAATACCTAATGAAATCAAGAAGACAACCTTATTGAAAAAGACAAGAAGAATACCTAATAAAATCAAGAAGAAAACCTTATTGAAAAAAACAAGAAGAATGCTTAATAAAATCAAGAAGAAAACCTTATTGAAAAAAACAAGAAGAATACCTAATGAAAACTCTAAGATTCCTTCTTGATTTTTTTAAAAAGGTTTTCCTTATTAAAATAATAAGGCTTTCTTCTTGACTAAAAACCATAGAGATATCTTATGAAGTTTGTTCTATTTTATTAGGTATTTATTAGGTGCTGTTTTTTCTGTGTATATTGTTTTTGTTTTGAGTACTACAAATACTCAAATGTGCGTAGGTACAACAAAAAATGAATGAGAAGAAAAAGGAAAGTAGATGAGAAAAAGAAAAGAAGAAGAGAAAAACGAGCAAATTATACGAATGTGACCAGCGTTGCCACTATTGGTAGAATTCTACCAAAACTGGTAGAAAATTTTTCGTTTGGTAGGATGGTAGGCTGAATTTGATTTTGGTAGAATTTAGCAGAAACTAAAAAAAATTTTAAAAAGGAATTTCAGTCGGCAAGTTTAAAATTGGCGTATTTATATCCAAGCATAAAATCTAACTTTTTGCTCATATTAAGCAATTTTATCAAAACATATTTAATACAGATACTAATTGATTGATGTTTCAAAAATTTTTATCGTTACAAAAGCCGAAATGTATATTACTAAAAATTTTAACCCGGAAGAAGTTTTTGATGTTAAACATGAGATTTTACAATTTTACATTGAATTACTACACCAAATCAATGCTAGATTTGATTTTAATCGAGAAGACATTAAATTGTTACAAGTAATTTCTCCTGAGAAGGTATTGTCAAACAAAGACTTGCCTATATTGTCCCTTGTTTTAAAATTTTCTAATCTTACAGACTGTGATCCTGATATTATTATGTTGCGATTAAGAGAAACAAATCTTTCAACGGAATTAAACATTGAATTATTTTGGGCTAAAGTTAGTTCAATTAGAAACGGTTTAAATGAGAAAAGTTTAGGTGAATTTACCAACTTTGTTTTTAATTTACTTTCTCTTCAGCATAGCTCTGCAGCAGCTGAACGTAATTTTTTACCACATTCCTCAATCAAAATGAAATTGAGCAACAAACTCGAAGTAAAGAAAATTAATAATATAATGCTCTGGAAGGAGCTTGTAAAAAATAAAGTATGGTCATCAAAAAGAGATTTTTGTTATAAGCAATAAAAGTTGTTTGAATTAGCCCATGTATTAAAATGGATATGGCTTTGATTTTTTAAGATATGTTCATTTTTATAATTAGCACACATTGATTATTATTAGTGAATATTTATGTAAATAAATAAAAATATTTGTAAAAACATAAAATTTTTTATGATAATTATTACATACATACATATGTATATTGCATGAAGTACATAAATAAAAATTTTGAAATAACCTTTTAAATTTTTATACCTACATAGCCATTTAGTTTATTTTTGAAAAATCGAATTGTTTTCTTTAAATTTCTTGTATTTATTATGTATTTTCGATTTTATTGTTAAGATGTTCTTTTTTTTTTTTTTTTTTTGGTGAGAGGGGAAATGCATTTACGCACTTAGGTGGATGTTGCCACCCGTCGTGCCGGACTCCACGCAGTTATTGCGTGCCTACCGGCTAAAACCCCTCTCTATATCACCAGGCTCCATCCTGTCAATTTATGACATTACTTCAGGATGGAGCCTTATATGCCGGTCCAGTTGGACCCTACGGTTCTGTCGACCTTGCCAGGTCTCTCTCCTTCCGACGAAGAATCCCCCTCGCAAAAAAGGCGATCCTACTCCATGCAGCAAGGTTTCCTAACATGACTCCCGTGATGGTATTGGGAGTCAAGATGCCAAGATCCCTCTCCAGTGCACGCCTCTCCAACATCCACTTCTCACACTCAAAGAAAGTGTGGAAAGCGGAGTCGGATTGTGCTCCACAGTAGACGCATGTGGGACTTACGGCCTTTCCTATTTTAAACAGGAAAGACCGAAAGTGCCCATGGCCCGTCAGCAACTGCGTGAGGTAGTTATCTACCTCACCGACGCTTGGCTGACGATTTAGCCAAGCGTCCACTTGAGGGACAAGGGCGTAAGTCCACCTTCCGCGTGTCTCAGTATCCCACCGTAACTGCCAGTTACGGAGGGACTGAGACCTTGCCACAGATTGTGCGCCTTCTCTACCAATTTCGTCCTTGTGTTGGTGGACGAATTGTCGCTCCCTGGCGAGGAGGTCGATGGGTATGACCCCGGCGACCACCAAGACAGCCGGCTCCGATACCGTGCGGTAGGAGCACGCTATGCGGAGCGCTGCTCTCCGTTGCACTGCCGCCATGCGCTTTGGGTACTTTTCGACCCTGAGCGCGTCAGCCCAGACTTCAGCTCCATACAACATCACAGACTCGGCGGTGCTCAGCAGCAAACGTCTTTTACAGGGAAGAGGGCCCCCAATGTTGGCCATTACCCTGCTCAACAACGTCACTACTAATGCCGCTTTGTCTGCTCTGCTGGATATTTCGCTCCAGAAGGTTAGTCTGTTGTCCAAACTAACCCCCAGGTAGCGAACGGCATTCTTCGTCTGGACTGTAACCTCTCCTACCTGCGTGCTTCTAATGAGCGGGATGCGCTTCTTAGTAAGAAGCACTATCTCGGTCTTAGTCAGTGCCAACTCCAACCCGTGGTCACTCAGCCAGAGAGTAACTCGACGCATAACCTGGTTGAGTCGCAGTTGGGCCGCATCGACATCTTTGGCAATAATTACTGCCGCGATGTCGTCTGCGTAACCAACCAGGAATGTCCCTTCGGGCATCTCCATACGTAGAATCCCGTCATATGTATAGTTCCATATGTCGGGTCCCAGTATGGATCCCTGGGCCGCCCCTGCCGATAAGACTTTCGTCTCTCGGCCATCCTCCGTGTCATAGAGTATGGATCGATCTTTCAGGTAATCTCCCATGATACGCAGGAGGTACCCTGGGAGCCTGAAATCTCTCTCCATCGCGCATAACGCGTCCTGCCAGCGGACAGAGTTAAACGCGTTTTTCACATCCAGTGTGACCAGCAAACATACGGGACGTGAAAAGTGGTTTCCACGTTCCGTGCTCCTACCTGCATTAACTACCTCCTGGATAGCCGCCACAGTCGACCTGCCCCTTCGAAAGCCGTACTGTCTTTCGGAGAGGTCGCCTGCCGCTACTACTGCAGCCTGCAGACGTGGGCGAAGAAGCTTCTCCAGGAGTTTCCCCGCGTTATCAAGCAGGCATAGTGGTCTGTATGACCCAGGAGCGCCGACTGGTCCCTTGCCCTTGTCAATAAGTACAAGTTTAGCCATCTTCCAGCGGGAGGGAAACACCCCGGCCTTTAGACAGGCGTTGAACATATTGAGCAAGAGCTCTGGATGACTCCGTGACACGGCTTTCAGCACCTCTGCTGGTAGACCATCAGGACCTGGTGCCTTCCCGCTGCGCAAACAACGAGAGGCACACTCCAGTTCCTCCAAGGTGAAAGGCGGGATTTCCGTTTCTTCCGTGACCGATGTTCTATCGACCACTGGATGATCCGGAAAAAGGGCTTCCACTATGGGCCGAATAGTATCCGCATTCAGAGAAGCGTTTGGCTTAAACGCCCTCAATTTGCGGAGCACTATTTTATAGCCCAACCCCCATGGATCCCTATTTAGGTCCTCCGTTAAGTCCTTCCAGCATCGGCGCTTACTTCTTTGGATGGCGCGGCGAAGATCTTTTTTCGCCGCCTTATACTCTTCGGCTTTTCGGGCTGCGTCATCTGCGTTTCCATTAGCGCGTTGAGCCAGCCGTCTACAACGGAGACAAACACGCCTCAGATCCGCAATTTCGGTCGTCCACCAGTAAGCAGGACTTCTCCCTTCGTTCGGACCCCTCCTCGGTACAGCGCTTTGACAGGCCTGATGTATAAGACTCATGGTTGAGTCCACAAGTACATCTGCCCTCTCAGCAGGCGGAAGATCATTACGGATCCCCTCTGTGGTCATACGTCCCCGTTCTAGAGCTAGAGACAAAGCTTCAACGTCCATCCTAGCGGCATTCCACCTAGCTGGTCCATGATGTTGGATGGACCGAGCTGGCGCAATATCACGCACACGGAATGTGATATACTGGTGATCGCTGGCCGTAAAGTCCTCGATCACCTGCCATTCCTGCACGAGTGCCGCTAGGTTTTCAGTTGCCAGAGTGAGGTCGATAATGGTCCCCCTTTGGCCAGATCTTCGAAAGGTGGGCACGGAGCCGTTATTTAATACAACCAACCCCGTCCTGGACATAAAGTCCAAAATTCGCCCACCTCTCGAATCGGTTCTAATCTCGCCCCACTCTACTGCTTTTGCATTGAAGTCTCCAGCCACTACCAGATGACCTCCCATGCTCCGTAAGACATCCTCCAAGTCGTCTAACTTGGTTTGGAAGTCCGAAATACCCTCGTTTGGAGTAAGATAGCAGCTAAAGTAAGTCACCAAGCCGCTTCTCACCCAAACGAAACCATTTCCAGAGCCATGGGCCGAAACACAGAACACAGGGTCCGGGATCCATATCGCCGCTGTACCGAGGTTGTCCCTAAACCACGTAGGCGCACATCCGTCTCGGTACTGCTCATTGATCAAAATAAGATCAGCTTGTTTCTCGAGACGGATCTGCCCCATCAGGTCGTGAGCAGTTCTGCTGCGGTGCATGTTAGCCTGTAGGATGACCCTCATATTGTCCGCTTAGCATCTTCTAATGCCTTGCGGAATACTCCGCAAGCGCCCGAACCTGCAATATGTTTGCGGCCATTTTCCCCTATGTCGGAGCATAGGTAGCATGTCGGCTGGGACTTGCAATCCTTTGCCTTATGCCCTTCTACCCCGCACAGGAAACACATATTGCCTCGGTCAGGTCCGCTGCAGTTTCCACTAAGGTGACCGTACCCCAGGCACCTAAAGCACCTGGAGACGTCCACTCTGCCGCGCATCCTGCAGTTGACCCAACCGATTTTCACTGTCCTCCTTTGGAGGAGAACCTTGGCAGCTTTCGCCTCCATCTTGACAATAGCCATGTGTTGCCCCCTCATGTTGGGCTTTGCCAGAAACACCTCCAGAACACCCTTGTATTCTACAAGAATGTCTTGGAGAGCCACTTCCACCTCCTCCACAGAGGTGCACTCGTCGAGATCTCTGATCTCTACCTTAGTCATAGGGACCAGTTCTCTGACTAAACTCGCCTCGCCCGCTGCCTTTTCTAACGCCTGTTTAAAAGCGCTTCTTCCGTCAGTGGAGGACTTTTTCAGCTCCACAAGAAGCTCTCCCGCCTTGGTCTTCCGTATTGACCTAACAGCCACTCCACAGGCTTCCGGTTTGACCTGCGATCGGACTGCACTAAGCACTTCCGCGTAGGTCTTACCAGCTGCCGGTTTTAGAAGAATCGCTTCTGGCTTCTCGCCGCCACGCTTCCTCTTCTGCATATTGCCCCTCTTTCCACTCGGTCCATCCTCATTAGATGGAGCGGTACCCTGAGGAGCACCTTTCCCCTGAGCGCGGTTGCGCTTTTTCCCGGCGGGGGTTTGGGCCACCTTTGAAGAGGCAGCATTTTGAGATGCTGCCCTTGTCGCGGATGCACCGTTGTCAGTCTCCGGTTTGGAGACGACCCCGCTGGCCTTCGGCTTTTTTGCGCTCTTCTGCGCCTCAACTAACGGTGGACTACCTGCCCTCCTCTTCCCACCTTCCTTGGTGAGACATCTAGGAGCAGCTACGTAATCCGGACGTTGCGGTCTGGAATAGCTCATTGTGAGCCACTGCAATTTTTCGACATTCTCCTCCAGTTTTGGAAGAGAGTCTTTAATGGACCTGCTAACGTTTGGCTGCTTTTTAACAGCTGCCCCCATCTCCTTAATAATGGACCTCATTCCTGAGAGTCCCTCCTTCAGCTGGGCTAAGGCTTCCGCAAACCACCTTTCGGTGTTCCCGAAAGACCCAACTTCACCACTACGGCCTTCGAAGGTAGGCTCCATCGTCAAAGGGGCGCCACTTAAAGTGGGCACCGACCCTTGTAACGTGGCGTTACAAAAGTCTCATATATATAAACATATAAAATGAACAGGTGTCTGTAAACCAACCACATACACTGCTGCTATCGAGTAAATGTAATAAACAACAACAACAACTCTAGTTATTACAAGCATAAACAGCAGTATGACCATCAAACCTACGGACACCGCACAAAGAGGAATTGTAAAATTAATAATAATACTAATGATAATAACAATATGTATATTTCATGTAATGGAATTGTAATGACATGATGGGGCATATAATTCTCATTGAGGTAAAGTATGTTTTTGTATAAGTTAACAGAGTTTGATGGATGAAATCGAGAGTGGGTGGGCGACGGCCAATAGCCCGACACTTACTCTCCAGTATAGCCGACGGGCTATGTAGTAGTTTTAAGTATCGTAGTTATTTTTATTATTAATTACCTTGTAGTTTAACGAATGGAAAAGCTGGCGAATTCCTTTTTCATTCGTGGTTTTAGATTAAGTTTATTTCTTAGATTGCCGACAGAGAGTTAGTACACGACGGCCAATAGCCCGATACTTACTCCCCGGCGTAGTCGATATATGTCGTAGACTTAGGATCGTAGTGTGCGATCGTAGCTTCATGATAGTCGAGTTCATGGCTGTAATTATGATAATAGTTATTTTTTATCTAGTTGAATGCAAAAGCTTCCGAATTCCTTTTGCATTCGTTTATTAAGTATTTTGCCGAGTATAAAAGCCCCCGAATTACTTTTATACTCGTACTAACCGTAGCTGATGACAAGAGCTCCCGAATTCCTCTTGTCGTATTTTTAATTATAAATTATGTAGATTTGCCGAGTGTATGAATTCCTCTTGTCGTATTTGTAATTATAAATAGTGTAGATTTGCCGAGTGTACGAGCTGCCGAATTCCTCTTACACTCGTATTAGACGTAGCCGAAGTATTTTGCCGAGTATAAAAGCCCCCGAATTACTTTTATACTCGTACTAACCGTAGCTGATGACAAGAGCTGCCGAATTCCTCTTGTCGTATTTTGGATTATAAATCGTGTAGATTTGTTGAGTGTACGAGCTCCCGAATTCCTCTTACACTCGTATTAGACGTAGCCGAAGTATTTTGCCGAGTATGAAAGCCCCCGAATTCCTTTTATACTCGTACTAACCGTAGCTGATGACAAGAGCTCCCGAATTCCTCTTGTCGTATTTTTTTGATTATAAATAGTGTAGATTTGCCGAGTGTACGAGCTCCCGAATTCCTCTTACACTCGTATTTGACGTAACCGAAGTATTTTGCCGAGTATAAAAGCCCTCGAATTCCTTTTATACTCGTACTAACCGTAGCCGACGACAAGAGCTCCCGAATACCCCTTGCCGTCGTGGTATCTTATATTCCCAAATCTTGGATTAACAATTATTTTAAATCCGACCTCTGTTTTCTCATATTTCTCGTTATCTAGACCAGACGATTGTGCGCACATCCCGAAGCCAACATCGTAGTCATAGTGATATCACGAGACAAGAGTATTCCTGAAAGCAGAGACAACATAGCTGATAACACCATCCTGCAGGTCGTGAATCTGTTTTATAGAATAAGTAGTACATAAGTTAGCTTAAGGTTTCGTTAATAAAGCTTTGTTCATATTATATTACACGAAAGGAGTTTTGTGTTTTATTTAAAGGAAGCAGACCTTTAAGTTCGAACCTGGACAGACTGAGTCATACCCCAGCTGGAAACATAAACTGCATTACAATGGCGCCCGAGCAGGGACCCGAATTCAAGAAACGCATCTTGTGGAAAAACCTCGACGACCACCAACGAACTTGAATCGGGACCAGAACAAAGCAACGAAACCCGAACAGCTACACAGACACTACAAACAGATTAATGAGTATGGATTTACCTTCTAAAGAAGTATAAACTTACATATTGATGAAAGTATGCCGGAAAAATGGCATAGTCATCAACGACAGATTAACCGTGAATCAACTTCGACGTCAGCTCAGCGAACTAGTTCGTTTTAAACGACAACGGGCCTCTTCGGAAACCTCCTTCGATCATTGGAAGGGAAATTGATTAATGAGGAGAGCAGACCGGTACATGAAGAGCCTATGAAACTAAACGTTCCCATCGAGCTGAATAAACGAATACAGTCCAACGATATGAAATAATAAAGGGTGCATTTTTTTTAAATAAAATTTTTTTTTTTCCCAAGAAGGAGGGGACTGTAACGTGGCGTTACAAAAGTCCCATATATATAAACATATAAAATAAACAGGTGTCTGTAAACTAACCACATACACTGCTGTTATCGAGTAAATGTAATAAACAACAACAACAACTCTAGTTATTACAAGCATAAACAGCAGTATGACCATCAAACCTACGGACACCGCACAAAGAGGAATTGTAAAATTAATAATAATACTAATGATAATAACAATATGTATATTTCATGTAATGGAATTGTAATGACATGATGGGGCATATAATTCTCATTGAGGTAAAGTATGTTTTTGTATAAGTTAACAGAGTTTGATGGATGAAATCGAGAGTGGGTGGGCGACGGCCAATAGCCCGACACTTACTCTCCAGTATAGCCGACGGGCTATGTAGTAGTTTTAAGTATCGTAGTTATTTTTATTATTAATTACCTTGTAGTTTAACGAATGGAAAAGCTGGCGAATTCCTTTTTCATTCGTGGTTTTAGATTAAGTTTATTTCGTAGATTGCCGACAGAGAGTTAGTACACGACGGCCAATAGCCCGATACTTACTCCCCGGCGTAGTCGATATATGTCGTAGACTTAGGATCGTAGTGTGCGATCGTAGCTTCATGATAGTCGAGTTCATGGCTGTAATTATGATAATAGTTATTTTTTATCTAGTTGAATGCAAAAGCTTCCGAATTCCTTTTGCATTCGTTTATTAAGTATTTTGCCGAGTATAAAAGCCCCCGAATTACTTTTATACTCGTACTAACCGTAGCTGATGACAAGAGCTCCCGAATTCCTCTTGTCGTATTTTTAATTATAAATTATGTAGATTTGCCGAGTGTATGAGCTCCCGAATTCCTCTTACACTCGTATTAGACGTAGCCGAAGTATTTTGCCGAGTATAAAAGCCCCCGAATTCCTTTTATACTCGTACTAACCGTAGCTGATGACAAGAGCTCCCGAATTCCTCTTGTCGTATTTGTAATTATAAATAGTGTAGATTTGCCGAGTGTACGAGCTGCCGAATTCCTCTTACACTCGTATTAGACGTAGCCGAAGTATTTTGCCGAGTATAAAAGCCCCCGAATTACTTTTATACTCGTACTAACCGTAGCTGATGACAAGAGCTGCCGAATTCCTCTTGTCGTATTTTGGATTATAAATCGTGTAGATTTGTTGAGTGTACGAGCTCCCGAATTCCTCTTACACTCGTATTAGACGTAGCCGAAGTATTTTGCCGAGTATGAAAGCCCCCGAATTCCTTTTATACTCGTACTAACCGTAGCTGATGACAAGAGCTCCCGAATTCCTCTTGTCGTATTTTTTTGATTATAAATAGTGTAGATTTGCCGAGTGTACGAGCTCCCGAATTCCTCTTACACTCGTATTTGACGTAACCGAAGTATTTTGCCGAGTATAAAAGCCCTCGAATTCCTTTTATACTCGTACTAACCGTAGCCGACGACAAGAGCTCCCGAATACCCCTTGCCGTCGTGGTATCTTATATTCCCAAATCTTGGATTAACAATTATTTTAAATCCGACCTCTGTTTTCTCATATTTCTCGTTATCTAGACCAGACGATTGTGCGCACATCCCGAAGCCAACATCGTAGTCATAGTGATATCACGAGACAAGAGTATTCCTGAAAGCAGAGACAACATAGCTGATAACACCATCCTGCAGGTCGTGAATCTGTTTTATAGAATAAGTAGTACATAAGTTAGCTTAAGGTTTCGTTAATAAAGCTTTGTTCATATTATATTACACGAAAGGAGTTTTGTGTTTTATTTAAAGGAAGCAGACCTTTAAGTTCGAACCTGGACAGACTGAGTCATACCCCAGCTGGAAACATAAACTGCATTACACCCTGACTTCTCCATCCGGAGGTAATAAGTTTCAGTGCTATCCACTTTCCACTTATTACAATGCACAAAACTAATATAAAAGAAACAAAAAATTCGTAATAGGTACCTATTACAAATATCAAATTTCCTCTATCAAAAATCCACCTATTACTATTCACACTAATTATCATGCGGTCGCAAAAAAACACGTCTGTACTCGTTAAGAGATCACCAGAGAATCCATTGTTAAGATGTTAAATTGTTTTTGTTATACGTTTATTTTTTGTTACATGTATTTTCGAAGAACTGAATTTTTTTCGTTTTTTTTTTCTTATTTTTGGTTATTTATATGTACATGTAAAGGTGTTAAAAATTGCTTTCCATCTCAACAATGTGTTCTTAAATGGATTTTAAATAAAAATGGTTTTTGGTAGATCTTGATCAAATTTGGTAGATTTTGAAAGAAAATTTGGTAGAATCAAAATTTTTCAGTGGCAACACTGAATGTGACGGAATAACAAAGCAAGCACAAGAGCGAAAAGCTAATTGTTTCATTTGCGCTCTTTCTCATTTAGAAAGTATTTCTTTTGGTTTTGCTCATGTACAATACCATCAAAAAAATTTTGAAAACTGTATGACTTTGTTATAACTTTTGCGAAATGTTTTGTTTGTTTGCCCACTCTGATTTCAACGTAAAACAACGAAAATACAATTTTTATATAGTGAAATGAAAAACTCACTAAAATCGGTAATGAGTAATTGTTTAAAAATCCAGACCAAACATTTTTATTTGGCAGATTGTAAAGATGAATCAATCACTTGCTTCATTACTTTTATATGAACTGTGTGGTCGAATATTAATAAGATTTGATTTTGAAAACGAATATATAAAGTTAAGTTCTTAATACATAATAACCGAATAAACTATTTTGTTTTATGAAAGAATTTAACAAATTTTTTGAAGAATGTGACAGGCAAGAATTAAAACATTTAAAACTACTCAATTTTTTTTTTTTTTTGTTATTGTTTTGTCACATACAAATATATATTCCTGATGATGCTACGCAAGGAAGTAGCGAAATATCGTAAAATAAATAATATAAATATTTATTCGACCTTAAGCTCAAATAAATTAAATAATAATAAAATTAATAAAAAGGTCAAGGAAAATAATACAAATATAACTTTAAATTATTAAAAAAATATCAGAAGTGGAAATGAGAAACTCTAGTCTTTTTTCCTAACTTTATCTAAATTTAGTCCGAAACAAATTAGTTTCACTACCTTAATTTGAAAACGGAAAACGAATATTAGTCAAGTAAATCTTAAGAAAACATAACTTACAAAAAGCGTTCTTTTAGGCCATTTCATTTACAAAAAGGAATTGAGAATCCTTTGACTTCAAAATTGTACCTAAACTAACTAAAGTGTGTAATGGTAAAATATGAATGTAGATAATAAAGGATGATGAAGACTGATGTTTTTTTATATATGTTTTAAAATTTTATGTAATATTACTATACCTTTATGCCCGTATTCATAAAAATTATTTTAGGTTTATTGAGGGTTTATTTGACAAGTATTGCATAGAACTGTGAATTCTAAACAAAGGTTTTTGTTAAATATGATGTTTTCTTATTTGTATTTTGGTGACGTGTCGCCGTGGTCTAGTGGTTAGTGTGTTGGCTTACTAAGACATTGGCCCTGGGTTCGACTCCAGGCTCTGATATCTTCAAAAAAAGAAATGTGAAAAAAATATTTCTTTCGGCGACTACCTCTCAGCAGTCTTCTGGCAAAAGCTCTGAGAGTAACTAATTGCCATGAAAAAGCTTCTCAAGTCTGTCGTTCGGAGTCGACATTAAACTGTAGGTCCCGGTACTCATGGATAAAAATTGACACACACAACATGAGTGCTGCGAGAAGCTAGGCCGTAATCCTGACACAGGGTTGTAAAGGCCAGTTATGTATGTATGTATGTATGTATTTTGGTGACGATTTTTTGACGATTTGAAGGAATCAATTTGACGATTTTGACGATTTTTTTTGTCGAAGTTTGACGATTTCAAGGTCAATTTATCTGGCAGCTATGCATTCTACTCTTTTTTTTTTTTTTTTTTTGATAAGACCAATGCTTAGAGGGATACACACCTATTCATGCTGACATTGTATTGGAATGTTTGTTACATTTAATCTTTGTTTGCTAAAGGCCGTGATTAGAGTTTTTTTTTCCCGGGGTTTTGTGTTTCCCGGGAAAGCGGGAAGTTTTATTCAATTTCCCGGGATCCCGTCCTATGAAATAAATACAAAAATTTATTTGTTTTTAGTAACAAATTTTTTATTTAGAAACGTAAAAATGTTGGTTTACACGAAGTAAATACTTACATAACTAAGTAAAAAAAACATACGTTATTAAAAATAAAAGTAGGAACTTGGAGTAATGTGAGATCGAAAACAAAATATAACACTTCAACTATTTAAAACAATTAATAGTTTTATAATATAATAGTTCTATATAAAATCAAAACATAAAAATTAAATTTTTATAATTAAAAATATTATTTGTTTTTTGGTTTAAAAAATAATTTTTTAATACACTGAGTGCATTTATAGACTCATCCGAAAGTCTTTTTCTTATTTTATTAACAAATTGTCCTGTTATCGAAAAAACTCTCTCACTTTCTACTGGATGTATGGTTAAAAGTGCTTGAAACGAATGTTCAATATTTTGAGTTCTTTTTTTATAGAGACCTTGAATTTATTTTTGGAGGTAGATTGAGTACAACAATTTACGTCACTAGTGGCTGCATTTAAGACTTCTTCAAATGTTGTTTCTTTTGCAGCGGAAAATTCTTCAACGTCATCAAAAGTTTCAACTTCTCCGAAATTATGTTCACTAAAGAGTCGATTAAAAAGATTTTCAGCATATCCAACTAAATACCAAGTGCTTAGAAGCATAAGAAAAAAAACTATGTTTATGATCACTGTTAAAAAAAATTTGGATCTTTTAAATATTTCACTAGAGTATACAGTTTATTGTCTCTTTTTTCATCTATCCGTTGATGCTGAGCCTGAAACATTTTTTCGCCAAGAATGGGAGGAATCGACTGAATTTCTTTACATAAGGTATTAAGTATGGCATCAGCTGTTAATATGTTTGTATCACGGCTACTTAACTTGTCCACTGCCAAATTTTTAGGTTTAAAAACTTTAACCATGTTGTTTAATGCAACTATATTTTCCTCAACCCATAGTTCAGCCATTGTTAAATCAATAAAGCTCTTTTTTATTGAATTTTTTATGAGCAGAAACTTTTCTATCATTGCTACTAACGAATTCCAACGAGTTACAATATCTAATTGGAGACATACTTCCTTCTTGTGTTCTGCGACAACATATTTTTGAAGTATAGCATTTTTTGTTGGACTTTTTTTGAAAAGTTTGATAATACGACGTGTCTGAGCCAACACGTCTTTGTAGTTACTATTTATTGACATATAACTTTTTTTCTCGTGATCCCGGAAAAAAAAAATCCCGGGAAAGCGGGAAATTTTAACAATTGAAATTCCCGGGAATTCCCGGGACGGGATTTCTCGGAAAAAAACTCTAGCTGTGATACACTATCCTATCGAGTTGTATGATTTATAAAAAAAATCGTGTTTGTTAATGCATTTGCATGACAGTTTTTTTGACAAGTCTGTCCGACTTCATAATTTTAAAAAAAAAATCCATTTTAGAAGATGTTAGGAAAAAGCAACTCTGGTAATTAGAAAAATACATATGTGTAATTTTAGTTACTTATTTTTTTTCTTTTCTAGCAAGAAATGCGTCATTTTATTTAAAAAATGCATATAATTTCCACAAGTACAAGTAGTTTTGGCCACTTGTGACGTAGATGCGCAGCAGACAATTATGTTGAAAACGGGAATGCATCATCTGTGTTTATAATCAATGTTTACTTACACAGTGCAACAAGAAAAAAAAATAACCATATACGGACACCACTACGTAATAAAAGACCAAAAAAAGAAGATCTGTGTCTCCCAGTTTTGCGTAGAGTCATAAAATTTTTTTATGGGCCCCTAAGCATTTGGGCGTCGTTGTCATTTCTGCAAAACAGTGATAATTTTCTCAAGCTCATATCTTGCAAACCGTTCGGAATTTTTGATTTACTTTCTGAGGCAAAGTTGTAGCTCTTGCCTTGAAGCGGTTTCTTGGTGTCGGACAGATTGAAGGAAGGGAGGGGGGACCTCTTATTTTTAAATTATAATTTTTAATTTTTTGTCCTTCGCTGAGATTTCAAACTAGTCTGTTTGAGTTTTTGTGCGAGCGCGCTAATCACTATACCATGACCCCCCCAAATGTATTATTTGATAATAAAGTAATAATTAATTGATATGAATTAACGCTATTTGTTTGTCTTTTGGTTGATTATTTTTTATAAAAATATTGTATGTATTTATTTTTGCACATATTTTTGTTGTCTTTTCGATTGAATAATTTTTTATAGAATCATTTTAATTTCACTTAAAGTATCATTTTTATTAATTAGACTAAAATGAAGGAAGTAATTATTTTTTATATTTATAAATAATTTTTCTTTAATTACTTTAACCTGTAAAATCGTTTTATATGACGGTCATTTACATAAAAAAATTTATATAATTAAAATTGTATATATGTACATATATACAATTTTTTATTATACATGTATGCATGTATGTAGGTTTATTTAATGTTTATTCATTACAAAAGTGCATTTATTTTTTAATATATAGGGTGTTGTTTTAAAAGCAAGAAAATTAAATTAGATGTCGAGCACTGTAGCAGAGAAAACTGAGAATTTCCAACGGTGTTAACTTTTTGGTACAAAGAGTTTAGCAGGTTGTCATGACTCGTTCAACGGCTTAACAACAACAAAGTTGTGGAAATTTTTGGACGCCAAAAAAATAAATAAATCTCATTTCTTTCATTTAACGGTCAATATAGTCGGCCTATTGAGGAAGCAATTCATGAAGAAAAATTACAGTATATGAAGCGAAAAAATCTTCAAGCCTTTAACGAATCAATATTACATTCTATTTAATGAAATCAATTTGATATTATTTTGTTTTCATAATGAGCAAAAACTGCATTTGGTTCCAACAAGGAGGCACAACAATGGGGCTACGTTAAGTTATTCCTTTATGTAGCTTTTGAAGCATGTGAATCCAATACCCCGGCAATCTTTGACATCGTACAGATAGCTTTATTTGAAAAAGTATTTGGAAATTTAACTGAGCGGTGGACATATACCAGAAATCTTATCTAAAAAATAAATCCCATGAAATTATCTACTAGATTATAATAAAATAAATTTCATTAAGATCATACGATAACAATATTTATGTCCTTTATTATAATTTTATTAGTTCTAAAGCTCTTAAAAGAACACCTTGTACTTATTAAAACTAAATATATTATAAATTAATTAAACAACGTGTATTAATTAGTTTAAACTTATATTCAATTAAATTTTTGCTCTTTAGTTATAATTATAATTAAATAAATTACTTATTATTTATTTGTTTATTGTTATTATTCTGTCATTTGTATTATTCGAAAATATTATATTAAATTTTAGGATTCAGGCATATCGATTGGCATGTCTAGTGTTCATACGAGTATAACATACGAGTATAACATACGAGTATAACATACGAGTGTCCGTGTAGTCTGTCAGGCTGCGATTTAGCTTACTAGTGAGAATTAGTCTTCAGGAACTCGATATTAATTACTTTGTCTCTAATGCCTTTTCAAAATTAAAGAATTTTTATTAGTCAATTGACATTAATCATACATACATACATACATAATTGACCATTGCAACCCTGTTTCAGGGTTACAGCCTAGCTTCTCGCAGCACCCATGTTGTGTGTGTTGATTTTTATCCATGAGTACCGGGACCTACAGTTTAAAGTTGACTCCGAATGATAGATTTGAGAAGCTTTTTCATGACAATCAAATACTCCTAGAGCTTTTCCCAGAAGACTGCTAAGAGGTAGTCCTCGAAGAAATATTTTTTTTTTCATATTTCTTTCTTTTTTTTTTGCAAGATGTCAAAGCTGGGGTTTGAGCACTGAGCTTACCTTACCTTTCCTTAAAACACTAACCACTAGTTTATGGCGACTTATCGTCGTACGTAAAAAAAAATCATTTATTAGTGTCAATAACTTCTTAATTACTCATTCATTTACATGCATACATATAAAGTCGCATGTAATCATGTAAACCGTTTTTTAAATGTCATCTATTCCATTTCGTCGTCTCAACCCCGAAAATAATTATCCTTTCAAAAATATATATAATTTTCAAATTTTAGTCCACTTCAATTTCAAACTACACTGTCTGCAACAATCAGGGAATGACCATGACATTGTGATGGTATGACAAAAAGAAGTTATGGAAAGGAGGAAAAATCAAAATGCATTTCCGAACATTTGATTCAAGTCTATTTATATCGTAATGAGAATAAATCGTTGGTCTCAGGTAGAAAGGCCCTAACTCACATAATTTAAAATTTACAGGAGGAGGTAAAAATACAACAGATACTGTAATTATTAATATACAACTTTTTATTAAATGCTGTACAATTACTTGTAATACCGTTAGTTTTAATAATATTGCAAAGATTTTTTGTTAGGATGTGTATATTTCTGAAATTTATTGGAATACTAAAAAAAATCAGTTTTGAAAAAAAATCGAGTTAGGGCCTTTCTACCTGAGACCAACGAAATACTCTCGCAAAAAAATAATTCTCAAAGCGAACAATGCTGCTAAAAAATGGTTTCCCTTTGTAACGCGTTGTGTGTCACACTAGACTATCAACTACAAATTGATGTGCTTTGTAGGAAGTACGTAAAAATATTGGAATATTTTGTACCAATTTTCTTATATCTTTAAAACACTTCCTATTGTAGTAGGGAACAAATGTTGATGCTCACTAGAATAGAGTTGAAATCGAGTTGTATTCGTATCGAGATGTGCATACATAAGCTTTCTTTAATGTGTTCGTCGAATCCGATCCTCATATCCCTTCTATATCTTAAAGGCTCTGGTGTAATTCGGTCAGCCATATATTTTGTTGTTATACACATTTAAAAATTCTAAAATGTCAGAATGTGAATCTTCAGTTCCACTTTTTCGAATAGTAGCTCTATATTATGTCACTTTCTCTACCTAATCAATATTTTTTTGAAATGATTCTCCAACTCCCTTTACTACAACTACATTATTACTCTTTTTTAATAATTCATATTCTCCTGTATCAAACATAAAAGTCAATTTAAGAGTATATTCATTTCGCCAACCTTAATATCAGAATCTCTAACAACTCTCCACCTTGTCCACCTTTGACTGAATCTCCACTCTTAGAATCTATCATATCATCAATTTGTATATGTGTCTTTAATTCCAGGTAGAGGAGACAGTTGTCCCATGAAATGTAACATTATACATCAATAAAAATTTATATATTTTTGTGCTGTTATCTTGTTCCACCATTTTGTTTGCCTGCAGCCAGTAGGGTAGTGGTTTGATCAATTTTTTATTATTAGATTTACAAAAATGTCTAAGTTCGACTCTCACAAATTATTTTCAATTAGTTGCCCTTGGATTTTTGCAATCTATATCATATGTATGTACGTACGCGACGTATTTCGGTAGTTCTAATACAAAATGTATGGGCACGAAAAAATTAAAAAATTTTGTCAGTTAACCCTTAAAAAGACTATACTAGTGTTTGAAAAACAAACAACTGAAATAAAAATGTAAAACAAATATAAACAAATTTAAAGAGAATCAAAGAAGTTTTGAAACAACAGCAGGCTGCTTCTTCATTTACATTTTATTTATCCATAGGAAAACAAATTACTGTTAGGCTGATGTCAGAGTGCGCGCTATAAGCGAAGCGATGCTAGAAGCTATAATATTCATGTTATACTTATACTACAGGATGTCAGAGTGGAGACTATATTAAACTAAGCGATTTGTTGTGTTTTAATAATACTTTTTTATTCCGTTAATCTTTTTTATTAAAAATGGATTCAGATTCACTTACTTGGTTGTTTCATTATTGTTTCAATACTTTTCCAGTTATTTTCCACAAGAATTCTGTTGTGGTAACTTTTATTTGCTTGCTCCCAAAGCACAGGGCGTATGAACACTTCTGTTATAAATTTATCAATATCAATATCCATTATTTTACAAATATCCTTTAAAATTAATGGAAAATTTAAACACGCACAAATAATAAGTAATGAAATAAATAAACAATAAAATAAACAAATGAAAAATGTCAAAGTACAATGTAAACAAACAACAACGAAGCGATGCCTTGCTATAAATCATTTCACAACCTGCTTTGTCGCTTTGGGTCTCTTGTAGCTTCGCTTTGACTCTGACATCTTTTGAGCTTTGACGTAAGAAAACACAAGCAGAGGTTTGTAGCGCATTGTAGTGCGATATTATAGCATCGCTTATAGCGCGCACTCTGACATCAGCCTTACATACGTATATAATTGTATAAATTATTTCTATTATTTTGAGTGTTCTGCAATGTGGGTGTCTACAGATTTCATTCTCAAGAATTGTTTTGGTTTTAGTTTTACAAAGAATCAAAATATGATTTGAATTCCGTTTTCAATCGGAATTGAACTATGAGACATGGCTGATATTTTTTGCTTAGAAGTATTTTTAGGCCACACACCTACTAATTAATGAGAACATAATTTATTAATCCCTCTTCAGCCATAATATAAAAATACTACATAAATACCCAGTTGGCACAATAGTCGTACACGACATTGTCGTCAAGGATGGCATATAGACAAGTCACTAATGGTTTTCGACAACATCGCGGAAGTGTTCGTGCACGATGTTTAGTTTTCTATTTCCTTGAAATTGTCGACAATTTGTTGCGGGTTAAAATAAATGAAACCACCCATGAAGAAAAATACGATGCCAGGTTGAAAAAAAAAATTTTTCGTGTCGGATGCCAACATGAGAGCATCTGGTAGAGGACAAATATAAACCCGGACTATGTCTAAAGCCTCTAATCCCTCAAAATAAAGCCCTAAGTGTTACTTCTACTGTTAGTATATATTATGTCAGGAATTGTTTTGTTTGTTAGTTGTTAGTAATTTGTATAATTTTCATGTCTCAATTTTTAGTGTTTTGTTCATAATTTTTGTTATGCTTTATTTGAAGCATTATTTTGCTGGTAGTTTTAAGTGTTTTTTTTACATCAGTGTACATAGTTTACAACCTGAAATGAGAAGAAGAATTATTATTAATAAGAGTTAGGAAGTAGTCCATGGAACGATACAGTCATACCCTTTTAATGAAACGTCCATCCATTTTATTTTTCTGAAAAGAAAAATAAAAACTTAAGTAGGAAAAATTTTAATCATACTTACGTGTCCTTTACAGCTGATAGAATGCACATGCGTAGCTTTTCCAGAACCCTTCCTAAACAAGGGAGATGCGTTCAGTGAGCATAGAGCAGAAAAATAACAGGGTGTATATGTACAGAGAAACTGTTAAATTCAAAATGCGTATATGAGAAATTACGAATTATGGGTAAAATATGTGCAATTAAGTAAGTCCGAAATTCAGTAAATTTAATAGGAATTCCACCTCAGAAAAGTTATGATGATAATTGTGTAGTTTTCCTTCAATATAGCCTCCTTGAGTAGAATTTTGTTATTCCTCGTCTTGATCCCATATACAGAATGGTTAATGAAACAACAACAACACGCATTAAATTACATTTTTTTGTTTTTTTTTTTAAGACCAATACTCAGGGGTAAACCCCTACTCATGCAGTGTGCATTGTATTGGAATGTGAAGATGGTTGATAGAATTTTTTTTTTTCATAGATTTTTGTATACTATTTTGCGCTTTTATTTGTTGATGAAACAAGTTGCTGTCAATTTGTCCACTCAAGAGCCAGTGTTATACCTTCACTCTCAAATGATCAAACATCAATTGCCTCATCTGTCGGTGGATGTTTGAATGTGAATGGTGAGCGTCTTCAGTAGATTAGCTGTTATCTTCCCAGAAGGTGACGCAGTACTCCTGATCATTGGTTTCAGGTGGAATAGATTACAAATGTCAGGGGGCGGTTTCTTGCAGATGGTCTTGCTGGAGGGGAGGAGGACCTCTTATTTTATTTAAATTAAATTGTAATTTTAGAAAACCGCATATATTTATTTTTATAATTTTGTCCTTCGCTGGGTTTGAACCATGGTCGTGTGAGTTTCTGTGCAAGCGCTCTACCAGTATGCCACGACCCCCCATTACAAAACAACATGGGAAAGGGAGAAGTGTAGGTAATGTAATTTAGAATAGTGATACTCATGAACATCAAATATAGCATTTACTATGTAAAAATATCTTACGAGTCCGTTACGGAATAAATAAGTGAATGACGTCATGCACATTCAAACGAAAGTATGACTCATCATTCACCGCTACACAAATAAAAAGTTTCAGCAAACGAAAGTATGACTCATCTTTCACCGTTGCATAAAAAGTTTTTGCAATTTAGCTTTGCACTTTAGTAACGGAAAAAATTTTTTTTTTAATTTTAAACCATTCAATAGGCGAAGATATATAAGTTCATGCTAAGGAAGGCATAAGAGATATTAAGTGAAAAGATACTAAGCTGTGTAGTGCTGGAGAAAAATTTTAGTGAGTTGTAAAAAGTGAAAAGTTTAAGAGCGAGTGGTCCAAAAATTGTGAATAGTGAAACACTTTTTTGTTTTGAACCCGTAAGAAAAATAAATAGTGTAGATAAAATAAGAAAAAACGTGAGTGGACATAGTTTATAGTGAAAGTAAATTTTTTTTTTGTAACAAATGTTTATTTTTATTAGCTGGCTATTTGCGTTTGGAAGAATATTGGAAATCCTCTGACCACTCGATGAGGAAACGAAATAGCCAGGTAACAACTATTATTTTAATTTTATAAAAATATTGCCAGCACCAAATTATAAATAAAAAGTCAGTTAAAGAAAAAAGCAAAAAAATATATTTTGATCAACAATACCCAACTACTCCAGAAAGGAAATAGAAACCTAATTTTGAAGTTAAATTCACACGTATAATCACCCCTTAGTAACCAGATTCACTTATTGGAAAGAAAAGTAAAACAGGAGAAAAAAAAAAATTTTTTTATTGTCCGGAAAGAAACCCCTTAATTTTTTTATAACAAATCTTAATTTTAAGTATTTTCTTTTAGTAATTTTTTTTTAATTTTTGAAAATCCCTAATTTTTTTTTGTAACATACATATACATACATATATCTCATAGTGCGTACCCAGTGCTTAGGTATATCGCGATAAAACAAAACCCAGGAATAAGTGGAAAAATTTAGATTACAAATAAGTCCAACTCAGGGAGCTCCTTTAGCTGTAGGTATTAGTTTTATTTTCGAACATAAATTCCGGTTTTAAGGAATAAGGAACTTAAGCCCTGTTGATCATAATTTTAGTTAAAAAAAAATTTTTTTTTCATTATAAGATATACACCAATACCCCGGTTTGCGTCGCTAATTGGGACTGAAAAAATGAGACGCAAACCGAAACGACGCAAACTGAAGCAGAATTTTCAATTGTTTACGTATTTGATTTTCGTTTAGTCAATACAGGTTTTAAACATTTTAGCTTAGAAAAATTGTTTTTAAATCAATATATTTTCTTATTAGTTTTTGATCACTGAAGATCACTGATATAATTCGAAACTAATAACTACGCTTAACATGTAAACAACGCACACCTGCAAATTTGCTTTCTACTAAACGGGAAATCCCCTTTTTTTGCTTTAACTTTGTAAAAATATTTTCATATTAACCACGCAAATCGAAGCATTTACGACGCAACTTCGAAGCCGTGCGACGCAAACTGAAACAAAAACGACGCAACATTGAAATTCGAGAAACTTAAAAAAAAAACGCAACTTCGAAGCGACGCAAACTGAAGCGACGCAAATCGGGGTATTGGTGTATATGTGTTTTTGTAAAATTCCGAAAATTATTAATTTTTAATTATATAAAATTTAAATTTCCTATAATTTTCTTTATTAATTTAAATCAATAAATAATGTATTAAAAATTCTTAGAATTTTTAAATATGTTGGCTTGATTAATTAAAGGGCAAAGGCAATAATAGACAGGTAAGTGGGCACGAGGTCAGGTGGAAATAGGGTCGTCGCATAAATGCATGTTGGATCTTCTCGACGACAAGGTTGGGTGCGCAATTATGGAGCTTAACACCTGCTTCCAAACAAAGTCTTTTCATGTGGTCCCGTAGAGTTAGATTTTAAATGTTTGGTTTTTTTTTTGTACAATTTTTTTGTGTTAGGATACGCGGCTGGCGAGAAGGGTTGGAACCACCTGAGATGTCAATGAGCTAGACGGAAACCTCGCCAGTGCAACCGGTCCGTAACAAATTAACAGAAAAATGACAACATGCTTGCATAGTTCATACAATGTACCGTTGACGGCAAGCTCAGTGACATTGTCGCTCAGTCTACGATTTTTACGAAATTTTTTTGAAAATGTTGTTGACGAATTGTTCTGGCTGTCGTGTATGTGTCGTGCAGGATAGTCTATTGTCGTGCACCCATCCTCGAGGATGTCTTTTAGACAGAGCCAACTGGGTATGTAAATATACTTATACATACATGTATGTATGTACATAGATACAGTAGTGTTTAATAAAATAGATTCACCCTGGTTCAATATCTTAAAGGCCAACAAAACTTTGAAGAACGTACTTAATATTTTTGCTTGCTTTTATTTTATTTAAATTATAAAGTAAATAATACAAAACTCCCCAGATAAAAATCTAAATCCATCCATGTGCTCATAAATATTGTTAAAATCAACTAATATTGCCTGTTCAAAAAATTTTTTTCAACAAATTTGATGATCATAGTATGAAAAACATCACAGTGTGATTAGAGAGCTCGCACAAAAACTCAAACGGCCCAGGTTCAAATCCCAGCAAAGGTGAAAAATGAAAACGTTAGTTTGCGGTTTTTCCAAAATTATAATTTAAAAATAAGAGGTTTCCCCCTCCAAGAAGTCCATCTACAAAGAAGGCGCTCCCTGAACTTCCACTCTACTCCAACCTAACCATTGACAACACAAACGAATGATCAGCAGAAAATCGCCTCCTATTGCGAAGTAGCAGATAACAGCTAAACCTACTTAGCGAAGGCTCTCACAACACAATCGACATGCAACGATAAGCCAATTGGTGTTAATCATTCAAGGGTGAATGATCAATTCACAGTAATTTGTCTCATTGCTAAAGTGCTTAATAAATAATAATACGTATAAAAAATATACTATCCTTTCAAAAAAAAAAAAATCCAATAAAATGCACAACATTGGTCTCAATAAAAAAATATGTACCGTTATGTATCCGTCACCATTTTTTTGTTGTTGTTGGAATTCAGTGAAATTATTTCTTTCGAATTTAAACAAAATACTTCTCCACTTATGCATGGGGGTATGGGGATTTTTTTGACACTATGACACATGACCTCTATTTAGAATAAAAACTACAATATATGCCGTATACTATACAAATATTTTAAACAACATCGTGATATTTTGTGCTTAAATATGAGCAAAAGGTTTGTCTGAAAATAATGGCGGAAAGGTTTTAAGCTGGCCTACAGAGTTTTTATACTTAAATCCTATTGAAATTGTATGGCAAATTGTCAAAGCGTCCCTTTGAAGACAAAATCCTAAATTCAAAAAAAAAAAAAGGGGAGGGAGTTCTTTAAAGATGCCTGGAAGAACATTCCAATCAAAACGTTTTAAAGAATTATGGACTTAATGCCAAAACGCTTCTTTGACCTTATTCAAAATAAGGATAATTTCACTAGGTACAGAGGTAAATAAACGATAATTGATACGAATAAGTTGGTTTAATTAATAAAAAATAAATTTTTGTAAACCATCAAATTTGGTGAATCTATTTTATTGAACAGACAAAAGCAGCTATTTTAAAAATATTTATGAATATATTGTTTTGTAAGTTTTTCTCTTGGGCAGTTGAGTATTTTTATATTATTTACTTTATTGTTGAATCAAAAAAAAAAAAAACCAACAAGAGTATTAATCACGTTTTTCCAATATTTTTCGGCCTTAAAGATGTTAAATCAGGGTGAAGCTATTTTATTGAGCACCACTGTATATGGTGTAAGCTCAATTATATTACTGTTTTCTATCAATATACTGTGAACCAGAGTTGTAAATGAATCATTCTTTTTTGATTTTAATTCATTTGAATTAGCTTAATTTTGAATTAATTCTTTTCAACAAAAAAAAGAATTGAATTAAATTTGAATCAATTCATTTGAATTTAGCGAACATGAATTGCAATTCATTTGAATTTAGCGAACATGAATTGCAATTCATTTCCAATTCAAATGAATTAGGCAAAATGAGTTGCAATTCATTTGAATTAGGCAAAATGAATTGTAATTCATTTTTTAATTCAAAAGAATTGGTAAAAAGAATCGCAATTCATTTCTAATTCATTTGAATTGAAATGATTTGGAATTAATTTAAATGAATCAGAAAAGTAACTTGTAATTCAAATTTATCAAATCAAAAATGAATTGCATTCAATTGAAGTAAACTTGGTGTTTGGAGTTTGGTCCTTCAAGTACTACTTATGTCGCTTTTGATATACGCTGAATAACAAGACATTCAGTATTTAAAATCTATTAATAATTTATGAAATTTTGTGACGCACGAACATTAAAGGACAAACACTTTAGTAATACTTATGAGAATTATTATAATTATTATATTATTATTATATTATTAAGAGAATTATTATAAATAAGTAATAAATACTTGGATTAAAGGTAATAGAAAATGAGTGATTCATTATTAGTAGTGGATATATTTTTATTATAAAGTACAGAATAGAAGTACTTGGAAAAAGGGTGATGCTTTTGCATTGCAGTCTTTTTTTCAGAATCAATTCAATTCAAGTAAATTGGAAATGTATAACAAAATCATTTTTCGAGTTAATTTAAATAAATTGGTAAAATGAATTGCAATTCATATTTTAACTCATTTGAATTAATTCAAAATCAATTCAAATAAATTGGGAATGAATTGCAATTCATTTTACCAATTCATTTGAATTGAAAATGAATTGCAATTCATGTTCGCTTAATTCAAATGAATTGATTCAAATTTAATTCAATTCGTTTTTTGGAGAAAAGAATTAATTCAAAATTTTTCCAATTCATTGCATGAATGATTCACGAATTAATTCAAAAATGAATGATTCGTTTACAACTCTGCTGTGAACAAATGAAAAAATTTATCAAATCAATGTGTAGTATACTTGTACTATTCAATACAGTACAATATACAGGCAATCACCATTCTATTATTGTGATTAACAAAGCAAAACATTATTCTAAAAATGTTTAGTTTTAAAGCAGTATCGAGCGAAACAACATTACGTTAAAAGAAAACGGAAAAATAACGGAAACGTACATATTTTGAAAATTTTCACTACGGATGCGCAGGATAATAACTTGTCGATTAAAATAAACACCATGTGGTTCCCAATTCTATTAACAGTTTTTGTGTGTCTTTTAATAGCGGATTATCTTTTTAAAAGACGTCGTAATCATTTATTAAAAATTTCAGGCATAAAAGGTCCTTCCGGCACCCTGCCTATATTGGGTGATCTTATTGATACCTTAGGATTAAATATTTCAAGTAATTATTTATACAGATAAACTTTTATAATTATTCGTAAATTAATTCTACATTCAAAAGATATGATCTTTTAAAATAAATTGCAAATTTTTGTTAAGCCGAAAGACAACAGAGAGCTAATCAGATACTTTAAAATAAAATTTAATTAAAACATGTTCACCAGATTTGAAATTTTAATTTATTGTGAAACTCATGAATTAAATGGTAATTTAGTAACAGCAAATACAATTTTATAGTAGACGCCGTGGTCTAGTAGTTAGTGTGCTGGCTTACTAAGACGATAACGCTGGGTTCAAATCTCAGCTCTGACATGTTGAAAAAAAGAAATACGAAAAAAATATTTCTTTCGGCGACTACCTCTCAGCAGTCTTCTGGCAAAAGCACTGGGAGTAATTGATTGCCATGAAAAAGCTTCTCAAATCTGTCGTTCGGAGTCGACTTTAAACTGTTGGTCCCGGTACTCATGGATACAAATTAACACACACAATATGGGTGCTGCGCGAAGCTAGGCCGTAACCCTGACACAGGGTTGCAATGGCCAATTAGGTATGGATGTGTGTACTTATGTGATTGGTACTTATTCCCTAGAGAAAATTGATACATTTCTTGAACTGGGTGTATTACTTTATGTACAACTCCCACATCTCCCAAACTGTGAGTAAGGCAAAAGGAGTATTGGGTTTTATTAAACGCTAGGGAAAGAAGTTCAACGCTCCGTATGTTTGAAAACAATTATTCAATTCTCTGGTAAGACCAATTTTATAGTATGCATCAGTTGTCTGGGATACTCAATATGGTATTCATATAAATAAAATTAAGTTCGTCCAGAAACAATTTCTCCTTTTATGTCTTGGTCATATTCTCCAAATATTGCCTTACCATCATATGGCAGCCATCTTGCACTTATTAGACTACCAACACTTAAAAGCAGGAGAACTTTTATGAACAGTTCTTTCATGCATAATGTGTTACGTGGTTTTATTGATTTTGAAACTCTTCTAAGTAAACTAGAACTTATAATTTCAAATCGCTCGACAAGATACTACATTTCAAGAAAATATTAGTTGGATCACCGACCCGATTATACATACACTGGTCTTAACAAAATTCGCTACTGTAATTACCTCGAATAAATTCCATTATACTCTATGTAGGGTCAAAATAAAATTTTTCCGAACATTTATTGCGTGAGCTGAAAGCACGTAAGTAAACCAATTATTTTCATGATTAATTCTAGGTCAAAGCACTAATAAAATATGGTCTGAGCCATCACCAAAATATAAGAATTTGAATAAAAAAAATTCAAGCTAAAGACCCAGAAAGTCTGTTATGAACTGCTTAAGTAAATACGCAATCCTTAATCCGATAATCATTGCTTTGGGAGCTATTCAAAATAATGGAATGATTTTAATTGTGGAAAATAAACTTGTCGAAGTTAAAACTTATGTTATATGGCTGGGTGGCTTAGATTACCACGTTTGAAACACCACCAAACAGAGGGGTGATATAAAATTTGTTTAAAAGTGCAAAAATATGCAGAAACCATATTTCGGAATACTGCACACATATTATATCTATACTAACAGATTACAGTCAAGGTAAATAGCTTTGACTTGAACTGATAACGAAAATAATATTTCATTTATAAACCAAATGTTGGCATTAGTATATGAGTATCATTTTGCTAGGCAATCAATTACCCATTTTTTTCTTTTAAAATGCATTTCAAATCAAATGACTTGAATAATTACATTTTTATTTATAAATATAATACTTAACATGTCTTCTGAAATGAAAAAATTTTAAATGTTTTTCTAACCACCCTTTAATGAAATTAAAATTTTTTTGTACATTAGAGAGACGAAATATGTATGAAAACTTTTTAATGAAATTTACAAGCAGCACACTATACGAAAGGCTTTTCGCATCTATCTTTAAAATAAGTTGAATATATTTTTCATTTTATTGTCTTTCACACACATCATTTTCTCCTTTGATTATGAAAAAAAAATATATAAATAAATCATTGCTATAAAATCTAAATAATTAATATAATTTAACTTTTAGCTAATGAAAGTGTTTCTGGCGAAACAAAAATAATATTTTACTTTAAGGACTATATTTTCATTTTCTTCAACTATACTACAGCTTTATGTAAGCATAAATTAATTATTAGAATTTTCAAAATGGCTTTGTACGGATCGCAAACTTCCTTCGTCCTCCGTTTAATAAAATCAAGCGTACTATTCGCCCTATGCACAGTGTTAATAATGTGAGTGTTAAATTTAAGTTTCCTATCTAATAGATTGCCGAGATCAATAATAGGTTCAAACTTCTTTAAAACGAATTCTACCAAAAGATATCTGGAAAGGTCTATGTTTAAAGTTTACTAACATTTAGATCCATCACGTTTACCTTACATCACAAATAAAAGTTATCCAAATTATTTTGTAATAACAAATACTCAGTCGTATTACAACAAGCCATATAGCATATAGCATTATACTATCAGAGTACATTGAAATATTCGGGTTTTGAATACTTGAGGGAAGATCATTCACATATAATGGTAACAATGTCAGCTCAACATGACTACCCTGACGAACTCTAGAGGTGAAACACATTTCCCTAGAATATAACCTCCTAAACTTAATGCGCTGAGTCCTGTTATCTAAATGGAACTAATTTACCCAACATTTTTACCATCCAAACCGACGAAGTTTACATAGATTAGCCTTATCAAAAGCCTATACAAAATCGGTACAAATTGATTAGGTCAACAGACATTTATAAGGAAGGAAGAAAAGTAAACCATATTATATATATATTATATACAATGGAATGTGTCTTATGAAAACCATTATGAGAAGATGTGTTAATTGAGAAAATCAAAAATGCTTTGGCATCAGTGTCAAGTCAACTTTCAGAATTATATTCAGTGTCCCTGCCAAACTACCTACTACATTTATAAAAAGAAATCAAAAAAGAACTTCCCAAAAAATATTGAAAGTAACCCAATTTTAATTACGCATTTAACAGAAAACTCAAGAGCTAACAAACATGACCACAAAACAGAGGATAGAATTCCCTCAGTTCCAGCAGTGTATATAGTCCAGAAATGAGGCAAAGCCAGAGGTATCCATGAAATATCTAAATAAGTGACACTAAAGTTAACGCCTAGACTTCGGAAGGGGTAAGTAAATGAACAATCGAACTCCTGATCAGAAAATGTGAAAGCAAACTAGTTCTGCTGACTCGATTTATATTAAAACATACATTACTTGCTTAATGCTTATAAGCCTTTAAAGCTGTTGTACTTGATCGAAGAGCGTGGTTTAATTCTATAAACGTCTAAAAACTTAGCCTTGCTATTTTTCAACCGCACTAATTTTCTACTAAGTCAGAGTGAAATCCTCTAATTCTTCAAACGTATTTTCGGAACAGCTATCTCTTCTAATTTTGTGTATACATTTAAGGGCTCGTGAAGTACACGATGATTATTTGTATATTTTGAGCAAATTTGAGGTTAGCAACGAAATTGGCTCCAATGTTCACCTCTAGCATGTAGGGTTTTTTCACAAAATTTTGCAATAAAGCATCGCTTACCTCGTCATCTTTCAGACCGTCAGTTGTTTGTAGTTTGTTCACGTAAACCCAGTCCCAGAGAAATAATCCAGCGGGTTGCGTCAAATGGCAACCGGAGAATTTCTCATGCAATTACTCAACTATTTGGCCAACAGGGTGGCTTGCGGTATCGTCCTGCCGAAACCAAAATGAATAGAAATATAAATAATATATTATATATATAATTATGTATATATACATATACAATATAAGTCTATATACATACATATATACTCCATATATCATTATTAAGAAATTCATTGGTTTATTTTTGTTTTCTTTCAAGCTATGTTTAATTACTTTGAACGTCATGCTAGAGAATATGGCAAAGTATTTCGTATATGGGGAGTACATCGACTTCTATTGATTGTAAGGGACCCAAAGTATTTTGAAGTAATCCTCAGCAGTTCAAGTCATATACGAAAGCCTTTTATTTACGATATGCTCTCGTCTTGGTTAGGTGATGGCCTATTATTAAGTTTTGGGAGCAAATGGCATGCACGACGTAAAATTGTAACACCAACCTTTCATTTTAAAATTCTAGAAGAATTTGTTCAAGTATTCGATAAAGAAAGCGATGTTTTAGCTAAAAAACTAGCAGCGAAAGCTGATGGCAAAACAGCTTTCGATGTGTTTCCTTTGGTATGTCTTACGGCCTTGGATATAATTTCGCAAACGGCTATGGGTGTGGAAATTAATGCTCAAGATCATCCAGAATTTTCCTATGCTATGGCGGTAAAAGAGTAAGCTTTTAAGAACTATTATATCAGTGTATATCAAAAATATTTTTTTATTATTTAATTTATTTGAGCTTAAGGTCGAATAAATATTTATATTATTTATTTTACGATATTTCGCTACTTCCTTTTTTTTATAATTTTGTTATTGTTTTGTCACATACAAATATATATTCCTGATGATGCTACGCAAGGAAGTAGCGAAATATCGTAAAATAAATAATATAAATATTTATTCGACCTTAAGCTCAAATAAATTAAATAATAATAAAATTACTAAAAAGGTCAAGGAAAATAATACAAAAATATTTTTTTTTAATTTGAAGTGCTACCAAAATAATTGCATCCCGCTTTGTTAGACCTATTCAATATTTTGACATTACGTATATATTAAGTGCACTTCCTTCCTATCTAAAACTACGGAAATGCGTTAAAACAATGCACGATTTCACTAACAAAGTTATCAATGAGCGCAGAGCGAAAATCAAGGCTGACAATGACTTAGGCACTAATGCCAGTAAGTAACCAGTTTTTAATATATAAATTTATTAAATTCAAATCCTTATTTTTATGGCATTTTAGATGAAAATGATATGGATGTGGGCCAAAAGAAACGTATGGTTTTTCTTGATGTTCTTTTGCAGGCAACAATAAATGGACAACCTTTAAGCCATAAAGATATATGTGAAGAAGTCGATACATTTATGTTTGAGGGTCATGACACCACTACAAGTGGTATTTCATTTTGTCTATACCTACTATCACGACATGCTGACATACAACAAAGAGTTTATGAGGAGATTATACAAATTATAGGAGACGACAAAGAGAAACCTGTTACCATGAGAGATTTGAATGATCTTAAATATTTAGAGGCCGTTATTAAGGAAAGTTTAAGATTGTATCCTTCAGTACCTATGATTGCGCGAGAGATTATGGAGGACACAAAAATCGGTTCGTGTATATTCATATTATTTTTCTTTAACTTAAAAATTTATACATATTTTCAGGTAATCAAATTATACCGGCTAACACTCAAGTGTGTCTTGTTATTTATGCCGCTGGCCGTGATCCTGATTATTTTGACAACCCGAATGATTTTAATCCAGATCGTTTTTATACTGAATTTCCAGATAAAGTTAATAGTTTTGCTTCTGTTCCCTTTTCAGCTGGTCCACGCAATTGTGTTGGTCAAAAATTTGCTATGCTTGAACTTAAAAGTACCATTAGTAAAGTGCTGCGTTATTATGAATTGTTACCTTTAGGAGAGGAAGTAGTTTGGATAATGAGTTTAATTTTACGTTCTGCAAATGGTATTAATATCGGTTTAAGGCCACGAAAATCTTGAAGTCTTTTCCATGAACAATGTATTTTTTGATTTAGTTGTAATAAATCATGAGCTGGGCTTTCAACAGAATAATTTATTTCTTAAAAAGCGTTTTTCAATGCAATTGGTAAGAATTATACATAATAGCGCTGTGAAAAAGTCAAGGTATCAAACAATTATTAACTTTGATTGATAAAGCTTGAGCCAAAAATCACAAGTATTTTGTTAACACAAAATTCAAAGTGTACGTATAATGCGTTGCACATACATACTACTTAGATTCAAGAAAAAACATTTTTTTTACGTACATACTTTAATTATGCGAAATTGATGGGTTTGAAGAAATTTGTCTTGTAGAAATTAGTTTGTAAAGATGAGTCTTAAAAAATCGTTCCAGTAAAAAAAAACGTCAGGATAAATAGTGTGCACATACCATCTAAGACACGAAAAAGCTTAACACGATCAGCGTTATTCTTTTTCTCGAAGAAATAAAACCTTTTTATTTTTCGTTAAGAGGGAAAGTAATAATACTCGTTCGGTTTCAACTCTTACAACAAATGATTAAGATTTCGCGATCCCGGTTAAAATGTCAAACTTTTAGCAGAATTAGATATTTGCAAGTAATTCATGTTTACAAAAAAATGTTCACCTGATGCACTAGTTCAAAGAAACACTTTTAGCATTGCCTTCTCTATTTTTTTTTCAGGTCTAAACATACGAGTACACAAGACAGAAAAGTATGCCAGCACTGCACTTTCACGTTTTCGTATCCATTGGCTGTCTGTCTATTTAGTATTCCCCAATATTAGGGAAAGTGAGGTGAGAGTGTAAGGTATTTTAAGACCACTAATATGTTAAGCTTCCATCAGTACTACTTTTTAGCTTGTGGTGGTACAAAATTGACTGAAATAAAAAAACCTGAGACCGGATATTATTTTTCTTGTAAGACTTGTCGAGTAAAACAAGATTCCAATAGTGAAATATGCCGGACACCTCTAAAATCCGGATTTACGGTTAAAAAACCGGTTTTTTTACCTTTGCGCACTTATAAGCCTGTAACTTTGTTGATAATGATCCGATTTTCAATTTTTGATTGATTTGAGAAGAAGAAACTGAGATCTTTCAAATGATATATAATTAATAATTTAGTATAATTTAATTTTTATTTTTTTTTATTTTGAGACCAATACTCAGGGGAAAACCCCTACTAAATGCTGTGCATTGTATTGGAATTTTTAGAAAGGACAGTACATATATTACAATTAATTATATTATTATTAAGCGCCTTAGGAATAAGACAAATTGCTGTGAATTGATCATTCAAAGGCCAGTGCTATACCTTCACCCTTGTATGATCGATAGCAATTGTCTCACCGTTGCATGTTAATTGTGTGGTGAGTGTGCCTTCGCTAGGTAGGTTAAGCTGTTATCTGCTACTTCCCACGGTTTTTTTTACCGTAAATCCGTATTTTGGAGGTACCCGGCATATTTCACTATTAGAATCTTGTTTTACTCGACAAGCCCTACAAGAAAAATAATATCCGGTCCCAGGTTTTTTGGACTGTGGCACCGTGTTATCGCTCAAGCTCTGAAATGTATTCGACTTTAGATGTAATAACAGTATACGGACGAATGAAAAAAAATATTTATCAATATTCACCGATTTAGTGAGAACAAGATTTTCCATATGGATATCTCTAACTTGTTTGATAGAGTCTGGCACGCCACTATCAGATACGTTTTTTCTAATGAGTTTAGTTTAAATTTAAGAGTACTACAATGCTCTGTTCTGTCCCCTTTCTACTTTTTCGCTGATAAATGCAATATTTGTCATTCATATTTTTGGAGACAGTGGTGAAAAGGCTTAATATGAATGACACAATCACGAATGACTTCCTGAAAATCTCCGAGTAAGCTCGCGTAAACAGGTTCAAATTTAATGCGCGTAGGACTGAATACTTTTCCTCGCAACCATAGGCGTGGTGGTGATGACACCATCTTGACATCCACGGCAACACGTATTGTAGATATTGAGCAGGGGGCATGAAAATCAACTGTGATGTTTGCTGGAATGATCAAATTTATCGAGTATCGAAAGAAGCATTCAAGGACAAGAAATACTTTCTTTTCCATACCTTTATTCAACCCAAGAAAGAATACAACTCTTATGTATGGGCTTGCGCTTCTAAATCTATTTTGCGGCTTGTTTACCGAGTACAGGAAAGGACAAAGCTGCTTATCAATAACGATACGGTATCCAACTCTATAGGTTCATTGGAACATCAGCGCAATGTGGCGCACATTTCGTTGTCCTCTTTCCACTATCATGGGAGTAACTCTGATTTAATAAAATTTTCATTTTAAATTTTGCAGTTAATTGTCCAGAAAATCGTGAAATCTTTATCGCACGTTTCGTATTTGGAAGAACCTTTTTTCAAAAGTTTTTTCTGTTGTGTGAGTTTAATTTGCTGATATCAGCCACTACTGGGCATCTATGTATTAAATCAAAGTAACTAGAAATGAAGGGCTTCATTTCTTCGCGAAATTTAAACCGGTTGGTGCCCAACAAAATTAAAGCTTTTTTGATAAAATATTGAGAAAAATTTAAATATGTGTCAATAATGAGATAGGAGGAATAAGCGCTGCATATGGCGATGTTTCAGATTTTAATATTAGACATGAAGAAACCGTAAGTAATAAGAATTGGCCTTCAATAACGTCAAAATTAGCTATATTAACCCAATCAGAAAATGTTGTGACGATTTTTTGCACAAATTTGGAAACAAATTGTTTGCTAGTTTAAGTTAACTAGTAACAATGTAGGTCAAAAAAATATGATTAGCGTATATTTTTCTATTCAGATTGCAAAAATAAAGACTATTATTCTGCGGCCAGGATTTGACAGGATATTGCAAAGCAACGTGCATATTTCTATGAATTTTGACGGGGCAAATAGAAAGAGAGGACTAAAAGAATTTAAAGCCTTGCATAATGCACTTTTGGATACGTTTACTTCACATTTCGTTATGCATATAATGAGAATTTATTTTCGGAAGCTGTAAAGAAAGACGGCTTCACAGTGGATATATTTAAAAGATCTGTTTTAAAACAGATATTTTGCAAAGAAATGTAGAGATAAGAAAAAGGAAAACACTCAAAAAATTTCAGAGAATTTGAATTTTTGATCTGCATTCATATTTAATTTTAAATGATATCTTTTTCTAAACTCAACATTAAAATGTACGAGTATGATAGCAAAATTATAAACTGATTAATTAATAAATAAAGAAAATGTTATATCTTTTTAGGCTGAATTTAATTTAATACACATTATTCTTTCAATTACAAATTCAGTGGGAATACGGACGTAAATTAGACTATAATTTATACGCATTATGTTCTAATTTCGCTCTGTTTGTAGAAGTATCTCACTTAGAACTTAAGTTTCAATGTAAGTGCAGTTGTAGTGCTACTTGCTTACATAATCCCTTACTTTTTAAGCTAGAGCGTTAAAGTGGGGAAATAAGCGAAAGCGTCATCACTGACTGCTACTATGTAGTGCCTACATCAGTATTTACGTTATGTATATTTTTACCGCTGGGTAATTCTGACGATAAAGCCATATGAGATGAATATGTAATTGGAGATAATGAAATAAAACAAGGGTAACACGACAACGTCGATTAAATTTCAAAAAATTTTTGATTCCCTTAAATGCAAAATCGTATATTAAATCGTGTGCAGAATGCCCATTTAACAAATCCTACATTACAATAAAATTGTCCCCAGTTTCATTTCTGTGTACATGAATCACTTGGGTCTTTTCCCAAAGAGTGCACACTGCAAACAAATCCATCCTTGTTATTGTGAACGCATTCCACAAGTTTACAATTTCAAAAGCGGTAAAAAGTACAAGAAGTAAACGTGCATTTTGTGTGCTTAGTAAAATCTATTCGAATGCAAACACCAGTCCTGGTAGAGCAGTTACATCTTCCGAGTTACCTATTGTTTTTCAAAAACTATTGCTAAAGTAAAACGTCAAAGAGCTAGTAAATAGCCAAAATAAAAAAATAAATAAATAAATAGAAAATGCCGATGTTTTTTTAGTATATTACATACATACATACATAACTGGCCTTTACAACCCTGTGTCTGGTTTACGGCCTAGCTTCTCGCTGCACTCATGTTGTGTGTATCAATTTTTATCCATGAGTACCGGGACCTACAGTTTAATGTCGATTACGAACGACAGACCTGAAAAGCTTGTTCGAGGCAATCAGTTACTCTTAGAACTTTTGCCAGAAGTCTGGTAAGAGGTAGTTGCCGAAAAAATACTTTTTTAATATTTCTTTGCTTCAAGATGTCAGAGCAGGGGCTTGAACCGGAGCTCTCGTCTTAGTAAGCCAACACACTAACCACTAGACGTCCACTGCAACGCTTGTATATTATGCTCTTTAAAAACTGGCATAACAGCTGATAAGTAGTTCAGAAGCAATAAAAAAGTTACTAAGAAAAATCAAAATCGCCTTAAGAAAGACGACATACTTTAGTGCCATTTTTTTATTTGCACGTCAACAATAAATTTAATTTTCATGAATAGGAATAAATTTTCATAATTAAAATTCTCACGAATTATTGTTTTGCGTTTTTGCTATGTCAGCTATTTCAGATAAAATAGCGATAAATTGTTATCAAAATTAGAAATGAAAGCAAATTCTTCAATTTTCTTAAGGCGGATTCACCCATAAGTTTCTGAAACATTTTTGGTTCGGACCACATTTTTTTTATATGTAGTTTGACGTTTCTCTCAGACAGCGAGAGAAATGATTTTGTGCGAAGTGCTCTCAGCTTGGTTTAAATTAATTTTAAATTTGGTCCGAACCACACTGAAAAAGATTGCCACATCATACAAAATTTATACAAGAGTAATGCCATATTTGCTTGGCATTTATATTAAAAAATTAGTATGGTAAAGAGAATAATGTAAAAGCAACTAAGAAGTAAACATATTAGAATATAAGAAATATTGGTGGCAAAAATTAAAAAAAAAAATTTAATTATAAAATATTATTTAAGGTAGTAGTATTAAATAATTTACTGTAAAATTGTTACAAGGGATTTTTATCCATTTCAGCCATCACAAAACAAAATCTTTTTATTCTTGCTAAATAATTCACATCAAATACTATTAATTCTTTATTTACTTTAGTTATAAATTCGAATATTATAAGCTTTTAATTATCTTAATTTGACACCAATATAATAAATTCTACAAATATTCTATTTCCTTCTGCACATAGATATTTAAGTAATTTTTAATTGAATATGGCAGCACTGATTTTACGAACAAAATTTCTGAAATTGGTGAATCGTAGTGCACAAAATTCTCAGTAAACAAAAAATTAGTTTGAACAAAAAATGTTTCAGAAACTTATGGGTGAATCCGTCTTTATATAGATACATCTAAAACATAGATGGGCATTTCATAGCTCAATTGAGCTGAGATAGTTTACATGTGTTCTTACGCTCCTTCATTTTGTCCTCTCTTTGCATATGTTTTTTTGCAAAAACACTTAAAGAAATGTGTCGTGTTACGAGACAAATGTAGTTTTATTTTTTATTCGTCAATGAACTGCCAATGAGTGCACATGTGTATCGGACGTTTTATTTATTTTTTGTGAGAATTAAAATTATTTTTCAGATTAATTGAAAAAATTGTATGAAATTCTAATTGTGTTAGATTTAATTTGAGTGAATTTTTTTCATTAAATGTCAATGTGCATAAAGTCATACAAAATGTCTTTAATTATCATAAAAATATGGCTTGTAGTTCAAAAAGTAAAGATATTTTAAATCTTACATAACTTTTTTTAAGATCTGCCTTCAAAAACCGATTAGCATTACTCAAATTAGAGTACTCGAATAAGATATGTTTCCTTCAGCAGTAAAAGAAATTTCGTAGTTCATGACCAGTGATATGTAAGTTAATAACATACATATTTATGAATTCACACATTTTTTGTTCAGTACAGTTCCCTTTCATGCTCACTAACACAATTACAAAACACTTTTGCCCATCTTGTTATTTCTGTTATTTTTAGTAAAAAATTAAAAATCGGATCATTATCAACAAGGTTACAGGCTTATAAGTGCGCAAAGGTAAAAAACCGGATTTGGATGTGTCCGGCATATTTCACTATCGGATTCTTCTTTAACTCTACAAGACTTACAAGAAAAATAATATCACTCCCCAGGTTTTTCTATTTCAGTCAATTTTGTACCACTGTGTTATACTTACTCCACCTTGAAGGGACCAAAGCTAAAAGGTAATACTGATGGAAACTTAACATATTAGTGGTCTTAAAATACCTTACACTCTCACCTCACTTTCCCTAATATTGGGGAATACCAAATAGACACACAGCCAATGTATACGAAAGCGTGAAAGTGCACTGCTGTCATACTTTTCTGCCCGGAAGTCTTGTGTATGTTAAGAACTGCAAAAAAATAGAGAAGGCACTGCTAAGAGTGTTTCTTTGAACTAGGGCATCAGCTGAACATTTTTTTGTAAACATGAATTAAGTACTTGCAAATATCTAATTCTGCTAAAAGTTTGACATTTTAACCGGGATCGCGAAATCTTAATCATTTGTTGTAAGAGTTGAAACCGAACGAGTATTATTACTTTCCCTCTTAACGAAAAATCAAAAGGTTTTATTTCTTCGAGAAAAAGAATAACACGAAAACTTCAATATACTCTGATAGTATGATGCTATACTGTATATGGCTTGCTGTAATACGACTGAGTATTTGTTACTACAAAATAATTTGGATAACTTTTATTGGTGGTGTAAGGTAAATGTGATGGTTCTAAACATTAGTAAATTTAAACGTAGACTTTTTTCCAGGGGAGCTGTGAATGATTCTGTTTATATTTTGGTAGAGTTAGTTTTAAAGAAGTTTGAACCTATGATTGATCTCGGCATTCTATTAGATAGGAAACTTAAATTTACCAATGTGCATAGGGCGAATAGTATGCTTGGTTTTATTAAACGTACGAAGCCATTGTGAAAATTCTAATAATTAATTTATGCTTACATTGAGCTGTAGTATAGTTGAAGAAAATGAAAATATAGTCCTTAAAGTAAAATATTATTTTTGTTTCGCCAGAAACACTTTCATTAGCTAAAAGTTAAATTATATTAAGAATTTAGAAAGAGAAAATGATGTCTGTGATGGACAATAAAATGAAAAATATGTTCAACTTATTTAAAAGATAGATGTGAAAAGCCACACTTTCGTAAAGTGTGCTGCTGGTAAATTTGATTAAAAAGTGCTCATATATATTTTTATATATTTCGTCCTCTCTAATGTACAAAACAATTTTAATTTCATGAATGGGCGGCTAGAAAAACATTTATTATTTTTTTTTTTTTTTTTCATTTCAGAAAACGTGTTAAATATTATATTTATAAATAAAAAATTAATTATTCAAGTTTGATTTGAAATGCATCTTAAAAGAAAAAAAAAATGGGTAATCGATTGCCTAGAAAAGCGATAGCCCAGTCAATTAGTTACTCATAGACTAACATCAACATTTGATTTACAAATGAAATATTAATTACGTTATCAGTTCAAGTCAAAGCTATTTAACCTTGACTGTAATCTGTTAGTATAGTTATAATATGTGTGCAGTATTCGTTTGTTTGCTTCATGAAACGTGGTAATCTAAGCCACACAACCATATAACATTATAAGTTTTAACTTCGACAAGTTTATTTTCTACAATTTAAATCATTCCATTCTTTTGAATAGCTCCCAAAGCAATGATTATCGGATTAAGGATTGCGTATTTACTTAAGCAGTTCATAACAGACTTTCTGGGTCTTTAGCTTGAATTTTTTTTATTCAAATTCTTATATTTTGGTGATCTGAGCGACCATATTTTATTAGTGCTTTGACCTAGAATTAATCATGTGCTTTCAGCTCACGCAATAAATGTTCGGAAAATTTTTATTTTGACCCTACATAGAGTATAATGGAATTTATTCGAGATAATTACAGTAGCGAATTTTGTTAAGACCAGTGTATGTATAATCGGGTCGGTGATCCAACTAATATTTTCTTGAAATGTAGTCTTGTCGAGCGATTTGGAATTATAAGTTCTAGTTTACTTTTTTTTATTTTTAAAGCCAGTACTAATGAAGTACATTGTGCTGGTCTAGGAAAATATGCTATTGGAAGGGGAAAAGAGGAAGTAGTGTTTGTGGACAAATTATTTAAATCTGCTGATATCGTAATTGACAGGAAAAACATTTGCCGGAAGATTGTTTCACAAACGAGCGGTGCGGCTAAAGAACGAATTCTCTCTATAATGCATTGTGCGATTCGCTGAACAATCAACCACAAATGAGTGCGCTCTGAAAGAGCACCTGTAGGCCGCAAGAATATGCGATACCCTACCGTCGCTGATAAGCACCTTCGCCCTTTCCTGTACGCGGTCGAGAAGCCCCAAAATTGATTTTGAAGCACCGGCCCATAGATGAGAGTTGTATTCCATCCTATGTCGGATGAAGTTCTTGTAAATATTGACAAGGTCAGATGGAGTGAAGTATTCCTTGCACCGTTTTAGAAAACCAAGGCACTTGAATGCTTATTTTGACAGTCGAAATATGTAATCATTCGAACGGACATCACAATTATTTCGCATGCCCACAACCTCCTCAATATTTACATTAGCCATACATATCACTGGTCATGAACTACGAAATTTCTTTTACTGCTGAAGGAAACATATCGGGTATATCTTATTCGAGTACTCTAATTTGAATAGTGCTAACCATTTTATGAATTCAGATCTTAAAAAAAGTTATGTAAGATTTAAAATATCTTTACTTTTTGAACTACAAGCCATATTTTTTATGATAATTTAAGACATTTGGTGTGACTTTATGCACATTGACATTAAAAGAAAAAAATGCACTGAAATTAAATCTAATATAATTAGAATTTCATACCATTTTTTCAATTAATCTGAAAAATGATTTTAATTCTCATAAAAAATAAATAAAACGTCCGATACACATGTGCACTCATCGGCAGTTCATCGACGAATAACACATAAAACAACATTTTTCTCGTAACAGGACACATTTCTTTAAATGTTTTTGCAAAAAAACAAATGCAAAGAGAGGACAAAATGAAGTAGCGTAAGAATACATGTGAACTCTCTCAGCTGAATTCAGCTATGAAATGCCGACCTATGTTTTAAATCATAGATCGGCAATTTCAATTTGTTTATAAGATTTACAAACAATTTATTTTATGAATAATTTTAATAAATTAGTTTAAATTTTAAAATGAAAAGTTTTTGAAACGAAAATTTTCACTACTTTTGTTCAAGTTATGAAAAACAGCACAAATAAAAAACAAATCTCATCTGTATGCGTATTTTTGTGTGACTCTCTTTGTGAAGACCACATCATTCGGCCGCGAAATGCGAGTATGAAAGCGGGGCTTGATAATTGCTCTTTGTGTGAACATGGTAATAAATTCATACTTTCACGCATATTGTTTTAATTTCTTTGGTTTATATTTTCTAATTGTGTACATATACGCATATTATTTCTTTTATTTTTTCCGAAAAATGCAAAAAAAAAAAAAAATTAAAACAGCTGGACAAGGTAACCACTTAATAATAATTCATTAGATTTTATAAGAGAACATTTACCAAATAAGACGTCCATTTAGAGCCGGCTCAACTTAAATTATATATTTATTTTATTTAAAGACTTACTTTAGCAAGGGTCGACTTTTGTGTATGACTATTGGCGATTCATACATAAACAATATTCAAACAATTTTCAGAATGCTCATTTAATTCGAATTTTTTCTTTTCAGGCAAAATTTAAATTTTTTGCATTTATGGAAGAAGATATTTGTTCATCCTCCTCCAAGATATTCGCAAGGAACTTGCGAATTATTCCACTACTTAATATGCAATGAATAATCTTTAGTATGGTCATATCCTTCGCTTCGCATAATTCTACTCTTCCTAATGTACAATTCGTAAAAACATCAACAGCAAAATTGGTAAAAAATTTAAAATGGATCACCAGAATTGCGAAGTGTCTAATCTAATACGCCAATTTCTTATACAGTATGAAAATAAAAAAAATTTGATTTTGGAAAGTGACAAATATTTTTTTTTAAATGTTGTTTTGAAAAAAATCACTTTCATTTTTTTTTAGTTACGGGCAAAAAATGCGTTTCAGATTTTTTAGGAAAATTAAGAGTTGCTTTTAAAAAAAATAATGTTTTATTGAAATCGAACATACATACATACATATTTGACGAAATATAGCGAATTTTACATGAATACCTTGTAAAAAAAGTGTCAGAAACAGCCCTGTCTGACGTTGTGTTTTTTTTATATTAAACTGGTTTTCATTCATAACAAAGCTGAACAATTTTACGTTTAAAAATAAATTTTAAATAAAATAAAAGTTACAATAATATGAAGATACTTATTTTGTTTATTAAGCTGAAAATAAAATTGAATTTCAAACGTACTCTAGAAATTCCCCTGCATCAGTGAGTGCACCCAAGGTTACACTATTTTTTTTATAATAATTAACTGTAAACTATTAAAAAAACTCAATCCAGTTTTGTAAATTAATCAGCATTATTGTTTGTATTAATTACAAATAGAATATATAGTTAATAACAATCCTCATATTTTGATTAATGAAACAAAATAATATTTTTATAACATTTAGTTTAAAAACGGTATTGAGTGAAGCAACATTTCGTTAAAAACAAAAGCATGAAAAGAACGGAAGTGCTGTTTTAAAATTTTCAAAACGGATAAGCAAGATAATAGTTTGTGGATTAAAATAAATAAAATGTGGTTGCTCATTGCATTCACAGCTTTTGTGTGCCTTTTAACAGCAGATTATCTTTATAAAAGACGTCGTTACCACATATTAAAAATTTCAGGAATAAAAGGTCCTTCCAATACTCTACCTATATTGGGCGATGTTATTAATGCCTTAGGATTAAATATATCAAGTAATTATTAATAAGGATAAGATAACGTTTTATAATTACTCGAAAGTCTATTCAACATACATCGGAAGCACATTATCGTTAAAATGTTAAATTATTGTTATTGTTGCCAAAAGACAACAAAAAGTTAACCAGATACATACTTCATAACAAAATTTAATTTGATGGCTTATGAGTGTAATATTATTGTACTTTATTGGAAGTGATGATTTTTCTGTGTTATTTACTTTATCATCTCTATTGATTTATTATTTACACCAAAACCTTATAAAACATTTTTAAATTCTCAAAAACTTTTTATCGTTATACACTGGGAATGTGTTTTAAAATATTTATTGACATCCGAGAAAGGACTCATTCTGTATTAAAACTTTCACGTAAAGCTTTATAAAATCTACAAGAATAATCAGATCATCATGAATATTAGCACTTTTAAAAAATTTAAAACTAAAAATGTGTGTTTAATTTTCTTTTGTTAAAATGGCAGCAAGGACATTAAGTCCTATCATATGTTCTTTATCTTAAGTCTTCATAAAATTTTTAAAAACAACCCTATCCTAATGAAATTTTACAAGGAAAAAAAATTTAACTGAATGTGTGGCTTTGGTCAAAACAAGGGCTGTGAATTCCTACGCAAAAATAAAACCAATTCTTTTTAGAAATTACAAAAACAAGAACATACAAAATCTAACAGAACTTTTTCGAGTGTTCTTTCTTCACACTCTTTTTCTCTAATGTCAAACCTTTATTAATAAGTAAAACAAAATTTTCTCCACGAATTATTTTTAGAGCAGCTGCAGTGTATTTTATTTATTTTATAATTATTGTGATATTATTAAGATCCGTAAGGAATATGTAAGTTATTTCGGGGTACCACCCGAGATTAATTAAAACACACGCTTTTGAGTTGCAAACTTGAACTAACTTTATTATTTTAATTTTTCCTTAAAGGTAACTTAATTTAAAATTTTGATTTTGCAATTTTTATTTTCATACTTAATTTAAAATCTGCTTATATGACAATTTAATTTCACAAATAAATTTTATATCTTTTACACAATTATTAAATTTCTGCTTATTTAATATTTTAGTATTTAAAAGAATGTAATGCAATCGGAATTGGCACAATAAAAAAAATAATAAAAAAAAAAGGTAATTTGAACTGCGCGTGTGAATTATTGAGCCACACAAAAAAAGGTATGAAAAAGAACTTAAATAAAAATATGCTGACTACCAGTCTGCATTAAACAGGAAAAAAACATAAAATCAAATATAGAACATTGTGGTGTTAACTCCCCCCCTCCTTAGGAGCAGGCGTCCCGACTGCCTTTAGGTTACGTACAAGTTTATTGATTTCAGAACGTTTCTTGTACCGTCTATAGGACATATAAGACACTCCCAACACAGTTACAGAAAGTATTATTGTTGAAAAAACGTATGAATGCTTTTTCACATCCTGCTTAAGATCTGCAATTGTATTTAGGTTTCTGAAATGAAGTTCGTGGAGGTAGGGCAATGACAGAGTTTGGGAATGATCCGAAATATTTACTTTATGAGCGGATGGTATATTTGGGCTTACGAAAATTTTGCTCTTTTTATTAGTGAACAGGGTATCGTTTACTTCAACAGTATCGGTAAACGTTACCAAAAATGTACCATTAACAAATATTGGGGGCTTGCCGGATTCCTTAATTCGTGCAAATCTTTCATTTATAAGTAGCACACCGTCACTAATTTCTGTGATTTGTTCCATATGATGTGATGATGAAGTTTTACACAACGCTGAATTGTTGTTCAAAAGACTCGCTAGGCAAGTATTATGTTCAAAACTTTCTCTGCAAAAGGCAGGGTCCGCATCCGAGTTGCATTTTACAATTTTATACCTGTCATTACACTTAGCGACAAGATTATTCTCTAGAATTAGTATTTTTTGATTATGAATTACCGGAAATATTCGGATTTTTTTACAAGTTTCAGAAATTATTGGATACTTTATTAATATCTCTATTATCTCGTTATCCTGTCGGATTCGGAACTTAGAATTGGTTATAATTTGGTTTATACTAAATTCGTCCAACTTTTCTGTCCTAAGAATTGACTCTGTTTCATCTGAATTAAGTATTATTGGATTTATAAGACCCAATTTTCCAAGTATCATAGACATAGACAAATTGTTAAGTTCGGCGATTATTACCTTATTTCTAGTATTAAGTAAATTGAAAAGGTAAGCAGCGTTTCCCCCAGAACGTCCTATACTATTTTGTATATCGTTAACTGCCCTGGTGAGTACATTTATCTTCTCTTCCACTTGTCGATTTATTACTACCTGTCTGTCATTGTTAGTTTGTAGTGTCCGTTGCGCAAATTTGAGTTCCTCAAAATCATCAAAGTCCGGAGTACCAGTTATAACTTTTAGTGCGGTCCCCAGCACATTTATGCTACGCGCCTGTCTGTGGTGTGTTCGAATATTATGTATTAGTCTAGTTATTGTACTAAGGTCGTCCGTTAATATCTGTCGCATCTGCTCATCTGAAAGTGTGGCCGCAGCTTTAGTTGTATCAGTCACAATGTCCTCATAGTTCGTGATATTAGTATAATGGGCAATATAGCCAAAGTCCTGGTAGATACCTATGGTCCCGTCTTCTATTGGTACGTAGTATGACTGCGTGTAGTCAATTAATTTGCCTGTCAATACATGGCAGCAAGTCATGAGAATCCTAAAAGAAATACGATATTTAAATTTTTCAAAAAAAAAAGAGGCAAATCTATATTAAAAGTCAACGTATATTGTCTTTGTGAACTATTCTACCGTCAATCCTAAGAGTAGTCCCCAAATCTTCCTGAACCACTTTTTCGACAAAAACCTTGCTAAATTTATTTCCTAAGCGCCTATTAACCCTTACGTAAACCTTATCTCCGGTATTATATTCTCTATTAGCTCTATTCTTATTATGGTAGTTCAAATCGGACTTCTGTTTAGCACCAATCCTCGAAGATATTTTTCTCCTAAGGTTTTCCGAAATATTCTGAATAATATCGATTGGTCTCATTCCGGTCGTAGTGTGAATAGTTCTATTGTATTTCGATGTGGCAAGTAGTATAAGATCCAGTGGATCCAATGAGGTATTGTCCAGTTTAAGACATCTTGCAATTTCTGTCAAAGTGCTATGGAAGCGTTCCACTTGCCCGTTGGATGCGCTATGGAGAGGTGGAATAGCATAAATATCGGCTCCAAAGCTGCCCTTTATAAGTGATTTTATTGTTTCTGAGTTAAGCGCCTTCTCATTATCGCACACTACTATTTTAGTGTTTCCGAAAAAATTCAAGATCTCGAGGAGAGCTGGTCTAATATCAACGATAGCTCTTGATGCTATAGGCTTAACAACAGCAAACTTCGAAAATTTGTCCAAACATGTCAAGAAAAATCGTTTATCTGTATTGTAGATGTCCACGTGGAGGATTTCTCCTATAGCAGTTGGTACTGGTGTCTTTGATATTTGATGTTTTCGTGGATGTCTAGAGTATTTGGCCTCTCGACAAGTTTTACATGAGGAAATTATATGTTCTAATTGTTTCCGCATATTGGGAAAGTAATAATCTAAAAGAATTTGTTGCATATTCTCCTTAAGAGAGCGGTGTGCCCTATTGTGTTCACTGTGAATTATTTCGAGTTGGTCATCCACATTCTGGACATCAATTACTAATTTTTTCGAGTGCACAAATTTAACGGCCGGAAATGCTTTTTTTAGCTCGGTTTGTATCTGAGCCAAGGTATGGTTATTGCATAGTATGCAATTTACTCTTTGACAATCAACAACCTTGCTTATTAGCCTCACAGCCTCAAGTGGATTTGTAAAGTCTATTGAGTGTCGTTTCTGTGCCTTAAAAATGGTCTTTGTAGTTAGATTCGGGGAATTGTTTTCATTTAAGATTATTTGGTTCTTAAAGCAGTTAACCGGGTTCTGCACAGTACGTATGACGTCCGTTGAGGATTCTTCACTATGGATGGTAGACCTACCCTCTGATGCAGTGCGTGTGTCCACCGTTTCTTCCGTTGCGGTTTCAGTTTCAGAACCATTTTCACCGCCCGTGGTGTCGACACTTGAATCTTCCAAGTCAGAATCGATGTGGTGTAGATGTTGTCTTGACAACGCATCCGCAACTATGTTCTCCTTCCCAGGTTTATAAAAAAACTTGGGTGAAAACTCTTCAATAAATGCTCTCCAGCGTCTAATTTTCGGATTTGGGTTCTTTTCAGATATAGAATAGGACAAAGGCTGATGATCGGTAAAAATGTGCAAGTTCCTTACTCCGTACAAGTAGTTTCGCAATTTTTGTAATGACCAAACGATCGCCAACATCTCCCGTTCATTGGTGGCGTAATTTTCCTCTGCGGATGATAGAGTTCGCGATATCATTGTAATTGGCCGGTTATTTTGAGAAAGCACGGCTCCAATCGCCGTAGATGACGCGTCCGTCGTCAATTCGAAAGTTTTGTTGAAGTCAGGATGCAGTAATAACACATCCTCTGATGCCAAAATTTCTTTAACCTTTTCGAAGGCTTTTACAGCCTCGTCATCGAGGCTTATCTTCGTATTTTTCGATTTATTGCTTCCAATATTGCCATTCTCCCCCCTGAGGTATCTCGTCAAAGGCTTAGTTATCTTTGCGTAGTCCCTAACAAAACGCCTATAATAACCTGCCAAGCCCAGAAATGACCTTAGCCCTCTAAGCGTCCGGGGTATTTCAAAGTTCAGTATATCCTTTATCTTATCATGGCAAGTCTTTATCCCCTGTTCCGTAACAGCAAAACCCAAAAATTCCACCGAGTTTTTAAAGAATTTTGACTTCTCATAAGAGACTCTCATGTTAGCCGACCTCAGTTTGTGCAATACCAGTTCTATGTCCCTCAGATGTTGTTCAGCTGTCCGCGAAAAGATGATTATATCATCTATATAAACGTGGCATATTTCACCAACATATTCACGCAAAATGTCGTCTATCGCTCTCTGGAAAATGCTGGGTGCGTTCTTCAGCCCAAACGGCATTCTACAAAACTCGTATTTTCCATTATTAACGCTAAACGCAGTCTTCTCTCTGTCTTTTTCGTCCAAATTGATTTGGTGAAACCCACTCTTGAGGTCTATCGTGGTAAAAAACTTTCCTTTACCCAAATTTGAGAGAATGACCGATGTATCAGGGATTGGATAGCGGTCACTCTTAGTTTTGGAATTTAACTTCCTGAAATCGATTACTAATCTCTTTTTCTGTAACCCCGACTCATCGGTTCCTTTCTTATCAACAATCCATATGGGGTTGTTGTATGCCGATCTTGATGGTCTAATAATATTATCTTTCAGTAGCGCTTGAATTTCCTTATTAACGAACTCTCTGCAACTAAACGGATACGGGTAAGATTTTGAGTACACAGGCTCATCGTCTTCCGTATGAATTGTGGCTTTAACAACCGTGTTATAAGGTAGGGCTACATCCGGATCGGCAAATACTTCCCTATTTTTCTCTAATAGTGCAATGAGTTTCCCACGAATATAAGGAGGTGCGTCGCAATCAAGTTGTCCCATTTGCATGCTGTTCACGTCTTCGCAAGAAAAGAATTTTAGTTGTTCTATACCGTGTTCATACTTTAAGTGACCTGTCACACAATCGATTTGGGCCCTTATCTGTTTAAGGAAATCAAAACCAACGATTGCGTCGAAAGTTTCGAGTTCGGACAAAATATAAAATGTTGCTGTGTTACAAAATAAGTTTATAAGACATTCTGATTTTACAAGGGAGTTTCCATGAACTGACTTTACGGTAAATGATTTTTGAACAGGTTTTACGGCTTTTAAAATTTTTAAGTCTTTTACATAGTTTTTTGAAGTACCGGTATCTATAAGGATTTTTAAAATTTGCCCTCCTATCATCTTTTCTACATATGGTAGGAGGGAACGTTTCCTAAAAAATTTATTTCTTCATTGGTTTCATCAACGATTTGATTTTTGAGAGGTTCCTCGTCGCGAAAATCTGTCCAATTGGAATATTCCTCATGTCTGTGGTCATCATAATGTGGATAATGCTTCTCCTGCTGCTCCCATCGTTGAAGGTGGTTAATTCTCTGCAGTTTTGGTTGCTGTCGTACTGATCCATCCCATGGGCGCTTAATTGTTTGTGGCTGTTGCTCCGTCATGCGTCGCTGCATACTACGTTGCACACTTCTAAAACTGCGATCAACTTCCATCGGTTCAGGCCCTTGCTGCGGAGCTGGTGTTTGTTTCATTGGTGGGTTAAAATTCCCCACTATCGGAGCCCTAGGTAAAGAATGTGGTTGAGGTTGGTTCCGTTGTTGCCCCGGTGGCATTTTCCTTTGGTAATGAGGAGAGTTCCACATATTGTTCATTCTGTTACTTTGATTCCAGAATGTTGTTGCAAAACTATATCGCGTCTGATTTGTTTCTAATTCCTGAGCCAGAGCTAAAGCTGAAGGCATATCTGGCGGTTTGCACGAGAAAAGTATGTCACAAACGGGTCGTCGAAGGCCAGAGATGAAAATTCTTAAGGCGTTGTCCCTATATTTTTGGTTGAGTGCCCTGATTAAGGCATCGTCACCTTCATTGGACATAGCTACTTTGTTGACTATAAGCGTCAACTTCTGTTCGACCTCATCATAGAAACTAGTTATCGACTTTGAACCCTGTTTAAGCGTTGAAAGCTCCTGTTCAAGTGTAAAAATAGAGCGTTTGTCACCATATGCGAAGTCCAGCCTAGAGAGAATTGCCCTAAAATTTAATACAGTATTATAAGAACTCAGGACAGTATCTGCTGCACCCACTATCTTATTTCTAATAATGGCTACTGCCTGATAATATTTGGAGCTACCGTTAAACCTCTCATAAAGTTTATGTGCGGTCATAGCTGCCTGCCTCCAAGAAATGTATCTACTCGCGTCGCCGTTGAATTCGGGAAGCGATTTCACAATATCGAGTGGTTCATTACATTCCACTCCTTCCCTTATTTCCACAGGCTTGTATTCTTCGATTTGTATAGGACTCTCTATACTAGCTAGTCTTCTTGTTAAGTCGTCTATCGTGCTCTGAAAGTTTTGACGCGTCTGCTCAGTTGCCTGAGCTATTGCTGTGGTCAACAGAGTCTGGAGCGTTGCCGGGTCCATTTTGTTTTTTCCTAAATCTTCTGTCTTCCTATTTCTCGAGGAAATCTCGACCAATTCTAAGCCCGCTATTAAATCGTCTATACTCATATAAATCCGAATACCTCTCACAATGTTATATCTATGCTTTTAGTTATCAATAAAAAAATGCTATTGGTATTTCCTATTATTCTTTAATTATTTTACAATCAATTGAATTTCAAGGTACACAATTTATTAAAATTTAAAATAGGTTTTTCTTTATTTTTTTTTTGAAACTTTTTTTTTAGATTAAATGTTTAGACTTATTTATTTAAAATTTAAATTCGTTGATAATTTTTTTATTTCTCTTAAATAAAAATTATTAATTAAATATTTCCAAATTTCTTTTCCCTTCTTTTTTTTAATGTTTAGATTTATTTATTTAAAATATAAATTCGTTGGCAATTTTTCGTTTCTCTTAAATTCAACGAAATTATTAATTAAATATTTCCAAATTTCTTTTCTCTTCTTTTTTTTATGTTTAGATTTATTTATTTAAATTCGTTGACAATTTTTTATTTCTCTTAAATAAAAATTATTAATTAAATATTTCCAAATTTCTTTTCTCTTCTTTAAAAAAAAAAACGTAATTTATCAAATATTAATCACTTTTAAATTATCTCACTTAATATTTAGGACTTACAGTACTACTACGGCTTTCATTTTCCCTCCTGGTAGGTTGACGGCAATTTGATTGGGTGGTGTGGTAGGCATAAAGTTGAAAATTTGGTGGTTAATTACAATATTCTCCAGTCAGGCACAGAATATGTTTTGCTGAATTTTTTTGCTTTAATTATAATGTTTTAAGTTTTCTTCTTTTTTTTATTAAAACTTGTTTGTTTCTTTTTTTTTAAACAATTCACATATGTTTTTTAAAAAAATTTCGTTATCCTTTTATGAGGATTTTCTTCTGAACAGTTACTGTTTTTTTTTTTTTTAAATTCACATATGCTTAAAAAATTGTTATCCTTTTATGATGATTTTCTTCTGAACAGTTATTGGTTTTTTTTATTCACATAAAAATTTTTGTTATCCTTTTATGAGGATTTTTTTCTGAAGAGTTCTCCTTTTATAAGGATATTTTTCTTCTTTTACGTTGGGCGCCAGTTATTTCGGGGTACCACCCGAGATTAATTAAAACACACGCTTTTGAGTTGCAAACTTGAACTAACTTTATTATTTTAATTTTTCCTTAAAGGTAACTTAATTTAAAATTTTGATTTTGCAATTTTTATTTTCATACTTAATTTAAAATCTGCTTATATGACAATTTAATTTCACAAATAAATTTTATATCTTTTACACAATTATTAAATTTCTGCTTATTTAATATTTTAGTATTTAAAAGAATGTAATGCAATCGGAATTGGCACAATAAAAAAAATAATAAAAAAAAAAGGTAATTTGAACTGCGCGTGTGAATTATTGAGCCACACAAAAAAAGGTATGAAAAAGAACTTAAATAAAAATATGCTGACTACCAGTCTGCATTAAACAGGAAAAAAACATAAAATCAAATATAGAACATTGTGGTGTTAACTTGTATAAACACTAGCGGAACTGAACTAGTTTTCGACCCCTGCTACAAAGGTCTCATCATAGTTCTTTCTGTTTTACATTTTCATATTTCTACATTATCTATTTAATTAGCCATCCATTGAAATTAAACTATGCGAATAATATATTTTCTCTCTTTCGAATGAAAATGCCCAACAGTTTTTTTGTGTTGAATTAATTTTATATACAAGTATACATGTATGTGTTGAAAATTTTTGTAAATTCAACTTATTTTTCAGTGTAACCATTACAACATCGAGTAACTAGAAATTACACATATTATTCATAATTGGTATCACTGATTAAATCTTTATTATGTAAATCTATTATATAATTATTATATCGGCCTTAAGATCCTAAAACTGATATTCTTCATGAGAATTTACATCCGTTAAGGAATATGTATTTTATTACGTTATTTTATTTAGAAAAAATAAGTTGATTCTCTACAATTAGGTTTTCAGAAGATGAGATATTATCTTTTATGTTAGCGAAGGCACTCACAGCACAATCAACATGCAACGATGAGACAATTGCTATTGATCATTCAAGGACGAAGGTATAATACTGGCCTTTGATTGATTTCATTTCACAGAACATATCCGATTTTAACATCATATTAACAGTTCTGTAGGGTATTAGCATATTAGAGCCAAGGTTAATTGGCTTTGACTTGAACTGATAACGTGAATCATATTTCAATTGTAAATCAAATGTTGCTGTGTTTGTCTATGAGTAATTAGTTTACTGGGCTATAGCCTTGTCAGGCAATCAATTATACACTTTTTTTCTTAAAAAATGCATTTAAAGATCAATAGGTTTAAGAAAGTGCGTTTTAAAGCAAAAAAGTATATTTTAAGCGTATATAGTATAAATTGTCTCCCAGCTATTCATTCATGTTTTTACGTAACGTGATATTTTCAAGTGACTTGACTCCTATGTTAAATGCACCATAATATGAATTGTTAAAAAAGCTAGGAGTAGTCAGGAGAGGTAGAAAAACATTTCGGAGAAATGTTAGACATAGAGAACTACTAATCATACGAGTGGATCTGAAGATTCATACTCTGAAGCATCAGAATTTTCAAATACATACATATGTGTGTCAAAAACAATATTTCAGCCAGAATTAGATCTGAAGCTTAAAAATATAGGATGTACTCGTATGTAAAGACCGACGTCAGAGAATATTCAATAAATATAAATAATTCATAAATTTTATAACCTTATATTAGGTGTTAATTTCCTGTGAAGAAGTTAAATTGAACTAAAAAAAATATGATTCTTTATAAAATATAATTCTAAATGGAATTAGAAAATGTATTTTATTTATTAAATCAAAGTTCCAAAAATCTAGGTTATTACCGCTTCAATTAGCAGTAAGTTAGTTATTAGAATTGACTTGTTAGAAGCATATTCAGTATTCCTTTTTTCTATTTTATTTCAACAAACACATCAGGCATTTTGCTCTTAACCATACTGGATTTGCTTGATACGTAGTAGAGCTAAGAAACTACCAAAGTGTGGACTATAATTAAACTATTTTTTTAACAGTCATGCTAAGTAGTGATACATACTACATCTTTTTTCAGAAATATTTTGAAAAATGTAAAAAGCATTTTAATTAATCAATATGACATCAAGTAAAATTAACATAAAAAATAGACATTCTCTGTAGTTCTAGGAAACCTCATATATATGTCCATATTTCTATTTAATTTTTTTTTTTTTTTGTTTTCTTTTAAGCTATCTTCAACTTTTTTGAACGTCATGGAAGAGAATGTGGCAAAGTATTCCCTTTATGGGCAATGCATCGTCTTCTATTGATTGTAAGAGACCCAAAGTATTTTGAAATTATCCTCAGCAGTCCAAGTCATATACGAAAGCCTTTTATTTACGATATGCTCTCGCTTTGGTTAGGGGACGGCCTATTATTAAGTTTTGGTGGCAAATGGCATGCACGGCGTAAAATTGTAACACCCACCTATCATTTCAAAATTCTAGAAGAATTTGTTCAAGTATTCGATAAAGAAAGTGACGTTTTAGTTAAAAAACTAGCACCGAAAGCTGATGGTAAAACAGCCTTCGATGTGTTTCCTTTCGTATGTCTTACGCCCTTGGATATAATATCACAAACAGCTATGGGTGTGGAAATTAATGCTCAAGAACATCCAGAATTTTCTTATGCTAAAGCGGTAAAAGAGTAAGTTTTTGAAAATACTTAATTATAATTTGAGTATAAAAAATTAATCTTTGTTACAAAATTTAAAGTGCTACCGAAATATTTGCATCCCGCTTTGTTAAACCTATTCAATATTATGACATTATATATATGATAAGCGCACTCCCCTCCTATCTAAGATTACGGAAATGCGTTAAAACCATGCACGATTTCACTGACAAAGTAATCAATGACCGCAGAGCGAAAATAAAAGCTGACAAAGGTTTAGACACTAATACCAGTGAGTAACCAGTTTTGAATATATAAATTTATTAAATTCAAATCCTTATTTTTATGGCATTTTAGATGAAAATGATATGGATGTGGGCCAAAAGAAACGTATGGTTTTTCTTGATGTTCTTTTACAGGCAACAATAAATGGGCAACCTTTAAGCCATAACGATATACGTGAAGAAGTCGATACATTTATGTTTGAGGGTCATGACACCACTACAAGTGGTATTTCATTTTGTCTATACCTACTATCCCGACATGCTGACATACAACAAAGAGTTTATGAGGAGATTATACAAATTTTAGGAGACGATAAAGAGAAACCTGTTACCATGAGAGATTTGAATGATCTTAAATATTTAGAGGCCGTTATTAAGGAAAGTTTAAGATTGTATCCTTCAGTACCTATAATTGCTCGAGAGATTATGGAGGACACAAAAGTCGGTCCGTAATAATGTTACATGTACTATTGTTAAATTTTAAAAATTAATAAATTTTCTTAAATTCTATTCAGGTACTCAAATTATACCCGCTAACACTAATGTGATTCTACTTATTTATGCCGCTGGTCGTGATGCCGATTACTTTGACAATCCCAATGATTTTAACCCAGAACGTTTTTATACAGAATCTCCAGATAAAATTAATACTTTTGCTTATGTTCCCTTTTCGGCTGGTCCACGTAATTGTGTTGGTCAAAAATTTGCTATGCTTGAACTTAAAAGTACGATTAGCAAAGTGCTGCGTTATTACGAACTGCTGCCTTTAGGAGAGCAAGTAGATCAAACAATGAGTGTAATTTTACGTTCTGCAAATGGTGTTAATATTGGTTTAAGGCCACGAAAACCTTAAAGTCTAATTTATTATATTTTATAGTGTTATAAGTAATAAATCAAATAAAATAATGCAATATTTCGTAAAAAACATTTGGCCATATATACACTCATATACTTGCATAAATTTTTGGAAAGGTATTCAACATTCAATGATTGAAGTTTCTCCAGAACAAAACGTGCTTTTCAATATTATTTAGAAAATATTTTTTTTATTTGTATTTGCATTAATTTCCTGTAGGAACAAATCTGTTTTGAAGATTTCTTCCGTTCACTTAGAAAAATGTGGTCTTTGAAAAATTGTTGCAGAACATAACGTGTTTATTGTTTTCTTGTATTTTAACAAAACGTACACAGAAAAAAAAAGTGTTGTTATGGCAAATACTTTTTGCAGTTGAGGAAATTGTATTTGTCCCAAATAAAAAGTATTTGATTTAAATGATATTTTATTTGCCACAAAGAATTTCGGCGAATACACTGTATTTGTCGCAACTACAAAATTGCAGTTGACATAAATCAAGAGCAAAATTATTTGATCCAAATTGAATTTTCTTTAAGTTAAATGTAATTGTATTTAAAAATGCATGTCAACAGCAATTTATTAAAATCAAATGTTTTCTTATTTGAGATTACATGAGAAAAATTATTTACGCCAAATACGGATTACTGTTGTGGTAACAGTAGTCTTGTATTTTCAAATGCAATCCGCAGTTAGTTTTGTTCTATTGTTTAGGCATTTTCTCTCATTCGTTTGTATTTTGTTTGCGGTATTAAAAAAAACGTGCGTGTGAAAAAAAAGCAAATATGTGTGAGTTTTTTACAGGAGTATATCTTCGCCGTGGTCTAATATTTAGTGTGGTGGCTTACTAAGACGATAGTGCCGGGTTCAAATTTCAGCTCTGACATCTTGAAAAAAAGAAATATGAAAAAATTATTTCTTTCGGTGACTACCTCTAAGAAATCTGCTGGCAAAAGCTCTGAGAGTAACTGATTGCCATGAAAAAGCTTCTCAAATCTGTCGTTCGGAGTCGACTTTAAAAACTGTATATAAATATAGTTTATATATTATGTAAATTATATACATGTAACAAGCGGAAGAGGCGACACCTTGTTTAAGTGATGTAAATAAAGAGAGAAGAAAGAAATACAATGAAAGAGAGGTCATAGAATATCAGTAGAAAAGGAAAAAGTTGCAGTCAGTCAGTTTGAAGAAAGATAAGAATCAAGTTGCATTTTTTTTGGTCAAAAGTTTAATTTTGTTTCTTTTTAAAAAAGTAGAAAGAGTAAAAAGTTGAAAGTTGTGTATAAAGTTATAATAAAAGTTGAGCTTGAAAATTTGAATTTCATTTTAAATTGAATTAAATTAATTGCCAGAAGAGCATTTTGAAACTGCCTTTTGAAAACTTAATTACTTACTTAAATAATTTTTTGAATTTTTTAATATAAAATTAAATTCTTTTTAATCTTAATAAAATCATATTATATATTTTTGAAAACAAATAAAAACTGATTTAATCAAATCTTTGACGTTACATTTTATTTCAATATAAAACCAACCATAATTACATTTGGGGGCTCAACCCATAAAACTAAATTTGAAACATTATATACTATAAATCAAGTGGAATATTCTAGTATATTTAAAATAGGAAAAAACCCATATAAAGGAACAAACTAACTGTCGCTGAACTGTAAATGCATTTTTTTTAAATAAAGTTCATAAAAAATAAAAGAAATACCAAATAATAAGAAAATAAAGATCAATAGCAAATAATAAGAAAATAAATACAAGAAAAAATACCTAATGTTGTTGTTATTATTATGCGTGCGAAAGTAATATGAAATGTATATAAAAGAGTGACAATAATGGCCGTGCAAATGTCAGCAAAAACGAGAGCAAAAGTAAAAGAAATCAGTAAAGAACAAATAGAAATTTCAAAGGCAAAAAGCGAATCAAATTTACAGAGTATAACAGATTATAACGGAGAAACAAGTGAAGAAAAATTTGAAGTTGTAAAAGAAAATCAAAACAAAATAGAAAAAACACAGTCAAAAATGACAACCGAAAATGATTTGAGCGAATTAATAAAAGTACTTACATTAAAAATAAATGAAGATAAAAACAAAACAAATAGTGTTATAACCGTTGACACTTTTGCTAAAATTATAAGTGATTTTAATAAAAAAAACATACCAGTAAAAAAGTGGTTTCAAATATTTGAAGAAAATGCCGAAGCGTACGAATTAAATATCAAGCAAATGTATGTTCATGCAAGGAATAAAATCACGGGTGCGGCCAAGGCATTTATAGAAACCGAAAGTGTGTCTAATTATGAACAATTGAAATATAAATTAATAGATGAATTCGATCAAAAGTACGATAGTTTTGAGATACATAAAATGTTGTAAAATGTTGTCGGGAACGAAAATGAAATTTTCGGAATCGTTTTATGAATATGTTTTGAATATGAAACGAATTGCAAATTTGGCAGATATCGAAGAACGCGCGACAATTCGATATATAGTCGATGGTTTAAATATTGCAGACAATTTTAAAGTCAATTTATATAGTGCAAAAACATTTAAAGAGTTACGTGAGCAATATGAAATTTACGAGCACATTATACAACGCGAAAAAGGACAATATATTAAAAACAAAACCAGTACAGTAAACAAATTTGTAGTAGACAATCAAAATCATTGTTATAATTGCGGATCAAAATTTCATAAAAGAAGCGATTGCAAAGTGGGTCCGAAATGCTTCAAATGCAATAAGTATGGTCACATTTCGAAAAATTGTGATCTCGGTAAACCGTTTGATAAAACAGAAAAGACAGTAAATTCCGTTTTCGATCAAAAACGATTTAAAACAGTGTTTTTTAATAATAAAAAAATCGAATGCTTGGTAGACACCGGCGCGGACGTGTCTTTAATGCGAGAAAGTGTATATAATGAACTATTTAACGGTTTGAAATTATTACCATGTGGCTCGGTATTACGCGGACTTGGTAACACAAAAACAAGGCCGATCGGGCTGATTAAAGGTGAAATGAACGTTGATAAAATAAGCACAACTCATGAATTTCTAGTAATCGATGATATAAATATAAAATGTGAAGCTATACTGGGTTACGATTTTATAAATAAATATGTGTTATACTCGGACGAAAACGGTTATACATTTAAAAGTAAAGAGGTAGAAAAAGAAATTAATATTTGTAATATCGATGAAATAGACGTTGATTTTAAATATAAAGATGCGGTTGAAACTTTAATAAAAAATTATGTTACTGATCAAGCAAGTCAAAATTCTGCAAACAACGTAAAAAATTATGCAAATAATTCGAAAATTATTCCAATAACTATGAAAATTATACCTAACGAAAACATGAAACCATTCCGTCATACTCCGTCGAGACTAGCAATGCAAGAAGAGGACGCTCTCAATAATCAGGTCGAAGAATGGTTACAAAGTGGCGTAATAAGAAAATCAACATCCGATATGGCCAGCAGAGTTGTAGTGGTAAAGAAAAAAAGTGGAGATTTTCGTATTTGCATCGATTTCAGACAGTTAAATAAAATGGTATTAAAAGATTGCTTCCCAGTACCTATTGTGGATGATGTACTTCAAAAATTAAAAAAGGCCAAGTTATTTACGGTGATGGACTTACGCAATGGATTTTTTCATGTACCCATTGATGAGGCAAGCAAAAAGTTCACTGCATTTGTAACAAAGCGAGGCCTTTTTGAGTTTAACAGAGCGCCATTTGGCTTCTGCAATTCGCCGGCCTGCTTTGTAAGATATGTAAATCATATTTTCCAAGATTTAAGAAATAACGACATAATGGAGCTCTATGTTGATGACATAATTATATATGATGAAACTGCAGAGGGGTGTCTGAAAAAGTTGGAATATGTTTTACAAGTATCGTCAAAGTATGGCCTTGATTTTAACTGGAAAAAATGTTGTTTTATGAAAAATAAAATTGAATTTTTGGGTCATGTGGTACAAAACGGTACACTATCACCAGGGCCGACAAAATGTAAAGCAGTGGAAATATATTAAGGATATACAAGCTTTCCTAGGCCTCACTGGTTATTTTAGGAAGTTTGTGAAAGGGTACGCTCAGATTGTTAAGCCACTAACCGACTTACTGAAAAAAGACGTTAGTTTTACAATTGGAATCAAAGAAATAAAGGCAATAGAAACAATCAAACACATGTTGACCAACGAACCTGTCCTGGGGTTGTATGACAGAGATGCCGAGACGGAAGTACACACTGATGCCTCGAAGAATGGCTTTGGTGCAACGATTTTGCAAAAGCGTAATGACAATTTCCACCCGATTTTATACTGGAGTAAAAAAGCAACGCCTCAAGAAAGCAGATTACACAGCTACATTTTGGAAGTAAAAGCAGCATATTTGGTGTTTAAAAAATTCCGTCACTTGCTATTAGGCATAAATTTTACGTTGGTTACAGATTGTGCAGCTTTCAGGCAAACAGTCGAAAAGAAAGACGTACCTCGAGATGTGGCGCAGTGGATCATGTATCTGCAAGATTTTTCATATACTGTCGTTCATAAACCAGCGAATCGAATGCAGCATGTAGACTGTTTAAGTAGATTTCCTGTTGATGTCTACACAATACACACAGAATTAACAGCGAGATTACGAAAACTTCAGCAGAATGATGAGCACGTGAAGGCAGTGACAGCAGCACTTCAGCTAGGTACCTACGGCGATTATAAATTGAAAGGTGGACTTGTTTATAAATATGTTGACGGAAACGATCTTATTCTGGTGCCAAAATCAATGGAAGGCGAAATAATACGCAATGCGCACGAAGCAGGACATTTTGCTTCCGAAAAAACAATACATGCGATTAATCAACAGTACTACATTCCCCATCTCCAAAAGAAAGTCGAACAGTGTATTAACAATTGCATAAAGTGTATAATATATAACAAAAAACTCGGTAAAAAAGAAGGATACCTACAAGTAATTGATAAGGGTGATACGCCATTATGCACCATCCATGTTGATCATCTGGGGCCATTGGATATCACTGCCAAAAAATATAAGTACATATTAGCGATGATTGATGGTTTCAGCAAGTTTGTATGGCTTTTTCCTACCCGAACTACAAATGCCGATGAAGTGATTAAGAATTTGAAAGTGTGGTCTGAAACCTTTGGGTACCCAAGTAGAATCATAAGCGACAGAGGTTCGGCATTCACTTCAGCTGCGTTTGGTGATTTTTGTAGAGAAGCAGATGTTGAACATGTTGTAACAACAACTGGCGTGCCACGTGGAAATGGCCAAGTGGAGCGACTTAACAGGACAATTTTGCCGATTATCAGTAAAATTTCATCACACGAATCGCCTAAGTGGTTTAAGTATGTAGGACAAGTACAACAGACGATTAACTCTAGCGTTCATAGTACGACAAAATCAACACCATTCGAAGTACTATTCGGCAAAAAGATGAAGATAAAAGTTGACGATAACCTGCTCGAGACGTTACAAGAAGAGTTAGTCGACCGCTTCGATGAAAACAGACAACAGCTACGTCAGGACGCAAAACTTCAAATTGCAAAGGCGCAAGAACATCAGAAAAAGAATTTTGATAAAACCCGCAAAGATTTGGTTGCATATAAAGTTGGTGATCTCATTGCAATCAAGAGAACTCAGTTTATTGCTGGGAAAAAACTGGCTAGCGAGTATTTGGGCCCATATGAAGTGACCAAGGTGAAACGCAACGGGCGTTACGATGTGGTAAAAGCAGCAGATTTTGAAGGGCCAAAGACAACCTCCACAAGTTGTGACTTTATTAAACCATGGCGACAAGTTGAAGATAGCACAGCATCATCTGAGTCAGATGATATTTTTCAGGATGGCCGAATGTAACAAGCGGAAGAGGCGACACCTTGTTTAAGTGATGTAAATAAAGAGAGAAGAAAGAAATACAATGAAAGAGAGGTCATAGAATATCAGTAGAAAAGGAAAAAGTTGCAGTCAGTCAGTTTGAAGAAAGATAAGAATCAAGTTGCATTTTTTTTGGTCAAAAGTTTAATTTTGTTTCTTTTTAAAAAAGTAGAAAGAGTAAAAAGTTGAAAGTTGTGTATAAAGTTATAATAAAAGTTGAGCTTGAAAATTTGAATTTCATTTTAAATTGAATTAAATTAATTGCCAGAAGAGCATTTTGAAACTGCCTTTTGAAAACTTAATTACTTACTTAAATAATTTTTTGAATTTTTTAATATAAAATTAAATTCTTTTTAATCTTAATAAAATCATATTATATATTTTTGAAAACAAATAAAAACTGATTTAATCAAATCTTTGACGTTACATTTTATTTCAATATAAAACCAACCATAATTACATACATGTAAATTATATTATTTATAAGTGTTATATAAGTAATATATGTATGTATTATTATATTGTGCTCTTAATTGCCTTACTATGTATTATATTAATCTTTTAGATATAATTAAAACTAAGCTACCAATTCATTGTATGTATGTATTGTATGTATATATTCCTGAAAAGTCTTTAATTTTATTTTTGTTTGTAAATAAAATCTAAAAATTTTAAAAAATTTTGACATTTGTCGAATTGTATTTGGGGCAAAGACAATTGTATTTGGGGCAAAGATTATTGTATTTGGGGCAAAGACAATTGTATTTGGTAGGACAGTTTTTGCATTTGGGACAAAGACAATCGCATTTGTTAAAACCATTTTTGCATTTGCTCAATTGTATTTAATGTAACAGCAATTTTGTAGTTGCGACAAATAGAAACTGCTATTGGGAACGATCCGAATGTAAATTCTATTTGCGGTAAGGTTAAAATCATTTGCCATTACTACGTTTTTTTTTTCTGTGTAGTATTATATTCTAATGACAACGAGCTGAGTGACTAAGACTATATGCTTGTTGTAGTGCAGTAGATCACTATCTCTGGTGGGAATCGAACCCACATCCTTCACAGTAGCAGTCAAGCACACTACTAAGTTGACTACTGAGACACCCTCATAACAATTATTATTTTTGTGTGTTTCATTACAATTAGAGATTGGAAAATGTTGCGATTTTCTCGAATCAGGCGTGATTTTAGCTTAAGCGAACGTGCGTGATCATGAAAAAAAAATCCCTCACTGTCTCTTGATCATGCAAATTTTATATACAATCGTTGCGAATAATTTTTTTTTTTTCAAAATTTTAAATAAAGATTTTGTAGGGAATGAAACAACAACTATTTTCTCCATTTTTTTTCCATAATTACAATCAGACATAAAACTAAATTACATTTGTGTCTAATCAGTGCTTCATTTCTATAACTCTCGCATCGAGAAATTTTTCACATGAAACGAAATAATTGCAACAAAAACAATGTGTACTGAAACAAAAAATCGCTTCTCAAATCAAAGTGGTTCTGTAATTTTGTTTGTGAATACTATCTGTCATTTTAGCTTTTTGGCTTAATATAGTGAAAATATGTGAGTAAAACTGTTTCTTTTTTTTGGGAGAAATCTGATACCCGAAATGACAAAAGCATTCAAAATTAAAAATAGCGCGAAACTACATACATTAAAAAAAAAATAATTTAAAATTAATTCAAAAAGGGGCTTTCATATTTTAGAAAATAGAGAGAGTTTCTAAACTATAAAAAGAAAAACTGGTGGATTATATGTACCAAAACTTAGAATTCGCCAGAGGTCAGTTTAATGTCATCAGTTCGGACTTATCTCTCTTAGCAACTCAAGGGCTGTTTCCTTGTTTAAAGAATAATGCTCTTCAAAACGCTGCTCTTCAAAACGCTGCTCTGGAAAACTGAAAGGATGTGTTGCATCCCTTAAACTTCGACGATATACCCGTAACATGTTTGGCTGATCATATTCTTCTGCAATTATTAGCCACGCGCGATACCTTTGTCTAAAAATTAAATTTAAATTCTTTCAATTATTTTTTGTACTTTTTACTGTTTCATATTTTATTGTTTTTATGTTTTAACTTTTGCTATATTGCTTTTATATTTTCTTTTTTTGTGTTTTGTTTTTTTTACATTTTCTGTTTGTTTAAATTTTTTGGCAGTTTTTTTTTGGAATATTCCAATAAAAATGAAATCAGTGATGTCTTTTCTCACACTCAATTACAGAAACAATTTTTACTCACAAATCGAGAGACGATGGAATATTTTCCCAGCAGTAAATGGTAATCAATGAGAATCGAGAAAGTAATACAAGGAATGTATTATCTGTTGATTCCGGAAACCATTACCTTTAACACAGATCATGTCGTACGAAAGTAATAAAGTCTTTTAGTGTCCCTCCGTAACAAGTATTAGAATTCATTATTTGTAATGCATAAAGGTATTATTTAAAAATAATTTGAAGGAATAAATTCTATGATGAA